>CAJQUN010000068.1:0-1200000 GCA_907163345.1 Haberlea rhodopensis
TCTAGCTTGATGGGATAGTAATGAACTCAGAGCTTCTTTGAAGGTGAAAGCTGGAAAAATATGAGTTCGGTGAGATACAAACCGATCCCTATGAAACAAGGAAGATCGAAAGGATATACAGATGATACTTAAGAAACATCTTGACCTTAATTAATCTCAGCAGGTATTTCTCCATACAGCAGTCCGAGATTTCATGTTCGAAATTATGGTGACATAAAGAGAGGAAAACTAGATGGTGATCAATTACAAAGGCATCAACGAGATCTTGGAATTCGACGGATACTATCTCCCAAGCAGAGAACATTGGTTAATTTATCGAAAATGCCAATGTGTTTTCAAGTTCTATTGCAAGTCTGGATTCTACCAGATTAAGATGGAGGAAGCTAGCAAAAAATTACAGCATTCGTCAACCACAAGGACACTATATCTGGAATGTCATGCCAATGGGATTGGCAAATGCTCCCGAGATATATCAGAGGAAAATGGATAATCGTTCAAGGATATTTCTAGTTTCGTTTATATTGACTACTTCTCATCGAGTCAAAAATATGAAAGATCATCTTAATCATTTGAAACTTTTCAGATGTTTACTACAAGAAGGACATTGTGTGTTTTTAAAAAAGACAGTAATTGCTACAAGACAAATTGAATTTTTTGGAATTGAAATCGATGCATCAGGAATCATCCTTCAATGACCCATTGTTGATAAGGTGCAAGGATACCCAGATGATCTCAAGGATTTGAAGCAGTTTCAGAGTTTATATTGAGTTGTTAATTTTGTTGGAATCTTCATTAACAATCTGGCAATGCAAAGGAAGGTGTTCAGTCAACACTCAAAAAAGATATTAAGTTTGAGTGGAATGAAGATCATCAACAAGCTGTCAAACAAATTAAAGAGCTTTGCAGCAACTGTAAGTAATCCACACGCATGGTACGCAGCGGGATTTAAAATTTGGATTACTGACACCGGATCTAACATAGGTTATCATATCGGATAAAGGATTACAAAAGTCTCACCCTGTAGCGTGTTTGAGCCGATTCCACGAAAAAGCCAACGCACCACTCCAACGTCTCCTTCGAGTCACTAGCAAACTTATCAAGTTTTGCCTCAACGGTATCCACACGATCAAATCGGTAAGGGATAGTTTAAGAACAAAGTGCTAGATTGTTCTTAAACCAAAACACGAAGCACACTCGATTCACAATCGAAAGGATGGCACGAAATTCACACTCCACTTCACTTCGACTATGAAGAATCGAGAGAAGCAAGAGAGGTGGCGGCGTGTGTCTTGTGCTAGGTTGGAATGAATTGTGTTTTTTTTTCAATTAATCACATTGTAATCAAATTATATAGATTTAATTAAAGGCTTTTCACAAGCCTCATGGCCCAAACCATGATAATTAATCTTTAATTCATTTATTAATTAATTAATTCATCCAATGAATTTAATTCCCTTATCGATTTAATCTTTGTGCACCCGATAGGATCTTGCAATGTGGCAGCGAATAAAATCTCATTTTACGTTACAAGCAAAGAGCGGTGGTCTACAACACATCAGGCTACCCAATTACAAGAATGTCTTTGACTCGACATAACCTTTAGAACTTGTGATAATATTAACCATGTAACTTAATCCCTTTGTCCTTTGTGTTTAGATTGAACACGAGTCATGGAAAGTCATACTCGTATATTCAATCTCTATTTCTTGATCCCAAGTAGAACGAGAAACGAATAAGCTCGATATCTCATATCGACTCATTCGAGCATGGCCATGCATTTTAGTCTTACTTGATCAAGGCCCCAAACACTTCTCCTGTTATATAGGAGGGACAAATCCTATCTCGATCAATCACATCCATCTACAAATTCGTAGTGTATCCAATAGTCGCATTTATAGTTTACCCGTTTAGGGTAACGTTTGACAATATCAAGATACATAACTCCTTATGTTGGGATCTCTGATGATCACAAGTCGTATGGATTACATACATTATTATCACTATGAGAATTGCTTATGACACTCATATAACTATCCATGTACATTCTCATGGTAGGTCTGTCCAGTACATCGTTCTCTAACATGTACCCATGTGTTGATTTGATATCTCATATCAATGAACAATCATCAATCAACACATACTAGTCTCTATGTATTATCATTATCCCGATTCATGATATTACTTGACTAGGGACAATGCTTAAGAATAATACAATATTATTCTAAGGACATTAACATATATATTAATTCACATTGCACACTTAAACGAATAATATACAATAATGAATTGCCATTCATAAAATCATAAACATTGTATGTCAAAACAATCATCAATGACAGTGTTAGGGCATATCCAACAAATCTCCCCTTGCACTAAAACCACTCAGACATATACCTAATGCCTAGAGATCTAGTATGATGATCATGCTTCTGCCGTGACAGTGACTTCGTCAATGGGTCAGATACGTTATCATCTGTTGTACTTTGCATATTTTAACATCTCTCATTACAACGATTTCTCGAATGAAATGAAAGTGCTGAAGTATGTGCTTGGGAGGTGAGATTCTAGGTTCCTTAGAGCCAATGCTATCGCTCAATTGTTGTCACAATAGAGTTCTAAAATCGGATCTTTAATTGCTAAGGCACCACTACCAAAGTTCAGAAATGAACTTCCTAATCAAACGCTTCCTTTGCTGGCATCCGAGGCAGTAATATACTCAGCTTCTATTGTAGAATTCGGCTATTGGTCCTCTTGCTTTGAACGCCTTCCAGCTCACAACACCTCCATTTAGTGCATACACATATCCAAGTTGCGATCGAATAACCATCATCTTGGTCGGTTGAAGCTTGCCATCAGTGTAACTCATTAACATTGAGCTTCTTCCTCACCTCATAAATCAAGAATGTAATCCTTAGTCCCAGTCTCAAGTACTATCAGTAGTTCTTTGACTGCACCTGGATCAACTTGTATATCTGCTAATCATGCTCAAGCATACGATACATCGGGACGAGTACATATCATGGCATACATGATAGATCCAATAGTTGACGCATATGGAATCTTACTCATGCGTTGTCTCTCATCTGGTGTTGAAGGACACTGTTCCTTCGAGAGATATATACCATGTGTCATAGGCACGAATCCTTTCTTTGATTCTTGCATGCTAAACCGTTTTAGCACTTTGTCTATGTATGTACTTTGACTTAGGCCAAGAAGCCTTCTCGATCTATCTCTATAGATCTTGATTCCTAATACATAGGTGGATTCTCCCCAAGTCTTTCATCGAAAAGCAGTTCCCTAGCCAAATCTTTACAGATTGTAAGGCAGGGATATCATTCCCAATGAGAAGTATGTCATCTACATACAACACTAAGAAAATGATTATGCTCCCACTGAACTTCTTGTAGACACAAGGTTCATCTACGTTTTTTATAAAACCAAACTCTTTGATTGCATCATCAAAACGAAGATTCCAACTCCGAGAAGCTTGCTTCAATCCATAAATGGATCATTGTAGCTTGCATATCTTTCCAGCATCCTTTGGATCGACAAAACCCTCGGCTGTGTCATGTACACATCTTCAAGCAGATTTCCATTAAGGAAAGCTGTTTTGACATCCATCTGCCATATTTCATAATCATGAAATGCAGCTATTGCAAGTAAGATCCTTATGGATTTAACCATGGCCACTGGTGAAAAAGGTTTCATCATAGTCAATACCATGAATTTGTTTGAATCCTTTTGCAACCAGTCGACCTTTATAGGTTTGTACATTACCATCCATATCGGTCTTTTTCTTGAAAATCCATTTGCACCCTATGGGTCGTACCCCTTCAGGTGGATCAACCAAAGTCCATACTTGGTTTGCATACATGGATTCCATCTCAGATTTCATGGCCTCTTGCCATTTCTCAGAATCAGTGCCTATTATAGCTTCTTGATAGGATGACATCTCATCCTCATCAATAAGTAGTAAGTCACCTTGTTGAGTCACAAGAAATCCATATCTCTGTGGCTCCCGGTGTTCTCTTACAGACCTACGCTGGGCTTGTGTCTCTTGAGCAGGCATTTTATCCACAACAACTTGTGGTGTCTGCTCTGTTTCCATCTCAATCTCAGGTTCAGTGTTTTCTTGTGGTTGAACTTCACTAAGTTCTATTGTCTCCCACTGTTTTTCTAGAAATAAATTCTCTTTCAAGAATACAACCAGTTCTAGCAACAACAACTTTGTTCTCGGTGGGATAATAGAAATAGTATACTTAGTTTCCTTAGGATACCCCACAAATAATCACTTATCAGATTTGGGTCCAAGTTGTTAGTGGCATGATGTCTAACGTAAGACTCCACAACCCCAAATCTTCATAAAAGACATACTAGGACGCTTCCCAGTCCATATCTCATATGGTGTCTTTTCCACTGATTTAGATGGAACGCGGTTCAGTATGAATATTGCTGTTTCTAAAGCATGTCCCCAAAATGATATCGGAAGATCTGCATGACTCATCATTGATCTAACCATGTCCAACGAGGTTCGATTTCTCCTCTCGGATACACCATTCCATTGTGGAGTATACGGAGGAGTGAGTTGTGGGACTATCCCATACTCCTTTAGATAGTCATGAAATTCTTGGCTCAAGTATTCACCTCCTCGATCTGATCGAAGGATTTTGATACTTTTGCCAAGTTGGTTTTGTACTTCATTCTTGAAATCTTTGAACTTTTCAAAGGTTTCATGCTTATGCTTCATTAGGTACACATACCCATATCTACTGAGGTCATCGGTAAATGTAACGAAGTATTGAAAACCACCTCTAGCTTGTGTACTTATTGGCCCACATACATCACTATGTATTAGTCCCAATAAAACATTTGCCCTTTCAACATGTCCCTTGAAAGGGGCTTTAGTCATCTTGCCCATTAAACAAGACTCGCATGTTTCATATGATTCAAAATCAAATGAATCTAATACTCCATCCTTATGAAGTTTAGATATGCGGTTCTCGTTTATGTGGCCCAAACGACAATGCCAGAGATAAGTCGGATTACAATCATTATTTTTAATCCTTTTAGTATTTATGTTATAGACAGGCATATCAAGATTTAATAAATAAAGACCATTCACCATTTGTGCACTAGCATAAAACATATCATTTAAATAAATAGAACAACAGTTGTCTTTTATCATAAATGAAAATCCATACTTGTCCAAACAAGAAATAGAAATAATGTTTTTCGTAATAGAAGGCACAAAATAACAGTCTTTTAAAATCAACGATAAACCAGAAGGCAAAGATAAATGATAATCCCCTACAGCTAATGCAGCAACTCTTGCTCCATTTCCAACTCGGAGATCAACTTCGTATTTCGCCAACAATCTACTCTTTTTGAGGTCCTGCACATTTACACAAATGTGAGATCCACATCCAGTATCTAATACCCATGATGAAGAAGTAGATAAATTGACTTCTATAACAAACATACCTGAAGTGGAAGTCACACTTCCTTTCTTGAGATCCTCCAGATATACTTTGCAGTTCCTTTTCCAATGACCGGTCTCACCGCAATGGAAACAGTTCCCTTCCTTTGCTATCCCTCCATTTGGCTTCAGTGCAGAAGACTTTGGCTTAGATTTAACAAAGACTTCTTTGCTTTCTTATTGCCCTTAGTTTGGCCTTTCATTTGCTCTTATTCATAATAAGAATATTAGTGGCCTTAGTCTTCTTTGTATTTGCTTCATATGTTCTAAAAATACCAAGCAATTGTGGTAGAGTCTTTTCCATGTCAGTCATATTGTAATTTACTACAAATTGACTGAAGCTCTCAGGCAACGATTGCAAGATCACATCGGTGGCCAACTCTTGGTCCAATGGAAAAACCCAGCTTCTCCAGATTCTCAATGTGCCCAATCATCTTGAGTGCATGAGTTCCAACTAGGCTTCCCTCTACCATCATGCACTGGAACAACGCTTTAGAGACGTCATACCTCTCTTGTCTAGCTTGCTGTTGGTACAATTGCTTTAAGTGTTCGATCATATCGAACGCCTCCATTTCCTCATGTTGCTTCTGAAGCTCAGAGTTCATGGTGGCAAGCATAAGGCAGCCAACATCAAGTGCGTCATTTTGATGCTTCTTGTAAGCATCTTTATCGGCTCTAGTAGCCGTCAGGGGAGGTTCCTCAGCAGGTAATGGTTCCTCTAGGACATATTGCTTCTTTTCTTGTTTGAGGACTATCCTCAGATTCCTATACCAGTCTAGGAAGTTTGTCCCATTTAATTTGTCCTTCTCAAGGACCGATCGCAGTGATAATGTGCTTGTTGTATTGTTAGTTGCCATGGATATCTACAATAGAAATATGCAAAATAAGTTTATGATTTAATCATTTAACATGATCTTATATTAAATGATACTCCCACTATTTTGTTTAAAATTATCAACCCTCGAAACCTTTAGTGGGCCAAGATCCATATTTCGCCTAATCTTGAGTTAGCTTTGGCTAATCGCCCAAGACTCGGTTATTTAGGTAGACAACACTTTGTCAATTACATCACATGTAATTCTTGGATAGTTGGACGAACAACGCTTTGTTCAATTCATCAAATGAATCATTATCCAACCCATGCCTCTAGGTTCCCAATCCTATTGAGAAAACCTAGTTAAGTCGTACCCAATTTAAAGTATAACGGATATCACTTTTATCCTTTCGCGCCTTACTAAGATTGCCACGGTGCTTTGCTTTGGCAAACCCACACATGTACAATCGAAGTTTTGACGAGTACTTTTAATTTTGGAAGGCATCTAAAACTTAATATTTTAGAGGGATTTATTGATCTCATGATTAGTTTGATAATTTAAAATATGTCCACTACATATAGGTGTATACATATCTACATATATGTGTAATACAATTATCAATCTTAAACATAAGATAAATCATGCATCAACATACATAATTAAACGTGACATGGTTATAGCCCATACTAGCGACTTTCTCAAGCCAATGAGAAAATCCTAAGAGTCAACCTAAGGTAACTTCACAAGCACCTTCCTTTGGCTCCAATTTGTGAATGGCCTCCTCATCCCGACACGATGCTCCATCTTCATTGATCACCATCAACAAATAAACTATACTATATAACATTTACAAGATATAGAATTCCTCGATTCACATTCGAGGGGAACATAGGGGAGGGATAACATTTAGAGAAAAATAGAGAAGGCACGACTCGCAGGCCGTATTATAAATTACAAACATCCACAAATCCTATCTAATAGGTCAAAAGGGCTATAACCATGCACCATGCTCAAATAACACATAAAACATGCTACAACATTTAATTAATTAAATTCTAAACATTTTAAAATTAATTCTAATTAAAACTGTAAAATAAAATTTTGAAAATTATCGTACGCTCGGGACATCACATGCCACGAACTTAATGCGACTCAAACCATGAACCAAATGGGTCCGACCCATCTAACCACACGGCTGGACCATGTATGGGCCTAGGGTTAGAAACCCTAGCCCAAGCCATGGTTCGAGCATGTGCGTCCATGCGGCGGCCGCTAGGGTTCAAAACCCTAGCCGTCGCGAGCCACAAGGTTCGAAACCTTGCTATGATTCTCGGTCTTTCCATGCACGATTCATGACGGTGGCGGCTCGACCATCTCGAGCCAAGGGGTTCAAAAACCCTAGCTCTCATGTGGAGGTAGCCGCCAAACGCATGAACCCGTGAACCATGGTCCAAACCTTCTTTCGAATCGGTCGCGTGCCATGGCTAGTGCAACGAGGTTCGGTCGCCCTCCCTGCCACATCCAGTCGCGTGCCCATCATGGCTAGAAGAGGCTTGGTCGCGCCTCATGCATCCTAGGTTGTGCGCCATCATGTATCATATACATATATGCAACAATTATATCAAATACAATTTTACGATGATTTTACAAACTCAATTTAATCATATCATATATGATTATATACAGTTTTTATAGCATGCAATATAATCCTAATATTATTAAAACAATTTAACAACATAAATCCGATATGAGCCTTGTACACGGCTCTGATACCACTGTAAGTAATCCAACAAGCATCGTACGCAGTGGAATTTAAAATTTGGATTACTAGACACCGGATCTATACATAGGTTATCATATCGGATAAAGGATTACAAAAGTCTCACCCTTGTAGCGTGTTTGAGCAGATTCCACGAAGCAGCGCCACGTCCAACGCCTCCTTCGAGTCAATAGCAAAACTGATCAAGTTTTGCCTCAACGGTATCCACACGATCAAATCGGTAAGGGATAGTTTAAGAACAAAGTGCTAGATTTGTTCTTAAACCAATACACGAAGCACACTCGATTCACAATCGAAAGGATGGCACGAAATTCACTCCACTTCACTTCGACTATGAAGAAGTCGAGAGAAGCAAGAGAGATGGCGGCCGTGTGTCTTGTGCTAGGTTGGAATGAATTGTGTTTTTTTTTCAATTAATCACATTGTAATCAAATTATATATGATTTAATTAAGGCTTTCACAAAGCCTCATGGGCCAAACCCATGATTTAATTAAATCTTTATATTCATTTAATTAAGACTCTTCTTAATTAATTAATACATCCAATGAATTTAATTTCCTTTATCGATTTAATCTTTTGTGCGACCCGATAGGATCTTGTAATGTTGGCAGCGACATAAAATCTCATTTACGTTACAAGCAAAGAGCGGTGTCTAGCAACACATCAAGGCTACCCAAATTACAAGAATGTCTTTGACTCGACATAACCTTTAGAACTTGTGATAATATTAACCATGTAACTTAATCCCTTTGTCCTTTGTGTTTAGATTGAACACGAGTCATGGAATAGTCATACTCGTATATTCAATCTCTATTTCTTGATTCCCAAGTAGAACTAGAATAAACGAATAAGCTCGATATCTCATATCGACTCATTCGAGCATGGCCATGCATTTTAGTCTTAATTGATCAAGGGCCCAAACACTTCTCCTGTTATATAAGAGGGACAAATCCTATCTCGATCAATCAACATCCCTCTACATAATTCGTAGTGTATCCAATAGTCGCATTTATAGTTTACCCTGTTACGGGTAACGTTTGACAATATCAAGATACATAACTCCTTATGTTGGGATCTCTGATGATCACAAGTCGTAAGGATTACATACATTATTATCACTATGAGAATTGCTTATGACGCTCATATAACTATCCATGTAGCATTCTCATGGTGGGTCTGTCCAGTACATCGTTCTCTAACATGTACCCATGTGTTGATTTGATATCTCATATCAATGAACAATTCATCAATCAACACATACTAGTCTCTATGTATTATCATTATCCCGATTCATGATATTACTTGACTAGGGACAATGTTTAAGAATAATACAATATTATTCTAAGGACATTAACATATATATTAATTCACATTGCACAGTTAAACGAATAATATATAATAATGAATTGCCATTCATAAAATCATAAACATTGTATGTCAAAACAATCATCCAATGACATGTTTTAGGGCATATCCCAACAGCAACTATCAAAGCTTGCAATTCCAAACGATAAGGATGAACTGATATTATACACAGATGCCAGTGATCATTGGTGGACAACCATTTTCATGAAGGCCACATCAGATGGAGAAGTGCCATGGAGATACTGTAGCGGTCTATTTTCAGATAGCGAAGCTATTCGCTGGAATATCAATGAGAAAGAATTATTTGTAGTCCGAAATGCCTTTAAAAATGGCCACTATTTTTACTTGCAAAGAAATTTAACTTGAAAATAGATAATACAAGTGTTAAGTCTTTTCTGAAAAATAAAATTGAATCAAAACCAGAAAAGGCTAGACTTCTAAGATGACAAGTTGAATGCCAATATTATGATTATGATATTGTCATTGTGAAATCTGATAAAAATATTCTTGCAGATTTCTTAACAAGAGATGGATGCGAGTGAAGCCAATTCCATCTTAATGAGATCAAAGCACCTCAGAGAAAGTATGGATGAGCTAGACAAGCAGATCAATAGCCTTGTGATTAATGCTCAGTTAGCGGATCAAGTTCAGGAGCTGGATCTCACGATGGTCCAACATGCTATAAAGGCTACTATGCAGGCTCACACATGTTTATGAGACAATCTTTATATTTCCCTCCGATGGGAAGCTTCGACGACGAGGCTAAAGTCGTGTTTACGAGAACCAGGCTCATCAACCGGAGTTGGGCATTCAAGTACCACCAACACGAGTCCTAGTATCGATCATTTCGAGGAGGATACAGAAGGAAAAATTGATTCACAGGTGTCTAGGACGCTTGAAGAATCAAGCCAACCCACCACCTATGGTTAGAGAGAGAGAGAGAGATAGAGAGAGAGAGAGAGAGATTAATCTTAGGCCAATGGCAGACAAGTCTAAGGTTAATACTGACGAGTTTAAAGTTTCTCCTTTACAGGAATACCAGAAGACATGTGAGAAATTCTATACAAGATCAGGGGTAATTCCTGGAAAAATAACAGATGACTGGTCAGGAAAATACCCAATAATATGGATGTAACCTGGTGTCAAACCAGATAGTGTTCGTGAGTGGTTTGACTTTGGCTGCCTGGCCTCAATTTTTACCACAACATCAAGTTTTTCGGAAATTGCAAAATTTCCGGATTTGATCTATGAGTGAGTGTATGACTCATGGAAAAACAACCATATACTCAGAAGATGAGATGTTCTGGAGCTAAAGTTCTTAACCGCAACACCAGAAAACACAGGAAAACGTCTTCATCCCAGCTTCCATTTCATAAAGCTGCAGAGGCCAAACTGGAAGGCGATGGACCAAATAAAGCAACCACCCGAAGGAACAATACTAGTTTTCCCCCTCACAGAAGATGACATCACTACCAAAAGAGCTTGGGGATTATGGGCCTGTCTCACCGAGATGGACAAAGCCAAATATTCGTTCAAAATTTCCAGAAAATGGCGGACTGATCCTTCATGGTGAACCCTATGACAAGTCATACTCGAAATTTGCCGAGGAAATCTTTGAGAAGAAGAGACAAATATTGTGGGATAACAAGCTTTCGACGACCAAAAATACTTGCAGGAAGTTCTGTAACATGGCTCACCTTGGAAGATGGCAGGACTACATCTGCCCGAGCTACCAGAGCAAAAAGAGCCACTGTTCGGGCCACTATTAGGGAAATGATTCCCTATCAAAAGGAACCAGAAGAAAGAAGACAAAGCGGGA
Organism: Haberlea rhodopensis; assembly: GCA_907163345.1. Lineage (NCBI taxonomy): Eukaryota > Viridiplantae > Streptophyta > Magnoliopsida > Lamiales > Gesneriaceae > Haberlea > Haberlea rhodopensis. Next base: position 11,257 of record CAJQUN010000068.1, read on the forward strand.
CCAGGAAAAAGTGGAAGATTCTCACGCAAATGGCAACAACCAAATTTGTAGGTACTACAGGGAGACAAGAATCATGTGACTCCGACGAGGACAACTACCATTATCAAAAGAAAATAAAATGGTAGGACAACCATTTCTGCCGAAAAGTAGAAGGGACCACAAGATACCAATCAAGAAAGAAGATGCATGCAATAACGTCTGATTATAAACCCGGATTGAAGTGCGGATTTCACATCCATCTCCAGACTTCTATAAATACACAAGATGAAGGAAGCAGAAGGCATCGACCATTCCCCTCTGTTTTCTTACAAATAAATCTTGTAGTCTCCACTGTAATTATTTCAACTTTTATAGCTTGATAATAATTTCTATCAACTTGTTTATGTATTTTGAGTCATGCCTCATTATATGAGAGGCTAAACAATTTTGTCTCCTTCCAGAAGGAGATGTATTAATGTAATAAAGATTATAAATATTTTCAGAATAAAAGAATGGATGTTGCCCATCTATCTCCCATATTTCTTTAAAATCTTTTTACATCTGGTTATACTATACGCCATAAGGTAAAAAACGAATTAGGGTTGTGCTGCCTACTGTTGAAGGCCCCATTGCAGAACCATCGGTTGCGACCGTGTGGTTGATAGCTAGGAGCCATCGTAAAACCTGGTGGGATACCCGACGGTAATTTAGTCAAAAAGGTGGATACCAATTTGTCAAAATTTTATTATAATAAGGAAGCATGATGGACCTGTTATAATTTAGTTGTTCAAAATAGTTGATAGTGGAAAAAACAAGTTTTGGGATCTTTCTGCAAAAGTCCAGAAAATAAAAGGAGTTAATTACAATTTAGGAAAGGGCTTTTAAGACATTTGGGATTGCAAAGAAGCTAAAACAAAGAAGGAAAAGTTAAAGGGGAGCTCAAACATAGTTTCTCTTCCATAGGGATTAAAGAAAACTTTGGGTAGAGAGCTTTTTGGTAAGCTTACGCTTAATTTATTAAGGTACCGTTTCAAGTTAGAGATAATATAAGTACGAGAGTGATCAAAATTATGAGATGATGAATAATAAAATATTATAAGTTATATGGCGTTTGATATGATTTTAAAATGGTGAATTAATTTTATCGTTTGTCGTGATGACTAAAATGACATGCTAACTAGTGGAGGGAATTTAAATATTTTTGAAGGAATTTTAAATTTTTGGAATTAAGTTGTAGGAAGTATGTCGAAATTTTTAGAGGGTATATCAACTCTTACAATTGTAAAACAAAGGTGGAAATACGTGTATATATCATTTAGTTACAAAGTCGAAATAAAATGAGATAAATATGATATGATCATTTCGTGACAAAAAAAATCAACTAAATATTGAATTAAATTAATTTCGCAAACCTTCATAAGCTTATCATCCACATCAAACATGCCTAAGAATCAATTTTAAAAACAACTGAAACCAAGTATCAAAATAAATAAATGTTCATAATAAAAATCAAATTTTCAAATCAATCTAATAATTTTTTGGTTTGTTGGTTGCTACCTTCCTATGGGCACTATGTTAAGAACTAGCATATTAGATAAGAATATTCTCATTCAATAATTTGATATACAATTAAGAACATTTAGCATAAGAACCTGATGTACCTTTAAAGACATTTGCCTTTAAGGTAGCATCAGAACCTAAATTGAGTTCCTCGACCCAACCAATATGGATAAGAACTCATTTCCATTTAGGGCAAACTCGAATCATACTTAGCGGAAAAAAATTGATTTAACCACCCCAAGCTTAAAAAAAATTATCATCAACCCAACCTTTTTGGATTTTTCTTAAAAATAATTTGGAATTTTTTTTTTATCAAAAATACATCGAAATGTGAGGTTTTGCAAATATACCTCAAACCGCGACTTGGAGGAGCGGCTTTAAAACGTTGAGTAGCCGCTTCACGCTGAAGCAGCAACTAATTATTGAGTAGCCGCTTCACCGTGAAGCGGCTACTCATTCAAACCGCGACTTGGAGGAGCGGCTTTAAAACGTTGAGTAGCCGCTTCACGCTGAAGCGGCTACTCATTATTGAGTAGCCGCTTCACGGTGAAGCGGCTACTCATTAGTACCGTGGCCCCCCGTGTATTGGTTGGTTGCCCGTGTTTTGATTGGTTGTCGCGTACTCCTTTATGTCTCTTCCTATCTCCGTTATGTCTCTTCCCATAGTCAACTTATACGTCCCTTCCCACCTCCTTCTATCGTGTATCTGTTCTTACCATTTTCGTCTGTTTGTGTAGGCATAAATTTTCATTTATAATATTTATTTTTACAGACAAAAAATAATCATATTATATATCAAATGTTTTACGCCCGTGAACTTTTACGAAAATTAGTATCCGAAATATGTATAAATAACATGAAGATAAAATAATTTCGACACACAAGTTCTTCAAACAAATTTCCTCTTCATTTTTTTCTCTTCAATTTTTTCGGTGCGTCAAAAGTGTGAATCAAAATATTTCTTAGTTTGTTAAAAATGGATTCAATTTCCATGCTGCTATATTTTGGTGGTACTATTATTGGAAACGGATCGGTCGAATATAGCATTCCACCAGTTAGACCGATTAGAATTTCACATACTATTATTTATTTGCTTTGATTCAACTAGCACATAGAAAGTTAAACATCGACCCAACGATGTTTAATATCAAATTGTCAACCAAATATGCATTCATGGAGAAATCGTCTTGGAATGAAATGCCAATCAATATTGTAGATGATGATGTTCTACAATTTATAATGGAATGTCCCAATATGCAGATGCTGCATTTGTACGTCGATATAGAGGCAAGTAATCATGCTTTGGTCTTGAAGGGCCAGAATCAAATCTTCCATATGTCACTGAAGGATTGAGCAATATGGTGGTCCATGATCAACCTTCTACTTCAAGCGGTCAAGATGTTGAGCAACAAAATTATCCTTATTTCGAGCATGGAAGTGGACCTTGGGATCAATATATAACCACCTCTTCTGAAGAAAATCCTACATATTGGCCAAACACAAGCAGAAGTTTGGGGATTACGAGAAGAAATTACACAAATTCATGATGTATTTGATCCTGATGTTGGTGGTTCGGAGCATACAATTATGTTGGCAGCAACTGATGGGCCAGCCACACATGACGGACACAGAGATAGTCATCGAGATGTTTACATGAGTGATAGTGAACCCGATAATTCATCGAGTGATTCTGGAGAACACGGTAATGAGGCTGATTGTAAGGACCCCCGTGCCCTTAACACCCGTTATTAGTGTATTAATCCATACCATTAGTGCATATAATCATACTATCATGGGGAAAAGCCATATTAGCAAGTACAACACCATATGCTATCCAGAAAATTTCTTGCATTTGATCCACATAATATTCAAATTCCCCAACCAAGATTACATATACAACATGCACCCTCATAATACACTAACATGCTCTCAGTTCATTTAGCAATTCCATATTTAATTGCATGCAAACCATAAATGATCAGAGAAAAGCCGTAGCCCATTTATACATTCCATATACACGTAAAATGTACTCACATAAGAGCACCCAATGAACACGCGTGTATTTAATGTATAAAACAGTATACCGGATACCGTTACTGGCACTTCAATCCTAGAAGCACCTCCCAAGCACAGCTCGATCTCAACTCTGGATCTATGCACTTATTCAACCAGCTATGGTACCTCGATCCGGGAAGTACCTCTAATCAACAGCCCGAGCGTAATTCCAAAGCTGCTGCTACACCTGTAACACCTGTCCCAACAGAGACAGCCCCCACACGGGGTGAGCATACCAATACCACCAATCCAATAATCATAATATTGCAGTTCATAATTTACAGAATGCAAATGCCATAATTTAAATGATACTCCCTGGATGGCATCATCCTCATCCGGGATCCCCTGTATTGTCCCTGTTCTCAAAATAACCAAACTCATCAAATTCTCAAAGCCAGTTAATCGCCACATAGATTAACTAATACCATTCCTATTATGCCAGTTCCATAGTCAATATGGTAAAATCATTATATAAGAGACCATAGATATCACGTATATCTAGCCAATGATTCCATGTTCCTATTTCATTGCTCGCTCCACAATAACGGCATTCTAATCCTCACGCACGCTCAACAATAGCGGCGGCATAACCGATGGTCGCTCAACGGCGACAACATCTCTATCAATTCTCGCTCAAGGCGGCACCATATAATTCCCAATGTATTTCCATTTATCGCAATTACCATATACTATACATTTCACAATCCATTTATCACTAGTGCTATAAACCATGCATTTCAATGCCCATTTAATGCAATTACCACATACCATGCATTTTACAGTTGCAACATTATAATAGGTTACGCTCGTACGTCATACGTACCTTATAATTTCGTAGTTTGAGTCCAACCTCGCCTGAGTTCCACGACCCGCTGAATTACGTGCTAACACATAAATAGCTCACCATTAAACACAAGCATGCAACCACGTGCCCAAGCACGTTCATAACCCCCTGACATATCGCCAATCCATGGCGATTACCAAAATAAAAGCCCCCCGGCTAAGCATGCATAATACCCAAAATATTCCATTTTTCATGTTTAAAAGATAGCCAAAAAACCCAACCGAGAATTCAGTTTTATTAAAACTTTGGGTCCAACCAATCCATTCTAAAAGTATAGCATTCCCATTGGAATGTAGACATTGCCCCGGAAACGGGCTACTCAAACCCAGATTCCAAAATCCCGACATTTTTCCAAAATCCCAAAAAAAACAATAATCTACGGGCGGCGATCGATCGCTTCATCTTAGGCGATCGATCGCCTCGCAAATGGCCAGGGCGATCGATCGCCTCGCAAATGGCCAGGGCGATCGATCGCCCCATTTCCAGGCGATCGGTCGCCTCTCGGTGATTTTGGCTACTGCCCCATGGCGATCGATCGCCTATTTTGAGGCGGTCGATCGCCTCACTGTTCATCTTCCTGAAAATTTTCATAACGTCGCAGCGATCGATCGCCTCGACCTGTAAAAGCCAAAAATGGCGTTTTTCTTGCAAAATTTTGCCCAACAACAATCCTCACACCCCATACAACAATAAACCTCAAAATATATACCATAAAACTCCTCAAACCAACCAACCCAAATTCTTTAAAAACCCATTTCTTTAAACCCAACACAAATCCTTCCCAGCACCACAAAACCCTTATCAAAACAAAGATAAATGCGAGGGGATGAATAATACCTTATTATCTTCGAGAAATCCGGCTCCTAGGATGAGCCTCCATCGATTTTGCTCATCAAAGGGGAAAGGGGAAGGGTTTGGGGTTAGAGAGTGGCGTGAGGGAGAGGAGAGGGAGAAGAGATTCCGTATAATGACGGAATACCGAGTCCACTTGGTATATATATAGCACTCAGGCACCAAAATACCAATACTTCCACAACTACATCATGACTCATTAAAAAATCATCTGATTTCAATAATTATCTCTTCAACTCAAATTCCATTGCCAACCCCAGTACAAGGTACTCCGGACCCCAGATTCCACCAAGGACCAAATTCCAAGGTTATCACCACAACGAGAATACAGTTTCATCCCTTGGATTCAGTGACTCCAACTACGGAATTTAAAATCCCCGAGAGTCCCACAACCAAAATTAATACACAATTGCTACAATTAAAATCCATTAAGGATTATCACCACACCGGGATAAACACCAATAATTCCCGGACATCACACTAATGAGATGCATGATGAAGACGATGATAATGTCCATGCATTTCCCGGTGAAGAGACAACATCCCACGAACCACCTTATGGTCCGAGACATATGCAAGACGCACATTTTTGCCAAGCACGATTGAAATGCCACCATTTTTTTAATGCGGTCAACGAAGACCAGGTTCCTGATTCGATTGATGTATCTTCTGGATCGCGAACTCGATATTACAACCCGGAGGTAGGAGAGCTGTCCGTGAACATGACTTTCAAGGATAAGAAAGATCTGATTGCATCTGTGAAAGATGACTCTATTAGAGTTGTCAGGTGTGAGTATTGTGTTGTGGACAGCACACGTACTCTATGGAAATTACGGTGCAAAAAGACTTCTCCTGCCGTAAGGTGTAAATGGGGTCTTCGAGCGTCTTTGAAGCCCAAAATGGGTTTTTGGAAATTAACAAAGTATGGTGGTCCTCACACATGTATCTCGAGTAATACTGGTATAGACCACCACAACTTGGACAGTAATATGGTGGCAAATACATTGTTGGGGATTGTACGCTGTGATCCTTCGTATGAGATTAAGTATGTACGGGAGAGTGTTAAAGATAAATATGGTTATGATATCTCGTATACAAAGGCATATAAGAGGGCAAGCGATTCTCCAAATATCATTATTATAGGTAATAATAATGGAGTTAACATCAGCGGCCTCTGTGTCATACACGATCCAGTCAACTGCACATTGTTAAAATAAAAAATGGGTCAATCAATATATTGAAATCATCATAAATTTTAAAAATCAATTACATAATTTAGATTTACCTCGTCATTACTCATTTGATCGAGAGAATGTCGTATAATTCTGACCGAATATGTTGCTATATGGGTATGACGAAACAAAGTGTTCCACATATTATAAAAAAAATGTTCAATATTGCAATGTTTTATCATTTTAATATTAGTATACAATAAAAATAATTAATTATTACCGTGCACCGTAGGGAGCAACATGAACATTCTCAGGGACAACCAAAGTTTTTAACTGTCGGCCAGGGTTCAAACATTTTATTCTACTCCATGCCCAAATCTGCCAATAAACATAAAAATATTTTAAAATAATAAACGGATAAGATATTATTAGTGAGAGAAAAATATTACATATACATGCAAAATATACAAAGGGCCAGTGATAGTGCATTTTCCTATGGTTGATACATTGCACATTTCACGGTATTAGTAAGCCAATACTGCACTGCCCCAATTATACGTGTTTACCTCTTCCAAATCTTCAAGTAGCTGTAAATACATGAGTTTTACAGCGTTACTATTATAATCTGGAAGCAAAATTCCACCTATAATCATCAAAGCTATACACCGAGTGTACTTTATTACATCCATCTCTAAGCTCATATCAGAGATACGATTAGCTCGGCAGTGATCGTCTAGAGCGGTCATTCTTAGGTGACCGCCTTTAAATTTTGCTTCGGGAGGCTTAAATCCCAGTAACTCAAGACATGTTTCTTGCCATTCTTTCACACGTCGTGAATCATCTACCCCAGTTACTGGTTCACCATCAACTTTCAGACCTCAAATTATTGAAATATCTTGTAAAGTAATGATAGCCTCACCAAATCTAAAATGAAATGTATGGGTCTCAGGCCGCCATCGTTCAACAAGAGCGGTAATCAAATGATTATCGTATATACAATAGCCAGATTGTAAAACACCGTAAAATCTCATATCAATGATATGCCTCCAAACACGATCGTGTATCACGTTCTCATTATACAACCCCTATTTAAGGTTAACTGTACGCTTCACTTTTAGAAACTATCAATATTCTCAGAACAAACAGCACTGGAAATATGCGTAGATTTTAGATATAATACAGTTGAATCTTCGGGACCTCGATTTAATACCATCCTAAAATTAATAAAAAAATTAACACTCATATCAACCATTTATAATATTAATAAAAATATATTATACGTACATGTTAAAAAAATGAACTTTTGGATTTATTTTAAAAAAATTATGTAATAAAAACAATATGAATAATATATAATATTTTTAATAATTAACTCACATTTAATGTAAGTGGACGTATGGAGACGAATGGATTATTGAAGAGAGAAATGAAAGCTCTGAACTGCAGGAAGAAGAAAGAAAAGTTTTTAAGGTATAGAGTATTTTGAGAACGGATATAAATTTATAGATGGATTTCGATTGGTATCAATTAAATGGAGTATGTATCAATTAAATAGAGTATGTGAGATTGGTATGAAGTAGGTATCAATTAAATTGAGTAATGTGGGTTTGGATTGGTATGGAATAGGTATCAACTAAATGGAGTAAGGTGGGTTTGGTTAGGCACGTGAACGCTTCTTTGATGAGTAGCCGCCTACTTAGGGTGTGTTTGCAATTGCTTATTTAAAGCACTTCTACGTTGCTTTTGCTTAAAGTTGGAAAAAGTTGCTTTTAAAGCAAAAGCATTTAGTGTTTGCTATTTAAATAAAAAAACAGCTTAATAAACTTCAATTAATTACAAAACTGCCACAAAACAACTTAAAGCAGTCAAAAGCATGCCAGGACCTACTTCTCAAATTCTGTTGTTTCTACTTATTTTTAGAGAAGCAATAGCAGAAGCACGAAAATAAAACACTCAAAATCTGCTTTTTTATCTGAAAAGCTGATAAGCAGTTTGCAAAAGCATTTGCAAACACCCACTTAGTGGGCAGCTACTTATCTTTGAGTAGCCGCCCACTCCACTGAATATTTTAAAGTCGTCTGATAAGTGTATTTTATACACTTATATTTCTTCTTATTTTGCATGGTTTAGTGCTAGTTTTCGATCAGAATTACGCTTTTGGTTTTGTTCTGTGTTGTTTTGTAGGAATCCAGGTGATTACATGTTTTGTGGACTAAAAGGGTATAAATGGCGGAAAGAACGGATGAATTGAAGTCAAAAATCTACACTTTGAATCAAAGCAACAGGCGTAATTACGCCTATCTTGAGGCGTAACTACGCCTAAGCCACGGCATTTGAGAGTTTGAAGAAATACATGAGGCGTAACTACGCCTAAGCTACGGCTTTTCATTATTTATTCAAGCGTAAAGACGTCACCTTCAGGCATAATTACGCCAGTCACGCGGGAGGCCATGCTTTTTGACACATCGACAGGCGTAACTACGCCACTTCAGAGGCGTAATTACGCCAATGGATTTTTATTAATTTTGGAGACTTTCCTTATCTGATGCACACGGGATTTAAAAGATGATTAGCGAAGGCATAAGTATTCATTCAGACTTAGACACATATTCTTAGAGGGAAGGAGGCTAGGGTTGAAGAAAGGAGAAAATAACGACGACGGCTCGGAGCAAAAAGTAGAGATTTCATCACGAGACGGCGGCGTTCATCGGAGATCGAAGAATAGCGTCCAATTTGTTTTGTATCTCTAAAATTTTAGCAATTTTTATGGGTTATTTAAACATGTCTATGTGTTTAAATACTTCTAGCATGAGCTAATTTTATTTTCTAGGAGACGATGTAGCTTGTTTTGAAACTACGCTTGTTATGAATTGATTAAAGTATTTGGATTTCCGTATGTTATTTATGTTTTCCTGTTCTTAATGCTTTTAATCTACTGGCCATGGATTGAATGATGTTATATTCGTGATCTATCACTCTGGAGAGGGGGTTGTGAATAGGAAAGAAGGAATTCGTATCGTGGTAGTTATATTGTTCGGAAGGCCTATAACTCCATAGAAGTCGTTAAAGGAATTACTGCGCTTTTACAATTGTTTGATAATTGATCTTAGATAGGGATATCAAGATTGATGTTAGATAATTACTTCTGCTTAACACTCGGGAGAGGGAGTAGAAACAAATAAGAATTCTCGGCTAGTAAACTAGGAAATCCATAATATGGAAATCAAGGAATGATAAGTGTAGTGGATGAACAAGTGAAATGGTACTCCTAGATTCGTCTCCAATTGATTTCTTTTCAACTCAGTATTTGATCATCGTTAGTAATTGATTTTATTATTCGCATAACACTCAACTATTTGATTCTCTAAATAAAGCAAAGATTATTTTAATTCAGTACTTAGATTTAACTATTTAATCAATCTCTGTGGGTTCGACATTTTTTTATACTAAAACTTGACTACCGTGCGCTTGCGGTAAGGGATTTTTCGCAACAAGTTTTTCGCGCCGTTGCTGGGGATTGATTTATTTAGTACAATCTGATACTGTACCAATTAATCTTGGTTTTAATTTAGAGCTTTTATTCCTTTTATTTTGGATTGAATTTTGGTCTTTTCTGAATTTTTGCAGTGCATGCGAAAGTACACTACTCCTGAATCATTGATGTTTGATCCTGAGATGGATGAGTTTCGCAATGAAGCGTACGAAAATGATAAAATTTACAAGGAGCGAACGAAGAATTGGCATGACAAGCAAATCGTGAGAAGATAGTTTATTCCTGGTCAGAAAGTGCTTCTATATAACTCTCGTCTCCGACTATTTCCAGGAAAGTTGAAGTCACGTTGGTCTGGGCCGTTCACTATTGAGAAAGTGACCCCATATGGAGCAATTGAACTGAAATGCGATGACGGTCACACATTTCAAGCAAATGGGCAGCGTTTGAAGCATTATTTTGGGGAAGAAGTAAGAGACGTGGACCAGGTTCATCTGAGCGAGCATAAGTGAAGGAATAGCAGACAGTCGGGCTGAGGACTATAAACTAAGCGCTTTTTGGGAGGCAACCCAAATCCTGTATCCTTTGTTTTATTTTTATTTTATTTTATTTTAAAAAAAAAGGGGGGTGGGGGGGAGGCGTATTTACGCCTTTATAGGCGTAAATACGCCTGAAATTTTTTTTGGTTTTTCCAATGCCGTAGCACAGGCATAACTACTCCTCTTTTAGGCGTAATTACGCCTGTCAAATTTTTGAAAAACAATGAAATTACGTAGCGTAGGAGTAACTACGCCTGTTTTTGGCGTAGTTACGCCTGCCATTTTTTTTTAAAAAAATATTAATAGCCGAAGGCGAGGCGTAATTACGCCTCTCATGCGGCGTAATTACGCCTCGCATGTTTTAAGTCTGCGTCTGCAGAATCATTTTCAAAGTACCACAGCCGCCAACTTTCCAGCCATCACCTTTTCCACACCCGCCCCCCGACGATATGGATGACGATGACCACTGACGGTCATTGCTTAGGTATGTGCATCGTTCTATTTATTTCTTCATGTGTATGCATTGAGGACAATGCACATTTCTAAGTTTAGGGGGGTACTTTGAACTGTTCAAACTACTTGGATTTCTGTTGTTTTTGTTTGTTTGTTCTCCTTATTTTGTTTGGATTGTCTTGATTAAGAGTCTGTTTAGGTTTTGAGTGTCATAAGTTGTATTACGAGTCAGTTGAGGCCAATGATGAATTAAGTTGACTGGTGGAAAATTTTAAAATTTTCATGTTTTCACGTTGCTCTTGAGTTCTCACATATTCATGCACTAGTGTGAGGGCCTGGTCCTAATCAGAGGTTTAATTAACACACGATTGTTATATTAATGTAAACAGCGGAAGATTTAGTTAAAAACTTTATCAAAGTGACCCTCAAAATTTTTCGCATTTTGTTTCTAAAACATTTCCGAATAGTGAAAATATTTATTTCCAGTTTTACATCTAACATGATATTCATCGCATAAGCATTACATATAATTTCTCAGTAAAGTAATACTTAAAAATACAGATACTCAGGGCATACCCCGGTAATTTAAAACATAAGTAAAAATACTAAACAACTACTGGGACTCAAAACATAAATCGTATACCTGAGCTCGCTCTCAAGGAGCTCTGGTATCTATCGATGCTTCATCTCGAGCATCCACAGTACGTCCACCTGCAATACCTGTCATGTCCATCCAACAAAGACGTGTCAGCCCCCAACGAAGGGGGTCAGAACCCCAGTACGAGAAACAGATAAAATCACAGTGTATGACAAATAACATGCGATGTATGCCGTGCATGAATGCAAATGCACATGAAGGGTATCAAATCTCGAATATCCCTGTCTCAAGGGTCCAAAGGAAATCATCAATCACTCATCAGTGCTCGAGCAGGATGTGACACGCTCCGCGCTCCGATCTATCTCTCAGTCGAGCCATCGGCGGTCCATCATCCTCGTGTCTGGGCGACGTCGGCACGCTCGTCGCTCCGGCATCCCTCAGCTCACTCTCACTCCTGCCGAGCCAACGGCTGCCCATCATCCCCAGACACGCATCACTCATACCAAGAAAAGATATAGGTACCAAGAACGAATCAATAGGCTCAACATGACATGCTCAATGTCCATGCGTGTCAATGCATCATGCAATATAATCTCATGTGATGCACCTCAAATCTCATGTCATCATATATCATGCAGTCAATGTACCATGTAATTCACATACTGCAAATCAACTTATCACATAGTCACATAAGGAGCAAGTAATGACAAGTAAATCATACCCGGGAACATCACATGTCTTTGCCAGACATTGTGATAAAACCCGTTTTCTACGTACCTCGGACCAATGCTATATCTACCGAGTACTCCTCGAATAAACCTCGGGATCTGTTAACCTGGTAACAAATACAACATACTGTCACATACTAGCCTTAACTTATCAAAATAAAACTCAAACTTAGACCCAAAACCAATTCTCTAAATTTCAGCCTGCGCAACCGTAGAGATCGGCTCATAACTTGTCCGATACTTAATAAAATCACATGGGTACAATTTATTTTCAAAGCTAACTCAAAAATGAACATTTCATCAGTTCAAATCATCTTCAAATTCGTTCATTTAGCCTAGGTAAAATGGCCAAGAACAATCTGCTAGAAAAACAGGATAATTCACCAAATTCCAGCCTGACCCATTTTTGTATAAAACTCATAATAAATTCATATGATGTCCAAAAGACTTGGGGCCAGTGGTAGAATCACGAAAACTTAATTTTCTACAGTTCATATTTGAAGTCCATAAGCTAGTTCACTCATCTTGAGGCACATGCAAAGCAAAGTATGCCAGATTTTAAAAATACTCATATTCTATTTTGACAGAGTGAGCGGTTTTATGGAAAAGTTCATATCTTACACACGGAAACTCCATATCATGTAATGCCAGTTTAGAATGCAAGATAACCCAACATAAAACAAAACATATCTTATGAGCTTTAAGCTAAACAATTCATCTTCATGTACATTAACTGAAAAACGTACAGCCTAAAAAACTCGTATATCCCCTGTTTCCAGATTGTATAGTTGCTGGTAAAATTAGCATAATTCGTTCATATGAGCTCCAAATTGAGCGAGGCCAATTCCACATGCAATCTAACCTCGAATAATACAACACTTATTAGAGCCTAAAACTTCATATTCGTAGCCATTTATTCCCAGAAATACGACTAACAAAATGCATGAAACTCGCATGCAGTAAATTTCCAGATTTGATACATGTTGGTAGAACGACCATAACTTTTTCATATTAACTCCAAATTATCTGCTTTCTTGTGGCCAATTAAAGCTAATACAAAACACTACAACTGTTATCAGGTGAGTCATCTTCAAATTCGAAACTTAACTAGACCCAAAATTCGAAATACCATACCAACAGTATACTGAAATCTGCAGAACATTCTGACAGCAAGTTTTCACTACATTTCTCATGTCCAAGTATCAAAATTCGACCCTTAATCTTACATGCAAGTAATTAAAAGTCAAGGATTATGATATACCTTCATTTATCTTCAATATTTGAAGCTTGATCATCCACAAAACCAAGCCAAAACCGAAAATCCTACACCAAAACTGCTGCTACTCGAAAATCTTGCATGTCCTTTCTCCAAACTTGAAATTTCTTGGTGCATCTTGTTCCTCAAGATGAGTAGCACTCAAATATATCTTTGCATGTGACATGCACTTGAAAATTCAAGAGGATTTTGGTAGGAAAATGAGCTGCTATTTTCGAAAATGGTAGAAGAGAGAAGGAGGAGTGTTTGGGTTGAAGTGGGAAGAGAGAGGAATTGGTAGCTAAAATAAGAACCAAAAATCTGCATTGTCAATAGATATAGGCGTGAGGTTCAAAGCCATGCATGGGTTTTTTTTTTATTTAATTGATGTATTGTGGAATCCATGTGTCAATACATCACTCTATTGCAAGATTAATGGTCCAAAATCATGTATTAAACATGAGTTGAATTAATTAGTGCCATGTGTTCTCAAAGTGCCATGTGCTCATGCACTAAAACATGTTACACTAGTTGGTTGACCCATCGTGGTCCGGAACACCTTAATTCAAATTTGCACTTTTAATTATCCGGGTTTGCTTAATCATCGTTAATCCGGATTAATTAGCATCGGGGCCTTACATTTCTTCCCCTCTTCAAAAGATTTCGTCCTCGAAATCGCAAAACTGAGTATAACTCAATAATTCAAAACATACGAGATGTCTCAATCTCATTCATAGATACTTAAGGATCATCATGTATCAATGACAACTGCTGTGTTCGTCTCAACGATCTACCACTTAATCAAAGTTCTCTATGATTCCACAAAGTTCAAAATATCGAGGCAACATCAAACCTCACTTAACGAATCATATTGATCATTTCAAATGTAATATTTCCATATTTACCTGATTCTCAACTCGAAGTCTAACGATATATTTCTCATTGGCGTAGAAAATCTGCTCACCTCAAGCCAAATTTTAATCGTTTTCGCAGAAATTTTATCGTTCCTGGCATTTTTTCTCAACAACCTTAAGTTATGCCAAAATTTCTTATCAATTTTCTATCATCATATCAGCGATCGGTAATTCTGGCTCTACAAAACCTGGACCGATGCCATCCCAAAAAGTTTTCTGAAACTTAAATTATAGGAACATTCTACTGGTGAATAATGATTTTTGTCAATTCCCACTAAATCACCACTATTAATCGAGACTTAACTTCCAAGGTCTGGATATTTTCTCAGTTGATCCATCTGTATGTGTATGCTAAGCAATACTCATTGCTAACTTAGTATCCATTACATTCTGAAAATTGTTTCGAATTCTGATATTATCCTCGGATCTCAATCAGATACATCTATTACAGAAACCACTGTAACTAACCACATTATCCATATCTTAAACACGTCGTCCTCTCATAGACATATAGACTATCACATGAAATCAATATCTTGTATTGAATAGTCAATCAATTTCGATTCGACTTATTTCACAATCTCTGTTTGTTCTAAACAATTTGAGCTATAAAACCCAAAACTATAAATTTCCCAAATTCATTGTGGTACTTACAAATCCTGTACTATCCCATTAGGTCTTGTATTTTTATCTTGACCTGCTGGCATGTCAAACAAATTGCCACAAAATTCAAAAATTTCTTTCTTTATACAATCTCATCATAAAATAGGATCTCGAGAATGATACATCTCATCATTCCCAGAATAACACTATGTTCTCTATAGTGTGCTTTCTGTTGTAATACGTCTTTCAAATCAGTAAAATTCGATGCTATATACTGATTTTTCATTCGCAACCACCACTAAATGGCATACTAAATTTACTTTGTTGATAAGACAGAACCAATTTCTTAATATCTGTATGGGTCTGTCCTTCGAGTCTTTCCGATCGTCGAAATCAGAGGTTATCAAACTGCAAAGCAAACATCGATGCTACCATTGCATCTTGCACTTTTAGGTTCAGTGCATCTGCTACTAGTTTCATTTTCCTTGATTTATATTGACTATCAAAGTCAAATTCTTTAATAAATCCAGTCATCGCTTATATCTCAAGAATATGCAATCATCTTTTCATGATACATTAGAACATATCTTCAAATCTTTGACATACAACTACATATCACCCTGAACCAGTTAAACAAAATCAACATTGGGGTTGTAGTCCATTTCAGTTTCAGTTATGAAAACTGCTTTCTCATTCATCTGACCAAACGAATATCAAATTTCTTCTTGGTCAATTAATTCATAAGACAGGCTATCCTAGAATATCCTTCCGTAAAAGCCTGTAGTATCTGTCAAAATTCATAAAACTTTTCATCTTGAGTACAATGATTGGTCTCGGCCAAATTAGTACTATCTTTACTTTACTGGAATCAACAGGTATCTGGTGAGATGATATCACCTATCCCAAAACAACACTTAATTTAACCAAGATTTACATTTCAATAACTTGATACACCCTTTGAGCTTCACGAAGCGTCTGAAAAATCAATCACATGTGTTCTGTGTGGTTCCTTCCGGATCTCGTATACACTAGTATACCACTGATGAATATGATTACACTTCCGCCCAAAAGTTACGGAAAATTTTCTTCATCAAATTCATAACTCTACCGGTATAATTGTCAGACCACACGACATTTCCAAAAATTCAAAATGTGTATATCTGGTTTGACCAATTGCCTAGAGAACATTTTCTCTTCTGACTCAAACTGATGGTAACCATAGTAAAAATCGTTCTTCTTATACGTTAAAGTTCCTTACAACTTGATCAGTTACTTTTCGATCTTAGGCAGTGGGTATTTATTCTTGACAATAGCCCGATTCAACTACCTTTAATCGATACACATATTCATCAAATCATTTTTCTTCTTCACGAACAATACTGATGTTCCCTCAAGGTGACATACTCAGACATATGTACCAGTATCGAGGATATTCAGCAACTATTCATATATCTGTCAACTCTGCTGATGACATTCCGTACAGTGCTTTCGATATCAAATCTATTCCTTGTCATCAACGAATAGTTAAAATCAATTTCCTTCTTTAGTGAAAATTCTTTCATTTCCTCAGGAAAATCTTGGTAGGTTTTCTTACCTCTATCATATCAGTCAACCTCGACTCTTTTTGATAAGCATCAATTGCTTATTATCAAATATCCCTCGTTTTCCAAGTATTGCAACCACAATATTTTCATAGCTGATACTATCAATATCTTAGCTTGCTATTTGTGGCGATATACATTTCATTTGTATCCAGAAGACGGTAAAAAATTTCATTATACCCTGAAATCAACTTACGATATCCTCAAAATTTATCAGAGTATCCATGCCCTTGATACAATCAAAACCATATTTCGACAACATCATTTCATTCAAATCCACAGCACTATCAACAAACTGTAATCTGCAGTTCACTATTACAAGTGTGGATAGTATAATTATCATTGCTGGTGTATTATCCCAATCATCATTATCAATGCACATTTGATGCAATATATGAAACCAATGATTTTATCTCAAATCAAACTCGTGCCTTGTGACCAATACCCAACATGTATCTGTGATCACTAGCATCTCTATCATTGCCAAAATCGAAATGGTTATATATCCTGGAGACATTTCAATCCCATTGTCAAGGTATACTCTCTGGTCTACAGGTAATTTACTGCTGCTGAAACTGAGTGGTCGTAAAGACTCCACCATGATATCTACCCCTAGCTCAGGGTATTTGTTGTTATGGCTGCATCTATTCCCGAGTAAGTAACAGACATGCTCTGACTGGACACAATCAATATCAGTTCTTATTATTCTTTCAAATGGATCAGTAGATATTTACATCCACAGTGACCTCAAAAAGATTTGGTATTCTACAATCTCATAGTCCCTTTAGAACTACTAGAGCTGGATAAATTTGAGTGATACTTCTGAAACTTTTCCAGGATTACTTGGATTATCCCAATGATAGTCACTTCATTAATCTTTAATCCAGTTCTAATTACTTCGCACCACATTGGTGTCTTATTCTTCAGTCGATATCTAATCTCTTCACTAGTGAATAACTATCGAGATTAAGCAGTATCCAAGTCCTCATTAAAACCAATTCTCGTTGTTTCTCAAACAACTATACTCTATTCTTCAATTGAAATATTGCTAGTTTCAATATTCTCAAGTTCTAAATTATCATCTTAGCGCACACAGGTTTTGACGTAAACTCATACGTATAACCTTGGTCTTTCAGACTTAAATTCCCGATGTCAATCGACAAAAAGTGTTCTAAATAATTCTAGTGGCATCCACTAATCATAAGGATTAATCCCAAAGTGATAAATACAATTTTCAATAACGGACACATTATCACTAAATTATAGTGCAATTAACAGTTTATAGTGTCTACAGATTCGATAGTAGCTCTTAAAGTCTATCTCACAGCTACCTGTCCACACACTAACTGTCCAACATAATTCATACATCTCAAGTCATAGATGTTATCATCATTCATTCTACATCATCATCCTATCAGCAACTATCAGTGCTAACAGATAAAATTCTCAAAATTATATGCAACTCAGCATAATATATGCAACTCAGCATTCAAATTCCCTACATTATATGCAACTCAGCATATTAAAATATTCAGAGATATGACCACTAATTATCCCTGCTCAATAATCCATTACATGTATAAAACTTAATTATCGAACATGTAAACATAGCAGGCAAGAGCATATAAATCAGATAGTCAGACACATGCGCAAACAATTCATTTGTGTCTATTCTCAGTGTCCTAACTCTAGTTCGAGCATATCCCAGATTATGCTCTGATACCAACTGTGAGGGCCTGGTCCTAATCAGAGGTTTAATTAACACACGATTGTTATATTAATGTAAACAGCGGAAGATTTAGTTAAAAACTTTATCAAAGTGACCCTCAAAATTTTTCGCATTTTGTTTCTAAAACATTTCCGAATAGTGAAAATATTTATTTCCAGTTTTACATCTAACATGATATTCATCGCATAAGCATTACATATAATTTCTCAGTAAAGTAATACTTAAAAATACAGATACTCAGGGCATACCCCGGTAATTTAAAACATAAGTAAAAATACTAAACAACTACTGGGACTCAAAACATAAATCGTATACCTGAGCTCGCTCTCAAGGAGCTCTGGTATCTATCGATGCTTCATCTCGAGCATCCACAGTACGTCCACCTGCAATACCTGTCATGTCCATCCAACAAAGACATGTCAGCCCCCAACGAAGGGGGTCAGAACCCCAGTACGAGAAACAGATAAAATCACAGTGTATGACAAATAACATGCGATGTATGCCGTGCATGAATGCAAATGCACATGAAGGGTATCAAATCTCGAATATCCCTGTCTCAAGGGTCCAAAGGAAATCATCAATCACTCATCAGTGCTCGAGCAGGATGTGACACGCTCCGCGCTCCGATCTATCTCTCAGTCGAGCCATCGGCGGTCCATCATCCTCGTGTCTGGGCGACGTCGGCACGCTCGTCGCTCCGGCATCCCTCAGCTCACTCTCACTCCTGCCGAGCCAACGGCTGCCCATCATCCCCAGACACGCATCACTCATACCAAGAAAAGATATAGGTACCAAGAACGAATCAATAGGCTCAACATGACATGCTCAATGTCCATGCGTGTCAATGCATCATGCAATATCATAATCTCATGTGATGCACCTCAAATCTCATGTCATCATATATCATGCAGTCAATGTACCATGTAATTCACATACTGCAAATCAACTTATCACATAGTCACATAAGGAGCAAGTAATGACAAGTAAATCATACCCGGGAACATCACATGTCTTTGCCAGACATTGTGATAAAACCCGTTTTCTACGTACCTCGGACCAATGCTATATCTACCGAGTACTCCTCGAATAAACCTCGGGATCTGTTAACCTGGTAATAATAGTTCCAAATACAACATACTGTCACATACTAGCCTTAACTTATCAAAATAAAACTCAAACTTAGACCCAAAACCAATTCTCTAAATTTCAGCCTGCGCAACCGTAGAGATCGGCTCATAACTTGTCCGATACTTAATAAAATCACATGGGTACAATTTATTTTCAAAGCTAACTCAAAAATGAACATTTCATCAGTTCAAATCATCTTCAAATTCGTTCATTTAGCCTAGGTAAAATGGCCAAGAACAATCTGCTAGAAAAACAGGATAATTCACCAAATTCCAGCCTGACCCAATTTTGTATAAAAATCATAATAAATTCATATGATGTCCAAAAGACTTGGGGCTAGTGGTAGAATCACGAAAACTTAATTTTCTACAGTTCATATTTGAAGTCCATAAGCTAGTTCACTCATCTTGAGGCACATGCAAAGCAAAGTATGCCAGATTTTAAAAATACTCATATTCTATTTTGACAGAGTGAGCGGTTTTATGGAAAAGTTCATATCTTACACACGGAAACTCCATATCATGTAAGGCCAGTTTAGAATGCAAGATAACCCAACATAAAACAAAACATATCTTATGAGCTTTAAGCTAAACAATTCATCTTCATGTACATTAACTGAAAAACGTACAGCCTAAAAAACTCGTATATCCCCTGTTTCCAGATTGTATAGTTGCTGGTAAAATTAGCATAATTCGTTCATATGAGCTCCAAATTGAGTGAGGCCAATTCCACATGCAATCTAACCTCGAATACTACAACACTTATTAGAGCCTAAAACTTCATATTCGTAGCCATTTATTCCCAGAAATACGACTAACAAAATGCATGAAACTCGCATGCAGTAAATTTCCAGATTTGATACATGTTGGTAGAACACCATAACTTTTTCATATTAACTCCAAATTATCTGCTTCTTGTGGCCAATTAAAGCTAATACAAAACACTACAACTGCTATCAGGTGAGTCATCTTCAAATTCGAAACTTAACTAGACCCAAAATTCGAAATAACAGACCAACAGTATACTGAAATCTGCAGAACATTCTGACAGCAAGTTTTCACTACATTTCTCATGTCCAAGTATCAAAATTCGACCCTTAATCTTACATGCAAGTAATTAAAACTCAAGGATTATGATATACCTTCATTTATCTTCAATATTTGAAGCTTGATCATCCACAAAACCAAGCCAAAACCGAAAATCCTACACCAAAACTGCTGCTACTCGAAAATCTTGCATGTCCTTTCTCCAAACTTGAAATTTCTTGGTGCATCTTGTTCCTCGAGATGAGTAGCACTCAAATATATCTTTGCATGTGACATGCACTTGAAAATTCAAGAGGATTTTGGTAGGAAAATGAGCTGCTATTTTCGAAAATGGTAGAAGAGAGAAGGAGGAGTGTTTGGGTTGAAGTGGGAAGAGAGAGGAATTGGTAGCTAAAATAAGAACCAAAAATCTGCATTGTCAATAGATATAGGCGTGAGGTTCAAAGCCATGCATGGGTTTTTTTTTTTATTTAATTGATGTATTGTGGAATCCATGTGTCAATACATCACTCTATTGCAAGATTAATGGTCCAAAATCATGTATTAAACATGAGTTGAATTAATTAGTGCCATGTATTCTCAAAGTGCCATGTGCTCATGCACTAAATCATGTTACACTAGTTGGTTGACCCATCGTGGTCCGGAACACCTTAATTACAAATTTGCACTTTTAATTATCCGGGTTTGCTTAATCATCGTTAATCCGGATTAATTAGCATCGGGGCCTTACAACTAGAGACCATGACCATTTGATTAACCAATGATGATTTGAACGAACACAAAAATGATATAGGCAATTCTTGATAATTTGGGCCTTGATTCATTGCTAGAAAATTGCCATAGTAGCCCCTTTGAGCTTAAGTATAAAAGAATGAGAATTGAATTGTTTGCAATACCTTTTAGAATCTCATTTAATTTTTTCTGATATTACCATGGTTTTCAGATGCAATCTGAGAATATTGGCCAAATCATGTAAGTTATTTGTGATTTGAGAGTAGTATAGAACTTACTATAGTAACCTTTGAGGCGAAATACAGACATGTGTGGCTTAGGAATGATTTAGGCAAATTTTTGATCGTTTGAGCCTTTGAAGCCACCAAATGACATCATTTTATCTTTAGTTACCCTTTTGAGCTTAATACAAATCGAATGGCATGTGTTTAGGCACATGAATAACCCCATTCGACATCGTTTCAAGATACCACATCAACCACCTTGTTGATAGCTTATACACTGTTTCCCACCCTCAAGGGAGTAAGCTTCTATTGCGCTTTAAAAGTTCAAATAGCTCCTATGATCTTAATTGAAAATTAGAAGTGGAGTAACAATGAAAAAGAGAAAAATAATGAGGTGAATAATGATGAAGAGGATGCGAAAAGAGGATGAATTGAAATGAAAAGAAAATTGATGAATCATCAATAGAAGGAATCAAAAGCAGGATGAGAATGCGCAAATTGATGATAATTTTAACTTACTCTCTTGCTTTGAATATCTTTCCCTTTTATTGAAGCCATGAGCCAAAGCCTAACGTTACAAGCTTATTAAGACCTATTGACCAAGCCACATTTGTCTAATATACTAGTGGAGAAGCTTATGAATAGTGAACCTATGATACTCAAGAAACACTTGTAATAAACATGGTTTTGACATTCACATACGTGCATCTCATTACCTAGTCTTCATGCATTGTTAGCATTTATCAAAGCTACACTCTGTTTTTGAACAATGCAATTTGAACCTATACCTTGCAAAGTCCTATTGATTTGTGTGAGTAAATAGCGCTTTGAGTTAATGATTAAATGGAAATGGTAGCACACACACACTTGAGAATTCTTGAGAAAGTGATATGCATGTTTGAATACTTCTGAGGCCTACACAATTGGAATGTTTTACAACTTTGGTTTGTGTGTCTTTTCGTGTCAGTTTTGTTTTGATTTGTTTTTGTTTTGTTTTTGTTGTTGTTTTGCTCGGGACTAGCAAAAGTTTAAGTTTAGGGGGTTTGATAAGTGTATTTTATACACTTATATTTCTTCTTATTTTGCATAGTTTAGTGCTAGTTTTCGATCAGAATTACGCTTTTGGTTTTGTTCTGTGTTGTTTTGCAGGAATCCATGTGATTACATGTTTTGTGGACTAAAAGGGTATAAATGGCGGAAAGAACGGATGAATTGAAGTCAAAAATCTACACTTTGAATCAAAGCAACATGCGTAATTACCTTGAGGCGTAACTACGCCTAAGCCACGGCATTTGAGAGTTTGAAGAAATACATGAGGCGTAACTAAGCCTCATTCAGGCGTAACTACGCCTAAGCTACGGCTTTTCATTATTTATTCAGGCGTAAAGACGCCACCTTCAGGCGTAATTACGCCAGTCACGCGGGAGGCCATACTTTTTGACACATCGACAGGCGTAACTACGCCACTTCAGAGGCGTAATTACGCCAATGGAATTTTGGTAATTTTGGAGACTTTCCTTATCTGATGCACACGGGATTTTAAAGATAATTAACGAAGGCATAAGGATTCATTCAGACTTAGACACATATTCTTAGAGGGAAGGAGGCTAGGGTTGAAGAAAGGAGAAAATAACGACGACGGCTCGGAGCAAAAAGTAGAGATTTCATCACGAGACGGCGGCGTTCATTGGAGATCGAAGAATAGCGTCCAATTTGTTTTGTATCTCTAAACTTTTAGCAATTTTTATGGGTTATTTAAACATGTCTATGTGTTTAAATACTTCTAGCATGAGCTAATTTTATTTCTAGGAGACGACGTAGCTTGTTTTGAAACTACGCTTGTTATGAATTGATTAAGTATTTGGATTTCCGTATGGTATTTATGTTTTCCTGTTCTTAATGCTTTTAATCCACTGGCCATGGATTGAATGATGTTATATTCGTGATCTATCACTCGGGAGAGGGGGTTGTGAATAGGAAAGAAGGAATTCGTATCGTGGTAGTTATATTGTTCGAAAGGCCTATAACTCCATAGAAGTCGTTAAAGGAATTACTGCGCTTTTACAATTGTTTGATAATTGATCTTAGATAGAGATATCAAGATTTATGTTAGATAATTACTTCTGCTTAGCACTCGGGAGATGGAGTAGAAACAAATAAGAATTCTTGGCTAGTAAACTAGGAAATCCATAATATGAAAATCAAGGAATGATAAGTGTAGTGGATGAATAAGTGAAATCGTACTCCTAGATTCGTCTCTACTTGATTTCTTTTCAACTCAGTATTTGATCATCATTAATAATTGATTTATTATTCGCATAACACTCAACTATTCGATTCTCTAAATAAAGCAAAGATTATTTTAACTCAGTACTTATATTTATCTATTTAATCAATCTCTGTGGGTTCGATATTTTTTTATACTAAAACTTGACTACCGTGCGCTTGGTAAGGGATTTTTCGCAAGATCGTCCTATCCAGTCGCGGTTTGAGGTATATCAGTCGCGGTTTGAGGTATATTTGCAAAACTTCACATTTCGATGTATTTTTGACCAAAAAAAAAAATTCAAATTATTTTTTTAAACAAACCCAACCTTTTTTCTATAATCATTTAAGTTAATTTAAGTTTCATTTCGCATTTTACCATTTCTTCTCTCATTTTCTTCCCTCCGCCAAAATTTACCACGTGATATCGGCAGAAAATTTTCTCGAAGTTTTATCAATCATTATGTAGATTATGGAGACTTGATTCTCCGGTAATGGAGACGAATCTCGATTACTGATATTGATGAAGAAGTTTATGTCAATTTTGTTGATAAATCTCTAAAATCTAGATCTACGGTGATCTGGAGGCCGTTCTCAATTTTATATTTTTGTAAATTTATATTCGAGTTCAAACTCAATTTCAGATACAAGGTTTGAAATTCAAGCATCAGAAACGGAATTGGTGTAAAATAAAGTAAAATATTGAGAAAATGCCGGGTCATGGGGATTTGGATAGGCAAATAGAGCAATTGATGGAGTGCAAGCCGCTAACGGAAGCGGATGTGAAGTCTCTGTGCGAGCAAGCCCGAGCGATTTTAGTGGAGGAATGGAATGTGCAGCCGGTGAAATGCCCCGTGACAGTGTGCGGCGATATTCACGGACAGTTTTACGATCTGATCGAGCTTTTTCGAATAGGTGGAAACGCTCCTGATACTAATTACCTCTTCATGGGAGACTATGTTGGTGAGTTTTACCTGGGTTTTTGGTAATTTTATGGAAAAAAGAAGCTTATTTTGTTTGATGCATGTGAACTGGATCTTTAGGAGGTTTTAGCTAATTTTTGTAACCTAGATAAATCGTAGACGGGTTTCTTGTTGTTTGTAGTTGTGTATCTTTGCTGTTCCAGGAATATTAGTAGTTTTTACTTTATACTTGATGTTTCTAGTCTAGGCCAGAAAAATAAACTGGATAATTGATATATTTGAATGTGAGAACCACGGGGATTAAATGATTATTGTTTGTTGTTGAATGTGGGAAGTGAACTGAAGTATGGGCATTAAATTGTGTTGCCTAGTTTGTTCCGGAGATATATATGTTAGAACTCATGCATGAAATGGAAAGAGAGAGAAATTGGTGAACAGAATTTGTTCATTTCTGAAAAATGTTTCTGAACTACTAAAAACAATACAACTACCTATTTATATACAAAGTAAAAATACAACTGTAAACACGTCTTTGCCAAATACTAAAAACAAAGTAGCAACTTTAACACTCCCCCTCAAGGTTGGAATAAGTTCAACATTCCAAGCTTGCCCAATAAATGTTCATGTTGATTTTTACTCAAGGCTTTTGTGAATAAATCTGCCGGTTGTTCGTCTGAAGCAATATACGAAGTCTTGATAAACTTATCCCGTATCATTTCTCGAATCAAATGACAATCTATCTCTATGTGCTTCGTTATTTCATGAAACAATGGATTAGTTGCAATGTGAAAAGCAGTTGTATTGTCACAACATAAATTTACTGGAAGGTCCAATTTAGCACCCATTTCTCTCAGAATACCTACAATCCACATAATCTCACAAGTAGTATTGGCCATTGCTCTTTATTCTGCTTCGGCCGATGATCTCGACACCACAACCTGTTTCTTTGTTTTCCATGAGATCAAAGAACGTCCCAGCTTGATGCAGTACCCAGTGATAGGTCTTCTACTCATAGGACATGAACCCCAATCTGAATCACAATAAGCTGACAATGTAAATGTACTTTGTGATGAAAGTAAAATACCCTGACCAACCGAAGCCTTGAGATATTTAAGGATCCTAATAGCAGCTTCCATATGCGATTCTTTAGGACAATTCATGAATTGGCTCAACGTTTGTACTGCATAACATATATTAGGTCTTGTCACCGTGAGATAAATCAATCGGCCAATCAATCTTCGAAATACACCTGGTTCATCAAGAACTGGATCTTCAGTATTTTCTTGACTCATGCTTTCATCATATTCTTTACTTGTCAATCTCAAGTTTTCCATAGGTATGTTATAAACTCTTGCTCCTGATAGACCTGCATCAGATATAAGTTCCAAGGCATATTTGCGTTGGTTCAAATGAATTCCTTTGTTTGATCTAGTCACCTCTATCCCGCGAAAATATTTCCAAGCACCTAAGGGTTTGATCTTGATCTTTGCATGTAAATGACTCTTTAGACCGTCAATCGTAGCTTTGTTATTGCCAGTGATGATAATATCATCGACATACACCAACAGAATTGTAATATAACATTGTTCTTTCTTCACAAACATCGATTGATCCAATTTGGATTGAACAAATCCAGCTTGCTGCCTGACATGAGCAAATCTGATGTTCCATTGCTTTGATGCTTGCTTACGGCCATACAAAGACATTTTAAGTTTGCAAACCTTTGTATCCTTGTTATTAAGCCCCCCCTGACTTCGAAGATCATTCTCATTCTCCCCCTGACTTCGAAGAGCATCCTCATTCTCCCCCTTTTGTCGAAAACCCATAGGAATGACCATAAAAATTTCTTCATCAAGTTCGCCTTGGTAAAAGGCATTTGTAACATCCATTTGGAATAATGGCCACTTAGAATCACAACAACACTCAAAAGACAACGGACTGTTGTGATCTTAGCAACCGGGGAAAAAGTTTCATGGTACTCTATCCCATAGGTTTGGGTATAACATTTGGCCACTAGACGAGCTTTAAATCGATCCAGCGAACCATCTGCATTGTATTTAATCTTGTACACCCATTTGTTGCCAATAGGAACTTTTCCAGGTGGTAAATTAACAATATCCCAAGTGCCATTCGATTCCAAAGCTGCTAATTCTTGATCCATAGCTTTTATCCAATGAGAGCTACGGAGAGCTTCATGGTAGGAAGAAGGTTCTCTTAAGGATGAAATGGAGGATAAAAAAGATCGATAGTTGGTTGACAAATTGGAGTAAGTAATGTAATTAGAAATTGGGTGATGGACATTAGCATTCTGTGGTAAAGTGGGACAAGCATAGTCTTGAGACCAAATAGGGGGTTTTGTGGTACGAGTTGAACGTCTAATAGGCTGGGAGTTGGATTCTGTAGGTGAAATATGACTATCATGTACTGGAGGAGAAGTAATGGGAACAGAAGTGAAAGAAGAATCATATCTATTGTGAGGAATTAAGGAAGAAGGATCAGAGGATAAATGATCCAAAGATGTCAAAGGAAATGGATAGAGTGGACTGCTATGCTGGACAGAAAATGGGAAGATTGATTCATGAAACGAGACATCACGAGAAACAAAGATCCTAAGACTATTGAGGGCTTGAAGTTTATAGCCAGGCATCCAAAGATTTTGAGGTGGGAATAGGAAGGAGGTCGACGAAGTAATGCTTCAAAAGGAGTTTTATTCAATAAAATAGGAGTGGGAATCTTATTTATCAAATACACAGCGGTGGGAACACAATCACCCCAATACTTCTGGGGTAGTGAAGCTTGAAATTTGAGGGAGAGAGCTATCTCAAGGATATGGCGATATTTCCTTTCGACGATTCCATTTTGTTATGGTGTATAAGGACACGTACTTTGATGAACTATACCCAAGGAATTAAGAAAAGTGTTGATATCCTTATTGAAAAATTCTGAACCATTATCAGTACGATTAGTTTAATGGTAACAGAAAATTGATTATGAACAAGCGACACAAAGTTCTTGATACTGGACAAGGTATCAAGCTTGGATTGTAAGAGATACACCCAAGTACTTCGTGTAAAATCATCAATAATGGTGAGAAAGTATTTCTCCCCATTATATGTGGCCGTGTGGAATGGCCCCAAAGGTCAATATGAATGAGAGTGAAAGGAGATGTGGAAGTGATACGTTTCTTAGTAGGAAAAAGGCTTCGAACGTGTTTAGATTGCGGGCAAATTGCACAGTGATGAAGATCGAAGGTGTGTGTCAAGAATGGAAGTAATTTCGTGCGGGACAAACATATATGCCTTAATCTTTGATGCCAAACAAACTCTTTAGAATCAGCACAGTGTATGGTATTTGAGTTTGAAATCAAAGCATTACATGTAAAAGAAGTATCAACTTTATTGACAAATTGAGAAGGAAAACTTGTGAACTTGAAGCTTGAAGTGTCTAAATGATATAGCCTATGCTTCTCTCTACCAATCCACATCACTTTCCAAGTGTGCAAATCCTGAAACAAACAGAAAGTTGGGTAAAAAATGACCGAGCACTGATGGCTTTTGGTAAATTTGGAAATGGATAAGAGGTTGAAATGAAAGTTGGGGACATGCAGAACATCATCAAGAGTAATAGAATCTGTGATGTTAATTGATCATATATGATCTATGTAGAAAATAAATAATCTGAGAGTTGAAAATACTCTTTATTTAATTGAATCATAAAATAGTTACAATGACTATCTATTTATAGATGAATATAAAGATTAATAGAAGTAAACTACCTGATTTATCTCTATCTAAATCAAATCAAATCAAATCTCTAGATAATATTATCTTACCAAACTTATAATATTATCCTACCAAGTTTAAACACAAAGATTTAAATACTAAATCTTTATCTAATTATTCAACACTCCCCCTCAAGCTGAGTCATATATGTTTATCATGCTCAGCTTGGAACTCAGGTCTTCAAATTTAGGATTGTGAAGAGCCTTTGTCAAGATGTTATCAAATTTTGTTTGAGACTTCCTCCTCTTTCTCAGAGTCCGCGCCTGCTCCTAGTTTGTGAGTCTGCGTCTGCTAGTCTACGTCTCCTCCTCTTTTGGGAGTCTGCGTCTGCTAGTCTACATCTGCTCCTCTTTTGTGAGTCTGCGTCTGCTAGTCTACGTCTCCTCCTCTTTTGTGAGTCTGCGTCTGCTAGTCTACGCCTCCTCCTCTTTTGTGAGTCTGCGTCTGCTAGTCTACGTCTCCTCTTTTTTTTTGAGTTTGCGTCTGCTAGTCTACATCTGCTCCTCTTTTGTGAGTTTGCGTCTGCTAGTCTACGCCTCCTCCTCTTTTGTGAGTTTGCGTCTGCTAGTCTACGTCTCCTCTTTTTTTGGAGTTTGCGCTTGTTCCTCTTTTGATAGACTGAGTCTTCAACAATAGATTTGATATTATCTACTCCCCCTCAAGCTTGGCTATAGATATTTATGAGACCAAGCTTGCTGATGAGATGTAGACACATGAGAATCCTCACGAATCGGTGAGGTATCGCTTTGAAAAGCAGTTTGAGGCAGCAACTGCTAAGGTTTGAGGCTGGAGATGAGAGTTCACCATTGACACCCTTAATTGCTTGTGCCCATTGAAATAATTTCGACCATTAAGATGATAGGCGGTAATCTGGAAATTTGAGAGTTTCATGCACCTCCTGCCAAAACTTTCCTCCAGCAAAGCTCCACATAAATTTTTATTGGTTGAAAAACAACATGCTTGATTTGTGTCCTATTATATGTATAGGTGATGTGAACGAATCCGTCACTTGCTTGGATTACAGCAGGATAAGAGAACTCCATTCCTTGAGTCTCCAATAAGGTAGCCACGTCAGTCCACGAGTCCCCATCATCTAGAGAGACTGCAAGTTTGAGTACACCTCGGGAACTTGTATTATATGCAAGTACAAGACGACCATCTTTAAGCTTCACTCCATCGATTCCTGAATTCGGATTTGGCAGGTGTAGACTCGTTTTTAATGTATATTGGCCCATATTTTCTCCATGACAAACCCAAATCTGAAGTTACCTCCATCCATGCACCCCAAGAATTCCAGCTCTCAACAGATGATCCACATAGCAAATCTCCGCTCTCAAGCAAAATAGGCTTATTCTTAATCGGTCCCAGTATACCAGGAGGAAGCTGCTGTCTCTCTGACCAAGTGACGCCACTGTCAAATGACCGCTTCATGCATCCACTCCATTTTTGCACCTCTTGACCGATTTTGTAGAATAGTAGAAACTGATTGGAAGGATGTTTAAATAACACTGTATTCCATCCTTGTAAGTCTGTATCCAAATCTTAACATCGGTTGCTCCCTCTGCTGTACCACCAAACTAAGCTACCAAAAAATGACCTTTATCAACCTCTACAATTGTAGAAGCATGGCAGCTGTTGATAAGGACTGAATTTGCAGAAAAAGTGAATTCTTCAACCAACCGAACTCAAATTACAGAAGGTTCCCCCAGTTTCAGTCTGTGGCATGGTTAAAGCATCCAAACAAATTCCATCATATCAGGGCATCTTTTTGGAATTGGAGAATCCTCGGTGGCATTAAATTCCATCATATCAACATCACCCATAATTGCTTCATCAGCGGCTCCCCAGTCCTTGCCTTGAAGCACCGCCGGATCGTATCCGGATGTCACCGCCTTCTCAAACGTCAAGCGTACGGCCCCCAAAGGGTTCGTAAGGCAATCATACGGCAGCCCGACCATAGCAATTTCTTTTTCCTTTCTTGCTTAGTATTCAGTTGTCATACAACGCACAATTTGGAGGGTTTTGCACGAAAACAAGGGAAAAAAACGCGAAGTTACTGTAGCAAAGGCGCGAATACTGTAGCGAAGTTACTGTAGCAAGACGTGAAATTACTGTGGCATACTGTAGCAACGCGGAATTACTGTATCAACGCGGAATTACTGTAGCAAACACGAAAATACTGTAGCAACGCGAAATTACTGTAGCGGAAGTCGCGTGCTATTGGCTGCTGCTAGGATTTGCTTTACGGCTACTATCTGAAGGCCTAGCCGCCAGCGGTTGAGTTGAGATAGCAACAACTCGCCGGCGGCTAGGGTTTGATAAACTTTTAACCTTAGTTTTTTTTCAAACCTGGCTCTGATACCATGTAGAAAATAAATAATCTGAGAGTTGAAAATACTCTTTATTTAATTGAATCATAAAATAGTTACAATGACTATCTATTTATAGATGAATATAAAGATTAATAGAAGTAAACTACCTGATTTATCTCTATCTAAATCAAATCAATCAATCTAGATAATATTATCTTACCAAACTTATAATATTATCCTACCAAGTTTAAACACAAAGATTTAAATACTAAATCTTTATCTAATTATTCAACAATCTATGTTGGTTTTAGAACCATTAGGCAATCGAACACTGCCATTGGTAGAAGTTATGGATTTAGAATTATGGAACTTAGTGTGTTTTCCAACCATATGGTCATTAGCCCCACTATCCACAATCCAATCAACACAAATCTGCTTTACAGATACAGGTACATTACCTGCCATGTTAGCAGAAGGCAAAGCACTATCAGCAGCGACATCATTCTTTTCCAGAAGTTTCAACAAGGCAGCATACTGTGTAGGTGTAAAGAAAGTACCAGCCACCTTATCATCATTCGATATCTTCGACTCTGTCACAATCATGTTAGCATCATATTGTTGTTTACTTCTTTCCTGATTGCGTGGAAATATTCCTTTGGTCTGTCCTTTGTACAGACGATGAACAACCGTCTAACAATTGGCTTTAGTATGCCCCTGCCAATTGCAATTATCACAACGCAAATTGCTTTTCGTTTTCTCTTTAGCAGAATACATGACTGTAGGAATTTCCAATTGAGGTGAAGGAGTGCTATGGATTCCTCGATGTGATTCCTCTTGAGAAAACATAGCAAATGCTTGGCTAACAGTCGGTAGAGGAGATATCATTAGAATTTGGCTTCTAATATGCACATAACTGTCATTCAAACCCATAAGAAATTGCAATAACCGTTGCTGTTGGTTGTGCTCACTATACGTCTTAGCAGATTCACATGAACAAGAAGGCAAAACAACAAGCGATGGGTATTCATCCCACAATTGTTTCAACTTAGAGAAATACACTGAGATCGTGTGATTTCCTTGCATTAATCTTCCAATTTCTCTATGCAAAGTAAAAATCCTCGAACCATAATTTTATCAAATCTCTCCTTTAAATCCTCCCAAACAACTGCTGCATCAGAAGCGTAAATAATGCCTATGAAAATTTCCTTGCGAACACTATTTAAAATCCATGATAACACAATAGCGTTGCATCTTTCCCATTGCAACAACGAAGAAGAATTCGGATCAGGTCTAGAACAACTACGATCTATAAATGCTAGTTTGTTCTTAGCTCGTAAGCCTATCAGCATAGCACGACTCCAAATGCCGTAATTATCTGTACCAATAAGTTGTTCTGAAATCAAATTCGAACCTGGATTGTCCGCTGGAGAGATGTAAAGCGGATCAGACATATCAATTGCAGCAGAAGCAGATCGACTTGAAGAAGCAGAGTGCGTAGTAGGTGCGGAAGCGGAAGCCATCAAAATGTATAAGAACTGAATAAATTGCTGTGATTAAAGGAGAATCACGATCGACTATGATCAATCAAGTGAAGAATTTTTTTTTTTACGCGGCTCTGGTACCATGTTAGAACTCATGCATGAAATGGAGAAAGAGAGAAATTGGTGAACAGAATTTGTTCATTTCTGAAAAATGTTTCTCAACTACTAAAAACAATAAAACTACCTACTTATATGCAAAGTAAAAATACAACTGTAAACAAGTCTTTGCCAAATACTAAAAACAAAGTAGCAACTTTAACAATATATTCTTGAAGAAAAACCAATGAGGTGTGAACGAGAGCTGATTCCTTAGCACATTTTATTCAACTTCACCTGGCTTTACTACAGTAATGACTCTATATGCATCCGCTTTTGGAGTTT
Source organism: Haberlea rhodopensis (assembly GCA_907163345.1). NCBI lineage: Eukaryota > Viridiplantae > Streptophyta > Magnoliopsida > Lamiales > Gesneriaceae > Haberlea > Haberlea rhodopensis. The sequence goes on from CAJQUN010000068.1 coordinate 43,963, forward strand.
TTGTACTGCATTTTCTTTAATATTGACGGAAGTTTTAAATACCTATCCTCGTCAACATGTCCTTTGTTAGATGTTTGATTTTTGTCACATTGCTTCACGAATAATGGATTTTGTCTTGTGTATCCTTGCAGTATTGCTTGCATTTGATTGATCCTGCAATATTTACGGTTTCTTTGGATAATATAATTCTATTAATTAGCTGGCCTGTTAGAAAGGGCACCTTAGCAGTTCTCTAATAATACATTTCGTGCAGACCGTGGGTACTACTCAGTGGAGACCGTTTCACTTTTAGTTGCTTTAAAAGTTCGTTATAGAGATAGAATTACTATTCTTAGAGGGAATCATGAAAGTCGGCAAATCACTCAAGTGTAAGACCTCTGCTTTCTTTCGTATGCTCTTGCTGATAAATATCCCTTGAAGTGGCATAAATTATCCTCATCTGCAAACCACTTTGCTAAATTGTCTTTTGCTTGTACTGGATAAAATATGTTACTGACACAGTAGTGCTGTATGAAGAATATTATGCATCCTATCTATATTCTAAAAGACTGCCAAATATTTTCTGTATCATTAGCAAAATAAGCCACATGCTTCAATTGGTATGAATGCATCAAAACCTAATGAAAAGCTGCTCACTTCACACTATAACCCAAAATTGACGGATAAAATTAGGCATCATTTTAGAGATCTTAGATGAAAATACCTTTTTCTTTGATATCAGATTTTCTCCCTGAATGTTTTTAGATGGAACATTGAAATTCTCTTTGTTCTTGAGCATTTCCAAATTTCGAAGACTATATTCCTCTTAGTTTGATCATTTCCAGGTTTACTAATTCATCTCTTTTGGTTGCTACTTGCTAGATATGGGTTCTATGATGAATGCTTGAGAAAGTATGGCAATGCCAACGTCTGGAAGTATTTCACGGATCTTTTTGATTATCTACCCTTGACTGCTCTAATTGAGAGTCAGGTATGGATTATAAGTTGCCGTACTCTATTTTTTTGTCAAGGGGATAACTTTATGTCCGATGCGTTGCATTGCTTCCTTGTAGATATTTTGTTTGCATGGAGGTCTTTCACCATCTCTTGATACACTAGACAATATCCGAGCTTTGGACCGTATACAGGAGGTACAGGGTGTTTCTCTAGTCGCTTGAGTCATTATTGTCTCTCTGGTACATGTATTATATTCTGTTTTTAGTATGTTTTGTCCTTGCTTGTATGAGGTGATGGAATGTTTTGGGTTTGGAGTTTATATTTTGTCTGCTGCCTTCTGCTGAGCTATATTGCCATTTTGTTCTTAGCTAAGAGAATGCCTCCGTATCTTCTTTATGGTCCTGTTGCTTGTGAGTTATTTTCCAACACATGTTCTTGATCAGCATGCTTGCCGATTGGCTTGTAGGTTCCACATGAAGGACCAATGTGCGATCTCTTATGGTCTGATCCGGATGATCGCTGTGGTTGGGGCATATCACCACGTGGTGCTGGATACACTTTTGGACAAGATATCGCAGCTCAATTCAACCACACCAATGGCCTCTCCCTAATTTCAAGAGCTCACCAGCTTGTCATGGAGGGCTTTAATTGGTGCCAGGTATGCTAGTAATCTGAATCTCACAAGCACATCACCTTCTTCATTTCAAACAACATCATTCGTTTATCCTTTCATCTATTTGTAGGACAAGAACGTAGTGACAGTCTTTAGCGCTCCAAACTATTGTTATCGTTGTGGAAATATGGCTGCCATACTCGAAATTGGGGAGAACATGGAGCAGAATTTCCTCCAGTTTGACCCAGCTCCTCGGCAGATTGAACCTGATACAACGCGCAAAACTCCAGATTATTTTTTGTGAACCTGAAACCTCTTTTCAGCCGTTTGTAACACTCGTTTTCAGTTATGTTACCGTTGATGCGCATTAAGAGACTAGTATTGTTTGCTGGAGAGTGATTTCCTTCATCATTATTCTATTGTGAAGTTCACTCATATACTCCAGAGCAGAAATGGTGGCAGGGGATTTGTTTGGGCTGTATATTTCCTCCTTTTCTTCCCTCCCCAAAGAAAATAGAAGCAAAAATGACATGATAATATTGTGTGTTGTGTAATTTAAACGATGGAGGAAGCAGTTTCCCATTTCATTGAAATGAATTATGCCATTGGACTTGCCATCTTTGGGATATCCTAGAATTGATAGCACTAATTATTGTTTTTTGTCCAACTTATTTCATTCTTATTTGTTTGACAATAATTGCTTATAATCATTTGTTTTTAGTATATTTTTGAAATTATTTATAGAATGATTTTTTATTTTGAAGTTTTATCGCAGTTATTTTGTAAAACTGGAGGGTATAGAGGGCCGAAACCAAAAAGGGTATGGGTGTCTGATTGGGTGTCAAAAAACGAGGACCTTGTGCGGAGATTGCCGATATACATTGGTGGCATATCTATATCGGCCATTCTTTTTAACCAAACTGTGTCGGGCATTGCTGGTTGGTTTGATGATTGCGAGAACATCAAACTATTGGATGAGAATATTCTCATCCAAGGGTTGCTACCCTCTTAAGGGTAGTGCCATGGGGGTAGCAACCAATAAACTGGCATTGCTCCTGTTGCTGATGCCATCAGGTAGTACCATTAACCCATCAGATTCAATATCATTTGCTGTCGGCTATTAAGTGGGAAGTAAGTGTTTTACCTTCTTAGTTTTGTTGGCATTTGGCACAGTTCTGGGATTTGATTGGTGTTATTTTAGGATGAATATGATTGAGCCGGATGTTCTAGACTTGCCAATTGTGTTTGAAAGCACGGCACTGAGATGTTGGCATGGTTGAGGCCAAGCATGAGATTGCCAAACTTGAATATGGCAATAGAATTAGAGCTGGGAGTTGCGGACAAAATTAGGTGTACTTGGGGAGGGAGTATTTGTGTAAGTCAATGAATTTGGACTTTTGAAGGCATGACCCATCATTAGGGGAGAGCAAATCCAAGCACTCAAGAAAAATCATACGAAATATTTCTGAAATATTTATGTTAATATTGTCATGGTATGCATGTTTCAGGAAAATATTTTAGAAAATGTATTTAGAAATGTGATATATGTTTGATCTAATTTTGGGAGAACGAAAACGATAGACATAATGCACCCAGCTATTGCCCAAGTTTCTATCCTAAAAGGCTTTAGTTTCCGGTTCCCACCAAGTGATATTGAGTACATTACATGACAAGTTCTTCAATTTGAAACTTTCAGCCTTCTCTTTCAACAATTAATTGCTTTTTACTAGTGAAATTTGCCGAGGTTCAAGAAAGTTTCTACCTGGTCAGAATTTATCGTAGAATGATCATGGTATTTCCAATGGTATTCAGGGAAATGTGCATGCGAATTTACTAAAATGCTGACATGTTATAACTTAAATCTGAGAAGCAAGTATATGAAATGAATTAAAAAAGAGATGGGTATATGGAAGAACCAAGGTTATGAAAAAAATATATGGTGGGGAAACCCTGCAGTCATGTAAACATCATTACAGAGTTTGACACCTACATCTCTGAAGCATCTATTAGACTATTACAGCTTGAGTATGAATGCCGTAGATATGGCTTGTAGCCATTTTTTCTGTATCTGGCAGTTCACAATCCAGAGCAGATCTGCTGGCACTTGTTTGGTGTTTTGAATGACCTTTTATGGTTCTCAATTCGTCCAAAATATATATCTGTGATAAGGAAACATTATATGCATGATGATGTTTATACGCTTTTATCTGGATTTCTCTTTTAGTTTTAGTTTTGAATGAATGAAGCACATTTTTCTCACGATATTTCGATTTTAGGTAAATCCTGATGGGGTTGAGTGCCAAAGCGTCGAATCGCCTTCCTGATTCTGTTGTTTTACAGTCACTCTGGTATTGATCTTTATGCAACTAGTATCTTCCATGAGGATATGTTTTCTCTTCATCTTTCAGCTGTTGAAGTAAATGTTTAATGAAAGTTTTACTTAATTATATTTTTCCCAGATACTTGGTGCTCTATCTTTTTCAGAGTGGATATCACTTAGAGCACTTTATTTGATGTTTATTTAATCAACAATTAAAATACTTACCCTTTGTTTGGCAACCTATGATTTGGTGGGAGTTCAGTAAATTTCGAATGTTAATTACCGTTTTAACAGTTTGGCAAAATGGAATTTGGATGTTATGGGATTGCATTGAACTCATTGAAATCCTTTCTTTTAAAACTAGTTCGATTTGAAAATATTGTGATCTACGAAACAAGAAAAAACAAAGCATTATTTGCATCGGTAAAAAAAAAAAGCATTATTTGTCATTCCCTACCCTCTTTGAATATATCATTCCTCATTTCACTTTTAAAAAGTTTTTTTTCCGCTCAGGATCTATATTATCAATTATCTGATGTTAGTACATTGGTGTTATTATTATTATTATTTTTTTTTTTTTCCTTAATAGTTGCTGATCTGATTCTAATTTGCCTATTAACTATTATTAAGATAATTGGTCTTGTGGAAACCCAAACTTTGAAGTTGATAATCAGTGTGTAGACTTTACAGTTTGTACTTTAAAAGCCATATTCTATGTCATCACACTTTATTTTCCTGATCACACTTTGTTTTCATGGGTTTATTTGATGCTACCCCTAAATACAATGTTTTTAGGGTACATCTTACCGTACATGAGAATATTCCACGTAAAATATTTACAATGCATGGTGGATAGGCCTCCAAGACACTGCCCTTGAAGGGTAGCATCAAAAATTCCGTTCCTGAGCTTCTAAAAGTTTTCTGACGATTTACATATTATATTGCCATATGAAACATTGTATTTTTTACGAATCTGTGATGACCAGGGATTATAGGTGTTAATCCCGTAGTGTTAATAATCCCTAAAGTGGTTTTACGGGACGATTTGGAGTTTAATCGAGGTGTTGGGCCTTCTGGGCTCTTTTATTTGGGTAGTTGGGATCGTTGGATCCAGGGTTGAGATTGTATTCACATTACGGTGTAAAACCTAAGAGTTGGGTTTTTGATGTGTCTCGGAATCTCGGGTGCTATGTGAGCACCGGTAGAGGGTTTTGGAGTTAGAGAGAGAGTTTGTGAAAACAGATGATTTTTAAGGAATCACGATGTATTTGTGGGGTTATTAATTTTTAGGGGTATTTTTGCTATAAATACCAATTGAACCCAAAATTTTAAAGGAAATTTCATTTCAACCCCTTCATTTCCTCTCTCCTCTCCCGCGACCCTCTCCCGCTGCCAGCCCCTGCCCGCGCGCAAAAGCGCTTCGGCCGCCGCCGTCCCGCCGCCGATCGGCGCGTCCGACCTACCCACGGCTTCGTCTCGTCCAGGCGCTCATTTCCCCTCCGGCAATTGAAAGTTTCATCGCGATTTGAGGTCGAATTTTGAGAAAGAGCGTCGATCCCCAAAAGTTAGGGTTCATCGGATTTCGTCCGATTTTGCTTCCGATTTCGTTGGGTAACGTTCCTTACCCCTTTTCCATGCTTATGATGTATTTTCCCTACCTATGGTGAATTATTGTGTTCGAATTTTGAGGATTGAGTTCGAATTTGTGGAGGTTGGTTCGAATTTCATGATGTGTGGGGGATTTATGTTCGATTTTGGGGATTGTTGGTATGAGGATGATAATTCTTGTTAGGATTCGATTTATTCATGTTTAAATGAATTATAATGCTTAAGTGGGATTGAATTAAGATGTTATGGTTCGATTTTGCCCTAATTGGTGAGGGTTGATTTCGAATTTGGGGATTTTGACTATGGGTTGATGATTCATGTTAAGGATCGTTCATTACATGTTTTAAATGATTTATGACGCTTGGTTGGGTTCGAATTGTGATGCTAGGGTTCGAATTATTGAAGGTGTTCTTGGGCAATTTTTCGATATGTCGCATTCATTTTCCCTCCCTGCATGTACCCTGCCCCGGGTCTTTTAAATGATTTATTGTCGAGTGTTGACAATATTTTGAAGGTTATGAATGTGCTTGAGCATGGGTTACATGTTCGTAAATAATTGTGAATTATTTATCGTTTTAGCACATCGTCTCTCGGGGCATGGAACTCGAGCAAGGTTTGGCTCGAACTTCGAGGATTTAAGGTACGTTTAACGTACGAGCATAGTTTAAATGATGTTTTACAAGTATGATGCATGATTTAAGATATATGAAATGTTTTACTATGATGGTATCGGGACTCGGTTACGATATGTTGATTCACATAGTGGAATGTTCAGTGCCGCTATGAAGCGAGCCAATGATGAGGTGTGGTTGCTACGGAGCAAACACCCATAGTATGACGTTACCTTGAAGTAAGAAATGAAAATGTGGTATTTGATTAGATATCTAGGATATCTGTATTTTATTCCCTATTGGTAATAATAGGAACAGAGACGTAGTTAATCAGAGAAGTGATTAACCAGTATCGGAAGTTAAGGAAATACCAACATGATATCTAGAATTATGCTAATCATTACTAGATTAAGTAAGATGTTATGAAAAGATGTTATGAAACGATGTTATGAAATGATGTCATGAAATGTTGCTAATCATTACTAGATTAAGTAAGATGTTATGAAACGATGTTATGAAAAGATGTTATGAAACGATGTTATGAAAAGATGTTATGAAACGATGTTATGAAAAGATGTTATGAAACGATGTTATGAAAAGATGTTATGAAACGATATTATGAAATGATGTTATGAAAAGTTGCTAATCATTGCTAGATAAAGTAAGATGTTATGAAATGTTGCTAATCATTGCTAGGTAAAGTAAGATGTTATGGAATGTTGCAAATCATTGCTAGTTAAAGTAAGATGTTATGAAATGTTGTTAATTTGAAACTGGCTAGGATTAACCAATGTGATGATTAACTGCATACTCAGGATTTGATGATTTATCTGTTTTGAGAACAGGGTTATTACAGGGGTACGCTATGATGAGGATGATACTATCCAGGAAGTATCACATATGCTCCACAATATTTACATTTTCGTAAATTATGTATTATGTCATTATGATAATGAAATTGTGGAATTGGTATGCTCACCCCGTTGGGGGCTGTCTCTGTTGGGGCAGGTGAACAGGTACATCGATGGCTTTGGAGATGAGCTCAAGCTGTTGATTGGATGTACTCCCAGGATCGTGGTACCAGGGCTTGATGAAGCACGGTATCGTATAGAGTACCTATATACCCATGATGATTATATACATGTTCATGATGCTCGCATGTGAGCACGATTATACTTGTATATGGGTTGTATGTAAAGGCATGAGCCTTTCTCTCTCTTTCATTCCATGTTGCATGCAATTAGAGGTAGAATTGCTTAATGATAAGAGAGTCATTAGTGTATTATGTGGGTGTTGAAACCCACTTTTGATGTCATATGTGTGGTGTCTTCCCTGGCTGGGAATTTACTTGTATTACTGCTTTCTGATGAGTATTATGTTTTCCCTGGCCGGGAATTATGTTATGTGCTGTGCTTTTATTTCGGGATAGCTCTATTTATGGGGAGACTCTGCCCAAATTTTTATAAAAGTCCACAAGTAAAAAGTGGTGTAATGGGCGAGCTCTATGAGTCTATTATTGTTAGGAAGACGAGCTTATAACGCTGTATGTTAAAGAAAATTTTATAATTGCCATTCAATGGTAAAGTATCATCTGAGTTTCCCGAACAATCTTATTAAAAGCATGTACCACACATAGTGGTTAATACACTAATCAAGGGTTAAGTTTATGGGGTCCTTACATTAGTGGTATCAGAGCAGTGGTTGCTCGTTGGGGCTGTTAAGGGCCTAGGAAGATATTGATAGCACATATTTATGCATGATGGCATTAATGTTATACGACATGACTAATTGTTTATGTGCTTATATGATATGAAAAGTGGTATTGCTAACCATTGTGGTTGCAGGAATCGTGTGGAACACGATAGGATGGCATTAATAGCGATGTCTAACACTCTATATGCTACGTGCCAAGGAATCTGATTTTGGAAGAAAATCAGGGAAAAGAAAGATATGATGTATTGTCTGAGGACAGACTGGGTAGACAACCGAAAGTGGAATACTTCGGTATGGTCTCAATTATTATTGAATATACTAATGCGTTTGTTCATGTAATGTTCAAGCGAGGAAGGTACGTAAGACGCGTACGGGCATCGGACGGTAACATATTCTTACACTATGACTATGCTATGATTACAGAAGTAATTACGATGTTTATGATGACGATGTCTATGATGCATAAAGATGACAAGATGTTTACGATGATGTTATTACAAATAAGTTTATGATGATAATGATAAGTAAGTTATGATAATGTTTATGATAAGTAAAGATGATATGATGTTTATGACGATGATAATGATAAGTAAGTTATGATAATGCTTATGATAAGTAAAGATGATATGATGTTTATGATAATGATTATGATGATGATTATGAGGAATAAGATTATAATGATGATGTTTATACGATATTTATATGATGATGTGCATAAGATGTTTATATGATGATGTGCATACGATGTTTATATGATGATGTGCATAAGATGTTTATATGATGATGTGCATAAGATGTTTATATGATGATGATTATACGATGCTTATATGATAATGTTTACATGATGTTATTGTGGTAAGGTGCCACGGGGTAAGGTGCCCCACATGGTAAGTAGCCATGCGATGTTATTGTGGTAAGGTGCCACGGGGTAAGGTGCCCCACATGGTAAGTAGCCATGCGATGTTATTGTGGTAAGGTGCCACGGGGTAAGGTGCCCCACATGGTAAGTAGCCATGCGATGTTATTGTGGTAAGGTGCCACGGGGTAAGGTGCCCCATACGATGACTCATTCTTTTATGATGATTGGCGATGGTTCTTTCCGCCAGATGTATGATAGCGATGCCTCATTCCGCTATATTGATTGGCGATGGTTCTTTCCGCCAGATGTATGATAGCGATGCCTCATTCCGCTATATTGATGGGCGATGGTTCTTTCCGCCAGATGTATGATAGCGATGCCTCATTCCGCTATATTGATGGGCGATGGTTCTTTCCGCCAGATGTATGATAGCGATGCTTCATTCCGCTATATTGATGGGCGATGGTTCTTTCCGCCAGATGTATGATAGCGATGCCTCATTCCGCTATATTGATGGGCGATGGTTCTTTCCGCCAGATGTATTGATGACGATGCCTCTTTTCGCTATTATGTGACGATGATTCATACTCAGGTGTATAGCGAGGTTTCATGCCACCTATTATATGACGAGGTATCATGCCGTCGATTCTATAGCGATGCACTGTACCGCTATATATTCAGCACAGGATTTTGGCCGCCTTCGAGCGATGGGTGCTGATTACGTATTATTATGGAGCGACGGAGATAGGTATGCCGCTATCTTGTTAGCGATGAGGTATGAGATATTGCTATTTTATTAGCATTATTATTGCTGGTATGCGTTGATATGCATGTTTTATTATGACTATTTACTAGCATGATGATGGATGACATATGTTGATATACATGGACCGTCACGAGTTGACTAGGTTATTTAGATGTCATTGTTGACTTGTATCGTCACTAGTTGACGATACCTTAGATGTCATGAGTGGGCATGTGTCGTCACGGGATGGCGATGACGATAGTACAGGAGATGTCTTATTAGACACGCATCATCGTTACGATGATCGGTGCGTTGAGTATACGTTTTCAGTTGTATGCCTTGGGTGCCAGTGTCGGGCACAAGGTGGCGTGTGCGTCACCGATTGACGTGACCCTTATACCGAGCGGGTTGCTCGAGGAATGGATGGACGCGTTGTACATGTGATTGTACCGCAGATATTGTTTGAGGCAATCATATTACGAGTGGTGATACCCTTGAGGTATGCTCGTTGGATTGGCTTTTTGGCCATGTTTTTGACGACAGGAGTAATCGTGGAGGAATTTCTCGCTTCCATTGATATGACATGTGGTAGACATGGTCACACCACCCATGAGGGTGTAAGATGGGTCCTAAGGGAATAGGATCAGGTTATGTTAGGTACATGGGGACATTGAAGTGTCCAAGGTATGTCAGCATTGGAGGAATGTTGGGTAAAGACCCACTACTCTATTGATTGTTCTTCCCATGGTATGGTATGCCGTGTGGAAACGTCCATCTGATTGGTAGGTTTGAGGTGAACCTAGTGAGACAGCGATTAGTTTGTCTGCCGCGTGTGTGCAGCACCATGATGGGCTTGCTAGAGCCGTTATACTACTCGTTGGAACCAAGTTTGGCAAATCGTAAGGTGATACGAAGTGGATTGTGGTGAACTCTGGTAGTCACCACGTCATTTGAAGTTGAGGTTGAGTATGCCTCACTGAAACGTATATATGTTTATGTTTAATCTTGGGGAGACTTGTCTGGGACAGCTCATGATGTGAAGTACCAACGAGAGAGTCGTCAAGTCGTCGTGGATTCGATCTGAGAATCCATGTATTTGAGTTGCAATGATGCGACTGCTCCTTCGATAGAGGAGGTTTGAAAGTGGAAACCAGGTTTGGTATGTGTACACCGTGGAATACTAGTGTTTCCCTCGTAACGATGTATGTTGGACATCGTGAGTCATGATAAGAGATGTCAAGGAATGAAATCTACGATGGAATCAGGAACGATTCGAATCCTTACAGTTTCAGTTGACTAACTGCTTTTGGATTATTAGCGTTGAGCTGTGCTGACGCTCTTTGACGTTATGATGGATTTGGAAGTCTATTCCACTCCAGAGTTTGACACGAGGTCAACGTTCTCACGGTTGAGGTGTCATTCAGGATGACTGTCCGATCTACAGTCGTAAGTATCGGTTGTTTTGCAGTCATGAGGGACTGACTTTTAGGATGACCCGCATCGAGGTACGTTTTGCCTCTTAGGTGATATGTTGGTTTTGGTAAGTCGCTCTGTTTCAGAGTTTGATGATAGGTAAGCATCCTCGCGTTTATTAATACGATTCTGATATGGTCAGGAATCGAGGTTATGGCTTCATGTTGTTGTGTAGCCTGGGTGTTACGTGATACACCAGTGCTAATTTCGAGGACGAAATTCTTTTAGTGGGGGATATTGTGATGACCAGGGATTATAGGTGTTAATCCCGTAGTGTTAATAATCCCTAAAGTGGTTTTACGGGACGATTTGGAGTTTAATCGAGGTGTTGGGCCTTCTGGGCTCTTTTATTTGGGTAGTTGGGATCGTTGGATCCAGGGTTGAGATTGTATTCACATTACGGTGTAAAACCTAAGAGTTGGGTTTTTGATGTGTCTCGGAATCTCGGGTGCTATGTGAGCACCGGTAGAGGGTTTTGGAGTTAGAGAGAGAGTTTGTGAAAACAGATGATTTTTAAGGAATCACGATGTATTTGTGGGGTTATTAATTTTTAGGGGTATTTTTGCTATAAATACCAATTGAACCCAAAATTTTAAAGGAAATTTCATTTCAACCCCTTCATTTCCTCTCTCCTCTCCCGCGACCCTCTCCCGCTGCCAGCCCCTGCCCGCGCGCAAAAGCGCTTCGGCCGCCGCCGTCCCGCCGCCGATCGGCGCGTCCGACCTACCCACGGCTTCGTCTCGTCCAGGCGCTCATTTCCCCTCCGGCAATTGAAAGTTTCATCGCGATTTGAGGTCGAATTTTGAGAAAGAGCGTCGATCCCCAAAAGTTAGGGTTCATCGGATTTCGTCCGATTTTGCTTCCGATTTCGTTGGGTAACGTTCCTTACCCCTTTTCCATGCTTATGATGTATTTTCCCTACCTATGGTGAATTATTGTGTTCGAATTTTGAGGATTGAGTTCGAATTTGTGGAGGTTGGTTCGAATTTCATGATGTGTGGGGGATTTATGTTCGATTTTGGGGATTGTTGGTATGAGGATGATAATTCTTGTTAGGATTCGATTTATTCATGTTTAAATGAATTATAATGCTTAAGTGGGATTGAATTAAGATGTTATGGTTCGATTTTGCCCTAATTGGTGAGGGTTGATTTCGAATTTGGGGATTTTGACTATGGGTTGATGATTCATGTTAAGGATCGTTCATTACATGTTTTAAATGATTTATGACGCTTGGTTGGGTTCGAATTGTGATGCTAGGGTTCGAATTATTGAAGGTGTTCTTGGGCAATTTTTCGATATGTCGCATTCATTTTCCCTCCCTGCATGTACCCTGCCCCGGGTCTTTTAAATGATTTATTGTCGAGTGTTGACAATATTTTGAAGGTTATGAATGTGCTTGAGCATGGGTTACATGTTCGTAAATAATTGTGAATTATTTATCGTTTTAGCACATCGTCTCTCGGGGCATGGAACTCGAGCAAGGTTTGGCTCGAACTTCGAGGATTTAAGGTACGTTTAACGTACGAGCATAGTTTAAATGATGTTTTACAAGTATGATGCATGATTTAAGATATATGAAATGTTTTACTATGATGGTATCGGGACTCGGTTACGATATGTTGATTCACATAGTGGAATGTTCAGTGCCGCTATGAAGCGAGCCAATGATGAGGTGTGGTTGCTACGGAGCAAACACCCATAGTATGACGTTACCTTGAAGTAAGAAATGAAAATGTGGTATTTGATTAGATATCTAGGATATCTGTATTTTATTCCCTATTGGTAATAATAGGAACAGAGACGTAGTTAATCAGAGAAGTGATTAACCAGTATCGGAAGTTAAGGAAATACCAACATGATATCTAGAATTATGCTAATCATTACTAGATTAAGTAAGATGTTATGAAAAGATGTTATGAAACGATGTTATGAAATGATGTCATGAAATGTTGCTAATCATTACTAGATTAAGTAAGATGTTATGAAACGATGTTATGAAAAGATGTTATGAAACGATGTTATGAAAAGATGTTATGAAACGATGTTATGAAAAGATGTTATGAAACGATGTTATGAAAAGATGTTATGAAACGATATTATGAAATGATGTTATGAAAAGTTGCTAATCATTGCTAGATAAAGTAAGATGTTATGAAATGTTGCTAATCATTGCTAGGTAAAGTAAGATGTTATGGAATGTTGCAAATCATTGCTAGTTAAAGTAAGATGTTATGAAATGTTGTTAATTTGAAACTGGCTAGGATTAACCAATGTGATGATTAACTGCATACTCAGGATTTGATGATTTATCTGTTTTGAGAACAGGGTTATTACAGGGGTACGCTATGATGAGGATGATACTATCCAGGAAGTATCACATATGCTCCACAATATTTACATTTTCGTAAATTATGTATTATGTCATTATGATAATGAAATTGTGGAATTGGTATGCTCACCCCGTTGGGGGCTGTCTCTGTTGGGGCAGGTGAACAGGTACATCGATGGCTTTGGAGATGAGCTCAAGCTGTTGATTGGATGTACTCCCAGGATCGTGGTACCAGGGCTTGATGAAGCACGGTATCGTATAGAGTACCTATATACCCATGATGATTATATACATGTTCATGATGCTCGCATGTGAGCACGATTATACTTGTATATGGGTTGTATGTAAAGGCATGAGCCTTTCTCTCTCTTTCATTCCATGTTGCATGCAATTAGAGGTAGAATTGCTTAATGATAAGAGAGTCATTAGTGTATTATGTGGGTGTTGAAACCCACTTTTGATGTCATATGTGTGGTGTCTTCCCTGGCTGGGAATTTACTTGTATTACTGCTTTCTGATGAGTATTATGTTTTCCCTGGCCGGGAATTATGTTATGTGCTGTGCTTTTATTTCGGGATAGCTCTATTTATGGGGAGACTCTGCCCAAATTTTTATAAAAGTCCACAAGTAAAAAGTGGTGTAATGGGCGAGCTCTATGAGTCTATTATTGTTAGGAAGACGAGCTTATAACGCTGTATGTTAAAGAAAATTTTATAATTGCCATTCAATGGTAAAGTATCATCTGAGTTTCCCGAACAATCTTATTAAAAGCATGTACCACACATAGTGGTTAATACACTAATCAAGGGTTAAGTTTATGGGGTCCTTACAGAATCTAACTTGAATAATCTTCTTTGATCATAAAGGAGCCATATTTATAGTCTCTAACAATGATTTGAACGTTAGACGTAAGAGTATGGTCGTTGAAAAAGGTTCTAGACGATTTTTCGAGTATTGCTGCTCCATTTTAGCAGCCATGTTTCCTTGAATATAACTCTTGATTCATGATTTTTCTGGGCAAAGTGATGAAAATGAAAGTTATAGCCTTTTATCTTGCCTTCCAGAGAATCAAGAAACTCTCGATTTCGACATCATATGAGTGGTGTTTCTCGAAATACGAGATTATGTGCTTGCTGAACCATGAAAATATTTCATGTTTCAGCAGCAGAACCCGTGACTTGAGGATGCTGTTTTAGCATCTTAGACTTTGATTCAGCTTTCGACTTCTAAAGATGATTTTTATATTTTCTTCTTAGCTTGTCAATGGATTCTAAATCGCTTCGTTTTGATAATGAGTTGAGAGTTATACCCAAAAGACTAGAGTTGGTCCAACCTTGTTGTTGCTATTTCAACGTGAAATTTCAGATAGTTTTTCTCATGGTCAAATATCGAACCAACTCTGTTGGTGTGAATTATGACTTTTAGTATTTTGAGTTGGTTGTTTAACCGTTTTGAAAGTACGTCATTTCGATGTCCGAGCGATTAGATGTGATCGAAAGAATCAGCGATGCTCGGATTCAGCGAGATTGAAATCTTGTTCCAGCATGGAAGCTTTCTTTGCAAATCATCAAACATTAAAATATCTTCTATAATCTGCACATTTGATGAAACATGTTAGCAATACAATAACATATTTTTTTAATATGAAACTAGGATTACTCGTATTCCCAAAATCCAACAAATAATTCGGCAAGTCTGTAAGGATAAAATTGAATTGAATTGAATTGAATGGTAGATGAAAAATACGATTATAAATGAAGTTTAAAATGCTGATCTTGTCAGACTTAATATCATGGAATAGAGAGAAAAAAAACAAGGACTTAGATTATAAGAAGTTGACAATTTGTTCTATTAAAATAATACAAGTTTATGTTAAAAAAAAGGTTAACAAAAATCTTGAAAAAAATTACCAACGTCTAGAAGAATCAAAGGTTCCAAGAAGTCATATTAAAGCAAATAGATTACATGTAAAACAATGCTCAAAATTAGAATAAATCGATAACGATGTTAATTCTAAGGGTATCTTGGATCGAGGGATTTGAAGTCATGTATTTTAAATCCATTTAATTGTTTTGATGAATTTTATGTTGAGTGTATTTCAAATCAACATCTTTACTAATTTATTTAAATTATGGTAATTGTGATGAATTTGAAATACACCTAAGATATGTGACATTTCAAATCCAAGTTTCAAATTCATTCTCAAATCAAATCTTTACATTCAAATGAAATTCATACATCCAAACACATCTTTGCTTTTGGATGTAATGATTTGATTTGAAAATAAATTTGATTTAAGGAAAAAATTAAAGAATAGATTCAAAATAACACTCATTTTGGATTATCATTATATTAACTAAATTCACGAATGGTAAATTTGAAATGAATCTAACATAAATTTATTCAAATAATCAAAACAATCAAATGAATTTAAAATATCTCAATCAAAATGCAATTTA
Source organism: Haberlea rhodopensis (assembly GCA_907163345.1). Lineage (NCBI taxonomy): Eukaryota > Viridiplantae > Streptophyta > Magnoliopsida > Lamiales > Gesneriaceae > Haberlea > Haberlea rhodopensis. Next base: position 59,632 of record CAJQUN010000068.1, read on the forward strand.
AAAATCTTATTGTTTGAATTTATGTTGAGAAAACACCAAGCTATCACATTTTATTGTCGAGATTCAATGTCATGACTTGATTCATTATATATAATTAATAAAATACAAATAAAATCAACCCAATGCTAAAAAAAATCTCAAATGGCAACAAATTTATAATATATTGCCCCGATTGTAAGAAATTTCCAATACATTTGTTAAAACAGCCGATTTTTTAAGGGTAAATTACATAAAACAGTAATGTGTTATAGTAAATATACACAAATCTTCATATGTTCACAAAATAGGCAAAAAACCCCATTATTTTATTAAACTCTGCATGTAACCCTCATGTGTAATAAAAATGATAAAACAAACCCCTCTTTTTTTTGAAACCTTGCCCGAAACCCCGTGTTAAACAAAATAGGCAAAAAAAACCCTCTTATTTCTTAAATTCTGCACAAAACCCCAGTTCATTTACAAATAAATATATTTTATTTCATCTCGTTAAAACTATATGCATGTTTTATGAAAACAAGTTCATAAATGTTCATATAGTTATATTTGTTTATAATAACTAATTTTTGTATATATATGTTTATTATTGTGAAAACATATTTTATTATTATTTTTTTAAAATATTCATATATTTTACATGCAATTATTGCTTACTCAATGTATCTAAAACTTAAAAAAAAAAGAATTTGAATTGATCAATAAACATGTATATATTAAAAGAAAAATTCAGAATATTATAATCTATTTTAATATTATTCACTTTAAAATTCTAACTATTATTCTTTTTAAAATTAAAAGAAGATATCATTACAAAAAAAAGAGAGAAAATAATGTAGATGCAGAAAAATTGGAGGGCATAATAGACTATCGAGAGGTTTTTGTGCATGATTTAAGAAAATAAAATGGGTTCTGTACCTATTTTGTTTGACACGGGGTTGCGTGCAAGTTTTCAGAAAACATTTGTATAACACATGTGGTTGCATGCAAAGTTTAAGAAAACGGGGGGTTTTTTTTTACCTATTTTGTTAACACATAGATGCTCGTACATATTTACCATAACATAAGGGGTTTTATGCAATTTATCATTTTTTTAATCTAGTAAATCATTTAAATTTTTTTTCTATCAAGTACTTTTTTAGATCTTTGACCATTTTAGACAGCTTATAGATTATTATAAAAATTCTATAAACTATTTTAAAAAGCTTAATGCTGAGTTGCAATTATTCCCCTATCCTTTTAGGTGTATTTGATGTTGTGCTCGAGAGTACTTGATGATATCTAATTGATGTGATTCGATATTTTTTGTGTTCGGTAGAATTAAGTGCCACGGAAAATAAATGAAAGACACCACAATTTTTACATGGAAAACCTCCAAATCGGAGGAAAAACCACAATCCAGTATAACCCTTCACTATAACTTTACTTTGATTTACAGGACTTAGATAAAAAACAAGAACTTTCGAAAAACAGCATAAGAGTAGAAGACTGAACAGACTATAATGTGCTCTCTTCGGAGTCTTTTATTGCCTAGAAAATTCAACCATTTACAATGAGACCATAGACGTGTATTTATGTGCGGATCCCGATGGTTGGCATGCGGTAAATCCGGAACACGATCTCCTCTGATCGTGGCATTATTGGCTCAAAACGTGTCCGAGAAATCTACGTTCCATTACGTTTGTTTGTGCCAGTTGATTTGTCAGTTACGCCTGGGTCTTCCGCTAGCCTTTGACCAGTATGCCGAGCAGGTTTTGATATTCTTCGGGCAATTTACGTTCGAGGCTTTTTGCTCGGGATATTTCTTGCTCGGGATATCTTTTGCTTGGCGCTTGCATGTGATTTACCGAAGAAACTGACTCATCCTATGACATCACCTCACCCCCCTGAAGTAAAGTGAGACGAGAGTATTGAAGTCTCAGTTTATCGCCTCGAGGTAAAATCCGCATTCTGACATGCTCGGGGTTTTTTCCCGCCCAAAATTTTCAAAACGCTGTGCAACGTTTAGTTTCCTGAGGCTCATCTGCGACCGTTCATTCGATTTATTTTGGTGCAGATCGAAAGACTGTTCAACTGGCCCCCTCTATAAATACCTCATCATTCCCCTTCATTCCACTCTGTTTGCTTCATTCCGCTTTCGAACTAGCATCAGACGAACAAGCAATTCTTTCTTTCGGAATTTCCAGCCCCCAATTAATAGGTATGTCTTCGTCGTCAGAAGCCTTCTCTTTGAGAGCAGTCAACGGATACAGAACTTTCATGGGGGGAAATCTTCCAACCTTCCTCCCCTACCGACATCCTAGGACAACGGGGTGACTTTGAGTTCTTCTGGTTCCTTGGCTATTCGTCGAGAGAACGGACAAAATGATGTAGAACAGGGCTTGGTTGCGGCTAAAGTCCCTTGGTACGAAGTCTTCGAGTCGAGAATTCGTACCAGTCAACAACTCTCTCGCATCCAAGAGAAATGGGAGATCCCCGAAATCACCTCCCTTATTACTCACTCTTCGGGATCACGCCCCCACTACCCCCCGAGGGTTATTTTTATTTTATCTAGACCAACTCCGAGGGGGATTACATTTTCCCATTCCTACACCCTTCCTCGCTGTTGCTAATTATTTTACTGTTTTGTTCAGATTTTTTTTTATTGTTCTCTCTTATTTGTGAAGTACATTTTCCCATTCCTGCCGTTTTTCAAACTGAATAAAAAGGAAGTAGGTCTTTTTTACTTCTCTTCCCGAATGGGGGGTGGGGGTGGGGTGGGGTGGGGGTTTCCTTAAGAACTACCCCTCTTCAATAAAGAAGTGGAAGAAATTTTACATTTTTGCTCGTCTGTCTTAGCCTTGGGACTGTCCCATGCTTTGGAGGGAAAGTCTCCCGAGGACCAAATTCATCAAGGGTCTCCTCGAGAAAGAACCGTATCGGTCCGTTCTTCGGAAACTCGGTGACCAGTGCTATGACCTGGTAGAGCTTATTGACGACGGGCTGTTGTACATGTTCTTGCTGAGCCCGAAGGGCGCATCACTACGCATGCCCCTCGGTGAGTGACTAGAGCACATTCTTCTCTGTGGATAATAATTATCGCTCAGACTAACTCTGTTGAGCCTTAAAAGCATGGTTGTGTTTAATGCTTTAATTTATCCCCGGATTATTTTTGAGTTTTGATGATCAACAAAACTTGTGTTTGTTATACTAATGTGTCTACTTAGTGTACATGTTTATTGGTTGAAAGGTGGATTAATTGGAGAAAATCAATTGTGCAAGGCTTAAGGCAGATCGCCCCAGGCGATGGCAGCCAGGAGGACTTTGCCACGCACATTGACAGAGGCGACGCCAAGGCTCGCGCGCATGGGGAGTTCGCCCGAGGCGATGCCCTGATCGCCTGAGGCGATGTATGCTTTGCCTGAGGCGATGGAAGATTTTGAGCAGATAAGGCTACGACATTGATTCGTGAAATTGATCGCCTGAGGCGATCGGTACATCGCCTGAGGCGATGCGTGCATTATGGTGACCGTTGGGGCGCTGCGATGGTGATCGCCCGAGGCGATGTCCGAGGCGATCGGGGAGTGATGCAAGCCTTGAGTGTAGCAACGGCTAGTAGGAGCCTTGGGGGCCTCCTACACTATAAATATGGATGCTTTGGAGCATTTTGAAAATAAGAAACAAGCTTACAAACTTCAAGAAAGCTTTGCTTATTTAAATTTCATCTAGCATTGCAAACTCCATACATTTGTGTTGTATTGGAGTTTGTGATTCATTTCGTTTGTGAGAGTCTTGTATTCTTCTTGTTGGTACACCGTGAATGTTTGTTGAGTTATTGTAAGGTCCTCCAACAACGACGCAAGTTGAAAATTGTAAAGTCATCAACAAGTAAAGTTGGTGCATGTGTTGTGGCTATCCTTGGAGCCCTTAAGGCCAAGAAGACTCGTGAAGAGTGTTGGTAACTCGGGAAGAGTTTTTGTGTGGCTATCCTTGGAGTTCTTAAGGCCAAGAAGACTCGTGAAGAGTGTTGTGCTCGTGAAGAGCTTTTTGAACTCGGGAAGAGTGTGTTGTGGCTAACTTGGATCCCTTAAGGCCAAGATCTTTTTCGTTCTAGTGGAACCTCGGTTAAAGGTTTTCTAACCGGGAAGAGGAGACGTAGGCGATTCATTGCCGAACTTCTATAACAAATCTTTGTGTCGTTTATTGCTTTATTTACTTTAAGCATTTATTTATTACTTCTTATTATTTATTGTTCGATTGACTTAAAGTCTTCCGCAGCGCAAACTCGACTATTTTGCAAATTCATTTTAAAAACGCTAAAGTAGCCAAGGAACCTCATTCACCCCTTATCTTTGATTCCAACAAGTGGTATCAGAGCCATTTGATTTTTGTTTTAAATCAAATTCTTTTATGGCTAATCTAGCAAGTGAGTTTGCTCAAGGTCAATCGACCAATCGACCGCCGCTTTCACGGGAGATAACTACGGATATTGGAAGAATAGAATTTCTCTATATATCCAATCCGTAGATTATGACCTATGGAAGATAATTGTAAAAGGTCCACATATTCCTTTAAAGGAAGTTGGTGGAATAAGTATTCCCAAAGAAATGGACGACTTTACAAGGGTGGATATGATTTTAATTTTTCAAAATGCTAAAGCTATTAACAATTTGCATTGTGCTTTAGATATGAAGGAGTACATCCGGATCTCGATGTGCTCAACCGCAAGGGAAATTTGGGAAATTGCAAATTTGTCATGAGGGCACAAATCAAGTAAAGGAGACAAAGATAGATCTTCTACAACTCAAGTATGAAACATTCGAGATGGAGTCCGGAGAAAATGTTGACTCAATGTTTAGAAGGCTCACTCAAATCATAAATGAGCTTGCCCAACTTGGAGAAAAGTATCCTCCAAAGCAAATATGGACAAGAGCACTAAGAGCCTTGCCAAAGGAATGTGATGCAAAGAGGATGGCTATCATTGAATCCAACAAAGGAGATAGTGTGTCATATGATCTTGATGAACTCCGTGGAACATTGGTGACCCATGAGCTTGAAGTGTCAAACTGGAAGGGATTAAAGGAGGAAGATAGATCCATAAGAAAGGGGATATCATTGGTCGGGAGGAAAGAACAATCCGATGATGAAGATGATGAAGAGATGATCTTGTTCACTAGAAAATTCAAGAAATTCTACAACAAATACAATAAGCCAAAGACCTCCGGTGCCACCAAACATGATTCCAAACTAGAGGTAACATGTTATAATTGTCAATATAAAGGTCATTATGCTAATGAATGTCTTAGGAAGAAAAATGATGATAAGGGGAAGAAGAAATTTCTAATGGCTACATGGAGTGATAGTGACTCCGATGAAGAAGAAGTAGTGAATCTTTGTCTAATGGCTCTTGATGATGAAGAAGAAGAGGATGGCAATGAGGTACCATCTTTTGATGAATTATTAGATTCCTATAATTAGCTTATTGACGTTCTTGACAAAACCAAGATGAGTAACAAATTGCTCAAGCTTGAGTTAGCCAACAGAGATTAAGAAAATGATACATTAAAAAATGAATTAAATGCTTTGAAGAAATCTTTTTGTAAGTTTAATGATAGTAGTTTAAAGATGAATGAATTGCTTGGCTTGCAACGTCGTAGCTTCGATAAAGCCGGACTAGGCTTTTCAAGCAAATCTAAAACTTTTACAAGCTTGTTGGCTAAAGCTAAGCATAATTCCCCTACTTACACTTATTGTTGTAAGGTTGGTCATACAAAGAACAAATGTAGAGTTGTTAAAAACTAATACCAAGCAAACAAGAGGTGGACATGGCTTCCAAAAGCACCGATGAAAGCTAATCCGCAAGGACCCAAAAATAAAATGGGTACCAAAGATCCTCGTATTATAAACTTGTTTTGTAGGAACAACAAAGGGAGAGATGATGAAGGAACTAGCACCTCAAGGGAGGAAACCATCAGATGCACCACAATAGAGCAAGCGTGAGGTAAATGACCGATGATATGAACTCATTCTTATCATCCAAGGTAAATTTATTTTAAAGCATCATAGTAGCATAATTAGCTCTTTTGCATGGTTAATATTCCTTGAATTGAACATTATAATTATGTAGTGAAATTCAATTACTTTGAAGGTGATCTTTGGGAAATTGAATTTTAAATACATTACTATGATATCATATTTAAGGGGAGCTAATTATATTTTCCCTTGTGCATTTAAAAGAGCAATTGTAAAATTTCATTGGCACAAATTAATTGTGACCAATAAATTATGAAGCTCAATATTTATTTGTAGTAAAATGCATTTCCCCTTAGCATATGCATATTTGTGATCCTTAAATGAGTAAAATCTTATATACTTGAATTTTGAATTGAGTAATTATTGGATGGATAAAATTGGTATAACTTGATTTAATGCTCATGTTTTGTTATTGCACAATATGTTTGAATTAAATGATATATTCTTATGATAATGAATTATGTTGCATATTTAAATTTTTAATGCATGATTAATGCTTAACTCATTATGGTAAATATCTTGACTTCATCTATTATGTGCCATGAGTCCATTTTTGAATATGTAATGTGCAATATAATTAAATGTGGTTAAGCATGCTTTAATTGTTTAGATGCTCAATCTTGGATCATAGAAAAATGGATTAAGAATTTCATATAACTTTATTGTTTCTATGGCCTCAATGATTTTGCTCTCATCACATGCGCCTTATTAACTTGTCAATTGTTTATAATGATGCATTGAGCAATTTAATGTTTATTGGGCATGAGTGCATGAACTCTTGGTGGAACATATGTACACTTTGCACATTTAGAATTCATTGTTGAAATTGCCTTAAACGCATGTTTGTCTTCCTCTCAATGATTTAATCTTATGACTATTACATGCTTGATGAGGAACATGTGTTAATTGTTAGACTATGGATATGTGTCAACATATATTTGTGCTATGTTTATTTAAATTTTATGATTTTTGATTATCACAAAAAAGGGGGAGAATTTTGTGATAAACTTGGAGCTTAATACATGCATGGTTTGAGGGGAGAGTTTTTTTTGTATTATGCTTTACTTGGTAAAACTTGTATGTGCTATGCATTTGTTAAGGGGGAGTCTTGTTTACTCACATTTCATGCATATTTTATTTACAAGTTTATCAAGTTTTGTGATCTTAAAAAAGGGGGAGATTGTTGAGCCTTAAACGCATGGTTGAGTTTAATGCTTAATTTATCTCCGAATTATTTATGAGTTTTGATGATTAACAAAACTTGCATTTGTTATACTAATGTGTCTACTTAGTGTACAGGGTGGTAACAATATTCAATATTCGATGATTTTGGTGTCCACCCATAGCTAAGAGATAAGCTACAACTTTGATGGTGACCACAAGTTCGAGAAACAAGATTAAGATGATTGAAAAATGGATTGTTTGAAGGAGATCAAAATTTGCAAGGACTGGGCAGATCGCCCCAGACGATGGTGATCATCGCCCCAGGCAATGACGACCTTTTGAGACATCGCCACGCTCATCGACTGAAGCGACGCCGAGGACCGCGCGCATGAAGAGATCGCCCGAGGCGATGGGTAGATCGCCTGAGGCGATGCATGGATCGTTTGAGGCGATGGAGAGATCATTTGAGGCGATGAAGATTTGTGATCATCCGAAGCTACAGCATTGATTTTTGGTAATGATCGCCTAAGGCGATCGGGACATCCCCTGAGGAGATCAGTGAAGATTTTGATCGTTGGTGCGCGGTGATGGAGATCCCCTGAGGCGATGGCTGAGGCGATCGACGAGTGATTCAAGCCTTATGTGTAGCAACGGCTAGTAGGAGCCTTCGGAGCCTTCTACACAATAAATATGGATGTTTTGGATCATTTTGAAGACATGAAACAAGTCTATAAACTACAAGAAAGCTTTGCTTATTCAAATTTATTCTAGCATTGCAAACGCATACATTTGTGTTGTATTGGAGTTTGGAATATATTTCTTGTGTCAAGAGCTTGTGTTCTTCGTGTTGTTACACCGTGAAGGTGTCATTTTATTTACTGTAAGGTCCTCCAACACCGACTCAAGTTGGAAAATTGTATAGACATCAACAAGTGATGTTGGTGCAAGGTTGTGGCTATCCTTGGAGCCTTAAGGCCAAGAAGACTCGTGAAGAGTTTTTGTGTATGGCTATCCTTGGAGCCCTTAATGCCAAGAAGACTCGTGGAGAGTGGTTTACTCGTGAAGAGTTGTTTACTCGGGAAGAGTGTGTTGTGGCTAACGGAGCCCTTAAGGCCAAGATCAAAGTTGTTCTAGTGGAACCTCGGTTAAACGTTTTCTAACCGGGAAGAGGAGACGTTGGTGATTCATCACCGAACTTCTATAACAAATCTTTGTGTCGTTTATTGCTTTATTTACTTTACGCATTTATTTATTACTTCTTATTATTGTTTGTTCGATTGACTTAAAGTCTTTCGCAGCGCAAACTCGGCTATTTTGCAAATTCATTTTAAAACGCTAAAGTAGACAAGGAACCTCATTCACCCCCTCCCCCCCCCCCCCCCCCCCCCCCCCCCGCCTCTTCGGTTCCAACACATTCCGATCCCGCATTTAATCTGCCAACAACGGACTAGATCAAATAACTCAATCACAATAGAACATGCTCGAACATCCCCAGTATTAATAATAAAACGTACTCGAACATCCTGAACACATATACTAAGACATACTCGATCATCCCGAGCACACATACTTAGGCAATTTTTGGTTTAAACATGGACTGAACATCCCAATCCCATGAATAAACTACTAAAATCTGAACAAGCTTATACAAAAGCAAATTTACTTTATTAATATTCAAAGTATTCTAAAAATCATAAAAACAACAATCAAATTACTATACAAAGTACTTCTTAAGGTTATGAACATTCCACGACTTGCCAGTTCTCGACCCAAATGATCTTCCAATCTATATGACCCTCGCCAAACCACTGTCTTTACTTTATAAGGGTCTTCCCATTTTGGTTCCAATTTCTTTACATACACAGCCGGGTTAGCCCTCTGCCATACCATATCCCCTACCTGAAAAGCCCTTGGGTGAACCATCTTATTATAAGCGTTAGTGATCCTTATTTTGTACATTTCAGTGCGTTCAGCTGCTCATTCTCACAACAGGTCCGTCTCATCTAGTTATAATTTTCTCGCCTCCTCATTCTTTTCAGGATCATAATGTTGTACCCGAAGGGACTCTACATTGATTTCAGCAGGGATCAGGGCCTCAGAACCATACACCAAGTTATATTGAGTTTCTCTTGTAGATATTCGTGGTGTAGTTCGGTATGCCCACAATAGACCTGGTAATTCATCAACCCGTGCTCCTCTCGCTCCTTCCAGCCTGGTTTAATCTCATGTAACAGGATCGGATTTGTCACCTTAGCTTGTCCATTGGATTGAGGATAAGCTACCGAGGTGAACACTTGTGTAATTTTCATGTCCTTGCACCAATCCTAAACTCTCTTCCCCTGAAATTGTCTTCCATTATCCAAGACCAATTTTCTTTGTATTCCAAACCGACATACTACGTTCTTCCATAAGAACTTAATCACTTCGTCCTCGGTGATATTGGTAAGAGGCTTGGCATCCACCCACTTGGTGAAGTATTCAACCGCGACTAAAAGAAACTTCCTTTGTCCAGTTGCTGGGGGGAAAAGTCCCACAATATACATTCCCCATCGATAAAAGGGACAAGAACTGATGCTGATATTAAGGACTTCCACTGGTACGTGTGACAAATTGCCATGTTTCTAGCAATTACTGCATTTTCTGACAATATCTTTAACATGTTTTCACCCAAGTAAATACCACAACAACCTTCATGAACTTCTTTCCACAAGTATTCTCATTCTTGGTTAGAAACACGGTGTAAAAAAGGGATCGATAAGCCCTTCTTGAACAGTTTTCCTTCCATCAACACGAGCCGATTCCCCATTTTTTCACACGAGCCGCGTCTTTCAGATCAGAGGGGATATTGTTATTCTTCAAGAACTTAATGATGTGTTCTCTCCAACATCACATGATGCATGGCTCAAGACTCATTATACTATTGACAGATATATGGGAGATCAAGAGCTCTTGTACCAGCACACTCCAGTTCTTCCACTCGTGCATTGAACTGTCCAGTTTGGCCAACTCATCGGCTTGGTTATTCTCTTCTCGCGGAACTTGCGTCATTGTTTGAGGAATGAAAACTGAACTGGATGGCAACCTTTATCTCCTCCCCATCGGGACTAATAAGAACCACACATGCACCACTTCCGGACTGAGTAGCAGATCCATCCACATGAAGATTCCATTCTTTTTCTTCGGGCATATGGGCCATCTCCACCAGAAAATCTGATAAGGATTGAGCTTTGATAGTAGTTCGGGACTGATGTGTAAGTCAAACTCACTGGGTTTGGTAGCCCATTTGACCATTCTTCCAGAGATTTCCGCTTTCGATAATAATTTTCCCAGTGGAGTACTTGTCATTACCACAATAGGATGGGATAAAAAGTATGGCCAAAGTCTCATGGCTGTGGTTATAAGAGCCAAAGCCAACCTTTTGACCTTGGTGTATATTTATTCAGCCTCTTCTAATGCTCCGATGTTGCCCTCCTTTTCCTTTGACTAAGACTGAGTTAATGACCTCTTTGGTCACATATAGATATATGAGGAGGGTCTCATTGTGCTCAGGTTTGTTCATCAACGGCAGCTCCGTCAGATACTTATTCAAGTCCTCAAAAGCCTTTTGGCATTGATCATTCCACTCGAACCGAGCTCCTTGACTTAGTGCTTTGAAGAATGGTAGGCTCCGATCAGCTGATCGGGATATGAACCTACTCAAAGCAGCTATTCGTCCTGCTAGTCTCTGTACTTCGTTTAGGGTCCGATGATGATTCATTTCTTGAATAGCCCTTATCTTCTCGGGGTTGGCTTCAAACACTATTTTCAGTAACCATGTACCCTAAAAACTTTCCACTGTGAATTCCGAATGTGCATTTAGTAGGATTTAACATGCAATATTTTTGCAAGGTGTCGAAGACTTCCTCTATATCGAGTACCAAGTCTTATGCTTTCTTGCTTTTTATGAGAACATCATCTACATACACTTCTACATTCCGCCCAATCTGATCTTTGAATATCTTATCCATCAATCTTTGATAAGTGGCTCCTGCATTCTTTAATCCGAAGGGCATAACCACGTAACGAAAGGTTACTCATGCCGTGACAAAGCTAACTTTAGGCTGGTCTTCTCGGACCAAAGGGATCTAATGATATCCATGGTACGCATCCATCAGGCATAGTAGTTCATGTCCAGCGGTGGAGTCTATCAGTTGATCAATCCTCGGTAGAGGATAACAATCTTTCAGACATGCTTAGTTCACATATCGGAAATCTACACACATTCACACTTTGTCTCCTGACTTCGGCACAAGAACCACATTCGAGATCCACGTTGGGAAACTGATTTCCTTAATATGACCTACTGAGCAATGATGGCGTCTTTCTCAGGTTCGAAATGTCTTTTCTTCTACTTGATGGCCCGAGCATCAGGCTCCACATTGAGGTATTGATCGGCGACCTCTGACGATATTCCAGTCAAGTCATTGGTACTCCATGCGAACACGTCCACATTTCTGTTCAAGCATTCAATCACTTTTCTTATAATCCTGGTTTCAATTGGAAAGCCACTTTGTGGTTTTAGTCGGGTGACCCACTTCAATAGTAAAGAACTCCTCCACTAGAGCTATTCTCTCCTTGACCATCTCCTCCTCCTCTCTCCTTTTTTTACCACGTGCTCCAAGGCTCTCCTCCTCCTTCTTTTTTAACTTTTCATGCTTCAGCTCCTGAAAATAACACTTCCTCGAGGAGGTCTGATTTCCTCAAACTTGTCCGACCTTCTCACCCACAGGGAATTTCATTGTCAAATGATAAGTGGACGCCAATGCTTGAAACGCATTCAGGGCTGGTCTGCCCAAAATTATGTTATATGAAGAAGGGACGTCCACTACCAGAAAATTAATAAGCTTTGTCTTCGTCCTCGGTTCTTCTCCCATCGTGACTGGCAATGAAACTTGTCCCACCGGACTTATGACTTCTCCAGTAAATCCTTGCAAAGAAGTATTTACCCTTTGCATAGGTACACTCTAAAGCTCCATTTGGGCCAACGTGTTTAAGAAAAGCACGTCGACTGAACTTCCAGTATCGATAAAAATTCTCTACACGTTATAATTAGCTATTGTGGCTGATATAACTAGTGCATCATCATAGGGAATTGCATTCCTTGTAGATCCTCAGGTCCAAAGGCAATGGATGGCCCTGCTGTGGCGTTCTCCGATGTGATTGACATAACCTGCAATTTCCAAACATAACTCTTTCTTGCTCGGTTAGAATCTCCTCTTGACATTCCCCAGAGATCATGTGTATGGTTCCTCGGTTTGGATTGTTTACTTGGGCAGGTTCACCTACTTCTTGGACATCATTTTCTCCTTGCTTTTCTCCTCCGTTCGCCCATGGTACCGGCTTGTGCACTCCCCTTCCAAGATTCACATTATTCAAAGGGGTGGATTATTGAAAACTGCTCCATCATGTGGTTATTGCCTTCCCCAAGATCTGTTAACTCCTCTTCCTCGGAAATATCCTCATAGAAACTGTCCTCCTCGGAAATGTACTTCTCGACCTCTCTTCGGCCCTCTTTGATTGATGGCCATCTCTCGGGGAGGTCTCATCGGGAGGTTTTGCTCGAAACTCCTTTTCGGCTATTCCAGTTGTTTATCCCTCCGATTTGGCTCATTTCCTGGTTTCCCATCTTTTCTCTGTTTCATTTTATGGGCTTCTTCTAAGTTGATATACTTAGAAGCTCTTCCCAGCAACTCATTGTAATCAGAGGGTGGGTTTTTGGCTAGAAATCTGAACATATCTCCTTCTCGTAGCCCTAAAGGCGGTGATGAGTATCTCCGATGTGACATGAGGAACATCGAGGCATGCTTGATTGAATATTTTCAGGAAGTCCCGAAGAGACTCATTTTCCATCTGCTTAAGTCATAACAGACCGAGGGTTATTCTATTGCAACTTCTGTTGCTCGCGAATTGATGTAAGAACAATGAACTAAACTTCGGGAATGTATCTATGATCCCCGGTGGAGGTTGATTAAACCAAGATTGAGCAGCTCCTGCTAGGGTAGTCAGAAAAACCCTACACTTCACCCCATCTGTAAGTTGGTGAAGGAGCGAAGCGTTCTCAAACCGTGACAAATACTCCTCGGGATCTCCGCTGCCATCATAGTTTCCCACATTCAAAGTTTGGAAGTTAGATGGCAAGGGATCATCGATAACCTCAGGAGCAAATGGTGTGCTCCTCCGTACTGGGTAGATACGCCCCTCCATCTTGTTGCGCATCTGTTGCGACTCACATTTCAGATCCCTCATCTGATGACGCAAGGTTTTATTACTTTCTTCTCCTATCTGACTGGAAAGGTCATTAACCCCCTGTGTATCATCTTCTTGCCCTTCTGAAGAAGCCAGCGTGTTCTTTCTTGCTGGGGCGGGGTCATAAGTTGCTTCATGACCTCCACTACAATTTTTGCAATCACTTCAGTCAATTGTTCATTGGACATTCCTATAGTAGGAAATGATTGAGGATTAGCTTGATGAACTTTTTGAGACGATTCCACATCCTCTTCCCCTCCTTCATGCAACGGGGATGAATATGAAGGGGGTTTGGGATATACCCCCTTGAACTTTGTCCGCGACCTTTACTTCTGGCCATGTCTCTCTTTCTTTAATCTATGCAAAATTCTTTTTCTTCAACGTCTTAGCTCGAGATTCACACAGACGGCACCAATGATGTGATTCGATATTTTTATGTTCGGTTGAATTAAGTGTTGCGAAAAACAAATGAAAGACACCACAATTTTTACGTGGAAAACCTCCAAATCGAAGGAAAAACTACGGGACCTAGTCCAGTATAAACCTTCACTATAACTTTATTTTGATTTACAAGACTTAGACGCAAAACAAGAACTTCGAAAAACAGTATGAGAGTAAAAGACCGAACAAACCATGATGTGCTCTCTTCAGAGTTTTTTCTTGCCTAGAAAGTTCAATAATTTACAATGAGACCATAGGTGTGTATTTATAGTATTGATCCCTGTGGTTGGCATGCGGTAAATCCAGAACACGATCTCATCTGATTTGTCAGTTGCGCCGCGGTCTTCCGCTAGCCTTTGACAAGTATGCAGAGCAGATTTTGTTGTTCTTCGGGCAATTTGTGTTCGGGACTTTTTGCTCGGGATAACTCTTGCTCGGGATATCTTTTGCTCGGCGCTTGCATGAGATTTTACCGAAAAAACTAACTCATCCTATGACACTGACCATACATCTAGTGCATAAAACATATACCAAAGTGAGTAGTTTAGATGCCCTCTTGTGGCAACAACCCAAACGTCGTTTTAGTAGAGTTTGTGGGTGGATTCGTACACCACATGCTATGAGGCTATTCGGAGTGCTGCCATGAAGCTTTTTGAGAACACACATCCTGAATGATACAATACAGAGAGACTCTTTTTGGAAATTAAGTTACAATTTCTTTTTGTGTGTACAATTTGTATTCTTGTTATTCATTTGTAGGGGTCAGTGAGGAATTTGTATTCTTGTGATTCATTTGTAGGGGTCAGTGAGGTTGAGGGTAGGGGTAAGCAAAAGTTTCGTTTTACCTAACTAACCGTCCGAATCGAATTAATTCAAAAATTCGGTTCAGTTATTTAGTAGTTCGGTTTTAATTTTTAAAAATATCGGTTTAAGCGATTCCATTTCGATTTCATTTAAAAAATATCGTTTAACAAATTAAACAATATTTTATATTATATTATAATTTTTTTAAAATTGTTTTTTAAAAAATATCGGTTTAATCGGTACCCGACCGAAATAACCGATGTTATATCGGTTCGGTTCGTTCGTTTTAATAGTAAAAATGGGTACAAATTTGGTCTGTTCGTTTTTACAAGTTCGATTCAATCGATTCGATTTTGATCGAATGCTTACCCCCACTTGAGGGACACAAACCCGAAGTGTCGTATAGATGTTCACAAGGCAACAACACAGACTAACTTTGTAGGGAAATAGTTGTACGATGGATATGTTCAAGGGTATTTTAATTAAATAACCCCAAAAAACAAAATTTAACAAATTAACCGTTTGGGCAATATTTATAAAAGTGAAATCGTCATTTCAGATGGCAACTTTCTATTTAATTTTTTTAAAAATTTAAAATATGGAGCATATTTTAGTTGTGTTGTGAACTTAATGCTTCACGTGATTTACTTTTGACATTTGCTAATAGTTCACTAATAATAAAAATTAAGGTCCCAAAATTTGTCACTTTCCGAGAAAACTTAATTACACTTTGGGAACACAAATTTCCCGAGAAAATTGTAGTCAAGATAAAAATATTTTTTTAAAAAAATTGCATCGTTAATTTATTGTCAGTCTAATTATTTAAAAAAAAATACTTATTTAAACCTGAAATTTTTTTGGGAAAACTAAAAAAAAACCTCATTGTCAAACTTAATTATGGAATTAGTCCCAATGTCAGAAAAACTTAATTCAAACACCCTACTGCAACTTAAAATTTTGTTGTAACTCCTATTTTATTAAAATGAATATAATACCCCTCTACTAAGAGTTAAACTTTTAATTTTGAGAAATCATTACAGTCGGTACGAAACCTAGACAATTTTGGTACACGCTACACATAAATCGGTATGAAATCTATCAGTTTTGGCACAAGTTATACAAGAATTTGGTATGAAACCTATACTATTTTCGTTACTGATTACACGTGAAGTTGGTATGCAACATACAACTTTGGTACTAGTTACACGTGAAGTTGGTCTGAAACCAATACAATTTGGGTACTAGTTACACATGAAATTCGCATTAAACCTATATTATATTCGGTACTTATTACACGTGAAGTTGGTATAAAACCTATACAATTTCGGTACTAAATATACATAAAATTGGTATGAAACCTATATAATTTTGGTACTGATTACAAATAAAATTGGTACGAAACTTATACTATTTTCGGTACTTGTTAAATATGAAATTGTTACGAAATCTTACAAATTTGGTACTAGTTACACATGAAATTGGTATGAAACCTATACAATTTTGGTACAAGTTACACATGAAATTCATACGAAACCTATACTTTTTCGGTACTTATTACACATGAAGTTGGTATGAAATATATACAATTTTGGTACTGATTACACTTGAAGTTGGTATGAAACATATACAATTTTGGTACTAGTTACACGTGAAGTTGATATGAAACATATACTATATTCGAAACTTATTATATGTAAAGTTGGTATGAAACCTATACAATTTCGGTACTTAGTATCCATAAAATTGGTATGAAACCTATATAATTTTGGTACTTATGAATGAAATTGGTACAAAACTTATATTATTTTCGGTATTTAATACATTAAATTAGTATGAATTTTTTACAATTCTGTTATTACACAAGAAATTGGTACAAAACCTATACAATTTTGGTACAAATTACACGTGAAATTGGTATGAAACATATACTAATTTCGGTACTTATTACACGTGAAGTTAGTATGAAAGATATATAGTTTTGGTACTAGTTACACATGAAGTTGGTATGAAACCTATACAATTTTGGTACTAGTTACACATGAAATCGATATAAAACATATACTATATTCGGTACTTATTACACGTGAAGTTGGTATGAAACCTATACAATTTGGGTACTAAGTATACATAAATTTTTTGTACTAAGTACGAATAAATTGGTACGGAACTTATACTATTTTTGGTACTTATTACATATGAAATTTGTATGAAATCTTTATAATTTTGGTACTTGTTACAAATAAAATTGGTATGAAGCCTATACAATTTTGGTACAAGTTACACGTGAAGTTTGTATGAAATCTATACTATTTTTTGTATTTATTACATGTGAAGTTGGTATATGCTCACAGGCGAGCATATAATTTGTATTAATTCATATCATGTGTAACTAGGACCAAATTATATAAGTTTAGTACAAATTTCAATTGTATATGTTTAATAGTAAGGATATTATATAGCTTTCATAATTCATACCAGTTTTATGTATACATTGTATGGAAATTGTACAGGTTTCACACCAACTTCACGTGTAATAAAGACCGAATATAGTATAGGTTTCATACCAACTTCATGTGCAACTAGTACCAAAATTGTATATGTTCATACTAACTTTACGTGTAATAAGTACCGAAACTAGTATAGGTTTCATTCAAATTTCACGTGTAACTTGTACCAAAATTGTATAGGTTGCATACCAATTTCATGTGTAATTGGTACCAGGATTGTAAAAATTTCATACTAATTTAATATGGATTAAGTACCGAAAATAGTATAGGTTTCGTACCAATTTCATTCATAATTAGTACCAAAATTATATAGGTTTCGTACCAATTTTATGTATACTAAGTACCGACATTGTATAGGTTTCATACCAACTTTATGTGTAATAAGTTTCGAATATAGTATATGTTTCATACCAACTTCAAGTGTAACTAGTACCAAATTTATGTAGATTTCATACCATTTTATGTATACTTAGTACCGAAATTGTATAGGTTTCATACAAACTTTATGTGTAATAAATTTCGAATATAGTATATGTTTCATACCAACTTCACTTGTAACTAGTACCAAAATTGTATATATTTCATACCAACTTCAAGTGTAATGAGTACCAAAATTGTATATGTTTCATATCAACTTCATGTGTAATAAGTACCGAAAAGGTATAACAATGTCATGTATAACTGTACCAAAATTGTATATGTTTCATATCAATTTCATGTGTAAGTCGTACCAAAAGTGTAAAGATTTCATATCAATTTCATTTGTAATAAGTACCGAAAATAGAATAGGTTTCGTACCAATTTTATTCGTAATTAGTACCAAAATTAAATGGGTTTCATACCAATTTTATGCATAATTGGTACCGAAAGTGAATAGATTTCATACCAACTTTACGTGTAATAAGTTTCGAATATATTATAGGTTTCATATCAACTTCACAATGTAACTAGTACCAAAATTGTATTTGTTTCATATCAACTTCAAGTGTAATAAGTACCAAAATTGTATATGTTTCATACCAACTTCATGTGTAATTGTTGCGTGCAAAACGTATCGCAAGCGTACGATGTCAAGTTTTAGTATATACGGATGTCGAACCCACGAGGATTGGTCTATAGTATTAATTAAATTCTTGTGCTAGATGGTCTTAATCCTATTTAGAAAAAAACAAGTAGGGTTGTTGGTTGTCAAATAACTTAAATCACTACTAAGCAGTTGCAACAATTCAAGAGAATTAATTATGAGAGGATTCTTCCGATTCACTTGATTATCAACTATGTTTCTTATGACAGTTACAATATTATAGATTTATTAGTTTATTAGCCAAGAGTTCTTAAGTGTTCCTACTCCTTTTCCCAAGTGATAGTAGAAATTATCATCCAATACCAACCTTGATATCCCCATCTAAGATTAAATATTAAACGATATTGATTGCACAATAATTCTTTCAAAGGCTTCAATGGAGTTATACGTCTGTCGACGATATAAACATCCACGATACGATCCCCTATCCCAAGTGATAGATCATAAACAAATATTATAATCAAATTAACGGTCAGTCAATTAAATTGCATTCAAAGCAAGAAAACACATATAAACCATGTGATAAATCCTAATACGTAAATCAATCAAACCAAAACATAATATCCAATCAAGCTACGTCTTCCCCCTAGAAAAGAAGGGATTTGTTCATCCTAGAATTCATAAACACATAGACATGTTTAAGAAATTCATAAACGAATGAAAGTAAGAGATACAAAACGATATGGAAGTAATTCTCCGTCCCCAGATGAAAGCCGCCTTCGTTTTGTGATGAAATCCTTGCCCTTGGAATCCTAGAAGCCTCCTCAATGTGTCTTGCCCTTGAAAGAGTGTCAAAAGTCCATAAAAATGTCGAACCCACAGAGATTGAATATATAGTTAAATCTAAGTACTGAATTAAAATAATCTTTGATTTATTTAGAGAATCGAATGGTTGAGTGTTTTATGCAAATAATAAAAATCAATTAACTAACAATGATCAAATCTTGAGTTGGGAAGAAATCCATTAGAGACGAATCTAGGAGTTCGATTTCACTTGTTCATCCACTACACTTATCATTCCTTGATTTCAATATTATGGATTTTCCTAGTTTACTAGCCGAGAATTATTTTTTATTTTCTACTCCCTCTCTCGAGTGTTAAGCAGAAGTAATCATCTAACATTAATCTTTATATCTCTATCTTAGATCAAATATCAGATAATTGTAATTGCACAGTAATCCTTTAACGACTTCTATGTAGTTATTAGGCATTTCGAACAATATAACTTCCACGATATGAATCCCTTCTTTCCTATTCACAACCCCCTCTCTCCAGTGATAGATCACAAATATAACATCATTCAATCTATGGTCATTAGATCAAAAGCATTAAGAATAGGGAAACATAAATAAACCATATGAAAATCCAAATACTTCAATCAATTCATAATAAGCATAGTTTCAAAACAAGCTACATCGTTCTCCTAGAAAAATAGAATTAGCTCATGCTAGAATGAATTAAACACAGACATGCTTAAATACTCCATAAAAACTAATCAAGAGTTTAGAAATACAAAACGAGTTAGAGCTGTTCTTCGTTCTCCGACGAACGCCTCCGTCTCGTGATGGAATCTCTCCTTTTTGCTCTGAGCCGTCGTCGTCTCTTTTCTCCTTCTCCAACCCTAGCCTCCTTTCTCTCCATCTGAATGTGTATCTGAATCATCCCCTTTAGTTCCTTCTTTCTTTCCTTTTAAGTCCCGTGCATCAGATAAGGAAAGCAGCAGAAATTTCCAAAACTCTGTTGGCGTATTTACGCCACTAAACTGGCGTAATTACGCCTGGTGATGTGTTAAAAACATGGCTTCCGGCGTGACTGGCATAATTACGCCACGGTAATGGCGTAACTACGCCTAACTAAAATCTCAAATGCCGTAGCCTTGGCGTAGCTATGCCAAAAACTGGCGTAGTTACGCCTAATGTAACTTTTCAAAATGGAATTGTAGTAGCCTTGGCGTCTTTACGCCTGATAATGGCGTAGCTACGCCAACTTCTTTGATGGAAACCTTGGAATTTTTACTTCAATTCATCCTTTCAATCCGCCCTTTGCACCCTTTTAGTCAACAAATCACGTAGTTACCTGTATTCCTGCAAGACAAGACAGAACAATACCAAAAACGTAATTCTGATCGAAAACTAGCACTAAACCATGTAAAATAAGAAGAAATATAAGTGTATAAAATACACTTATCAGTGCAAAATGGTAACCTCAGTAAGGCAGGACCATCCCAGTTTTCCCTAAACTTGGTGATGACAATGCACTTAAATCTCAACAACACACCCCAACTTCACACTGTATCAACCATTTATGAACTCACAACACCAAAAATTCAAACATCGTTCCCCCTTTATCATGAATATCCCATATAACTCAACTTTCTTACTATTAAGTATAAAGCTTTCCCAATTGAATTTTAGCAATGATTGTACAATTTTACCTCAATAGTTGCTTTCGTAGATGCTAATTCGATTTAGGGGAAGAGAATCCGAAAAAATACCCAAATTGGTGCCCTAGCTTGAATTCGCGTCCATCAACTCTTGGAATCCGAGAGAACCTGCAAGAATCAGCAACAATGGTGAAGACGAGGTCGAAATTTGACTGTAATTAGCGATTGTGAGGATTAGGGTATTAGGGAATTTAGTGGTGAGGGGTTGAGTTGGGTGGGAATGAGAGGAAAAAAAACGAGGCGCAGGGGGGGGGGGGGGGGGTTTAAAATCCGACTTTGCACAAAGATCGGTCGCTTGAATGTAGCGACTGATCTATAGGGTCAGTAGGTTTGTCGCCCAAAAATTTGATATTGCGGTCGGTCGCTAAAATGTAGCTACCGATCCCCAATTTTTTTTTTAACCATAACAAAAATAGACTTGGGTTGCCTCCCAAGAAGCGCTTCGTTTATAGTTGTCAGCCAGACTCTTTTCCTCCAGATCTCAGTTTGGCGCGCCGAGATGGACACAATCAACATCCCTCAGTTCATGTCCATAATAATGTTTCAATTGTTGGCCATTGACTTGAAAAGTTTGCCCATCTTTGCACTTCAACTCAATTGCCCCGTATGCTGATACTTTCTCAATGGTGAATGGTCCCGACCACCTAGATTTCTGTTTTCCTGGGAACAACGTGAATCGTTAATTAAATAACAACACTTGTTGCCCAGGTACAAACTCTCTTCTCAGAATCTATCAGCGTTCTCATAGGCGTCGTTACGAAATTCATCAATCTCATTTAACTGTAAGAGACGTTGTTCGCCTAAAGCCTTGGGATCAAAATTCAGTCTCTTGATAGCTCAGTAAGCTCGATGTTCCAGCTCCACAGGCAAGTGACATGCCTTTCCATAGACCACGCGAAATGGAGACATACCAATGGGTGTCTTGAAAGTAATTCTGTACCCCATAGTGCATCATCTAGCCTTACTGCCCAATCCTTTCGGTTAATATTGACTATCTTTTCCAAGATTTTTGATCTCCCGATTGGATATCTCAGCCTGTCCATTGGTATGTATATGGTATCCCAATGCTACTTTATGCCTCACATCATATTTTGCCAAGAGCGCCTTGAAGGTTTTGTTGCAGAAATGTGTCCCCTCATCACTTAGAATTGCTCTAGGAGTGCCGAGCCAGGTGAATATATGCTTTTGCATAGACTTGACCACTACATGAGCATCATTGGTTGGTGTGGCAATCGCTTCTACCCACTTGGAGACATAGTCCACAGTCAGTAAGATATATAACTATCTAGATGAAGGTGTAAATGGACCCATGAAATCAATACCCCAAACATCAAACAGTTCTAACTCCAAAATATTTGTTAGCGATAGTTCATGTCATTTTGAAATATTACTGAGACGTTGACAGCGATCACAACTGTTCACCAAGGTATAACTATCACGATGTAATGTTGGCCAATAAAAACCCGATTGAAGTACCTTAGCAGCCGTTCTCGATGCACCAAAGTGTCCTCCATTGGATGTTGAATGACACTTCTCCAGAATTTCCTTAGCTTCTTCTTCAGAAACACACCTCCTCATAATTTGATCCGCACAACGTCTGAATATATACGGTTCATCCCAGAAATAACGCTTAATATCATGCAGAACTTCTTTCTTTATTGATAACTAAGATCTGGAGGTAGTACACCACATGATAGATAAATGGCAAAATCAGCAAACCATGGTGGCTTAGTACTAACCTCAAAAGGATGTTCATCAGGAAATGTTTCTAAGATGACTCCTCTTTCAATGTTATCCTCCAACTCCAGATGAGAGAAGTTGTCCGCTACCAAGTTCTCACTACCCTTCTTATCTAGAATCTCAAAATCAAATTCTTGTAGCAACAGAATCCATCTAATCAGTCGAGGTTTTGCATCCTTCTTTGCAAACAAATAGCGAATGGCCGCATGATCTGTGTAGACAGTGACTCCCAATAAGATATGATCTGAACTTGTCAAAAGCGAACACTACAGCTAACATTTCCTTCTCGGTTGTAGTGTAGTTTTGTTGAGCGCCATCGAGGGTGCGGCTAGCATAATAAATTGCTCTAAATATCTTGTCCTTATTCTGGCAAAGCACAGCGCCAACAGCATAATCGCTAGCATCGCACATGAGCAAAAATGCTCTTCCCAGTTTGGCACTATGATAATTGGGGCTGAAATTAATGTCTCCTTCAACCTGTTAAATGTCTGCAGACAAGAATCATCAAAAATAAAAGGTGAGTTCTTTTCCACCAAGTTGCACAAAGGTTTAGCTATCTTAGAAAAATCTTTAATAAATTTACGATAGAACCCGACATGTCCAAGAAAACTCCTAATTGTTTTTTCGTTTTTCGGTGGTGGAAGTTTCTCAATTGCCACAACCTTAACTCTATCCACCTCAAGTCCTTGAAAAGACACTTTATGGGGTGCGTTGCAAGGGCCAAAGGGCATTCTTCTAAAAGCATACGTGCCATATGGACACGTGAAAGTTGTCTTTTCTTAATCCTCTGGGTCTATGGCAATTTGATTGTATCCTGAATAACCATCTAAAAAACAATAATATTGATAACCAGCTAACATGTCAAGCATCTGATCAATAAAAGGGAGGGGAAAATGATCCTCCCTCGTGGCTTTATTGAGTCTTCGGTAATCAATGCACACTCGCCATCCAGTCACAGTTTGAGTTGAGATTAACTCATTATTTTAATTCCTTACCACTGTCATCCCTCCTTTCTTGGGCACAACTTGGATTGGGGAGACCCAAGCACTATCTGAAATAGCATAGATAATCCCAGCATCTAACAATTTAAGCACTTCTGCTTTCACTACCTCTTTCATTGCCGGATTCAACCACCTTTGATAATCAATATAAGGAGTATATGACTCCTCCATGAGAATTGTATGCATGCATAAAGACGGGCTAATCCCCTTTATATCAGAAATCGACCAACCCAAAGCATATTTGAATGTCAATAAGATGCGTAGTAATTTATCTTTTTCAACAGAAGTAAGAGATGAAGATATAATTACCGGGTATGTCGAATTCTCACCCAAGAATGCATAAGATAGGTGCTCAGGCAATGCTTTAAGCGTTGGACCGGCTATTTTGATGTCTTCGCTTGATGTATTATGTACATTCTCCTTCGTCAGCTCTACCATAGTCTCCTTTTTCAAGCTTTCAAGTGCCTCTACATGCTCCTTAAGGTTTCCTTCAGCTTCTTCCACTTGCATAATAGAATTAGGGATGCACTTCTCAAAGGGATCCATATGTGACATTCCTACATCACAACTAAGCACGCATGAGTCAATAACATCTAAAAACTTGCAATTGCTTACCTCTTCAGGTCCTTTTAGAGCTTTGTAGATATTGAACATCACTTCCTCACCCCCAACTCTTAAGGATAATTCGCCCTTTTGAACATCTATCAAAGCTCTTCCTGTTGCCAAGAATGGTCTCCCCAAGATTAATGGAACATCATTATCTTCCTGCATATCAAGCACTACAAAGTCAGCGGGGAAAATGAATTTATCCACTTTGACAAGTACATCCTCAATTGTTCCTCCCGGATATGTAAGAGATCGATCTGCCAATTGCAATGTGATGGTGGTAGGTTTCACCTCTCCAAGCCCCAATTACTTGAAAACAGATAGAGGCATCAAATTAATACTAGCACCTAAATCACATAATGCTTTATTAAATGTAGAACCCGCCAATGATACAAGGAATAGTAAACTTCATGGATCCTTTAATTTTTGAGGTAGTTTCTTTTACAAGATTGCACTACATTCCTCAGTAAGATTTATTGTTTCAAAGTCTTCAAGCTTCCTCTTTCTTCCCATCACATCCTTCATAAATTTTGCGTAGTTGGGCATTTGTTGCAAAGCATCAGCAAAAGGGATGTTGATGTGAATTTTCTTGAAAATTTCCAAGAATACCTTGATAGTTATTTGGATACCGATTGTTCACAAATTGAGCTTTCTCTTGATTCGGATCCTCCACAGTTAATGACACACCAGTAGCAGCGGCAGCGGACTCAGTAGTAGGTGGAGTCACTTGCTTGTTCATTAGTGTTATCTGTGTATTAAGAGCAGCCAATTGTGCAGATAATGCAGTAAATTGATCAACTTCGTACATACCTGCTGGTTTTCGTACCAGTGCTCTCTCGGTTGGCCATTGGTAACTGTTGGCAGCCATTTGTTCTAATAATTCATATGCATCCTCTAATGTCTTGGAGAAAAGCGTTCCTCATGCTGCAGCATCCAATATAATTAGAGTAGGGCCATTCAATCCATTGTAAAACAGCTGTATTTGCACACAACTCTCGTAGTTATGCTGTGGGCATCTTCTGAGTAAGTCTTTGAAACGTTCCCACGACTCATACAACTGTTCAGAATCATGTTGCTTAAAGGTGCTCATCTCAGTCCTTAACAAGGCTGACTTTGCTGGTGGAAAGAATTTGCCATGTCATCCCATGTCATTATACTACCAATTGGCAAAGATTGAAGCCAAGTTCTTGCTTGATCTCTAAGAGAGAAGGGGAACATGCGCAGTCTGATGGTGTCCTCTGTAACACCATGTATCTTTATAGTGTCTGATATCTCAAGAAATATCCTCAGATGGAGATTAGGATCACTCAAAGGTGAACCACAGAATTGGTTTTGCTGCACCATGTTAATCAATGCCGGCTTCAGTTCAAAATTGTTTGCAATAATGGTCTGGCGCGCAATACCAGAATAGTTATTATTGATCACTGGTTTAAAGTGGTCTCTAATAGCTACTGGAACAGCTTCAGCTTCGTGATTTTCAGCAGCCATTTGTATATCGTCTCATGCATACAAAAATCAAGAAACAAAATATATATCATGTACTAAATAAAATAAAAGTTCTAAATCAAAACTAAGATTACTTGGCATAGTATTAGAATTAAACTATATTATTCACTCCCCGGCAACGGCGCCAAAAACTTGTTGCGTGTAGAACGTATCGCAAGCGTACAATGTCAATTTTTAATATATGGATATGAATACGGATGTCAAACCCATGAGGATTGGTTTATAGTATTAATTAAATACTTGTGCTAGATGGTCTTAATCCTATTTAGAAAAACGAGTAGAGTTGTTGGTTGTCAAATAACGAGTAGGGTTGTTGGTTGTCAAATCACTACTAAGCAGTTACAACAATTCAAGAGAATTAATTATGAGAAGGATTCTAGAGGTCCGATTTCACTTGATTATCAACTTTGTTTCTTATGATCAATTACAATATTATAGATTTATCTAGTTTATTAGCCAAGAATTCTTAAGTGTTTCCTACTCCATTTCCCAACTGATAGTAGAAATTATCTTCCAGTACCAACCTTGATATCCCTATCTAAGATTAAATATTAACAATATTGATTGCACAATAATTCTTTCAAAGGCTTCAATGGAGTTATACATCTGTCGACGATATAAACATCTACGATGTGTTTTCCTATGTCATGTTCACGATTCCCTCTGCCGAGCGATAGATCACAAACAAATATTACAATCAAATCAATGGTCAGTCAATTAAATTGCATTCAAAGCAAGAAAACACAAATAAACCATAATATCAAATCAAGCTACGTCTCCCCGAAGGGATTAGTTCATCCTAGAATTCATAAAACACATAGACATGTTTGAGAAATTCATAAACGAACGAAAGTAAGAGATACCAAATGATATGGAAGCAATTCTCCGTCCCTAGATGAAAGCTGCCTTCATTTTGTTATGAAATCCTTGCCCTTGGAATCCTAGCAGCCTCCTCAATGTGTCTTGCCCTTGAAAGAGTGTCAAAAGTCCCTGAAAAAGTAGGTTAGGGTAGCCGCCTCTTATACTTTTGGGTCCGCTAATTATAATTGGGCTTTAATTACATAGCGATTGATCGCCTCTTTCATAGCGATCGGTCGCCGCGTCTTTTTCTTAGAAATTCTGTCTTAGCGATTGATCGTCGCTTTCATAGCGATCGGTCGCTACCCTCGCATAATTTGTTTCCCAACACACTGTCTCTAGAGATCGGTCGCTCCTTCGTCAGGGATCGGTCGCTGCTTCTTTATTTTCTACAGAGATTGATCTCTGTATTTGTAGAGACTGGTCTCTACTCCAATTCTTCTTCTTGGCTCATCTTTTCATCATTCCTTTGACTTGCCTTCATGTTGTTCAACCATTTTCTTGTTATTCCATGCTCTTTTCATCATCTTATCATTTATCATCACCTAGGTTCCTAAAAACACAAAAATAACACAAAACGCATAATTCTGATCGAAAAAACCGACATTAATCCAAAAGAAACGAAAGAAATAATAAGTGCAAAAACGCACTTATCAGTAATAAGTACCGAAAAAAGTATAGGTTTCGTACCAATTTCATGTGTAATTTGTACCAAAATTTTATAGGTTTCATACCAATTTCATGTGTAACTAGTACCAAAATTGTAAAGATTTCATACCAATTTCATATGTAACAAGTACCGAAACTAGTATAAGTTCCGTACCAATTTTATTCGTAATTAGTACCAAAATTGTATAGGTTTCATACCAATTGTATGTATATTTAGTACCGAATTGTATATGTTTCATACCAACTTCACGTGTAATTAGTACCGAATATAGTTTAGGTTTTATACCAATTTCATGTGTAACTAGTATCAAATTGTATTAGTTTCGTACAAACTTTAAGTGTAAATAGTACCAAAATTGTATATGTTTCATTCAACTTCACGTGTAATAAGTACCTAAAATAGTATAGTTTTCATACCAATTTCATGTGTAATGATGTGTCTAGAAATAGACATGTTTTATGCGCTTAACTGTCAATGATTGGGAATGATTTAATGGTTAACTTGATGTTTATGACTCCTAATCATACATTTGGTATTATGTAGGAAAAGGTGAAGAAATCGAGCTAAAATGATGAAAGAATGAACAAAGTTGAAGAAAAAACGAAAAACCATAATCCCAGACACATGTCACACTTTTCTACTCGATTTTATTCATGTTCAAGACTTATTTTGGGAGTATGATCAACATAAATTTGTAGAACTTTCAGTTATCTACGCGTGGACAGCTAATTCGCTTAATTCAGTGATCGTATGAAGAAGTTATGACCAATGCAAGTCGATCGCCAAAAGCTAAAAAATGAGCAAGAAACATTCTGGAGCTGTCGATCGATCAAGCAGCATTCTCATCGATCGAGCAAGGCTGAAAAAGTCACAAAAATCTACTGGAACGCTCGATCGATCGCCCACTTCCTCGATCGATCGCCCGGAGTTTTGAAAAACATGGAAACATGATTTCTTTCCTTCCAACTTGGATTCTATCCCACCTCCTAGCCTCCCTATATAATATACTAAAATTTCAGACTTGAAAAACATCTAGGTAGAATATTTTTAGACTAGTTTTATATGTTCTTTTTCTATTTTGTTGAAGAACGCTACGAAGATCGAAGCGAAGGCGGGATTGACACCCTCGACGAGCGAATATCGGATTAGTTTTCTTTCCTTTGTTTTTATTTATCGTTTTTCGTAGACTATGCGTAGTTAGTTTTTAATTCTTGATCGAGAAAGATGAATCCTTGGATTTATTTATCTTGGGGTGATTCCTATGCTTTTGTTTATCGATTTTACTGAATATCATTGTTTTCTGATTTTATTGATATGATTCGTGTTTGTTTATTAGATTGACAACCTAATAACTTGCATATAATCTATTGCTAATTAGATATAAAATAAGAAATTGTTTGAATAATCTAATTGACGAAGAAACTAAGATTGATAATTGCCTGCTGTTGGTGTTATTAAATTCTTAGGGAAAACAATGGACTAATTTATATAAACCGCTTGTGTTTATGTTATTTAGATTCGTCGCTCACTAGTTTTGAATGGTGTCATGAGTTTAATCTTGAATATGCATATAGAGATTGATTGATTGATGAAAGTTAAATTAAAACGCTTGGACTAATTGGTTATGAATAAGGTGAGGTGAATTAGATTTCCAATTGATGAATATTCAAATAAAATTGAGTCTTTTGTGAATTGATGAAATAGATGATAATTCCACGGTAGAGTCGACCGATACCAAAAATCGCTTTCATTAGTTTAATATTTAGTTTTAACTTAATTAGTATAATTCACTCACAACCCCATTGTTTAATTTTTTGTTTTTCTTTTGATTTTCATTAACACAAGAATTCATACCTCATCACAGGATCGATACCTACTCACACTACTACATTATTGCTATCAATCTTGAGGATTGAGTGGGGTTAATTTGGGTGTACACGATAAGCGCTACCAAATTTTGGCGTCGTTGTCGGGGAGGCGTTGTATATTTTTGTGTTAATATTTTCTGTTTTTTTTCTTTCTCTTTCTTTTTCTTTCTTTCTTTTCCCCCACCGCTACTCTTGTTTGTTCGTGCTTACAGGTTGATGTCTGAAAAATCGCATCTTATCATGGAGGACTATAGGCGACTAGACGAATGGGAGTATCTTGTGCACCAACTTGGCGGAGGGAGTGGACAAAGAACATGCAATTCAAGTTGGAGTGATCATCCCAATCTCGACTATGACAATCAATGGATGAGTCCACCTCCACCTTACATAAAGTCCACCCTACCGCCATACATACCGCAATACCCCATGGCCACAACAACCTCAATACCATACCCTGGTGAGTCTTTAGAGGATCTTGTTTGAACACTAAATGATAATACTTTGCAATTTCAACAGGAATTCAGGGCTAGCACTCCGAATTTGGGTAAGAAAATGGAGCAACTAATAAGATCGGCCGATCAGATAGCAGCACAAAGGGAGACCATGATTGCATTCGAATCATGGAGTGATGAATAAGTGGAGATTATGGAGAAGGTGGTACTGATGCCACCTGAGCTAGAAGAGGAGACACATGTGCCAACAGAAGAAAAGGAGCTTGTAGAACCTGCAACTCCAAAAGGTACGTTTCCAACTGAGAGCTATGTTGAATACCTAGATGAATCATGTGGTGTGGAGGAGGAGTCAGCGAAAGAGTACTGTGATGAAATGAATCCTTTGACTATTTTTTCGAAGACAACATCACCTTGGACAGTGGCAAAGAGGTAGAAACTTGATCGCTTTTATTTTAAACAATTATTTTTTCCAGTGAGCGATTATACCGCAAGTGCACGGTGTCAAGTTTTAGTATAGTGATTTAGAAATAGGGATGTCGTACCCACATGGACTAACGTATAAGTACCAAATAAAATTAGAAAAATTATATTTGGCCTACGAAATATATGAATAATTATCTAATTAAACTAAAAACTTAAAAACTCAAAACTAAATCAACTTCTTTGAAGATGCGAAGGAATTCCACTCAAAAAATTTATCAAGATGTTGGTTCAATTGTGTTATTGTCAATGATTTGTTTGTAAAAACAATTACTAACCAATTAATTCTTAAGGTGACGGATTCCCTAATATAATCAATATACTTTCTCAAGCTATATTGAAACTAATATTAAATTGAAACAAGTAACTCTCGTTCACTTAAACCAATTTAATATTGAATAAATCTCGATGAAAACCGTTAACTTTAAATCTTTCAATTCAAAGTGATCACGTATGTGATTTAATCTCTAAATCTTTAACATACAACATGAATTATTATAGCATATTATAATTTTATCTCTCGATCTCAATTATAATTCACAAATTGAATCAAAGTTAGCAAGGCTTTGATAGCATTAAGATTATAATTCATGCACAAAAGAATTAATCCACTCAAACAACATTCAAATCAATGACTCAATCACAATCTTCCCTAACCTTGATAAAATAAACTTAATTTATATTCAAATCAAACTAAAAAGATGTATAATTGTTTCTCAACCTCATAAACATCAATAAATTTGAAAATCAAAACAAATAAAGTTTAAAAGTACGATAACGTAGGAGTCGAATCCGTGCGGTGAAACGTCACTTCTTCCCTTGCTTCCTTCCTTGCACTTCAAAGGCTTTTTCTCTAAATTTGTATGGTTGTTGGAGGATGAAAGGAGGCTGATATATGGTGTATGATATGACCTTCGTTCTTTTGAATTTGTGCCCTAGGTCCCTTATTTATAGAAGATGAGGTGGATGGAAGTGTTCCCAATAGGTCAAACTCAATCAAGTCTTTTTTTTTCTGAAAATTCTGTTGCTCGATTGATCAGTAAAATTGTCTCGATCGATCGAGCTCTCTCTCTCTCTCTTGTCCAGGAATTCTTCTGCCTCGCTCGATCGATCGAGCATAATCTTCCGATCGATCGAGCATTCTTCAATATCGCTTGTTAAGTTTCTACCATGCTCGATCGATCGAGCATAATCTTCCGATCGATCGAGCTCCTATTTTTCTTGTTGGCCAAAACTTTGTCTCCTTCGATCGATCGCGCTCCACTACCGATCGATCGGTTATGTCAGAATTCAAATTCTTCAATTTTTTCCTCGGTTTGATCCGTTTTCTTCCTTCTAGCTTAATTCTTCCACTTTCCACCTAGATTCCTGAAATAACCAAATAAATACCAAAAAATGTAACATCATCCCGGAATCTACACGAAAATATATACATATCATTGCAAAAATACACGTAATATTCAACATTATCAAAACTCCAGAAACGATGGTACTGAGGCCATCAATACTTGAAAAACAAATAGAGGTTGAGGTGGATAACAAGAAATCTCACCAGAATGAGATTCCCAAAGGCGAGAATAAGGGACAACGAGTTAAAGGATGCCATGAAGTAGATCTTGATCGACCTCAACTGACTTCTTTGGAGGAAGGGGACATAGTGAAAAGACAAAAACCCTCCAAGAGGTGCAAGGCGAATAGGCATCGCATTAAGCGAGAGGACTGGCATTGGGCCACCGACGTTAAACAGAGGCGCTGCTTGGGAGGCAACCCAAGTTGAGTTAGTTTCCCTTCTTTTCCTTTTTATTTTTTATTTTTTTATTGCTTTATTAGTTACACTTTTCTCTTTTCTTGTATTTTTGCCTTACATTGGGGACAATGTAAGATTTAAGTACGGGGGAGGGATTAGTAGTGTATGCTATTGTTTTTCTATTATAAAAATACAAAAAATCAAAAATTTGAAAAATTTTGAGCTCATAGTTAGTAATGAATGCATGCTTAGAATCACTAGCCCATGATGAAACCTACCAGATGGCATGCATGTTTTTGAACATAGGTGGATTGTTAACCTTGGAACACTGTGAACTCTAATGCAAATTTTGCTTTGACTTAGTAGTTGAATATTTTGAGCACGAATCCGTAATGACTTGTGTGATAGTTTAGTGAAGATTGTGTGAATTTGTGATAGTCTTAGGAAGTCTCTAATACATGCTAGAACTTAACTACATGCTCTTTGAGGCGTATGTCTAGACTACTTGCGGACATGAAAGTGATATAGGCGATCTTTGATGCGTTTGAGCCTTTCAAGCCTACCATGTAAACAAAATCACCCCTAGTACCTATTTTGAGCTTTAATGCAAAAAGAATTGTTGTATGCTATAAGCATACTAATACCCCATTCAACATTCATTGACTAGCTTATCATCATTCCCTAATGAGCCTAAATATGATTTTAATCCATACCTTTGAAGGGAGTATGATGTGTTTCATTCACATGCATTTATGTTATCATCAAATCATTTATTTGTGAGCTTCATTGTCAAAAGAATGAGATGCATTAAAGAAAAGGGATGCCTTGAGAAAATTTCTAAAAATATGACTCCTAGGGGAGCCAAGTCACAAGAAGAAAAAAGTTGATTAAACCTTGGAAAATTGAACAGGTTGGAAAAAAGTCATGCAATGTTTATAATTGTTGATGCATTAAAGTGAGGACAAGATAGTTTGTTATGATACGATGACCAACAAAAATATTTTAGTTTTGTCTGATTTACTCGAGGTCGAGTAAAGTTTAAGTATGGGGGTATTTGATGTGTCTATAAATAGACACGTTTTATGCGCATAACTGTCAATGATTGGGAATGATTTAATTGTTAACTTGATGTTTATAGCTCCTAATCATACATTTGGTAATATGTAGGAAAAGGTGAAGAAATCGAGCTAAATTGATGGAAGAATCAAGAATATTGAAGAAAATAGGAAAACTCGAAATCCAAGATACATGTCACTCCTTTCTACTCATGTTCGAGACTTATTTTTGGAGTATGATCAACATTAATTTCTAGAACTTTCAGTTGTCTACACGTGGACAGCTAATTCGCTTAATTCGGTGATCGTATGAAGAAGTTATGACCAATGCAAGTCGATCGCCAAGAGCTGAAAAATGAGCAAGAAACATTCTGGAACTGGTGATCGATCGAGCATCATTCTCGATCAATCGAGCAAGGCTGAAAAAGTCACGAAAATCTACTGGAACGTTCGATTGATCGCCCACTTTTTCTCGATCAACCGTCCGGAGTTTTGAAAAACATGGAAACATGATTTTTTTTCCTTCCAACTTGGATTCTATCCCACCTCCTAGCCTCCCTATAAAATATACTCGAATTTCAGACTTGAAAAAAATCTAGGTAGAGTAGGTAGAATAGTTTTAGACTAGTTTTATATTTTATTTTCAATTTTGTTGAAGAACGCTACGAAAATCGAAGCGAATGCGGGATTGACACCTCGAGGAGCGAAGATCGGATTAGTTTTCGTTCCTTTCTTTTTTTTATCGTTTTTCGTAGAATATGTGTAGTTACTTTTTAATTCCTGGTTGAGGAAGAAGAATCCTTGGATTTATTTATCTTGGGGAGATTCCTACGCTTTTGTTTATCGATTTTATTGAATATCATTGTTTTCTTATTTTTTTGATATGATTCGTGTTTGTTTATTGGATTGACAACCTAATAACTTGCATATAATCTATTGCTAATTAGATATCAAATAAGAAATTTTTTGAATAATCTAATTGACGAACCAACTAAGATTGATAATTGCATGTTGTTGCTGTTATTAAATTATTAGGGAAAACAATGGACTAAATTTATATAAACCGCTTGTGTTTATGTTATTTAGATTCATCGCTCAATAGTTTTGAATGGTGTCATGATTTTAATCTTGAATATGCATATAGAGATTGATTGATTGATGAAGGTTAAATTAGAACGCTTGGACTAATTGACTATGAATAAGATGATGGAGGAATTAGATTTCCAATTGATGAATATTCAAATAAAATTGAGTGTTTTGTGAATCGATGAAATAGATGATAATTCCAATGTAGAGTCGACTGATACCAATAATCGCTTTCATTAGTTTAATCTTTAGTTTTAATTTAATTAGTATAATTCACTCACAATTCCATTGTTTAATTTATTGTTTTGCTTTTGATTTTCATTAACACAAGAATTCACACCTCCTCGTGGGATCGATCTCTACTCACATTACTACATTATTGTTATCAATCTTGAGGATTGAGTGGGGTTAATTTTGGCTACACGATAAGCGCTACCATGTAACTTGTACCAAAATTGTATAGATTTCATACCGATTTTATGTGTAACGTGTACCAGGATTGTATATGTTTCGTACCAACTGTAATGATTTCTCAAAATTAAAAGTTTAACTTTTAGTAGATGGGTATTATAGTCATATGGAGTTAGAACAAAATTTTAAGTTGTAGTTGAGAGCTTGAATTATGTTTTTCTGAGATGTGAATTGATTCCATAATTAAGTTTGACAATGAATATTTTTTTTTGAGTTTTCCCAAAAATTTTCAAGTTAATATACTAAAAACATTTGTTAAAAGAAATTATTTCAAATAACGATTTCGGTCACTTTTGATAAATATTGTCGAAACGGGTTATTTTTGACAAATTTTGTCTCTTTGTTTTAGTTATTTAAAACCCTATGCTGTGAGTATTCATATTTAGCAAGCAATATATTTTTAATTATCGATTAAAAAAATATGAAGATGTGGAGGTGATGAGAAGTTGCAAGGAAATGGTATTCGCTCAACAAGAGACATATTCAATTTAGTGACTCAGTCTCTCTTCTCTTTCACACGATTAAATCAACACAATTAATTTTGTGTCTTCCGTACCAAGAAAGACATTTCTTCATGCCGGCCGTATGTTCTTCTGTCTCTTTATTGCAGAAAAATTCATTCATTCTCTCCGCGGATCTCTCTCACTAGCAAGAAAGATGAAGTTCCCGTTATTGATAATCTCTCTGCTAATCATCGTCATCAATCCTGCTGCGATTTCTGCACATTTCTTCCCCAACATCACATCAATCCCAGCATCGTTAATCCCTAATGGCACAGGTTGGGATGCGTTCAATAATCTCCTGGGCTGCGGACATGGGATGAAAGTCGATGGGTTAGCTAAGCTCAAGAAATACTTTCATTATTTTGGGTACCTTAATTCTTCTTACACTGATTTCTCCGACGACTTCGACGATTCGTTCGAGTCCGCCGTCAAAATCTACCAGCTCAACTTCAACCTGAACACCACCGGAGTGGTGGATGCATCAACTTTAAAGCACATAGTACAACCCCGATGTGGCAACCCCGATGTGGTCAACGGGACCTCGACGATGCGTTTCGGGAAACCATATTCCCCCGATAGCGCAAACTCTACAATCCACACAGTTGCTCATTACTCATTCTTCCCCAACAGGCCCCGCTGGCCGGACCGCAAGAGCCAGCTCACGTACGCGTTCTTGCCGGAAAATCAGGTCCCGCTGACCGTGCAGAACCTGTTCTCACGAGCTTTCGATAGGTGGTCGGAGGTTACCACGTTGACGTTCACGCAAATAACATCGTTCCGGCAGGCGGATATCAAGATCGGGTTCTTCAGCGGCGACCACGGGGACGGCGAGCCGTTCGACGGGGTTTTGGGCACGTTGGCTCACGCGTTCTCGCCGACGGTAGGGAGGCTGCATTTGGATAATGACGAGAACTGGGTGATCGACGGCGACTTCATCAACGCTTCCCCTCTGTCGGCGGTGGATCTTGAATCGGTGGCGGTTCACGAAATCGGGCATTTGCTTGGTTTGGGTCATAGTTCGGTTGACGAATCGATTATGTACCCGAGTATTCCATCGGGTGTGAGGAAAGTGGAGCTAGCAAACGATGATATTATGGGTATCCAAGAGCTTTACGGGTCGAACCCGAATTATACTGAGTCAGGCCCTGTTTTGACTCCGAGACAGGAGAGGGATTCAAATCGGGCTCATTCGTTGTCGGGTCGTGGTATTCAATTCATTGTTGGATTATTTTCTTTATTATTTATTTAATTTTAATATAATTTTATATTAACTTTTCGATGGAGATAGCTATTATTTTCTGTTTATCAAAATTACTGTCGTTGTAGTATTCGTCTATATGTCGCATTTTTTTTTTGAAATTCTTCGACATTTTATTGGATTGAAGTGAATTGAGCGAGCAGAATCAAAAATCATCACATCAATGCTAGCTTGAAGGGACTTAATGATCACCTCAAGTTGAGCTAAGAGATGGTATATACTTTTATGTATCTGGTTTGAGTCCAATTTATACATCAATTTAATATTAAAAATTTATTATTTTTAAAATAAAAAATATATAAACTAGAATATCAATCTTTTTTGACTAATCGTATTGAGTTGCTCAATAGGTGGAGCCTACACTGAATCTATACAAGATTTTCACTACGGGATCATCACATGCTAGAATGTCATGATCCCGACTCCTCATGCATATTCTAGAATTTTTTTTTTTAACAGAAACATACAATACATTAGCTAAAGGGTGGCCAATATGATATTGTTGATATTTATCAACTTATTTCAATAGGCTCAACAGATTTTAGTTGGTGTCACAAATAGAAGATTCCAAGGGGCTAAGTATCCTGGAAGCCATCAACTTGTAATTAGTCGTTGGAAGATATTAATCAAGTTAAAAGTGGTTGCATGGTGACTTGTTAACTGGCTAAGAAGGCAGTTACTAACTTGCTGAGCAAGTGACAATAAACCTTTATAAAGAGGCATGAAGGCACGGGCAGAAGGCAGAGGAGGAAGGGCACAAAAAGGGAAGAAATGTGAGAGACACAGTGAGGATAGGCGAGAAGATTCTTGGTGATTCAAAAGAGTTTTTTTGTATAGGAAAATCATGCATGAGTGAATTCCATAGGATTCAATGGAAAGCATAGAATTGAATCGGTTTGATGGCAATTCATGTACTGAGAGCTTCTTGTACACTCAAAGAATATCAATGAAACTCCTCTCATTGACGTATGTCGTTGTTTGCCGAACCACGTAAAAATCGTCTTGTGTTTGTTCTTATTTCTTTTTGCTATTTCATTGTTTGATTCTTGGTGTGATTACTCACTGTGTGCTCAATCAAGTGTGATTTCTGTGCTCATAAATCTGCTACTGATGCAATGGGATTTCATTAATGTACTGTGAGTTCAAGTTCTGGAAAGGGTTCCTTGAACAAAATGTCATGAATGCTCTTGATATTCAAATGGCCGTGCATATAATTTTCTTGGTCGGAGAATTTGGGGGACAAAATTCATAACAGATATTTACAATAAATTGCTGAGATAACGACCATAAAACCCACATTACCGTAAGCGCTAAAACAAGTGAGCTAATAAAAGGCAATCGTCATATCATTGGAAAAAAACGGTACTACTCTGGGGAATGGGAAAATGATTCAATGCAAAATCACAAGACTTGGACCAGAATAGGGTATGAACCACCATAGCCAAACCCGGTCCCCTCAAACCATTAAGCTCAGAGTGTGGACAAGTAAGCTAATTGTCTTCTATTACACGTGAATGTACAAGTGGGGATAGACGAAGAGCATAAACTAAGAAAGGATCGCCAAACGCACAAGCCATCGCATCCCAAACCCTTACTAGGCTCTCTAGTCCAAACCATGCGATGCTCCAGTAATGAAACACACGAAAATAACTGTAGGGCCTTCCTACCTTAACATCATAAGCAAGAAATAATTAGGGCTAAACATGCATCACAGACAGCTTAGGGCTCCAGTTATTACGTGAGTTATTAGGATTACAGGCCAAAATAAAACTTCAAGCGAATTAATTACATTCTCAAATGGATGGCGCTATAGAATTATACTACTCCTGGAGGAGAGACTATACCAAATCCTGAATCCTAATTCATAAGGCATCTCGAAGCTCACTTCTTCAACCCTGCCCATAGCCCTCCAAATCCAAATGTGTACCTACAGGAACAACCCATCGTGAGCATGTACATCATTACTCAACATCATAGGGTAACGGCATATAAATAAATGCATGAAGTAAATGGGTAACGTATACTTCCTGGTTAATCGCATTAACCCTCTTCGGTTGTCCCTGTTTCATAGTCATGCATATAATCGTTAGTTCTCGGCATAAATGATAAAATCATACTTCACATATATGATCACATCAAACTATGTTAATTAGAAGTGGAACTGTCCCGGTTCTATTATGACAGCGGCACAATTGGCCCCCTCGCTCGACATACACATCGTATGATACCCATCGCTACGCCTTGATAGCGGATGTATCTCTTTATTCAGCGGATGATACCCATCGCCACGCCTTGATAGCGGATGTACCCCATCGCTCAGCGGATGATACCCCTCGCTACACCTTGATAGCGGATGTACCCCATCGCTCAGTTATGTGAGCGGCAAGACCTTCCTCGCTTGCCCATAATGACCACAGGACATTCAACCATTCTTAATAACATAGTTTCATATTTTCATAAACATCATAGCATCTTATAGACATCATTATCTTGTAAACATCATTATCATATAAGCATTATCATCTTATAGACATCATCATCTCATCATAATCGTTATAGTAACGTCATATCATCTTCATTTATCATAACATCATCGTAAGCATCTTGTCATCTTTATTCATTATAAAATCATCTTCATCGTGAATTTACTTATCATAACATCATCTTAAACATCTTATCATCTTTATTCATTATACACATCATCATGGCATCGTAAATTCTTATGCAATCATAGTATGATCATAATATAGGAGTATGGCCTCTTACCATATGGGCATCTTACCCCGTGGCATCTTACCACATAATAAACATCGTATGGCCTCTTACCATATGGGCATCTTACCCCGTGGCATCTTACCACATAATAAAATCGCATGGCCTCTTACCATATGGGCATCTTACCCCGTGGCATCTTACCACATAATAAAATCGTATGGCCTCTTACCATATGGGCATCTTACCCTGTGGCATCTTACCACATAATAAAATCGTATCACATCATCATAAACTTACTTATCATAAACATCATCATCATAACATCACCATCATAAACATCATCATTATAAACATCATATGTAGGAGCATGGTTTACCGTCCGATGCCCGTACGTTTATTACGTACCTTAATTCCAAAAGTGGAGAAATTGAAGAACTCTATCTTCTCGATGTTGTTGGCACCTGCGATGGTTCCACACAACCATACAAATCGATATTAGAAGCTAAACAATAGCCAAATACCAAAAATTCCATCAATTAAGCCAAGAAAATCATCTTCAGCAAAATCGCTTTACCGATCGATCGGTCACCCTCACCGATCGATCGGTAACTGTTCATAATTTAAATTTAAGCTACGGCCTTTCACCGATCGATCGGTCCAAGCTAC
This sequence comes from Haberlea rhodopensis, assembly GCA_907163345.1. Classification (NCBI taxonomy): domain Eukaryota; kingdom Viridiplantae; phylum Streptophyta; class Magnoliopsida; order Lamiales; family Gesneriaceae; genus Haberlea; species Haberlea rhodopensis. The sequence goes on from CAJQUN010000068.1 coordinate 99,048, forward strand.
CGATCGATCGTTAGTCATCCACCGATCGATCGGTCACTTCCACCGATCGATCGGTAAACAAAGAGATTTCACCCCTCGCTTCGCACATGCACCGATCGATCGTTGCCCTGCTACCGATCGATCGGTCGCTGCTACTTTTTCGGGTAAACTCCATTTTTTGGCACAAAACTACCAAATAAACCAATACATCTTAAACCAAATACATCCCAACAACTTATCAACACAAAAACCTCATAAAACCATACCCCAAACCCATACAACACATACATCAAAACAACCCACATAAATCACTTCAAAATCACCCCATTTCAAATCCAAACATCATCAAAACTTTAGGAAGAGTTCCATACCTCTTGAAGACTCCAAATCTTGGTAAAAATCACACAAACTCAAGTTTTGTGGAGCTTCCTCCTTCCTCCTTTGAAGGATTTCGAAAATGGGGTGAGGTTAGGGCTTTGGCATGATTTGGGGATTTTAGAGTGGTGGGGAAGAAGTGAAGGGAAATGGAATAAAAGGGGAAATATAGTGGGGTTATTAAAATTGTACCCCAAATTAACATGATGTATAAAACATCCCAACTTGGTATTTTAAAAGCATTTTTACAAAAATGCAACCAACTTCATTAAATTCATACTTTCCTCATAATTAAAATCGACACAATTCAATCATGCTAACACTTCATTTTCCACGCACAACTTAATCATCGTAATAATTCATCATATAAACATAATTAATGCTTTAATTGCAATTAATCATTTCGGGGACATCACATTACTCCCCTACTTATAAGATTTCGTCCTCGAAATCGCATGCACTTACCCCAAAAGAAACTAAACATAAATCACATACCAGAGAATAGTTCCGGGTAGTGCTGTACCATATGCCGCTCCGTTTCCCACATAGCCTCCTCGACACCCCGACGATCCCACTGAACTTTAATCATCGGTATAACTTTACTTCGTAATCTGCGATCCTCACGATCCAGAATCCTGACCGGTCGTTCTACGTAGGATACATCTGAGTCCAACAGCACTTCAGTAGGCTGTAAAACATGAGATGGATCTGGCTCACATTCCTCGGGGATAACTTCCCCCGCATACCAAAACGAACTATACCCCTGAAGGGTGAGATTTTCAAGAAGACCTTGTCTTCTACATCCTTAAACATATCTGGTCCTCCGACCGCCTTACTAGTCAGTTCCTCCCAATACAGCGGTGACTTACATCGTTGTCCATAAAGAGCTTCAAAAAGGGCCATTTGAATGCTCGCCTGATAGCTGTTATTAAAAGAGAACTCTACCAGTGGTATAGAATCTTGTCACGGAGTATTGACCGCTTTATTTTTAAACAACAGATATTTCAAAGAATGGGTTGAAGCGATTCTACCGCAAGTGCACGGTTGTCAAGTTTTAGTATAGTGAAAATTAAGTACAGGTTGTCGAATCCACAGGGACTAACGTATAAGTACCACATAAGATTAATAAAATTAATTTAGCCTACGATAAAAGAAGTTTGATTAACTAGATCTAAATTAAACTAAAGAATAAAGATTAAACTATAAACAAAGAATAGAATGGTTCCGGAAATGCGAAGGTAAGTCACTCGAGAAAATTACCAAGCTCGTCGTTCAATTATATTATCTCTACTGATTCAACGGAATTCTCAAATTATCACTCAATTGATTTTAAAGTTGAAAGGTTTTCACTATTATTCGATACACACTCTCGAGCTGTAACGAAACTAACAATAAATTAGAATAAGTCACTCTCGTGCACCTATTTACTAATTCAAAGTTGCTTAAATTATCAAAACCTTATAACTCTAAATCTTTCGATTTCAAGTTCTCACGTATGCGATATCATCTCTCGATCTCAATCGTGACATACATCATAAATTAATGGAGCGTGTTACAACGTTATCTCTCGATCTCGGTTGTAACTCTCAAATTCAATCAAAGCTAGCTAGACTTTGATCTACACATGCAATCAATCTATGAACAATAAATATCAATGCGCTCAAATACCAATGAATCAATATATCAAACACAACGAACGAAAACTTCAATAATATAAACCAAATTCAATTCAAATCAAATACAGATGAGTTTAATTGTCTCTCGACCTCAAAAACTTCAAATGAAAATGAAAATCAAATAAATTAAGGTTCAGAAATACGATAAACGATGGATGAATCCGTGCGTTGCACCGTAATTCCTTCTCTTGTTCCTTCCTTGCACTCCGGAAGAGATTGACTCGACTTTGGACGAAGAACGGAGATTGGATCTCCTTGGCGGCGTTGGGCGGCGGCTCCTTGACCTAGAAATCGTCTGAAAAATTTGTCTAATATCGTCTGTCTCCTTGAAATGGATCAAAACTCCCGCTTAAAAGCCCCACAATCTTGATAAATAAGGAAAATAAAATCTTCAGATTTCGCGTCTCGATCGATCGAGATTTTCACCGATCGATCGGTGCACTGTTCACGTCAGCCTTTGCACTCACTGCCTCGCTCGATCGATCGAGAATTTCCACCGATCGATCGAGATTTCTCAAAATTTGTTGCTGAGGTTACTGCCTCGCTCGATCGATCGAGATTTCCACCGATCGATCGAGCCTTCAAAAAATCTGATTCTCGCTTCTGGCTGGCTCGATCGATCGAGAATAAATCTCGATCGATCGAGATTTGGGAAATCCATCTTCTTTCATTTTCTCTTTTTTACGCCTCGATTTCGCCCGTTCTCTTCAAGTAAGCTCATTTCTTCTACTTCCGGTCTAATTTCCTGAAACAAACGAATAAACGCCAAAAAGCATAATATCATCCACGAAAAAGTACGGAAAATGGGAAGAAATTACAGTTAAAATCACTCAAAATCTAAGCCTATCAACTCCCCCAAACTTAGACTTGATCGTCCTCGAGCAAGCAATAAACTCAAAAAGAAAAGTTAAACTCGATACTAAGCATGAATCATCTTTACAACATACGTAACAACTCAGAAATCCTACTTACACATCAATAGAAGTCAATCAACATTTAACAAGAAGCAATTCCTCCTAAGTTAAACAATACATCGCAACATCGGAACGTGCGTGTGTGCTATTGTCAAACATGAGTTACATATATATCTTTAACATCAACATGTGCCATATTAACTCCTAGTCAAGATTACTTTGAATTACTCTACAAGTTTACTATCCAGCACTTCTCCACTAATGTAATTGTTCCCTAGACTTGGATCAAAAGGTCTTGAAAGCTTATAACGTTAGGCCTTTTGGTGTCGGCTTCAAAGAAAAGGTAGGATGAATTCAAAGAAGAGAGTATAATCATTTACAGTTCAACTATTTTTGAGCTTCTCTTCAACTTTTTTCTAGCCTTGGCCACTTTGGGTCTTATTTTGAATTTTTCTTTTCAAGGCTTTTCTCTACATCTTTTCTTTTTCTTTGCTCATTCTTTTGTTCCTTTTGAACTCATTTGCATATAACAATTCTGTGCAATGAATGAGATTCATTACACTCTCCTAGGGGTAGGTAAAAATTTTCTTTTAGGCTCAAACCAAGGTGGGTATAATGAGTTGCCAAGAATGTCGAATGGGGGTCTAATCATATGCAATGCATATACCATTCTTTTTTCAATAAGGCTCAAAAGGGGACACTAAGGAATAATATATAACAGGTAGGCTTGAAAGGCTCAAACGGTCCAAAGATCGCCTAAATCATCTCCAAGTCTAGTTCCTAATTATAAATTTCGCCTCAAAGTGCTTTCAACTAAACTGTAAAGTTATCTAAGATACTCAAGACTCATCATAGTTAACACAAGTTTTCAATTTAATCAATACATACTTCACTCAATCATGACTCAATAAGTGCTCAAAGTATTCCTCAGTTTTGACATGTAGTTAACAAATGATATATACAAACAAGTTAAGCATTTCCATGACTCCTATCTAGATGAGGATTAATTTCATCATGTATTACCGTTGCAATTCCAACTCATCAATTCTCAAGAATAACTCAATCAATAGAAAAAATTTTTGTTGGTAATGCTCAAGGACGAATTAGTCTCAACATCATGCAGTCATGCTAGGAAAAGAAACAAGACAAGTAGCAATATGTGCAAAAGCAAGATATATACAAATAATCAAAAACCCCCCCAAACTTAGCATGTGAATTGCCCTCAATGAACAAGAAAAATAAATGCAATGGCAAAGACACATACCATGACGACGATCGTCACTGATCGTCGTCCTCATCATGCTCCGGAGGGGGAACTGGGTCGTGGTGCTCCTCGACACACACGGATTCATACTGTAAAACAAAAGTAAAAAAATAACAAAATCAATAAAACTAAACTAAAGAAAAGAAAAAGAAACAAAGGGAATAAAAAAAAAAGTTCTTGATTTATAGTCCCAAGCTGGACTGTCATCTCCTCTTTCTTAGTCGTCAAGATAGACTATAGAGGTAACCGTTTGGACTTCATTGCTCATGTGGTAATGCTTTAAGCGCTGCCCATTCACTGTAAATGTTCCCCTGCTAGGATCAGTAACTTCAATTGCACCAGAGGGATAGATTTTTGCAATGGTGAATGGTCCGGACCAACGAGAGCGTAGTTTGCCTGGGAATAGTCGCAATCTGGAGTTGAACAAGAGTACCGCATCTCCTACCTTGAATTCCCTTTGTTGTATACGCGAATCATGCCACTTCTTAGTTTTCTCTTTGTAAATCTTGGCATTCTCATATGCTTGATTCCTGAATTCTTCCATCTCATTCAATTGTAGAAGACGCTTCTCACCTACAGCCTGACAGTCAAAGTTCAACCATTTAATAGCCCAATATGCTTTATGTTCAAGTTCAACAGGGAGGTGACATGCCTTACCAAATACCAACTTATAAGGTGATGTGCCAATGGGTGTCTTAAAAGCAGTTCTATACGCCCATAGTGCATCATCTAAGCGTAAGGACCAATCCTTTCGGCTTAGAGTCACTGTCTTTTCTAAGATCCTCTTCAACTCTCGATTTGAAACCTCTACTTGCCCACTGGTTTGTGGATGATAAGGTGAAGACACTTTGTGGGTGACACCATATTTACTCAAAAGTTTTTCAAATTGTTTGTTACGAAAATGGGTGCCACCATCACTAATGATTGCTCGAGGGGTGCCAAAACGAGTAAAAATTTTTCTTTTCAAAAATTGCACAACCACTCGAGCATCATTAGTGCGCAAAGCTTCCGCCTCTACCCACTTTGACACATAATCTACTGCAACAAGTATGTATTTATTTGAACAAGAGCTTGGGAAAGGTCCCATGAAATCTATTCCCCACACATCAAAAATTTCACATTCAAGCATATTGATCAATGGTAATTCATTCCTCCTAGAAATATGTCCTACCCTCTGACATCTATCACATGTAGAAACATACCTGAATGTATCCTTATACAACGTTGGCCAATAAAATCCAGAAGCAAGTACCTTAGCCGCTGTTTTAGTAGCTCCAAAATGTCCACCAGCATCCCCATCATGACATTTCTGCAAAATATCCTGTATCTCCTCCTTGGGGACACAACGCCTTATGATGTTGTCTGCACAGACTTTAAACAAGTATGGTTCCTCCCACAACAGATGTTTAACCTCAGAAAAGAATTTTTTCTTTTGATAAAAAGTCAGATTTTGTGGGAGGATACCACTAACAATATAGTTTGCATACTGTGCATACCAAGGTAACAATTCAGCACTAAATAATTGCTCATCAGGGAAATTCTCATTAATCTCAACTACCTCATTGTCAATTGTATCAGTCATGTTCTCAATTCGCGATAAATGATCTGCAACCACATTTTCAACACCTTTCTTATCTCTTATCTCTAAGTCAAATTCTTGCAACAATAAAATCCACCTAATCAAGCGTGGTTTGGCATCTTTCTTTGCAAGTAAGTACTTAAGTGCAGCGTGGTCAGTGTATACAATAACTTTAGCAAGACATAGGTAGGAGTGAAACTTATCAAAAGCAAAAACTATGGCTAGAAGCTCTTTTTCAGTGGTGGCATAGTTAAGTTGTGCTTCATTCAAAGTGCGACTAGCATAGTAAATTGTATGAAATACCTTGTTCCTCCTTTGACCTAAGACTGCTCCTACCGCAGTGTCACTGGCGTCACACATTAGTTCAAAAGGTAACTCCCAATCAGGTGCGACCAATACTGGTGCAGTTACCAATTTCTCTTTGAGTGCCTCGAACGCCTGCATACAATCAGAATTGAATTCATAAGATGCATCTTTAGTTAACAAATGAGATAAAGGTTTAGAAATTTTTGAAAAGTCCTTAATGAAACGTCGATAAAATCCTGCATGTCCTAAAAAACTTCGGATTCCTTTCACTGTTGTCGGCGGTGGTAATTGTTGTATCACTTGAATCTTAGCCCGATCCACTTCAATACCCTTTTCAGATATCTTGTGTCCCAAGACTATACCTTCTTGGACCATAAAGTGACACTTCTCCCAATTTAGTACAAGATTTGTTTCTTCACACCTTGCCAATACCAAAGTCAAGTTAGCTAAACATATATCAAAAGAAGAACCAAACACAGAAAAATCATCCATGAATACTTCTAGGAACTTCTCTATCATGTCATGAAATATAGCTACCATACATCTTTGAAAAGTAGCAGGTGCATTACATAATCCAAATGGCATTCGTCGGAATGCAAATGTGCCATAAGGACAAGTGAAGGTGGTCTTCTCTTGATCCTCAGGCGTAATAGCAATTTGGTTATATCCCGAATATCCATCTAGAAAGCAATAAAAATCATACCCTGCTAACCTTTCTACCATCTGATCAATGAAGGGAAGGGGGAAATGGTCTTTACGAGTGGAATCATTTAACCTCCTATAATCAATACACACTCTCCACCCTGTGACTGTTCTTGTGGGTATTAACTCATTATTATCATTAGGGACAACAGTAATACATCCCTTCTTTGGTACACATTGAATAGGACTTACCCATGAGCTATCAGAAATAGGATAGATAATACCTGCGTCCATAAGCTTAATCACCTCAGCTTTGACTACCTCTTGCATTTTTGGATTAAGACGACGTTGAGGTTGAACCACGGCCTTGAATGTGTCCTCCATAAGAATTTTATGCATGCATACCGATGGGCTAATTCCTTTGATATCTGATATCTTCCATCCAAATGCTTTCTTGTGCTCCTGAAGGACTTTCAGAAGCTTTTCCTCATTATCACCTGTCAAAGACGAAGAAATAATGATTGGTAAAGATTTTTCAGCATCTAGGAAAATATACTTAAGATGTGATGGAAGAGGTTTGAGTTCAAGATTAGGTGACTCTTCAATTGATGGCTTTTGAGGTTTAATATCTCTTTTTCCCAACTCTCCAAGATTCTCAGTGGCTCGCTTCATGTATGGGCTGGTGTTGTTCATAAAAGCTATACTCTCAATATCTTCTTTGCAATGTTGCTCATCAGCTTCCACTAGACATGCTTCCATGTTATCCTTGAATGTATCTTGCAGCAAATCATCTGTCAGAATATCAATGATATCTATACTGAAACACATGTTTTCGTCGTGTGGATGTTTAAGTGCTTTGAAAACATTAAAAGTAACTTGATCCTCCCCTACTCGGAGGACCAACTTCCCTTGTTGTACATCGATTATAGCTTTTCCCATTGCTAAGAATGGTCGACCCAAAATCAGTGGTGTTTCTGAATCTGCTTCCATATCAAGTACCAAAAAATCAACGGGAAAGATAAATTTTTCCACTTTGACCAAAACGTCTTCGATGATACCCCTGGTGTATGTGATGGATCGATCTGCTAATTGTAGTGAAACCTTAGTAGGTTTTGGCTCTCCTAGCCCTAACTTCCTGAAAATAGAAAATGGCATTAAATTTATACTAGCACCCAAATCACACAATGACTTTGTAAAAGATACTGATCCTATAGTGCATGGTATAGTAAAACTCCCTGGGTCTTTTAACTTTGGAGGCATTTTATTTTGCACAATTGCTGAGCACTCCTCCGTCAAACTTACCGTCTCATATTCGCCCAACTTTCGCTTATTCGACAAGATTTCCTTCAAAAACTTAGCATAACTAGGCATTTGAAGTAAAGCATCAGCAAATGGAATATTAATATGTAATTTCTTAAAAACTTCAAGAAATTTACCAAATTCTGCGTCCATCTTAGCTTTTTTCAATGCTGCGGGAAATGGGGGAGGAATTACTATCCTATCAATGTGTGTGATTGGTGTAGTGTTAGAATTCTTACCTTTCTCTGTTGCCTTTTTCTCAGTCATATCCTTGCCTTCAGATGTCTCTCCATGACTCTCTTCATCTTCAGCTTGCGGTCTTAACTCTTTTCCACTTCTTAACTCAATGGCCTTTGCTTGCTCATTTTGATTCTTCACTGTTCCAATTGAGATTGTGCCCTGCGTTTTTCCTGAAATTAATGATGCGAGCTTACCCACCTGCACTTCCAAGTTCTTTATTGCTGCATCCTGGGTTGTCATCCTGGATTCAGTTGATGCTATGAACTTGGCTATTAACTCTTCCATACTCAGCTTATTTGATCCTCCCGGTTGTAGCTGTGGAGTTAACACTTTCTCTTTGTTGGACCACCTAAAATTGTTATGATTTCTCCACCCCGGGTTGTATGAGTTTGAGTACGGACCGTTGGGTGGCCTGTTACCTACAAAATTCACCACTTCATTAGTTTGCAAGAATGGGTTACCTGCCTGGCACTCGATGCTAGGATGACCGCCTCCACACAGCTCACAGAAAATAGTTTGGGCCTGCATTGCTGCTGCTCCCATGCTGTCTATCTTCCGGTTCATGGCTTCTAATTGAGCCGAAAGAGCAGTGATCTCATCCACTTGATGGACTCCCATTGGTTTCTGTGGCGTGCTCCTCTCAGATTGCCACTGATAACTGTTGCACGCCATTTCCTCCAACAAGCTATATGCCTCTTCCGGCGTCTTTCTCATTATGGATCCCCCAGATGCTGCATCAATCATGGAACGGTTAGCAGAAAATAAACCGTTATAGAACGTTTGTACCTGCATCCATATGGGTAGACCATGGTGTGGGCATCTCCTCAACAACTCCTTAAACCGATCCCACGCTTCGTATAAAGTCTCGGGGTCAAACTGACCAAAAGTCGTGATATCGTTCCGCATCTTTGCCGTCTTGGAGGGGGGAAAGTACTTTGACAAAAACGCCTTTGTCATCCCCTCCCATGTTGTTATAGAACCTGCAGGTAGAGAATTCAACCATGCCTTAGCTTTGTCTCGTAATGAAAAGGAAAGAGTCTTAACCTGATGGCGTCGTCAGAGACGCCATTGTGTTTGAATGTATCACAAATCTCCAAAAAGTTGGAGATGTGATTGTTCGGATCATCTGTAGCTGCTCCCCCAAACATCACCGAGTGCTGAATCATTTGTATGATTGCCGGCTTGATCTCAAAATTGTTTGCTTGAATCGTCGGCCTTGTAATACTTGACAGCGATCCATGAAATGCGGGTTGTGCAAAGTCCATCATCGATCTAGGGTGCTGTGCTTCGTTATTCTCAGCCATTGCTCGAGCTTCTCGTAGTCGCCTAAGTAAAGTTCTTTCTATCTCTGGATCGAAAGGCTCGAGAATGGGCTCCTCTCTTCTAAGCATGCACTAGAGAAACGGTTCCTGTACAAAATAGACAAAAGGAGACAACAAAATGCACAAAGTTATTCACAAAGATCAACAAAAGAAAACAAAGAAAACAAAAATGCAATAATAAAAGAATTGGCTAAATTACAATTAACTAATCTCGTATGATATTATACAGATTAGTCCCCGGCAACGGCGCCAAAAACTTGACCGCTTTATTTTTAAACAATAGATATTTCAAAGAATGGGTTGAAGCGATTCTACCGCAAGTGCACGGTTGTCAAGTTTTAGTATAGTGAAAATTAAGTACAGGTTGTCGAATCCACAGGGACTAACGTATAAGTACCACATAAGATTAATAAAATTATATTTAGCCTACGATAAAAGAAGTTTGATTAACTAGATCTAAATTAAACTAAAGAATAAAGATTAAACTAGAAACAAAGAATAGAATGGTTCCGGAAATGCGAAGGTAAGTCACTCGAGAAAATTACCAAGCTCGTCGTTCAATTATATTATCTCTACTGATTCAACGGAATTCTCAAATTATCACTCAATTGATTTTAAAGGTGAAAGGTTTTCACTATTATTCGATACACTCTCTCGAGCTGTAACGAAACTAACAATAAATTAGAATAAGTCACTCTCGTGCACCTATTTACTAATTCAAAGTTGCTTAAATTATCAAAACCTTATAACTCTAAATCTTTCGATTTCAAGTTCTCACGTATGCGATATCATCTCTCGATCTCAATCGTGACATACATCATAAATTAATGGAGCGTGTTACAACGTTATCTCTCGATCTCGGTTGTAACTCTCAAATTCAATCAAAGCTAGCTAGACTTTGATCTACACATGCAATCAATATATGAACAATAAATATCAATGCGCTCAAATACCAATGAATCAATATATCAAACACAACGAACGAAAACTTCAATAATATAAACCAAATTCAATTCAAATCAAATACAGATGAGTTTAATTGTCTCTCGACCTCAAAAACTTCAAATGAAAATGAAAATCAAATAAATTAAGGTTCAGAAATACGATAAACGATGGATGAATCCGTGCGTTGCACCGTAATTCCTTCTCTTGTTCCTTCCTTGCACTCCGGAAGAGATTGGCTCGACTTTGGACGAAGAACGGAGATTGGATCTCCTTGGCGGCGTTGGGCGGCGGCTCCTTGACCTAGAAATCGTCTGAAAAATTTGTCTAATATCGTCTGTCTCCTTGAAATGTGTGATGACCTGAGATTAGGGATGTTAATCCCGGAGTGTTAATAACCCGTAAAGTTGTTTTACGTGGTAATTGGAGTTTAATCGAGGTGTTGGGCCTTCTGGGCTCGTCTAATTGAGTAGTTGGGATCGTTGGATCCCGAGGTTGAGATCGTATTCTCATTTCGGTGAAAACCTGTGAGTTGGGTTTTTAGTGTGACTCAGAATCTCGGGTGCTTGGTGTGGGCACCGGTAGGGGGTTTTTGAGTTAGAGAGAGAGTTTTTGAAAACAGATGATTTTTAATGAATCATGATGTATTTGTGGGGATATTAGTATTTCGGGGTATTTTTGCTATAAATACCAATTGAACCCAAAATTTTAAAGGAAATTTCATTTCAACCCCTTCATTTCCTCTCTCCTCTCCCGCGACCCCTTCCCCGTCTGCAACAGCCGCCGCGCGCAAAAGCGGTGCGCCCGCCGCCGTCCGGCCGCCGTTCGGCGCGTGCGACCTGCCGCCGGCTTCGTCTCGACGAGGCGCTCCTTTCCCCTCCATCAATTCGAAGTTTCATCGCGTGTGGAAGTCGGATTTCGCTGGAATGCGCCGATCCCCAATTTCTAGGGTTCTTCGATTTTTCGTCCGATTTCTTCCGATTTCGTTTGGGTAACCTTCCTAACCCCCTTTTTCATGCTTGTGATGTGATTCCCTGCCTAATTGTGATTTATTGGCTCGAATTTATTTCGAATTTCGTGAGGGTTGGTTCGAATTTTGTGATGTGTGCGTGAATAATCTTTGGCAGGGGTGTGGCGATTCTTGTTATGGGTCGTTTATTACATGCTTTAGTTGTATAAGGATGCTTCTTGTGTTCGAATTTTAGGGGTTTGGATTTCGAATTTGGGGGTTTGGCATGTGGGATGATTATTCATGCTATGGATTGATTAATTCATATGTGAGATGAATTATGGTGTTTAAATGGGTTCGATTTGTGTTGTGAAGGTTCGAGAATTTGTGGGGTATTCTTGAGCGATTTTCGATATTGGTTTATTGTCTTGTGTTGACAATATTTTTGAGGGTTATGGGTGTGCTTGAGCATGAGTTGCATGTTCGTAATTAATCGTGAATTAATTTATCGTGTTAGCACATCATTCCTCGGAGCATGGAACTCGAGCAAGGTTTGACTCGGACTTCGGAGATTTAAGGTACGTGCGACGTACGAGCATTTCTATATATTAGGGCATTTGTGAATGCATAATGAAAATTGATTTCATTGAATAATCGCGCATGAGGATTATATATATATGTTGATATAGCCAATGAATGACCCAAATCTTGATATCGCCGCTTGTAGCGTGCGTAACACTAGAGTAGGATGACTCTTACATGATATATGGGGTACTGGGTTTATATGACCATTGTAGGGCATTTGAGATGCCTGAGAATGATCGCGGGATCATGTATTCATTATAAGACATTTGAGATGTCTAGGTATAATGAAGAATTGGTAAAATAAATGCTAGGCATTTGAGCTATTTGTGATTAATAGCGAGGCTATGAAATCAGTATTAGATATTGAGATATCTACATTTGCATGAATGATGAACTTGGAATCATAATTATTGATATTCGAGAACTAGGCATGCAATGAGTTAAATCAATGTGTTGATTTACTGATTTATGAGATTTGATGAGTTTGATGATTGTGAGAACAGGGACAGTACACGGAATCCCGGATGAGGATGTTGCCATCCAGGGAGTATCATTTTAAATTCATTAATATTTACTTGTGTTGTAAATTATGAATTTCATTATTGTGATTTATGAGATTTTGTGTATTGGTATGCTCACCCCGTTGGGGGCTGTCTCTGTTGGGGCAGGTGAACAGGTGCATCGATGGCTGTGGAGCTGGGCTCGAGCTGTTGATTGGATGTACTCACAGGATCATGGTACCAGGGCTTGATGGAGCACGGTATCGTATAGAGTACTTATATACACCCGAGATTTATATACACATTTATGATGCTCGCATGTGAGCACGAATATTCTTGTATATGGGTTGTATATAAAGGCATGAGCCTTTCTCTCTTTCATTATGTGTTGCATGCAATGGTGGTAGAATTGCTAATGATATGAGAGTCGTTAGTGTATTATGTGGGTATTGAGACCCATTTATGTCGTCATATGTGTGGTGTCTTCCCTGGCTGGGAATTTACTTTGTGTTCTATATTCTGTTGAGTATTGTGTATTCCCTGGCCGGGAATTATATTATGTGATGTGCTTGTGTTTTGGGATAGCTCAATTTATGGGGAGACTCTGCCCAAATTTTATAAAAACCCACAATGCAAAAGGGCACCAAGGGGTGGTAAAGGGCGAACATGTGAGTCTAATTGTGGGTAGAGATGATCTTAATATTGTATATTAAAGAAATTTTGTAGTTGCCATTCAATGGTAAAGTATCATCTGAGCTTCCCGATTGGCTTTTTATTGAAAGCATGTGCCACACATAGTGGTTAATACACTAATTAAGGGTTAAGGGCTTGGGGTCCTTACATTAGTGGTATCAGAGCAGTGGTTGCTCTTTGGGGCTGTTAAGGGCCTAAGAAGTTATTGATAGCACATACTTATGCATGATGGCATTAATGTTGTATGACACGACTATTGTTTATGTGCTTTTTCTGATATGAAAAGTAGTGTTGCTAATCAGTGTGATTGCAGGAATCGTGTGGAACACGATAGGATGGCATTAATTGTGATGTCTGGCACTCCGTGTGTTATGTGCCAAGGAATCTGATTTTGTAAGAGAATCAGGTAAAGGGATATTTCCGAGGTAACATGTCTTGGTATACGTATTGACTTGCAAGTGGTTGCATTTATGCATTGGATGATTGCTGCATAGCGTATATGGCTATTGTTGCTAACCATGATGGTTGCAGGTTACAGGAAATATGGAGTACGTAAGCGACGTACGGGTATCCCAACGGAACATGTATTCATGTTTGTCTGTGTGACACATGATGAATGCAATGTGATGCATTACGGTTATGATACATGTTATTATGCATTGTTGTTGCATATTATGCATTGTTGTTGCATATTGTGATGTGGAATAAAGAGGTGTATTCCACGAGTCAGGGCGATCACAGTTAAGGTTTTAATGCTTACGCTTTATCGCTGCGCATGTGGAGCGGGAGGGGGGAGGCCCGCTGGCACATGGAGGCGAGGTATACCATACTGAGCGGGGAAGCATTAAAATAACTGATGATGACTGACTCAAGAAAGGATGATGATGCATTCCTTTGTGATGACACGGATGATAGCGGTGATGTGTCCCGCTGTGTCGATTTATATTCATTCCATTGTGATGACACGGATGATAGCGGTGATGCGTCCCGCTGTGTCGATTTATATTCATTCCATTGTGATGACACGGATGATAGCGGTGATGTGTCCCGCTGTGTCGATTTATATTCATTCCATTGTGATGACACGGATGATAGCGGTGATGTGTCCCGCTGTGTCGATTTATATTCATTCCATTGTGATGACACGGATGATAGCGGTGATGTGTTCCGCTGTGTCGATTTGTATTTATAGCGACGGTTCATTCCGCTATATTGATTGGCGAGGGTTCATTCCGCCAGGTGTATTTATAGCGACGGTTCATTCCGCTATATTGATTGGCGAGGGTTCATTCCGCCAGGTGTATTTATAGCGACGGTTCATTCCGCTATATTGATTGGCGAGGGTTCATTCCGCCAGGTGTATTTATAGCGACGGTTCATTCCGCTATATTGATTTGCGATGGTTTATACCGCCGGACACTGATGATAGCGGTGATGTGTCCCGCTGTGTCGATGATGATGATTCACCTCTTTGTGATTATTGGTGATGATTCGTGCCGCCGTATATATATTGATAGCGATGCCTCTTTCCGCTATTATGTGGACGATGATTCATGCTCAGGTGTATAGCAAGGTTTCATGCCACTTATTATATGACGAGGTGTCATGCCGTCGATTCTATAGCGAGGGATTGTGCCGCTATGTACTCAGCACAGGATTTTGCCGCCTTTGAGCGATGGGTGCTGATTTTGTACTATTATTGAGCGACGGAGACAGGTATGCCGCTATATTGTTAGCGATGAGGTATGAGATATTGCTATTCTATTAGCTTTATTGTATCTGGCATGCGTTGATATACATGTTTTATTATGCCTATTTTACTAGCATGATGGTGGATGACATGTATCGTCACTAGTTGACAATGCCTTAGATGCCATGAGTTGGCATGTGTCGTCATGGGATGATGATGACGATGATGTAGGAGATGTCTTGTTAGACATGCATCATCGTTACGATGATCGATGCGTTGAGTATACGTATTCAGTGGTATGCCTTGGGTGCCAGTACCGAGCACAAGGTGGTGTGTGCGGCACCGATTGACGTGACCCTTATACCGAGCGGGTTGCTCGAGGAATGGTTGGATGCGCTGTACATGTGATTGTACCGCAGCTTACGTTTGGGGTGATCATTTTACGAATGGTGATACCCTAGAGGTATGCTCGTTGGAATGGCTCTTGGCCATGTGATTTGACGACAGGAGTAATCATGAGGAAATTACTCGCTTTCTGTCGATGTGACATGTGGTAGACATGGTCACACCACCCATTAGGGTGTAGGATGAGTCCTAAGGGAGTAGGATCAGGTTATGTTAAGTACATAGGGACATTGGAGTGTCCAGGGTGTATCGGCATTAGAGAAATGTTGGATAAAGACCCACTACTCTATTGAGTTTTCTTCCCACAGTATGGTATGCCGTGTGGAAACATCCATCTTATTGGTAGGTTTGAGGTGAACCTAGAAAGGCAGCGACTAGTTTGTCTGCCGTGTGTGTGCAGCACCATGAGGGGCTTGCTAGAGCCGTTATACTGCTCGTTGGAACCAATTTTTGGCAAATCGTAAGGTGATACGATGGGGATTGTGGTGGACTCTAGTAGTCACCATGTCATTTGAGGTTGAGGTTGTGCATGCCTCACTGAAACGTGTATACGTTTATGTTTAATCTTGGTGAGACTTGTCTGGGACAGCTCATGATGTTGGAGTACCAACAAGAGAGTCATCAAGTCGTTGTTGACTCGATCTGAAGGAATTCGTGTATTTGGGATGCAATGGGTGTTATTGTATCCAGTTTTTCCGAACAGTGGTTCGAGACTTGTGGATCTCGAGTTCGATGGCACTTCCCTTGTGAGGAAGGAGGTAGTATTATACCTATTGGGAATCTTTGAAAGATTCGGTAAGTTGGTGCTTGTGGTGTCGATTTTGAGAATCACGCCGTGTTGTTGATCGTCGATTATCATCCTCCACTGGGTAGGGAATGACTTAGGATTGACGGTTGTGTTTGCGGCTTAAGGGTATGTTGTGGATACCTGAGCCAAGTGCATTGAGTATGCATGTGGTGTTCGTGCTGAGGCAGGTATACCGATGAGTATACGGATGCCAGTTGTTGATTTCCTTCCTGTCAAGCATAGAGTTATGCTATTTTTGGATGGTTAAATCTCTGATGAGAGATATGGAACACCTTGAGATTGGGAATCTCCATGGCACGATATTTATGAAGAACAATCGTGAAGTTAATTGACTCCCTTGAAGAGGGATTATCTTGCGAGGGTTAAGGTACTTCATTTTTGGTGTTTCCCTCAGAGTTATGCGATAGCCTTCCCAAGTTTGGATTGTTTAATCCTAGGATTATCAAGGGATGGCAGGAATTTTGGATTTGTTGGGTGTCGCTGACGACCCAAGTGTTGAGGATGCAATGTGTTTATTGCATGTCCTTCCAGGATTTGAACTCTTTGGAGTCTCGATGGTTCATTTATGATCAGGATGTGGTCCTTGGAATATCCGGAGGTGGACATCTTGTGAGATGTCTTTTGTGTGAATCTGTGGCCGTGAGTTGCCCAATTGAGTTGCAATAATGCGACTGCTCCTTCGATGGAAAAGGTTTGAAAGTGGAAACCAGGTTTGGTATGTGTGAACCGTGGTATACTAGTGTTTCCTCGTAATGATGTGTGTTAGACATCGTGAGTCATGATAAAGATATCATTGGATGATATCTACGATAGAATCGGGAGCGATTCGAATCCTTGCAGTTTCAGTTGACTAACTGCTTTTGGGTTGTTAGCGTTGAGTGATACTGACGCTCTTTGACGTTATGATGGATTTGGAAGTCTATTCCACTCCAGAGTTTGACACGAGGTCAATGTTCTCACGGTTGAGGTGTCATTCATGATGTGTTCTTACTAGTTGTATTAGAACGAAGGATGACTGTCCGATCTACGGTGGTAAGTATTAGTTGTTTGCAGTCATGAGGGACTGACTTTTGGGATGAACCACATCGAGGTACGTTTTGCCTCTTGAGTGATGAGTTGGTGTTGGTTTTGGTATGCCGCTCTGTTTCAGAGTTCGATGTGAGATAAGTATTCTCGAGGTTTTTAAGACGATTCTGATATGGTCAGGAATCGAGGTTATGACTTCTTGTAGTTGTGTGGCCCGGGTGTTACGTGATACACCGGTGCTAATTTCGAGGACGAAATTCTTTTAGTGGGGGATATTGTGATGACCTGAGATTAGGGATGTTAATCCCGGAGTGTTAATAACCCGTAAAGTTGTTTTACGTGGTAATTGGAGTTTAATCGAGGTGTTGGGCCTTCTTGGCTCGTCTAATTGAGTAGTTGGGATCGTTGGATCCCGAGGTTGAGATCGTATTCTCATTTCGGTGAAAACCTGTGAGTTGGGTTTTTAGTGTGACTCAGAATCTCGGGTGCTTGGTGTGGGCACCGGTAGGGGGTTTTTGAGTTAGAGAGAGAGTTTTTGAAAACAGATGATTTTTAATGAATCATGATGTATTTGTGGGGATATTAGTATTTCGGGGTATTTTTGCTATAAATACCAATTGAACCCAAAATTTTAAAGGAAATTTCATTTCAACCCCTTCATTTCCTCTCTCCTTTCCCGCGACCCCTTCCCCGTCTGCAACAGCCGCCGCGCGCAAAAGCGGTGCGCCCGCCGCCGTCCGGCCGCCGTTCGGCGCGTGCGACCTGCCGCCGGCTTCGTCTCGACGAGGCGCTCCTTTCCCCTCCATCAATTCGAAGTTTCATCGCGTGTGGAAGTCGGATTTCGCTGGAACGCGCCGATCCCCAATTGCTAGGGTTCTTCGATTTTTCGTCCGATTTCTTCCGATTTCGTTTGGGTAACCTTCCTAACCCCCTTTTTCATGCTTGTGATGTGATTCCCTGCCTAATTGTGATTTATTGGCTCGAATTTATTTCGAATTTCGTGAGGGTTGGTTCGAATTTTGTGATGTGTGCGTGAATAATCTTTGGCAGGGGTGTGGCGATTCTTGTTATGGGTCGTTTATTACATGCTTTAGTTGTATAAGGATGCTTCTTGTGTTCGAATTTTAGGGGTTTGGATTTCGAATTTGGGGGTTTGGCATGTGGGATGATTATTCATGCTATGGATTGATTAATTCATATGTGAGATGAATTATGGTGTTTAAATGGGTTCGATTTGTGTTGTGAAGGTTCGAGAATTTGTGGGGTATTCTTGAGCGATTTTCGATATTGGTTTATTGTCTTGTGTTGACAATATTTTTGAGGGTTATGGGTGTGCTTGAGCATGAGTTGCATGTTCGTAATTAATCGTGAATTAATTTATCGTGTTAGCACATCATTCCTCGGAGCATGGAACTCGAGCAAGGTTTGACTCGGACTTCGGAGATTTAAGGTACGTGCGACGTACGAGCATTTCTATATATTAGGGCATTTGTGAATGCATAATGAAAATTGATTTCATTGAATAATCGCGCATGAGGATTATATATATATGTTGATATAGCCAATGAATGACCCAAATCTTGATATCGCCGCTTGTAGCGTGCGTAACACTAGAGTAGGATGACTCTTACATGATATATGGGGTACTGGGTTTATATGACCATTGTAGGGCATTTGAGATGCCTGAGAATGATCGCGGGATCATGTATTCATTATAAGACATTTGAGATGTCTAGGTATAATGAAGAATTGGTAAAATAAATGCTAGGCATTTGAGCTATTTGTGATTAATAGCGAGGCTATGAAATCAGTATTAGATATTGAGATATCTACATTTGCATGAATGATGAACTTGGAATCATAATTATTGATATTCGAGAACTAGGCATGCAATGAGTTAAATCAATGTGTTGATTTACTGATTTATGAGATTTGATGAGTTTGATGATTGTGAGAACAGGGACAGTACACGGAATCCCGGATGAGGATGTTGCCATCCAGGGAGTATCATTTTAAATTCATTAATATTTACTTGTGTTGTAAATTATGAATTTCATTATTGTGATTTATGAGATTTTGTGTATTGGTATGCTCACCCCGTTGGGGGCTGTCTCTGTTGGGGCAGGTGAACAGGTGCATCGATGGCTGTGGAGCTGGGCTCGAGCTGTTGATTGGATGTACTCACAGGATCATGGTACCAGGGCTTGATGGAGCACGGTATCGTATAGAGTACTTATATACACCCGAGATTTATATACACATTTATGATGCTCGCATGTGAGCACGAATATTCTTGTATATGGGTTGTATATAAAGGCATGAGCCTTTCTCTCTTTCATTATGTGTTGCATGCAATTGTGGTAGAATTGCTAATGATATGAGAGTCGTTAGTGTATTATGTGGGTATTGAGACCCATTTATGTCGTCATATGTGTGGTGTCTTCCCTGGCTGGGAATTTACTTTGTGTTCTATATTCTGTTGAGTATTGTGTATTCCCTGGCCGGGAATTATATTATGTGATGTGCTTGTGTTTTGGGATAGCTCAATTTATGGGGAGACTCTGCCCAAATTTTATAAAAACCCACAATGCAAAAGGGCACCAAGGGGTGGTAAAGGGCGAACATGTGAGTCTAATTGTGGGTAGAGATGATCTTAATATTGTATATTAAAGAAATTTTGTAGTTGCCATTCAATGGTAAAGTATCATCTGAGCTTCCCGATTGGCTTTTTATTGAAAGCATGTGCCACACATAGTGGTTAATACACTAATTAAGGGTTAAGGGCTTGGGGTCCTTACAAAATGGATCAAAACTCCCGCTTAAAAGCCCCACAATCTCGATAAATAAGGAAAATAAAATCTTCAGATTTCGCGTCTCGATCGATCGAGATTTTCACCGATCGATCGGTGCACTGTTCACGTCAGCCTTTTGCACTCACTGCCTCGCTCGATCGATCGAGAATTTCCACCGATCGATCGAGATTTCTCAAAATTTGTTGCTGAGGTTACTGCCTCGCTTGATCGATCGAGATTTCCACCGATCGATCGAGCCTTCAAAAAATCTGATTCTCGCTTCTGGCTGGCTCGATCGATCGAGAATAAATCTCGATCGATCGAGATTTGGGAAATCCATCTTCTTTCAGTTTCTCTTCTTTTACGCCTCGATTTCGCCCGTTCTCTTCAAGTAAGCTCATTTCTTCCACTTCCGGTCTAATTTCCTGAAACAAACCAATAAACGCCAAAAAGCATAATATCATCCAGGAAAAAGTACGGAAAATGGGAAGAAATTACAGTTAAAATCACTCAAAATCTAAACCTATCAAGTATCAAACTCCAATACACATGTCCTCAACATATCCTCGAGCGTCTGTATAGTACGCTCTGTCTGACCGTCTGTCTGCGGGTGATACGCTGTACTCAGTCTCACCTCTGTGCCCAAAGTTGTCTGGAGACCCTCCCAGAAATGTGAAGTAAACCTTGGGTCTCTGTCAGACACAATCGAGACTAGAACCCCATGCTACCTCACCACATCCCGCACATATAATCGGGCCATCTTTAGGTATGTGAAAGACACATGACAAAGGATGAAGTGAGCTACTTTTGTCATCCTAACCACGATCACCCAGATCGTATCAAATCCAGAGGCCGTCCTTGGCAAGTGGGTCACGAAGTCCATAGATATGTGCTCCCACTCCCACTTAGGTACCTCCAAGCTCTTCAGCTCGCCACCAGGCCTCTGCCTTTCTGCCTTAACCTGCTGGTAGATTAAACATCTTGACAAAGGTCATAACATTACGCTTCATGCGTCTCCCCCAGATCTGACCAGTTAGGTCCTTATACATTTTTTTTTCTCCTGGGTGGATACTGAACCGGCTAATAAGAGTTCGTTTCTAGATTTCTTTACGTAACTCCGGTGTATCTGGGACTACCCAACGGTTGTCCAATCTCAAGGAATCATCCTCAGCCACTCTAACTTGGATGGCTGACCCTGAAGTACCAATAATGACCACCTCGGAACCTCATCATCTGACCTCTGGGCTTTCCTGGTAGCCTCAAATATGTCTGGCTCGGCCAATAAGGTCGACACTCGCACCGGCGACGTGTCCACTTCGAAATCATAGCCCAGATGGTAATAAGAAGTCATCATAGCTGATAAACTCATGACATCCTCAGCAGTACTCTTCACTTCCGACTTAAGGCGTCTGCTATCAAATTTGCTTTACTTGGATGGTACTCAATTTCACAATCAAAATCTTTGAGTAAGTCCATCCATCTTCCTTATCGCCTATTCAACTCAGCCTGTGTGAACAAAACTTCAGGCTCTTATGGTCTGTGTAGATGGTAAACGATGTACCATGCAAGTAATGCCTCCAAATTTTCAAGGCAAATATAACGATTGCCAGCTCCAAATCATGAACTGGGTACCTAGCCTCATGTGGTTCAACCGCCTCGATGCATAAGCCACCACATGCTTATCTTGCATCAACACGTAGCCCAAACCCTGCAGTGATGCATTCGTGTACAAGGCAGACCTCTTATTCTCAGAAGGAATCACCAATATAAGTGTTGTAGCCAACGACACTTCAATTCTTGGAAGCTTTCCTCACAAGTCTCGGACCAAATAGAACGGCACTCCGTTCTGAGTCAGCTGTGTCAGGGGTCTGGCAATCCCTAAGGATCTGGAGTACTGTTCTCAAGTGCTTCACGTGTTCCTCTTCAGTTCGAGAGTAAATAAGCTTATCGTCAATGAAAACTATGACGAACTGATCCAAATATGGTTGGAGCACCCTGTTCATCAGGCTCATAAAATAGCTAGGGCATTCGTCACCCCATAAGGCATGACTAAGAATCCGTAGTGCCCATGTCTAGTCCCGGAAGCTGTCTTCTGTACATCATTCTCTCGAACTCGAATCTGATGATACCCCGATCTCAGATCGATCTTACTGTAGAGCCTCGTACTCTGCAGCTGATCAAACAAATCATCAATCCTCGGAAGCGGATACTTATTCTTTACAGTAGCTTTGTTCAGTTGTCTGTAATCGATGTGCAACCGCATCGAATCATCTTTCTTCTTAACAAACAAAACTGGCGCACCCCCAGGGCGATACGCTAGGGCGTATATAGCCCTTATCAAGGAGCTCTTTCAACTGAACCTTTAACTCCCTTAGCTCCGCTGGTGCCATCCTATACGGGGCACGAGAAATGGTAGACGTCCCTGGTAGTAACTTAATACCAAACTCAACCTCTCTCGTCGGTGGGAATCCGGGAATCCCTTCCGGAAATACATCAGGAAACACCGCCACTATGGGCACATCCTCAACCTTTAACTCTTCCCTCTTTTCAGTAACATCAACAGCATATATGAGATATCATTTATGGTCTCGTTCCAATAACTGTGCCATCTTGACAGCAGATATTAACGGAATCCTTGAACGGGGACCATCCTCATGGAATGTCCATTGGACTCCCATATCAGACCTGAATCAGACAGTTCCTTGTCTGCAGTCCACAACTGCCTGATACTTGTTCAGCACATCGATGCCCACAATGCATTCGAAGTCTGACATTCCCAGATCAATCAAGTCTGTCCTCAGCTCGTTACCCTCAAAAATAAATGAGGCTGTCATAAACCACCTGATCAGTTATTAAACTTCTTCCAGAGGGTGTCGAAACTACTAGAGGCATGGGCGACGGAGAAGTGCATATGAAATCGCATCATCATCATCTACTTCAGCATTTGCTGCTAGGCTGCAATACAAGGGTTAACAACAATACCCAAAAGCAGTTCATATAATACATCGTTAGGGAAACAAAACATGTTAGTACGACATCATATACTTCATATGCAACATATGCATAAAACATGTTTAAAAGTAAGCACCTAGCCAACTTATTGCTAAGGCTACCCTTCGCTCATTCCCGGGTTATCTAACCACTGCTCTGATACCACTAATGTAGGGCCTTCCTACCTTAACATCATAAGCAAGAAATAATTAGGGCTAAACATGCATCACAGACAGCTTAGGGCTCCGGTTATTACGTGAGTTATTAGGATTACAGGCCAAAATAAAACTTCAAGCGAATTAATTACATCTCATGGCCTCTTACCATATGGGCATCTTACCCCGTGGCATCTTACCACATAATAAAATCGTATGGCCTCTTACCATATGGGCATCTTACCCTGTGGCATCTTACCACATAATAAACATCGTATCACATCATCATAAACTTACTTATCATAAACATCATCATCATAACATCATCATCATAAACATCATCATTATAAACATCATAGGTAGGAGCATGGTTTACCGTCCGATGCCCGTACGTTTCTTACGTACCTTAATTCCAAAAGTGGAGAAATTGAAGAACTCTATCTTCTCGATGTTGTTGGCACCTGCGATGGTTCCACACAACCATACAAATCGATATTAGAAGCTAAACAATAGCCAAATACCAAAAATTCCATCAATTAAGCCAAGAAAATCATCTTCAGCAAAATCGCTTTACCGATCGATCGGTCACCCTCACCGATCGATCGGTAACTGTTCATAATTTAAATTTAAGCTACGGCCTTTCACCGATCGATCGGTCCAAGCTACCGATCGATCGTTAGTCATCCACCGATCGATCGGTCACTTCCACCGATCGATCGTTAAACAAAGAGATTTCACCCCTCGCTTCGCACATGCACCGATCGATCGTTGCCCTGCTACCGATCGATCGGTCGCTGCGACTTTTTCAGGTAAACTCCATTTTTTGGCACAAAACTACCAAATAAACCAATACATCTTAAACCAAATACATCCCAACAACTTATCACCACAAAAACCTCATAAAACCATACCCCAAACCCATACAACACATACATCAAAACAACCCACATAAATCACTTCAAAAATCACCCCATTTCAAATCCAAACATCATCAAAACTTTAGGAAGAGTTCCATACCTCTTGAAGACTCCAAATCTTGGTAAAAATCACACAAACTCAAGTTTTGTGGAGCTTCCTCCTTCCTCCTTTGAAGGATTTCGAAAATGGGGTGAGGTTAGGGCTTTGGGATGATTTGGGGATTTTAGAGTGGTGAGGAATAAGTGAAGGGAAATGGAATAAAAGGGGAAATATAGTGGGGTTATTAAAATTGTACCCCAAATTAACATGATGTATCAAAAAATCCCAACTTGTTATTTTAAAAGCATTTTTACAAAAATGCAACCAACTTCATTAAATTCATACTTTCCTCATAATTAAAATCGACACAATTAAATCATGCTAACACTTCATTTTCCACGCACAACTTAATCATCGTAATAATTCATCATATAAACATAATTAATGCTTTAATTGCAATTAATCATTTCGGGGACATCACAATAACCATCACCATGAGCACACAATAGTAACACATAGAAAATAGGGGCATACACCATATCACAACTATATATATAAACATGACTACCAATTAACATACCAATTAACACAGAAGCTATATAAATATATATAATAGATAAAGATAACTCAATAGCAAAACCAAAAGGGGAGAACTAGCATGACTAGTTAGTCGCACACAAAATAATGTCGGGTATCCCAAATCCCCCGCAATCCTACGTAGGCTAATCATGGTTATTGGCGGGGTTGCTGAGCAACCATTGCCGCAGAAACAAGAAACTCTGAGATTGGGTAAGTAACATCTCGGAGACAGGTAACTAGCTGGTACAATGAGGAAATGCAGTGCGCAGCACACCGGGAAAAGCCCGGTGCTTTCATCATAGCCACACTAACTGTTGGGTTTCCGTACACCGGCGTCGGATCCAAACGCAGCGGAATAAACATAAACAGATCTGACTCGGGGATGGATCGATCGCGCTTGATTCATATATTAACATGTGCAAATCGAATATAAATGCACGAAAAGAGATTACCGTTCACCAACATAATTCTGGCGGCAGTAACCCTCGAGTCCAACCAACCTGACCAGATCTACAAGCTCAGCACCAGTGCTAGTTTGGTGTTAGAGTTTCATGAGAGTGAATGTTATCAATCATCAAACCTAGAGAATGACTGACATATTTAGTTGTCTAGTTAGGCTAGGGTCAATTAAGCCCAACAGGCCAACCATTGGCCCATTGGCTTGAAGGGCATTGTTAACAATCTCCCACTTGCCCAAAAGCCAACACAAATACAAACTCATAATCCAAGTAACTCAATCCAATTGAACAACTTGATGTACTACCAATGTACATAATTATGAGACATAAATATATCAAACTTTTTAATTTCAGAACTTTCTATAAATGAAACATTTTCAAATATAGAAACTCCACTAAAGTGAGGAGCTTTCAAAAAATTAAATGTATCTCTTCTAAAACACCTAAATTGAGCACTTAACATTTAAGTGTCAATTCTCATCGATAGATAGGCGGCCGGTTGATTGTGACCCAGCGAGGCTCAAGTGCATCATAGCAGTAGGATCACAACCTTTGTGATTTTAGAAGTCAAACAACTTCTTTGGGCTTACCCTCAATGCCTCATTGTCAATTAAACTCCTTTAATATACAATGACTGAAATATAATTCCAGCACAACCTACCGATCGTGGGTAGCGCCTAGCATCTGCGTTTCACGAAGACCTAGATACAAATGACTAGCAACTGTTGGGATATGCCCTAAGACAAGTCATTAGATGATTGTTTAAGACATACGATGTTTATGGTTTTATGAATGGCAATTCATTATTATATATTATTCTTTTAACTGTGCATTGTGAATTAATATATATGTTAATGTCCTTAGAATAATATTGTATTATTCTTAAAGATGTCCCTAGTCAAGTATTATCATGAATAGGGATAATGATAATACGTAGAGACTAGTATATGTTGATCGATGAATTGTTCATTGATATGAGATATCAAATCAACATATGGGTACATGTTAGAGAACGATGTACTGGACAGACCCACCATGAGAATGCAACATGGATAGTTATATGATCGTCATATGCAATTCTCATAGTGATAATAATGTATGAAATCCTTACGACTTGTGATCATCAGAGATCCCAACATAAGGAGTTATGTATCTTGATATCGTCAAACGTTACCCGTAAGGTAATCTATAAAGGCGACTATTGGATACACTACGAATTATGTAGAGGATGTTGACTGATCGAGATAGGATTTGTCCCTCCTATATAACAGGAGATGTGTTTGGCCCTTGATCAAGTGAGAACTAAAATACATGGCCATGCTCGAATGAGTCGATATGAGATATCGAGCTTATTCGTTTATTCTAGTTCTACTTGGGGATCAAGAAATAAAGATTGGATATACGAGTATGACTATTCCATGACTCGTGTTCAATCTAAACACAAAGGACAAAGGGATTAAGTTACATGATTAATATTATCACAAGTTCTAAAGGTTATGTCGAGTCATTGACATTCTTGTAATTTGGGTAGCATTGATATGTTGCTAGATACCGCTCAATGCTTGAAACGTAAAATGAGATTTTATGTCACTGCCAACATTCAAGATCCTATCGGGTCGCACAAAAGATTAAATCGATAAGGGAAATTAAATTCATTGGATGAATTAATTAATTAAGAAGAGTCTTAATTAAGCGATTAAAAGGTTTTAATTAAATCATGGGTTTGGGCCCATAAGACTTTAAGAAAGTCTTGAACCTTAATTAAAAGCCTTATAATATAAATACATGGTTTTGATTAATTGTTAATCATACTTTCATATCATTCTTTGATATCAAACATAAACCCTAGCCATCCTCCAAAAGGCTCTCGGCCGCCACCTTCCTTGCCGCCGCCGCCGTGAGAAAAGGTTGGAGATTGGTGGCTATTGATCGGTTTTGAACCGTGTTTTGATATAGGTTCAAGAATAAGTCTAGCAACTTGTTCTTGAACATCCCTTTCGATTGATCGTGTGGATACCGTAGAGGCAAGACCTTGGAGGTGTTGCTTGTGACTCGGAGTTCGTTGGACGTGCTGCTCCGTGGATTCTGCTTCAAACACGCTACAAGGGTGAGAACCTTCGTATTCCTTAATCCGATATGATAACCTATGTATAGATCTACTGGTTTGTAATCCTAAAATTTTATTCCGCTGCGTTGTATGCTCTAAGGATTACTAACAGTGGTATCAGAGCCAGGTTCAAGGCTCATATCGGAATTATGTGATTAAATTGTGTTAATCATATTAGAATTTATATTGCATGCTTATTAAAACTGTTTAATTCATATATGATATGAAATAAATATTTAGTTTTTGAAAATCATCGTAATAATTGTATTTGATATAATAGGCGAATAATTGTATACGATACACGAAAGCGTAAAATCGAGGTGTTGGCTCAAGGTGGTTCGACCACTTCATGACTTGACCCTCGGGCCGCCGCTAGTGAGCTAGGGTTTGGACCCTTGGCTCATGCATGGGGCCGCGCCACTTCCAAGAGGCTAGGGTTTTGAACCCTAGTCACATAAGCTACTCGGCCGCCGCTTGGGCTAGGGTTTATCGAACCCTTGGCTCGAGATGGTTAAGCCGTCACCGTCATGGACCGTCCATGGTTGGACCGTGGCTTGTGGCTCATGGATTTCGGTGTTTCGAGCAAGTTGGCTCGATGAAAAACCAACATGGTGCAAGGCGGCTAGGGTTTGGAACCCTAGCGGCGCCGCACCCATGCCATCGGCTCGGACCATGTCGTGGGCTAGGGTTTTGAACCCTAGGCCCATAATTGGTCCAGCCGTGGTGCATGGTTGGTTCGAACCATGGTGGTTCGTAGCTAAGTCGCATTAAGTTCGTGGCATGTGATGTCCCGAGCGTACGATAATTTTTCAAAAATTATTTTATAGTTTTAATTAGAATTAAATTTAAAATGTTTAGAATTTAATTAATTAAATGTTAATGCATGCTTTATGTGTTGTTTGAGCATGGTGCGTGGTTATAGCCCTTTGACCTATTAGATAGGATTTGTGGATGTTTGTAATTTATAATACGAACTGCGTGTCGTGCCTTTCTCTATTTCATTCTAAATGTAATCCTTCCCCTATGTTCCCCTCGAATGTGAATCGAGGAATTCTATATCTTGTAAATAGTGTAGTTTATTTTATTGATGGTGATCAATGAAGATGGAGCATCGTGCCGGGATGAGGAGGCCATTCACAAATTGGAGCCAAAGGAAGGTGCTTGTGAAGTTACCTTAGGTTGACTCATAGGATTTTCTCATTGGCTTGAGAAAATCATTAGTAGGGGCTATAACCATGTCACGTTTAATTATGTATGTTGATGCATGATTTATCTTGTGTTTTAGTTTGATAATAGTATTACACATATATGTAGATATGTATACAACTATATGTAGTGGACATATTTTAAATTATCAAATTAATCATGAGATCAATAAATCCCTCTAAAATATTAAGTTTTAGATGCCTTCCAAAATTAAAAGTACTCGTCAATAACTTCGATTGTACATGTGTGGGTTTGCCAAAGCAAAGCACCGTGGCAATCTTTGTAAGGCGCGAAAGGATAAAAGTGATATCCGTTATACTTTAATTGGGTACGACTTAACTAGGTTATCTCAATAGGATTGGGAACCTAGAGGCATGGGTTGGATTATAATTCACTTTGATGAATTGAACAAAGTGTTGTTCGTCCAACTATCCAAGAATTATATGTGATATAATTGACAAAGTGTTGTCTACCTAAATAACCGAGTCTTGGGCGATTAGCCAAAGCTAACTCAAGATTAGGCGAAATATGGATCTTGGCCCACTAAAGGTTTCGAGGGTTGATATTTTTTCAAACAAAATAGTGGGAGTATCATTTAATATAAGACCATGTTAAATGATTTAAATCATAAACTTATTTTGCATATTTATATTGTAGATATCCATGGCAACTAACAACGTTACTAGCACTTTATCACTGCGATCGGTCCTTGAGAAGGACAAATTAAATGGGACGAATTTCCTAGACTGGCATAAGAACTTGAGGATAGTCCTCAAACAAGAAAAGAAACAATATGTCCTAGAGGAACCCTTGCCCGCTGAGGAACCTCCCCTAACAGCTACAAGATCTGAAAAAGATGCTTACAAGAAGCATCAGAGTGACGCACTTGATGTTGGGTGCCTCATGCTTGCCACCATGAACTCTGAGCTTCAGAAGCAACATGAGGAAATGGAGGCGTTCGATATGATCGAACACTTAAAGCAGTTGTACCAACAGCAAGCTAGACAAGAGAGGTATGACGTCTCTAAAGCGTTATTCCAGTGCAGGATGGTAGAAGGAAGCCTAGTTGGAACTCATGTGCTCAAGATGATTGGGTACATTGAGAATCTGGACAAGCTGGGTTTTCCATTGGACCAAGAGTTGGCCACCGATGTGATCTTGCAATCGTTGCTTGAGAGCTTCAGTCAATTTGTAGTAAATTACAATATGACTGACATGGAAAAGACTCTACCACAGTTGCTTGGTATGTTGAGAACATATGAAGCAAATACTAAGAAGACTAAGGCCACAAATGTCCTTATTGTGAATAAGGGCAAAGGAAGGGCCAAAACTAAAGGCAACAAGAAAGCAAAGAAGGTCTTTGCT
The DNA here is from genome assembly GCA_907163345.1 of Haberlea rhodopensis. NCBI lineage: Eukaryota > Viridiplantae > Streptophyta > Magnoliopsida > Lamiales > Gesneriaceae > Haberlea > Haberlea rhodopensis. The sequence continues at coordinate 128,852 of CAJQUN010000068.1, forward strand.
AAATCTAAGCCAAAGTCTTCTGCACTATAGCCAAAGGGAGGGATAGCAAAGGAAGGGAACTGTTTCCATTGCGGTGAGACCGGCCATTGGAAAAGAAACTGCAAAGTATATCTGGAGGATCTAAAGAAAGGAAGTGTGACTTCTGCTTCAGGTATTTTTGTTATAGAAGTCAATTTATCTACTTCTTCATCATGGGTATTAGATACTGGATGTGGATCTCACATTTGTGTAAATGTGCAGGATCTCAAAAGGAGTAGGACATTGGCGAAAGGTGAAGTTGATCTCCGAGTTGGAAATGGAGCAAGAGTTGCTGCATTAGCTATAGAAGATTATCATTTAGCTTTACCTTCTGGTTTATCACTGATTTTGAAAGATTGTTATTTTGTGCCTTCTATTACTAAAAACATAATATCTATTTCTTGTTTGGACAAGTATGGTTTTTCATTTATAATAAAGGACAATTGTTGTTCTATTTATTTAAATGATATGTTTTATGCTAGTGCACAAATGGTGAATGGTCTTTATGTATTAAATCTTGATATGCCTATCTATAACATAAATACTAAAATGATTAAAAATAATGATTGTAATCCGACTTATCTCTGGCACTGTCGCTTGGGCCACATAGACGAGAACCGCATATCTAAACTTCATAAGGATGGAGTATTAGATTCATTTGATTTTGAATCATATGAAACTTGCGAATCTTGTTTAATGGGCAAGATGACTAAAGCCCCTTTCAAGGGACATGTTGAAAGGGCAAATGTTTTATTGGGACTAATACATAGTGATGTATGTGGACCAATAAGTACACAAGCTAGAGGTGGTTTTCAATACTTCGTTACATTTACTGATGACCTCAGTAGATATGGGTATGTGTACCTAATGAAACATAAACATGAAACCTTTGAAAAGTTCAAAGATTTCAAGAATGAAGTACAAAACCAACTTGGCAAAAGTATCAAAATCCTTCGATCAGATCGAGGAGGTGAATACTTAAGCCAAGAGTTTCATGACTATCTAAAGGAGTGTGGGATAGTCCCACAACTCACTCCTCCGTATACTCCACAATGGAATGGTGTATCCGAGAGGAGAAATCGAACCTTGTTGGACATGGTTAGATCAATGATGAGTCATGCAGATCTTCCGATATCGTTTTGGGGACACGCTCTAGAAACAGCAATTTTCTTACTGAACCGTGTTCCATCTAAATCAGTGGAAAAGACACCATATGAGATATGGACTGGGAAGCGTCCTAGTATGTCTTTTATGAAGATTTGGGGTTGTGAGGCTTTCGTTAGACGTCACGCCACTAACAAACTTGGACCCAAATCTGATAAGTGTTTATTTGTGGGGTATCCTAAGGAAACGAAAGGATACTATTTCTATTATCCCATCGAGAACAAAGTAGTTGTTGCTCGGACTGGTGTATTTCTTGAAAGAGAATTTATTTCTAGAAAAATCAGTGGGAGAAAAATAGAACTTAGTGAAGTTCAACCACAAGAAAACACTGAACCTGAGATTGAGATGGAAACAGAGCAGGCTCCGCAAGCTGTTGTGGAAGAAGCACCTGCTCAAGAGACACAAGCCCAGCGTAGGTCAGTAAGAGAACACCGGGAGCCACAGAGATATGGATTTCTTGTGACTCAACAAGGTGACTTACTACTTATTGATGAGGATGAGCCGTCATCTTATCAACAAGCTATAATGGGCAATGATTCTGAGAAATGGCAAGAGGCCATGAAATCTGAGATGGAATCCATGTATACAAACCAAGTATGGACTTTGGTTGATCCACCTGAAGGGGTACGACCCATAGGGTGCAAATGGATTTTCAAGAAAAAGACCGATATGGATGGTAATGTACAAACCTATAAAGGTCGGCTGGTTGCAAAAGGATTCAAACAAATTCATGGTATTGACTATGATGAAACCTTTTCACCAGTGGCTATGGTTAAATCCATAAGGATCTTACTTGCAATAGCTGCATTTCATGATTATGAAATCTGGCAGATGGATGTCAAAACAGCTTTCCTTAATGGAAATCTGCTCGAGGATGTGTACATGACACAGCCCGAGGGTTTTGTCGATCCAAAGGATGCTGGAAAGATATGCAAGCTACAACGATCCATTTATGGATTGAAGCAAGCTTCTCGGAGTTGGAATTTTCGTTTTGATGATGCAATCAAAGAGTTTGGTTTTATCAAAAATGAAGATGAACCTTGTGTCTACAAGAAGGTCAGTGGGAGCGTAATCATTTTCCTAGTGTTGTATGTAGATGACATACTTCTTATTGGAAATGATATCCCTGCCTTGCAATCTGTAAAGATTTGGCTAGGGAATTGCTTTTCGATGAAAGACTTAGGAGAAGCCACCTATGTATTAGGAATCAAGATCTATAGAGATAGATCGAGAAGGCTTCTTGGTCTAAGTCAAAGTACATACATAGACAAGGTTCTTAAAAGGTGTAGCATGCAAGAATCAAAGAAAGGATTCGTGCCTATGACGCATGGCATTTATCTCTCGAAGGAACAGTGTCCTTCAACACCAGATGAGAGACAACGCATGAGTAAGATTCCATACGCATCAGCTATTGGATCTATCATGTATGCCATGATATGTACTCGTCCCGATGTATCGTATGCTTTGAGCATGACGAGCAGATATCAAGTTGATCCAGGTGAAGGTCACTGGATTGCTGTCAAGAATATCCTAAAGTACTTGAGAAGGACTAAGGATACATTCTTGATTTATGGAGGTGAGGAAGAGCTCAATGTAATGGGTTACACTGATGCAAGCTTCCAAACCGACAAAGATGATTTTCGATCGCAATCTGGATATGTGTATTGCCTGAATGAGGTGCTGTGAGCTGGAAGAGTTCAAAGCAAGAAACAGTAGCCGATTCTACAACGGAAGCTGAGTATATTGCTGCCTCGGATGCAGCAAAGGAAGCTGTTTGGATGAGGAAGTTCATTTCTGAACTTGGAGTGGTACCTAGCATCAAAGATCCGATAGAACTCTATTGTGACAACAATGGAGCGATCGCATTGGCTAAGGAACCAAGATCTCACCAAAGATCCAAGCACATACTTAGGCGTTTCCATTTCATTCGAGAAATCGTTGAAAGGGGAGATGTTAAAATATGCAAAGTACCAACAGATGATAATGTATCTGACCCATTGACGAAGCCGCTGTCACAGCAGAAGCGTGATCGTCATACTAGATCTCTAGGCATTAGGTATATGTCTGAGTGGTCTTAGTGCAAGTGGGAGATTTGTTGGGATATGCCCTAAGACAAGTCATTAGATGATTGTTTAAGACATACGATGTTTATGGTTTTATGAATGGCAATTCATTATTATATATTATTCTTTTAACTGTGCATTGTGAATTAATATATATGTTAATGTCCTTAGAATAATATTGTATTATTCTTAAAGATGTCCCTAGTCAAGTATTATCATGAATAGGGATAATGATAATACGTAGAGACTAGTATATGTTGATCGATAAATTGTTCATTGATATGAGATATCAAATCAACATATGGGTACATGTTAGAGAACGATGTACTGGACAGACCCACCATGAGAATGCAACATGGATAGTTATATGATCGTCATATGCAATTCTCATAGTGATAATAATGTATGAAATCCTTACGACTTGTGATCATCAGAGATCCCAACATAAGGAGTTATGTATCTTGATATCGTCAAACGTTACCCGTAACAGGGTAATCTATAAAGGCGACTATTGGATACACTACGAATTATGTAGAGGGATGTTGACTGATCGAGATAGGATTTGTCCCTCCTATATAACAGGAGATGTGTTTGGCCCTTGATCAAGTGAGAACTAAAATGCATGGACATGCTCGAATGAGTCGATATGAGATATCGAGCTTATTCGTTTATTCTAGTTCTACTTGGGGATCAAGAAATAAAGATTGGATATACGAGTATGACTATTCCATGACTCGTGTTCAATCTAAACACAAAGGACAAAGGGATTATGTTACATGATTAATATTATCACAAGTTCTAAAGGTTATGTCGAGTCATTGACATTCTTGTAATTTGGGTAGCATTGATGTGTTGCTAGATACCGCTCAATGCTTGAAACGTAAAATGAGATTTTATGTCACTGCCAACATTACAAGATCCTATCGGGTCGCACAAAAGATTAAATCGATAAGGGAAATTAAATTCATTGGATGAATTAATTAATTAAGAAGAGTCTTAATTAAGTGATTAAAAGGTTTTAATTAAATCATGGGTTTGGGCCCATAAGACTTTAAGAAAGTCTTGAACCTTAATTAAAAGCCTTATAATATAAATACATGGTTTTGATTAATTGTTAATCATACTTTCATATCATTCTTTGATATCAAACATAAACCCTAGCCATCCTCCAAAAGGCTCTCGGCCGCCACCTTCCTTGCCGCCGCCGCCGTGAGAAAAGGTTGGAGATTGGTGGCTATTGATCGGTTTTGAACCGTGTTTTGATATAGGTTCAAGAATAAGTCTAGCAACTTGTTCTTGAACATCCCTTTCGATTTGATCGTGTGGATACCGTAGAGGCAAGACCTTGGAGGTGTTGCTTGTGACTCGGAGTTCGTTGGACGTGCTGCTCCGTGGATTCTGCTTCAAACAAGCTACAAGGGTGAGAACCTTCGTATTCCTTAATCCGATATGATAACCTATGTATAGATCTGCTGGTTTGTAATCCTAAAATTTTATTCCGCTGCGTTGTATGCTCTAAGGATTACTAACAGCAACATACGAGAACCTGTCAGCCATACTTAGCGTGCAGTACATTCCTTTCACTCAATATGTCCCGATTGAATCTAGGGCATTGGTTGGTCGAGGCCCCTTATGATTTCAATAACTATGTATTTGTTTCACGTTATATGATTCATTGTGTGCGTATATGAAAAACTCTTTTTTCACAACCACTACTCACTCTCGCCACAGATTCCTTGAATCATATACAGAAAAACACATAGGACATCCTGATTCATCAAGACCAGTGGTGAATCCCCAACGACAATCATAGGTCTCTGACATCATCACTGCAAACCCAAAATAACAACTTTATGACCCACATGTGATCAGTCATTAAATAAAAGTACACAACTATCTATCAAGACCTCAATGACTCCTCGGGTCATGAGGAGTAATGGTGCACAACTATGACTAGGAATTATATCCTTGACAAATGGTAACCACTTATAGAATTTCGAGTAGGGTCGTTCAGTTAACTCATTTCTAATGAGCACCTATTTATGTGTGCTGACTTCTCCAAGCCAACGCCGATGAAACGTGGAGCACTATACTAGACACATCATGAATACCAGTCTCTAACGAGCATATATCGATATCCCATTCTCGAAGGCTCATTGACCAGGAACATTTAGAAATCGCAGTCAAGAATGTATTTCATGGTCACCATCATATGCGTAACCACATTCTATGGACTATACCAATCTCAAGGACTTCATCAATGCATCAAGATGCATGGGTAAACAGATGAAGAAGTGTCATATATATTAATATTCAAACAAAGAGTTGTCATAACAAGATTATAAGTACAATCAATCAACTATTGATTTACTTAATCACATATGACAACAATATCTTTCAATTTCCCAAAGCCAACTACTCATGTGTCTCAAGACCATCTTCCTAAGATGTCTGACAGACACCAATCGTTGTAAATGTTTTGTCAGTGGATTCACTATATTTTTCTGTTGAAGCGATTCTCACGATAATAATGTCGCGTCTACCATCTCTCTCATAAGATGGTATTTTCTCAATATATGTTTGGATACTGATGAGATCTTGGCTATTCATAATAGCCCAACTATTGTCACGGTACACATGAACTATGTCAACCGCGCTAGAAATTACACCCAACTCTTGGATGAAATTCCATATCCAAACTGCCTCTTTGCTGCATCGTATGCTGCAATGTATTCGGCTTTAGTGGTGGAATCCGATGTGGTGTCTTGCTTGGAACGTTTCCAAGAGACAGCACCATCATTAAGTTTAAATACAAATCCGAACATCGATTTGGAATATCTACATCCGCCTTAAAACTAGCATTAGCTTAGCTTTTAACTTTTATTTCTCCACTTACAGATCCAAAAACCATGAACATAGCCTAAGTTCTTCACAAGCACTTGGGATTATTTTCACAATTTTCCAGTGACCTTCACCGGGATCTACCTGATGTCTGCTCATTACACTAAGAGCATACTTGACATTAGGCCTAATACATAACATAGCATGCGATATGCTACCAACAGTCGAAACATAAGGTACCAATGTCATCTTTTCTCTCTGCTCATCAATCTTAAGACCCATTGACTCGAGAGATGAATACTATGACATATTGTGAAGTAACTCCTTTTTTTCGACTATTCCATGTTAAACCCTTTTAGCACAGTCTTTATGTACGTAGATTGAGAGACATCAAGCATCCTTTAGATCTATCCCTATAGATCCTTATGCCAAGCACGTAGGATGCTTCTCCCAAATCTTTCACGGAGAAATTAGTAGATAACCATGCTTTAATTAATTAATCCAATATCATTCACAATGAGTAGGATATCATCGACTTAAAACACTTCAAATATAACCGCTCTCCAACTAACCCTTTTGAACACACATGTCACTTCCGGATTTTTAATAAAACCAAACACTTTGATGATGTTATCAAAACGGAAGTCCAAACTTCGGGATGCCTTCTTAGGCCCATAAATGGACATCTGGAGTTTGAAAACCTTTTGCTCACTCCCAATGGTTGTGAAGCCCTCTGGCTGCCTTGTATAAAAGTCTTCACATCCATCTGTTATATCTTATAGTCATAGTATGAGGATAACTAATAAAATTCGAATAGACTTTAGCATCATAACCGATGAAAATTTTCTCACAAACAACTCTTTGCCTATGAGAATAACCGTTTCTCACCAGTCAAGCTTTGAAGGTCACTACCTTTCCATCCACTCCAAGCTTTCACTTATAAATTGTAATGCCTCGATTTGTTTTATACACGTGTGATATGATTATGGTTTAATTATATCCATTGGCGGTATAATAATGGGGGTTCGGGTGGAACCAAGAATGAATGAATACATGTATGGAATGATATATGGTAAAGAATGAAACATGGTGGTGTATAATAATTTGAATAGGAACATATCAAGCAACATGAACTAGTAGGCCTTTGATTAAGCATGTGAATTTCATTGAAATTGGAGTTGCATTTGCATTTGGATTTCATTGTCATGTACATGTTCCTTAACATGTCATTACCTCCAAATGACATGATAGCAAGTGATTTAGGGAACTAATGATCTATATCAAGTGACTTAAGGGTGAACTCACATACTACACCACTTTTCACCTAAAATTCTCTACAAAGCTCCTCTCCAACCCTTGAAGAATTTCTTAGTTGAAGCTTGGTTTTTCACTTGTGACTTGAGCTAGGAAGTTGTATGAAGTGAAATTGTACAATCTTGGTAAGGAATTTATGCTTTTAGATTTCTTTGTGTAGTGGTGTATGAAGTATGTGAAATCAAATCCAAACTATGCAAGCTTATGATCATAACATGTTTATATGCCAAGAATTGGATTCTAAGATGGTGGAAACATGTTGTTATGGTATTAGAGAATGCATGAAACTTGTTTACATGTTGAATTTCGAGTTGTAGGAGAAGATCTAGGAAGATAAGCTCAAAATCGCCATGTTCTGAACTTTCTGGACATCGGCGATCGATCGCGAGCTTTGTGGCGAACGATCACCGCGACCAGAGTAAAAATAAGGCGGTTCAATCATGTGGCAATCGATCGGTGAAAATGTGGCGATCGATCGCGAGCAACAGAACATTTTGGCGATCGATCGCGAGGGAGTGGCGATCGATCGCGAGGGGGCAGAACAGTATGGCGATCGATTGGTGAAAATAGCGATCGATCGCCAGTGCCAGAATGTTGAAAAATGTTATATTTGTGTAGAATTTGATTTTAATGCCTATGATAACATGATATATTGTTGGCATTGTTGTAGCATCATCTCAGGGGACGGGACAACGAGGCGCTTAGCCAGTGACGCCTAATTTAACTCGTTTGTGTCGCAGTACAGGTACGTGTTGACGTACTGAGTATAGATAGTATGTGATGATGATGTTATGGTTTTGATATCATATGAATTATGTTAGCTTGTGTCATATGATTGGTAGTATCATATGCATGTACATACATGGATTTCATATGATTGGGATGGATGCCTTGATAGATATGTGTATATGCTTTGGTGAGATCATTGCCTTGATAGATATGCCTGGTTTGGTATATGCTTTGGCTGGGATCATTGCCTTATAGATATACTACATATGCTTTGGCTTGAGAGATATACGCCTGGTTTGGGTATATGCTCTGACTATTATCACATATGGGTACGGTACTATGATATGTGCTGCTAATATGAAGATGTGATGTGGTTCCACTGACATATGAGCTGAATAGGCATATCATATGGGGCTCGTGATAATAGGGTGATTGTTGAGACATGTCATGACATAGTGCATTTGTTGATGTACAGAACATTCACTATTGATGATTTTATTGTGCTTTATCATTAATGTTATTGTTTTGACATTGCACAGAGATAGTTGTTATCTATACGCACGTTGTGTGAATGTTTCTGTAGGGACTCATAGACGTGGGGAGACAGGATGTGAGTCATTTTCCGCTGCGAGCTGAACCACTGCCTATGAGTTATTGATAGGCTTAGATTTTAAGTGTTTTTAACTGTAATTTCTTCCCATTTTCCGTACTTTTTCCTGGATGATATTATTCTGTTTGGTGTTTATTCGTTTGTTTCAGGAAAATAGATCGGAAGTGGAAGAAATGAGCTAATATGAAGATAACGGGCGAAATCGAGGCGAGAAAGAGTTGAAATTGAGGAAGTAAGATTTTCGGAATCTCGATCGATCGAGATTTTGTCTCGATCGATCGAGCCAGACAGTGTGCTGAGAAGAAAAGAATTTCAAGTCTCGATCGATCGGAACAATTTTCCGATCGATCGAGCGAGGCAGTAACTTCAGAGCTAAATTTATCAAAGTCTCGATCGATCGGAAGGAAATCTCGATCGATCGAGCGAGGCAGTAAGTTTCAAAGGCTGACATGAACAGTGCACCGATCGATCGGACGCAAATCTCGATCGATCGAGACGCAAATCCGGGAAAATCTTATCTTCCATTTTTGAAATGATTTTTGAGGTATAAAAGGATAAATCACTTCCTTATCAAAAAAAAGAGGAAGATACCAGACGTGATTTAGGTCGAGAATAAGCAGCCCTAGCCGCCGCCTAACGCCGCCGAAGGAGATTCAATCTCCGTTCTTCGTCCAAAGTCGAGCCAATCTATTCCGGAGTGCAAGGAAGGAGCAAGAGAAGAAATCACGGTGCAACGCACGGATTCATCCATCGTTTATCGTATTTCTAAACTTTGATTTCTTTGATTTTCAATTCCATTTGATGTTTTTGAGGTCGAGAGACAATTAAACTCTTATGTATTTGATTTGAATTAAATCTAGTTTATGTTATCGAGTTTTAGTTTCATTGTGTTTGATTATTGATTCAATTGTGTTTGAGCGTATTGATTTCTATTGTTCATAAATTAATTGCTTGTGTAGATCAAAGTCTAGCTAACTTTGATTGAATCTGAGAGTTATAACCGAGATCGAGAGATAACATTGTAACACGCTCTATTAAATTATGATGTATGTTACGATTGAGATCGAGAGATGATATTGCATACGTGAGAACTTAGAATCGAGAGATTTGGAGTAACAAGGTTTTGACGATTTATGCAATGTTGAATTAGTAAATAGATGCACGAGAGTGATTTATTCTAATTTAATGTTAGTTTCTTTACAGCTCGAGAGAGTGTATCGAATAATAGCGAAAACGTTTCACCTTTAGAATCAATTGGTTGATAATTTGATAATTCAGTTGAATCATTAAAGATAACATAGTTGAACGACGAGCTTGGTAATTTTCTCGAGTGACTTGCCTTCGCATATCCGGAACCATTCATCTTATTGTTTCTTGTTTATTTTTCGGTCTTCAGTTTAAATTTAGCATTAGTTAATCGCCTTTATTAATCGTAGGCTAAATATAATTTTATTAATCTTATTTGGTACTTATACGTTAGTCCCTATGGATTCGACATCCCGTACTTAAATTTTCACTATACTAAAACTTGACAACCGTGTACTTGCGGTAGAATCGCTTCACACTACATTGAAATATCTTTTGTTTAAAAATAAAGCGATCAAGTTTTTGGCGCCGTTGCCGGGGACTAATCTGTATAATATCATACGAGATTAGTTAATTGTAATTTAGCCAATCCTTTATTATTTCGATTTGTTTTAATTCTTTGTTTTTATTAGTTGATTGTTTTGATTTTTTATTTGTGTATTTTGTTGTCTCCTTTTGTCTATTTTGTACAGGAATCGTTTCTCCAGTGCATGCTCAGAAGAGAGGAGCCCATTCTCGAGCCTTTCGATCCGGAAATAGAAAGAACTTTACTCAGGCGATTACGAGAAGCTCGAGCGATGGCAGATAATAATGAAGCACAGAACCCAAGGTCAATGATGGACTTTGCGCAACCGGCATTTCATGGATCGTTATCCAGTATTACGAGGCCGACGATTCAAGCGAACAACTTTGAGATCAAGCCGGCAATTATACAAATGATTCAGCACTCGGTTATGTTTGGGGGAGCGGCTACGGATGACCCGAATAATCACATCTCCAACTTTTTGGAGATTTGTGACACGTTCAAACATAATGGCGTCTCCGATGACGCCATCAAGTTAAGGCTCTTTCCTTTTTCATTACGAGACAAAGCTAAGGCATGGTTGAATTCACTACCTGCAGGTTCTATAACAACATGGGAGGGGATGACGAAAGCGTTTTTGTCAAAGTACTTTCCCCCTTCCAAGACGGCGAAGATGCGGAACGATATCACAACTTTTGGGCAGTTTGACCCCGAGACTTTATACGAAGCGTGGGATCGTTTTAAGGAATTGTTGAGGAGATGCCCACACCATGGTCTACCCATTTGGTTGCAGATATAAACTTTCTATAACGGTTTATTTTCTTCTAACCGTTCGATGATAGATGCAGCATCTGGGGGATCAATAATGAGGAAGACGCCGGAAGAGGCATATAGCTTATTGGAAGAAATGGCGTGCAACAGCTACCAGTGACAGTCAGAGAGGAGCACGTCACAGAAACCAATAGGAGTGCATCAAGTGGACGAGATCACTGCTCTTTCGGCTCAGTTAGAAGCTATGAACCGTAAGATAGACAACATGGGAGCAGCAGCGATGCAAGCTCAAGCTATCTTCTGTGAGCTGTGTGGAGGCGGTCATTCAAGCATTGAGTGTCAGGCAGGTAATCAGTTTAACCAATCTATTGAGGCTGTGAATTTTGTAGGTAACATGCCACCCAACAATTCATACTCGAATTACAACCAACCATGGAGGAACCATCCGAACCTAAGATGGTCGAACCAGGAGAATGTGTTGAACCCACAACCGCAGGCAGGGTTCACACAAAAGCCGAGTATGGAGGAACTTATGGCAAAGCTGATTTCATCGACAGAGGTAAGGATGCAAAATCAAGATGCATCGATCAAGAATTTGGAGGTGCAGATAGGGCAATTGGCCACGTTGATTTCAGGGAGAACGCAAGGTACGCTCCCAAGTGATTCTGTAAAGAATCCAAAGGAGCCATCGAATTGACAAGACGAGGAGGTGGCAGTCCAGCTTGGACTATAAATCAAGAACTTCCGTTTTTTTCTTTTCTCGAGTGTTGTTTTTAATTCTTTGTTTTGGGTGTGATTTTATTAGTATATTTGTTTTGAGTTTGTCTGGGAATGAATTCGTGTGTTTTCTATTGCAGGTGTGAAAGCAAGAGCAATTTGGTTGTAGGCGAGGCAATCCGAGAGAAAATTTTGAAAAAATTTCAAATTTAGTCTGCTGCTGCTGGCGATCGATCGAGACAAAATCTCGATCGATCGCCCGAAGTTTTAAAAGACGTTTTAAGCTACTGCCTGGCTCGATCGATCGAAAATTTTTCCGATCGATCGAGGAGAGAAAATTTTGAAAAAAAAAATAGGGCACAGACGCAGCAGCCATCACATTCAAACTCAATTTTTCTCCTCTCCATAACAGAACCCAAATCGCCTCTTCCAACTTTCTCATCTAATCTCATCCTTATTCCATCAATTGTCCAATTATTTCAAATACTTGAAGTAAGTATTGATTCTAATGAGAAATTCTTTGCAGATCTGAAATATTACGCTCCGAATTGGGTAGAATTGCAGGCGAAAGGAAATTCCAAGTCAAGCACAAAGAGTCATCAAATATCAATTTTTTACTTGGTAATTGCTTTCATAATTCATTTATTTTCATCCGTTGGTGCAAATTACTTTGCTGAATTGAATAGGGTAGATAAGCATCAAAGTTTGGGGGAAGTATTGTTGTGTTGAGGGGTATTGGCATTGCCGTGTCTTTGAGGTGGTGTTTAGTTGCATTCAAGAGAGTTAGTGGGAATAATTTAGCAAGAAAATGTCGTCTAGAAAGAGGTCAAAGCAGGCGGAGACTTCCCAAAAGCAAAAGCAGGCGGAGGCTACCGTTTCTGAACCAGGGTATGACGAACAGAAGTTTGTCAATGCCACAATTGCCAAGTTATATCCCACCTACCATAAGAAACCCCTGAGCCGTGAAAGGGGAATGAGCATGGATAAATTGGAGTGTTCTGTCATTAGGACAGTACGGCGAAAAGGGTGGTTTCAATTTGTTCAGACACCGATTGATGCTGTGGTGCCACTGGTGAGGGAGTTTTACACAAATCTTCGGGCTATTAAACCAGGGCACCGAGCAGTTGTTTATGTTCGAGGGAAGGATGTGTTGGTGGATTGAGCTTCAATAAATAATATTTACCGGATGCCGTTCCTGCATAACTGTGCATACCAATCTTTCAAGAATAGCAGGATAGACTACGATGAGGTATTGGCAGTCATTGGCATGCCGGGAGTGGATTGGCAAAGGAACGATAAAGCAGAGCCATAGTTGGTTCTAAAAAAGCATTTGAAGCCAGAGGCCCAAGCATGGTTTTCATTTGTCGCCTTGCGGGTCATGCCTTCGACCCACACTTCTGAGGTGACAAAAGATAGAGCGGTCCTGGTATATGCCATCCTCTCAGGGAAGGAAGTGGACTTCGGCGAGATCATTAGTGATCACATTGAAGAGATTGGGAGCAGCCCACCGACCTCCGCACTACCGTTTCCATCCACGATCACTGCTTTATGTCAGAGAGGCGGAGTGACATGGGGGGAAGACGAGGAGCTACTTCCGCCGAAGACCCCGATCATTGTGGACGGTCCACCACCTCCTACGGGCAGACGAAGGGCCGAGCCAAGACCCTCGGACACTACACAGGCTGGAGCATCATCCTCCGCTGCAGAGCGTACACGTGTTACATTGGACTCTATTCATAGGGATCTCCAAGATATTCGCCTGGAGGAGCAGAGCATTCACAGCATGCAGCGGGACATTCATAGCATGCAGAGAGCATTGCAGATGGACCATGAGCAGGTAGCTCAGTGACAGATGGAGTTCATGCACTATCAGTGTGCATGGAACACTGCCATGGCCCAGAACTTTCCAAATTTCCAGTTCCCGCCGGAGCCACACTTTGCACCTTATCATCCGCATGCACCTCCACCTTCTGAGTACCCACCATTTCCGCCATATCAGGGCGAGGAGCACCACTACCCAGTCCCCCCTCCGGAGCATGATGAGGACGACGATCAGTGACGATCGTCGTCATGGTATGTGTCTTTGCCTTTGCATTTATTTTTCTTGTTCATTGAGGGCAATTCACATGCTAAGTTTGGGGGGGTTTTTGAGTATTTGTATATATCTTGTACTTGCACATTCTGCTACTTGTCTTGTTTCTTTTCCTAGCATGACTGCATGAGTTTGAGACTGATTCATCCTTGAGCATTACCAATGTTGGGAAAACGATTTCTAAAGTTTTGGTTATTACAAACCGGATATTAAAGACCAACTGGATAAAGACTCCTACCGGGTGAAGACATAAACTGGATGCCTACCAACTGGATGGACATCAACCGGAGAAGACATCAACCGGACGAAGTCATCAACTGGATGACATCAACCGGAAGAAGTCACCAACTGGATGGACATCAACCGGAAGAAGTCACCAACTGGATGGACATCAACCGGAGAAGACATCAACCGGATGAAGTCATCAACTGGATGGACATCAACCGGAAGAAGTCACCAACTGGATGGACATCAAACGGAGAAGACATCAACCGGATGAAGTCATCAACTGGATAAGTCATCAACTGGATGGACACCAACCGGATGAAGTCATCAACTAGATACGACATCAACCGGATGAAGACATCAACCGTGCAAGCTATCAACCGGATAAACTTAAACTGGATGGACATCTACTGGACAACTATCAACGGAATAGTCTCTCACTGTACAAGGACATCAACTGGTCATAAGAGGATGAACGACCAGTTGAACAAAGAGAACCAGCAGAAGTCTGAGCTTCCAGTTAGAGCACTAAGCAACGAGACAAAATCAGTACAACATTCTCTGACAAAGGTACAACAGAGCGGCGCACCCTGCTATATCTCCGCCACCATTACCGTCAGAGTGAAAAGAGCCGTTGCTTTACAAAATAGGAAAGAAGACAATATGAAATTGGAAAGCTAATCTCTTCCATATTCAGAAAGGCTACCGTTGGACATCCAAACCTATAAATACATCCAAGCAGAGAATGAAGAGGTGCTGAGCGATTTCCAACTAAGAGATATACTTCAAAGCAAACAAGAAAGCCAAACTACTGATATTCAAACGTTCAGCAAAGAGCAGAAAAACAGCAAACTGAATCTGTGATAGATTATCTGCAATTGAAGTCTGTTGCTCAAAAACTCTCAAAGCTAGAAAGTGTATTATGTAAAAGAGTGTCATAGAATTCATTGTAATCAAAAGTTAAGAAGAGTGTGATTGCTAGGAGTTTAGGCCAAGTGTGTTAGTGCCTAAGAAGGTTGTATACTGTAAAAGTGTAAACCAAGTCTTCTAGTGAATCCTTCCTGCAAAGGAAGAAGGGGAGACGTAGAAGCGTTGTGCTTCGAACTTCCAGAAACAACTCTCGTGTTATCTGTTTATTGCTTTATTACTTCAGTTTTATTCCTCACAAGTTTTGTAGACGTCTTCCGCACTATAACAAGTGTCTACTGACTTGCCTGATATTGAGAAGCAACTGTAATACTTAACAGTTTACAGTTAACCAGAAAAAGAAATCGAAATTGTATCTAGTGTTTATTCAACCCCCCCCTCCCCCCTTCTAAACACTACCCCGATCCTAACAAGTGGTATCAGAGCTTAGGTCTTCTCAATCTTGAGAAATTACCATTTACCAAAAATTGATGGCCTCATTTAGCAAGATTCCAATGTTCAAGAAAGACGAATATGATGACTGGAGGATCCGTATGCAAGCACATCTAAGTGCTCAAGATGATGATATGTGGTATGTAATCACTGAAGGACCTTTGAAGATCATGAAAATCAATACAGCTGCTTCTATCACAAGTGGTGATCCACAAATGGTAGAAAAGGAAAGATCTCAATGGTCAAATGAAGACAAAAAAAAAAAAAGCAAATCTAGACAACGTTGCTAAGGACATTCTGTTCAAAACTTTGGACAAAAATATGTTCAACAAAATAAAGATGTGCCCTACAGCCAAAGAAATCTGGGAGAAGATTGCTCAACTCTGTGAAGGAAATGATCAAACCAAAGAAAACAAGCTTACTGTGGCTTTACAGAAGTTTGAGCATATCAAAATGATAAATGGAGAAACTCTCAACGAGTACGATGAAAGAGTGACTGGAATAATCAATGAACTAAACAGTCTGGGTAAGGAGCTACCCAACAGAGAAGCCACTCTCAAAGTAATGAGAGGTCTACCAAGAGAATGGGATGTCAAGACCATTGCTATGAGAGAATCGAAGGACATCAACAAAATAGATCTACATGATCTGTTTGCTGATTTAAAAGCCTATGAATTCGAATTAGGCATTCGGGTTGAAGATGAACCAAGTACCAGTCAACCAACAAAAGCTCTCACTGCATCGGAGTCTCTGCCTACTCCTACAGAAATGACTCCAGAAAAGATGTGTAATGATGCTATGGCAATGTTTGTAAAGAAATTTGGGAAATTCATGAAGAAGAATCAGAGATCTTATCAATCATATCATCGGAGGCAGAGTTCCAAAGGAAATTCAGAAGAGGAAGAGCGAGTATGCTTCAACTGCCTCAAACCAGGGCACTTCATTGCAGACTGTCCTAAACCCAAGAAGGATGATCACAAAAGAGGATCCAGGTATTACAGAAAATCCAAAGAAACCAGAAGATCATCCAAAAAGGACAGAGATCAAAAGGTCTTGATGGCAGAAGAAAGTAAGAGCAAATGGGCTGATTCTGAATCAGAATCAGAAGAGTTAACTAGCTCATCCAGCGAGAGTGAAGACGAGGAAGTCCACTGCTTAATGGCAAATAATGAAATGAGGTACATGAATCAAACCTATCTGAATTTACACATAGTGAACTCACCAATGCATTGCAGGACATGATAAATGAGTATCGGACGCTATATGAATCTTTTGAAAGCTATAAGACTGAGCATACAACCCAAACTGAAACGCATGAAAACAAGCTTGATTGTGAACAATCAAGGGAGTTGAACTGCCTAAGGGAAACAACCAGTCTCCTAGTGAAGGAAAGAGATGAAGCCAAGAATGCTTACCAGAAACTTAGCAAACTGGTTAGCACTTGGAATGCGTCGACTACCAGAAAGGATGAAATGCTTGAGTCTATAAGGCTTGCTGGTGATTTAACAGGCATAGGCTATAATAGCAATGACAGCAGTTCATCTGGTAATGAACCTCAACTGTGTCTAACAAAAGGCAAGGTTCAATCAATGAACTTTGTAAGATCTAGCACAGTATATGACCCTTACGAACTGGTTAAAGAACCTGTTAAAGCAACACTCATCAAGGAACAGGCACAGCACAGAGGTATCGGTTATGTAGAACCACTCAAAGAGGCTAAACCGAGGCAAAAGTTCAGAAATGAACTTAAACCCACTGGTCGAGCAGCTAGAGAGGTTAAACCCAACTGATACTACAACTGTAAACCTGTCCAGAAGATGTATATGCTAAATAACAGGAACTACAAACCAAAAGCACATGCATACACATATTATCACACTCCACAGTCAAAATCATCACCTATATCTATAAATGCACACACATTTCAGAACACACACCGACCTAAGTCATTCAGGGTCATACAAGTGTGGGTTCCGAAAGGACTAATCCTACCAGGACCCAAGTAGGATTGGGTACCAATCATTCTATCGCTTTAATTGCAGGAAACTAGAATGCATCCAGTTCGGAGCTCAGAATGGTTTCTGGACAGCGGATGCTCTAGACATATGACAGGGAATGCGAGCTTATTGTCTGAACTGGTGGACTCCACCGGACCCAGAATAACTTTTGGAGACAACGCGAAAGGTAGAACCGTGGGTAAGGGTAAGATTATCTACGGTAACATCATCATTAAAGATATTCTTTTAGTTGAAAATCTATGCTATAACTTGATTAGCATAAGTCAATTGTGTGACAATGGTCATTCCGTAGAATTCAATCAGCACTCATGCACAATCAAATCTATTGATGGTAGTATACTACTTGTAGGTAGAAGGCATGATAACACATATAAAATTGATTGGAATCTTAATCATCCTATCTCTTCTACTTGCTTAGCTGCTCTGAATTCATCCAAAAATTGGCTTTGGCACAAACGGTTGAGTCACTTAAACTTTAAAACTATTGCCAGTCTGCGTAAACTTGATCTAGTTGTAGGACTGCCCCAAATTGAGTTCTCAAAAGACAAGATCTGTGCAGCATGCCAACTTGGTAAGCAAATCAGATCCTCCTTTAAGAACAAAGGGAGTAAATCTTCTTCTCGGTGCCTAGAGTTGCTGCATATGGATCTATTTGGTCCTATACCAGTAACAAGTCTAGGGGGAATGAAGTATACTCTAGTGGTAATAGACGATTACACTCGTTTCACGTGGGTCTTGTTCCTAAGTGGCAAAGATCAGGCTACTCCAAAGCTGATCAAATTATTGAAAAGACTTCAAAATGAGAAATCGTGTGGGATAGATAGAATTCGCAGTGATAAAGGTACTGAGTTCACCAATCAATCACTCGAATCATATCTAGATGACCTTGGTATTAAACACGAATACTCTGCAGCTAGAACTCCTCAACAAAACGGAGTTGCTGAGCGTAGGAACCGCACTTTGAAAGAAGCTGCGCGAACTATGATCGCGGAATCAGAAATATCGCAGAGATTTTGGGCAGAAGCTGTCAACACAGCATGTTATACGCAGAACAGATCAATGATTAATAAGCGAGCAAATAAAACCCCTTATGAGATCTGGAATGACAGTAAGCCAAATATTTCCTATTTCCATGTGTTTGGTTGCAAATGTTTTATTCACAACAATGGAAAGACTCATCTCACCGCTTTTGATACCAAATCTGATGCTGGAATATTCCTTGGCTATTCTACAGTTAGTAAGGCATTCAGAGTATTTAATAATAGAACTCTTAATGTAGAAGAATCAGTGCATGTAAAATTTGATGAACCTACTGACTGTACACTATCTGATATACAAATCAACAACTTGAGTATTCGACTGGAAAGCACTTACATTGACGAAAATGTTGATGATGAGATTGATTACAGAAGCAGGACTGACTGCTCCTTAGAACCAGAAGTTCCTGAAACTCAAGCAGAAGAGTCTGCTGGCCAACAAACACTGCAGCCAGCTACAAATGAAATAGTTGCATCTACCCCTGCTGCAGTAGAAGGAATTAATGAGAAAGATGAGTCAATCAGAAACTCTGATTTGCCTACTCACATCCAGTCAACTGAAGAACTCAATCCTCTTGGACCTTCGCTGTGGTGGAAGAAGGATCATCCACCTGAGCAGGTCATCGGTAACCCTCTTGCTCCTCTACGCACCAGAGGACAAATGATTAATGAATTTCTTCATGCTGCATTCATATCTCATATAGAACCTAAGAAGATTGATGACGCTATATTAGACCCAAGTTGGGTAGAAGCAATGCAGGAAGAACTAAATCAGTTTGAGCGAAACAAAGTATGGTATCTAGTACCACGACCACAGCATCACACTGTAATTGGCACCAAATGGGTGTTTAGAAATAAATTAGACGAAAACGGTACAGTAATCAGAAATAAGGCAAGATTAGTTGCACAGGGCTACAGACAGGAAGAAGGCATTGATTTCGATGAAACCTTTGCCCCTGTAGCTCGACTAGAAGCAATTCGCATATTTCTTGCATTTGCTGCGTTTAAAGACTTTAAAGTCTATCAGATGGATGTTAAGAGTGCATTTCTTAACGGCAAACTCCAGGAAGAAGTCTATGTTGAACAACCTCCTGGATTTGAAAACCATCAGCAGCCATCTCATGTTTTCCGTCTCAATAAAGCCTTGTATGGTCTAAAGCAAGCTCCCCGTGCCTGGTATGAAACTTTATCAAAATATTTGACAGAACACAATTTTATTATTGGCACAGTGGACAAGACCCTGTTTAAATTTACAAAGGGAGACCATACTTTGCTTGTTCAAATTTATGTTGATGATATTATCTTCGGAAGTACTAACTCAAAATTGTGCGAAAGATTCTCTAAAATTATGCAGGACCAGTTCGAGATGAGCATGATGGGAGAACTATCATTTTTCTTAGGATTGCAAGTCAAGCAATCTAGTGAAGGAATCCTGATCAATCAGTCTAAATACACTAAAGAGCTACTAAAGAAATATGGAATGAGTACCAGCTCAGCTGCTGCTACACCAATGAGCTCATCTGCCAAACTCGACTTGGATAATTCAGGAATACCAGTCGAAGTTACAATGTATCGAGGCATAATTGGATCTTTACTATATTTGACAGCCAGCCGACCAGATATTATGTTTGCAGTATGTATGTGCGCCCGGTTTCAAGCAAATCCCAAGCAGTCGCACTTCACTGCAGTTAAAAGGATCCTAAAATATTTGAAAGGCACTGAGAATGTCGGTCTTTGGTATCCAAAAGACTCAACCTTCAATCTTATTGGATACTCAGATGCTGACTATGCTGGATGCAAAATTGACAGGAAAAGCACCAGTGGGTATTGTCAATTCCTTGGTGATCGACTGATATCATGGGGTTGCAAGAAACAGACATCCATTGCAACTTCCACTGCAGAAGCAGAGTACCTTGCTGCTGGAAGCTGCTGTGCTCAACTGCTCTGGATTCAGCAACAACTCAGAGACTATGGAATTGAGTCCACAGAGGCTCCTATTTTCTGTGACAATACATCTGCCAATGCCATAACATATAATCCAGTTCTTCATACTCGTACTAAACATATTGACATCCGTCATCATTTTATCAGAGATCATGTCATGAAGAAAGAAATTCGGCTGGAGTATATTTCTACAGAACAACAGGCAGCAGACATCTTCACAAAGCCCCTACCGGACGCTAAGTTTTCTTACTTTCGAAATATTCTTGGTTTAATTGAAATTACTTCTTGATTATTTTGGTTTGGGTAATGAATTCAGGGGGAATTAGTTAGTTTATGTGCATATATTTAGGGGGAATTTCTGTTATAATTCTATCATGGTTATTTAAGCTCAGCTGGTAATACAATGGTCAGCTGCAGTAGGTGTGTCCGAACCAGTAGGACTCCACAACCAGTGGATGTTTTCCTACCAGTCGAACCCTACATACCAGTTGAAGTTACCAAATATGCTTTGACAAAAATGACCCTCGATACTTATTAACCTAATGAACGTCGGAATTCAAAATTACTTTTGGTTAAAAATAAATTATTTCACTCCCGCCTAAATCCTGTTCTTTTATTTATTTGTTAAATCTTTTTAAACCGTTAGATGATCGCCACGTATACATGTGTCCGCTCATCTACAGTACGACGTTACATATACTTCCTTTTTCACCGCCATTAGTTCTCCAACAAATCACTGCGATTATTTTTCTCTTTCAGAAAAGCTTACTCTAACAAACTGCTGCTGCTTCCTCCTCTTACTCACTCAAAATGTCGAAGAATGTTCAGCCGAGTTTCATCACCAATGCTATTCACGTCGATTTTCATTCAATATCCACATCCTCTGATGAAGAAACCAAGGAGTTGATACAAAGGCTGGACACCTCCGGACTGCTGGTAATCCTGAGCCAGACCCCCTCCTTTTACAAGAACGAACTACAAGAGTTCTTTGCTACTGCCAATGTTGTAGATGACACCGTGGTGGCATCCATCTCTGGACAATCAGTCACCATCACCCAACCAGAATTTGCCACTCACATGTGCCTACCCTCTACCGGACTCACTGATTTCTCGACTATTCCGGCAGAACTAAGAGAAGAGATGCGTCTCACAGTCTCGGACTCTACTCATCGCCTTCCATGTCCTCCTTTCCGGAAAGTATTGATGAAGAGTCACTATAGACAACTGGCGGACATAATCTCCAAGGGGCTCCTATGTAAGGCAGGATCATTTGATATGATTACCCCTGAAAAGTTTGACGTTATGAGCGCTATATGCAAAGGGTTGGAGATAAACTGGTCAGCTGTGTTATTTCAAATACTGACTAGTCTGGTAGCATCTGGCAAGGGTCAATCAGGTTTTGCTCTCCCACTCAGCAGTCTTTTTGAGAGCAAAAACATTAAGACAGGGGCTCTTTCTCACCTTCATCCAGGGAGGCTCATCACTCACAAGTATCTTCAGCTTCATCGCCAACGAAGTGGCAGAGAAGGCGGAGTGACAAAGCGTCGCTTGACTCAGGTTATAAGTGACTCTGAACAGACTGTATCGGAATCCGCTGAGTCTTCTCCTCCTCCTCCCCCTCCTAAGAAGCCAAGAACACGAAAAGCTGCTCCTCAGACCGCCCGACAGCTAGACATCGCAGCCTCCGACACTATCTCCTCCGCCGGTCCTACAGATGTAAATCCTGCCAGGGAACCCAGCCCTGCCATCCCTTCAACTGAGGAACCACCTGCTTCCTTAGCCATGGTGCCTGCTCCTTCAGTGGTTCCAGCTGACACTCAGTCAGCACTGGTGAGCACTCAGCAAGCACCAGGCTCTATCGGCTTCAGGACACCCAAGTCATTATGTCCATACTGTCATCCCAAGACCACCCCTGCTGGAAAAGGAAAATCTCTTACGGCTCCAGTGTCCACTCCTGTTGCCTTCGAGATTCAAATGGTAATGGATACAGTGGAAGCCAAACTGCAACCACAGTTGGAGATTTTTGATCCATGGGTAAAGGCCCGTATCAAGGTTCGATTAGATGATTTTGATCAAATTCTGGATCAGGCTAGAGCAGATGAGAACAAAATACTAGCATATCTTCAAATCTCAGACCCTGAAACAAGCTTGAAGCTGCGAGATGTTTTCAGCCTGATGATCTATGTGGGTGAACTTCAGGCCCTGGTTGAAACTCGCCTTCAACTTTTTGACGGTAATTCGGGAACAGCGAATCATGATAGAGCTGTTCTAAATGCTCTTGGACCCAAGCTCGAAATGGCTGAGCTTGCTCTTCATGATACTCGCATATCCACTGGGATTCACTCTTGCTCCACTACTGAAACTGTTGTCAGCCCTGATCAGCAGGATCTACAGTCGGTCATTGCAAATTTGGAGATTGTCCCATTTTCTGTGGAGCCCACTTCTACTGCTCTGGAGACTACTTCCCCTGGAGCGGAGGCCGCACCAACTGCCTTGGAGGCAGCCTCCTCGGTTAAAGAACTCTCCTCTCCAACTGCTCTCAGCGTCTCCTCTCCTCCCAGCTCTCACAATGTTCAACAGCCCCAACCAATAGCTGTTGATCACACCAATGTGGATGCAGTCATACAGACAGTGGTTCAGCAGGTTACTATATCCTCTGCCAATCATGAACCCAGCGAGTCTTCACACTCAAATGATCACACCCAGATGTCAGCTGATATGGTTGATCAACCCACTACTACTTTGGCTGCTCCACCAAATGAAGAAACTGCTCAATTGGCTGTCACTATCTCAGAGTCTACAGCTGCACCAATTGTTGAAGCTTCTATGTTGCCCTCCACTGCAGTTGACGATGCTCATCTCAGCGCTCTTGTCCCTACTACTGATGCTCCACTGATTGCTGCAGATCCGTCCATGGTTCAAGAGCTTTCTGAAGATTTTTTGTCTTTACCAACCCTATGGACGAGCCTCCGAACATTGCTGCACAGCTAGCCAATCTATCCACTGCCATATCAGCACTAGCAAGCGATGTTCATAAGCTTAAACAGGAAGAACGAACTGCAACTCTCATTCTTGGCGGGACTTAAGTAGTTTAACGACTACTGTCACCAGACTTCAAACATTTGCTGAGAATGCAGTGGCAGATGCTTTTACTAGAATTGGCCAGGCGCGTCTTCAGATCAATCAAAACAATGAATCACTTCATGCTGCCACCTCAATGGCTCTTGGAGAAAAGATTGACGACGCCAAGAAAACATTGACCGATCAGTTGGCCACTATGCAGGCAGCATTTGCCTCTCAAATTCAAGATATTTGCAACAGCCTGCCTGCAGCTCCTCAAATTATTCGCAGATTACCTGAACCCAGCCGAACTGCTCCCTCAACACAACGAGCTTCAAGTTCAGCTGCTCATTCATCCCCTGCAACTGGAGCATCCACTCAGTCCAGACCAACTGCTCAACCAAGATCTCGGAGTCCACGCCAACCGCCTGCCGAAAAACGCGACTATTCCAAACATTGGTTCGGGCGCAAATAGTATCGTTTTCTGACTCCTCCTTTAATTACTCTTACCTATTTACTGTTTTTGTTGACTTTTTCTTTGTATTTACTGATCCACTTAAATACATTCACATTAATTGCAACCTTTTCATTTCTATAAATAGCGACTCTTGTTTGTTCACAGAACACACATTCACTCAACATGCTTACTTTCAAGCTATTCAAAATTCCCTGGTTTTCTGTTAGATCTTTTTCCGCCTCATGGGTTTATTACTTATCTAAATCAACCCCTCATGGGTTGATTACTTATCTAACCCAGCTCTGTTAAGCTTCAGCGCTTTGATCCTGTTCTGGTGCTCCTCATCAGTCAGGAACTACTAACAGCAGATGTCTGGGGGCTGATGACAAAAAGGGGGAAGACAGAGATAGACTATTCTCATTAGGTGAATCCATGAACCATGGAAGCTGCCTGATGAATATACGTATGACTCTTCCCGACCTTCTCTCTGAAACAAGGTAGACCGGCAGAGATAGAGTATTCTTATTAGGTCCTCTCTGAAACAAGGTGGATCGAGCTCTTCCTCTCTGAAACAAGGTGGATCGAGCTCTTCCTCTCTGACACCAGGTGGATCGAAGCACTCCGGGTCTACAATACTTGTTTAAAGATTTGTCATGTATCAGCTAAATTATGTAAACTAAATTGGTCTTAGATTCTAGTCAAGTTATTAGAATTCATCTTAAATAAAGATGAATCTCTCTCAATTGTCCAGTTTGATTACAACTTGTAATCTGCTTATATTTAATGAAAATTTCTTTTCCATCATGTCTTCAAGTAATTTCAGGATTCTCATCTTATTTACTCAAACTGGAAATAGATCATGACTTAGTTTTGTCATCACCAAAAAGGGGGAAATTGTTGGGAAAACGATTTCTAAAGTTTTGGTTATTACAAACCGGATATTAAAGACCAACTGGATAAAGACTCCTACCGGGTGAAGACATAAACTGGATGCCTACCAACTGGATGGACATCAACCGGAGAAGACATCAACCGGATGAAGTCATCAACTGGATGGACATCAACCGGAAGAAGTCACCAACTGGATGGACATCAACCGGAAGAAGTCACCAACTGGATGGACATCAACCGGAGAAGACATCAACCGTATGAAGTCATCAACTGGATGGACATCAACCGGAAGAAGTCACCAACTGGATGGACATCAAACGGAGAAGACATCAACCGGATGAAGTCATCAACTGGATGGACATCAACCGGATGAAGTCATCAACTGGATAAGTCATCAACTGGATGGACACCAACCGGATGAAGTCATCAACTGGATAAGACATCAACCGGATGAAGACATCAACCGTGCAAGCTATCAACCGGATAAACTTAAACTGGATGGACATCTACTGGACAACTATCAACGGAATAGTCTCTCACTGTACAAGGACATCAACTGGTCATAAGAGGATGAACGACCAGTTGAACAAAGAGAACCAGCAGAAGTCTGAGCTTCCAGTTAGAGCACTAAGCAACGAGACAAAATCAATACAACATTCTCTGACAAAGGTACAACAGAGCGGCGCACCCTGCTATATCTCCGCCACCATTACCGTCAGAGTGAAAAGAGCCGTTGCTTTACAAAATAGGAAAGAAGACAATATGAAATTGGAAAGCTAATCTCTTCCATATTCAGAAAGGCTACCGTTGGACATCCAAACCTATAAATACATCCAAGCAGAGAATGAAGAGGTGCTGAGCGATTTCCAACTAAGAGATATACTTCAAAGCAAACAGAAAGCCAAACTACTGATATTCAAACGTTCAGCAAAGAGCAGAAAAACAGCAAACTGAATCTGTGATAGATTATCTGCAATTGAAGTCTGTTGCTCAAAAACTCTCAAAGCTAGAAAGTGTATTATGTAAAAGAGTGTCATAGAATTCATTGTAATCAAAAGTTAAGAAGAGTGTGATTGCTAGGAGTTTAGGCCAAGTGTGTTAGTGCCTAAGAAGGTTGTATACTGTAAAAGTGTAAACCAAGTCTTCTAGTGAATCCTTCCTGCAAAGGAAGAAGGGGAGACGTAGAAGCGTTGTGCTTCGAACTTCCAGAAACAACTCTCGTGTTATCTGTTTATTGCTTTATTACTTCAGTTTTATTCCTCACAAGTTTTGTAGACGTCTTCCGCACTATAACAAGTGTCTACTGACTTGCCTGATATTGAGAAGCAACTGTAATACTTAACAGTTTACAGTTAACCAGAAAAAGAAATCGAATTTGTATCTAGTGTTTATTCAACCCCCCCCCCCCCCCCCACTTCTAAACACTACCCCGATCCTAACAACCAACAAATTTTTTTTTTTGTGAGTTAGTCTTGAGAAATGAAGAATTAGATTTGCAACGGTAATACATGATGAAATTAATCCTCATCTAGATAGGAGTCATGAAAATGTTTAACTTGTTTGTATATATCCTTTGTTAACCATATGTCAAAGCTGAGGAATAATTTGAGCACTTATTGAGTCATGATTGATTGAAGTATGTATTGATTAAATTGAAAATCTGTGTTAACTATGATGAGTCTTGAGTATCTTAGATAACTCTACAGTTTAGTTGAAAGCACTTTGAGGCGAAATTTATAGGAACTTGACTTGGAGATGATTTAGGCGATCTTTGGACCGTTTGAGCCTTTCAAGCCTACCTGTTATACATTATTCCTTAGGGTCCCCTCTTGTGCCTGATTGAAAAAGAATGGTATATGCATTGCATATGATTAGACCCCCATTCAACATTCTTGACAACCTCATTATACCTACCTTGGATTGAGCCTAAAAGAAAATTTTCACCCACCCCTAAGGGAGTATAATGAATCTCATTCATTGCATTAAATTGTTATATGTTGATAAGTTCATTGTGAAAGAAATGAAATGAACAAAAGAATGAGCAAAGAAAAAGAAAAGATGTAGAGAAAAAGCCTTGAAAAGAAAATTTAAATAAGACCCAAAGTGGCCAAGGCTAGAAAATGTGAAGAGAAGCTCAATGATTATGTGAGAAGATTTTGAACTGATTCTGTTATACTCTCTTCTTTGCTTCTATCCTACCTTTTCTTTGGAGCCGACACCAAAAGGCCTAACGTTATAAGCTTTTAAAGTCCTGTTGATCCAAGTCTAGGGAATAATTACATTAGTGGAGAAGTGTTGGATAGTAAATTTGTAGAGTAGTTCAAAGTAATCTTGACTAGGAGTTGATATGGCACATGTTGATCTTAAAGATATATATGTAACTCATGCCTGACAATAGCACACACGCACGTTCCGATGTTGCGATGTATTGTTTAACTTAGGAGGAATTGCTTCTTGTTAAATGTTGAATGACTTTTATTGATGTGTAAGTAGGATTTATGAGTTTTTACGTATGTTGTAAAGATGATTCATGCTTAGTATCGAGTTTAACTTTTCTTTTTGAGCTTATTGCTTGCTCGAGGACGATCAAGTCTAAGTTTGGGGGAGTTGATAGGCTTAGATTTTAAGTGTTTTTAACTGTAATTTCTTCCCATTTTCCGTACTTTTTCCTGGATGATATTATGCTGTTTGGTGTTTATTCGTTTGTTTCAGGAAAATAGATCGGAAGTGGAAGAAATGAGCTAATATGAAGATAACGGGCAAAATCGAGGCGAGAAAGAGTTGAAATTGAGGAAGTAAGATTTTCGGAATCTCGATCGATCGAGATTTTGTCTCGATCGATCGAGCCAGACAGTGTGCTGAGAAGAAAAGAATTTCAAGTCTCGATCGATCGGAACAATTTTCAGTCTGTTGTGGATTGTTGTCAGAAGATTGTGAGATTTCAGTCTGATACTGGAAATCAATGATACTTCTATGGCCAGGGATCGAGGGCAAAGATTCCTTTGATATCAGCAATCCAAATTTCACGTTTGTTAGAACGTGGACATGCGGGTTATTTGATTTATGCCATAGATGTAACTGAACAGAAAAGAGAAAGGAAAGTGGAGGAGATACCAGTGGTTGCAGAATATGCGGATGTGTTTCCAGATGAGATACCTGGATTCCCACCGAGTTGAGAAGTGGAATTTGGTATTGATTTGATACCTGGTACTTCTGCAATTTCACGAGCTCCTTATCGGATGGCACCAACTGAATTGAAAGAATTGAAAACGCAGTTGCAAGACTTATTGGACAAAGGATACATACGTCCTAGTGTATCGCCTTGGGGTGCTCCGGTCTTATTTGTTAAGAAGAAAGATGGGACAATGCGATTATGTATTGACTATCGACAATTGAACAAGGTAACAATAAAGAATAAATATCATCTTCCTCGTATTGATGATTTGTTTGATCAGTTGCAGGGATCAAGGATTTATTCTAAGATTAATTTGAGGTCAGGATATCATCAAATACGTGTGAGGGAAGGAGATATACAGAAGACAGCATTCAGAACTCGTTATGGACATTATGAGTTTCTAGTGATGCCATTTGGAGTGACAAATGCTCCAGCTGTCTTTATGAGTTTAATGAATCGGGTTTTCCAGGAATATCTTGATCTATTTGTCATTGTCTTTATCGATGATATACTGATCTATTCGCAGAGTGATGCAGAACATGTTCAACATTTGCATGGTATTGCAATTGTTGAGGACACATCAGTTATATGCCAAACTCAGTAAGTGTGAGTTTTGGTTGACTAGTGTCGGCTTTTTGGGGCATGTAATTTCAGAAGAAGGTATCAGTTGATCCGAAGAAAGTGGAAGCAGTGTTGAATTGGTCAGCACCTACTTCTGTGCCTGAGATTCGTAGTTTCTTAGGTTTGGCTGGATATTATAGATGGTTTGTTGAAGGATTTTCAGCGATTGCCAAACCATTGACACATTTGACACAGAAGGGAGTATCATTTCAATGGTCAGAGGCTTGTGAGCGTAGTTTTCAGGAATTAAAACATCGATTGACTACAGCTCCAGTCTTGATCATTCCATCGGAACATGACAGGTTTGCATTATATACGGATGCATCATTACTTGGATTGGGTTGTGTATTGATGCAGGACAAACATGTAGTGGCTTATGCATCACGACAGTTGAAGCCACATGAAATGAGATATCCAGTGCATGATCTGGAATTAGCTGCCATTGTCTTTGCATTGAAGATATGGCGACATTATTTATATGGTACGTCGTTTACCATATACACAGATCATAAGAGTTTAAAGTTTTTATTCACTCAAGCAGAGTTGAATATGAGACAAAGAAGATGGATGGATCTGTTGAAATATTATGATTGTGAGATTGAATATCATCCAGGAAAAGCTAATCTTACAGCAGATGCCTTGAGTCGGAAAGTACATCATAAGGCTGATGAGATGATTCATTTATCAGCGTTGATGACTTCTTGTTGTACTTTGGGTTATGATTTTGATGTGGAAACAGTAACAGTACAAGTATCAACATTATTGGTTGAACCTGATATTTTTGATAAAATCAGAAAGGCACAAATGACTGATGATGAAGTACAACATTGGACAGAAATGATAAGTCAAGGACAAACATCACATTTTGTACTTGCAAATGATGGAATTTTGAAATACAAGACTTGTTGGGTAGTACCTGCTGCGTTGGGACTACGCCAAGAACTACTACAAGGTGCTCATTGTAGTAGATACAGTATACATCCTGGAGGAAAGAAAATGTATCATGATTTACGTACCCAATTTTGGTGGAAACGTATGAAACAGGATGTGTTGAGCTTTGTGAAACGATGTTTGATCTGTCAACAAGTGAAAGCGGAAAGACAGAAACCAGGAGGTGAATTACATGTTTGGAAATTCCTCAGTGGAAATGGGAACATATCACGATGGATTTTGTGACTCATTTTCCACGGACGTCTTCTGGTTGCGATGCTATTTGGGTGATCGTTGACCGACTCACCAAATTATCTCATTTCGTGCCATATTGTATGACATTTACATATCTGAGAATGGCACAGTTATACATTCAACATGTAGTGAGACTACATGGTATACCAGTTTCCATTGTATCGGATAGGGATCCGAGATTTACTTCTCATTTTTGGGAAGGGTTACAGACAGCGTTGGGAACTGAAGTGCGGTTGAGTACAGCATATCATCCTCAGACAGATGGACAAACAGAGCGTACGATACAGACACTTGAGGATATGTTGTGTGCCTGTGTATTAGAGTTTGATATCTCTTGGCAAGAGTCATTGCCATTAGTGGAATTTTCATATAACAACAGTTATCAGTCTAGTATACAGATGGCACCATTTGAGGCTTTGTACGGGCGACGATGTAGATCGCCATTATATTGGGATGATGTGGATCAGTCTTCCTTACATGGACCGGATATGATTCATGACATGGAAGAGAAAGTAAAGTTAATTCGATTGAAACTTAAAGCTGCTCAGGACAGACAGGCTGCTTATGCCAATAAGCGACGTAGACCACTTGAGTTTCAAGTTGGTGACCGTGTGTTCTTGAAAATCTCACCGTATAAAGGTGTAGTACGATTTGGTAAGCGTGGAAAATTGTCTCCACGGTATGTTGGTCCGTATGAGGTGTTGCAACGTATTGGTACGTTGGCATATCGATTGGCCCTACCACCGGCCTTGAGTAGTATTCATGATGTCTTTCATGTTTCACTGTTGAGGAAGTATGAACCAGATCCGAGTCATGTATTACAGTTACCTGATGTACAGTTGGATACAGATGTGTCGTATGAGGAACGACCGGTTATGATCTTGGATCGAGCTGAACGCAGGTTGCGTAATAAAGTGATTCCTATGGTTAAGGTACAGTGGGACAGACGGGGTGTCGAAGAGGCAACGTGGGAGACGGAGCACCATATGATGCAACGGTATCCTGATTTGTTTTCTGGTATGTTGATATGTTATTTATACATGTTTCTTATGTTACATATATCATATATGTTCTTATGTGAAGCATGTATTATGATATTGGTATATGCAATTTCGAGGACGAAATTCAATAAGTGGGGGAGAATTGTAATGCCTCGATTTGTTTTATATACGTGTGATATGATTATGGTTTAATTATATCCATTGGCGGTATAATAATGGGGGTTCGGGTGGAACCAAGAATGAATGAATACATGTATGGAATGATATATGGTAAAGAATGAAACATGGTGGTGTATAATAATTTGAATAGGAACATATCAAGTAACATAAACTAGTAGGCCTTTGATTAAGCATGTGAATTTCATTGAAATTGGAGTTGCATTTGCATTTGGATTTCATTGTCATGTACATGTTCCTTAACATGTCATTACCTCCAAATGACATGATAGCAAGTGATTTAGGGAACTAATGATCTATATCAAGTGACTTAAGGGTGAACTCACATACTACAGCACTTTTCACCTAAAATTCTCTACAAAGCTCCTCTCCAACCCTTGAAGAATTTCTTAGTTGAAGCTTGGTTTTTCACTTGTGACTTGAGCTAGGAAGTTGTATGAAGTGAAATTGTACAATCTTGGTAAGGAATTTATGCTTTTAGATTTCTTTGTGTAGTGGTGTATGAAGTATGTGAAATCAAATCCAAACTATGCAAGCTTAGGATCATAACATGTTTATATGCCAAGAATTGGATTCTAAGATGGTGGAAACATGTTGTTATGGTATTAGAGAATGCATGAAACTTGTTTACATGTTGAATTTCGAGTTGTAGGAGAAGAGCTAGGAAGATAAGCTCAAAATCGCCATGTTCTGAACTTTCTGGACATCGGCGATCGATCGCGAGCTTTGTGGCGATCGATCGCCGCGACCAGAGTAAAAATAAGGCGGTTCAATCATGTGGCGATCGATCGATGAAAATGTGGCGATCGATCGCGAGCAACAGAACATTTTGGCGATCGATCGCGAGGGAGTGGCGATCGATCGCGAGGGGGCAGAACAGTATGGCGATCGATCGGTGAAAATAGCGATCGATCGCCAGTGCCAGAATGTTGAAAAATGTTATATTTGTGTAAAATTTGATTTTAATACCTATGATAACATGATATATTGTTGGCATTGTTGTAGCATCATCTCAGGGGACGGGACAACGAGGCGCTTAGCCAGTGAACCTAATTTAACTCGTTTGTGTCGCAGTACAGGTACGTGTTGACGTACGGAGTATAGATAGTATGTGATGATGATGTTATGGTTTGATATCATATGAATTATGTTAGCTTGTGTCATATGATTGGTAGTATCATATGCATGTACATACATGGATTTCATATGATTGGGATGGATGCCTTGATAGATATGTGTATATGCTTTGGTGAGATCATTGCCTTGATAGATATGCCTGGTTTGGTATATACTTTGGCTGGGATCATTGCCTTGATAGATATACTACATATGCTTTGGCTTCAGAGATATACGCCTGGTTTGGGTATATGCTCTGACTATTATCACATATGGGTGCGGTACTATGATATGTGCTGTTAATATGAAGATGTGATGTGGTTCCACTGACATATTGAGCTGAATAGGCATATCATATGGGGCTCGTGATAATAGGGTGATTGTTGAGACATGTCATGACATAGTGCATTTGTTGATGCATGATACAGAACATTCACTATTGATAATTTTATTGTGCTTTATCATTAATGTTATTGTTTTGATATTGCACTGAGATAGTTGTTATCTATACTCACGTTGTGTGAATGTTTCTGTAGGGACTCATAGACGTGGGGAGACGGGATGTGAGTCATTTTCCGCTGCGAGTTGAACCACTGCCTAGGAGTTATCTTGTAATAGGTTGTTGTTTGTACATATGATGTGTAGTTGGTAGGTTTTTTTGAAACCATGTAACAACTTAACTAGTAAGATACTCTTAATCAGTGTATGTTATTACTTAATTCAGACTCACAGATGTATGTTAATCGAATACATAATGGATTAAGTAACGAGGACCCCACATTAGTGGTATCGAAGCAGTGGTTCGAGAACGGGATGAACATGGGTAGAGGAAGTGTCTTAGGGAGTTACCTAAACACTTGAAAACATGTTGAGAATGGTAATATCATGTTAGGATTTGGAATATGATGTTATTCTAACATGTTATATAATTGTGAATGTTATTGTTAACCCTTGATCTACAGCTATGACAGACAGAGGGTATCATGAGGATGTTGGGGATGCCATGAGTGGCAATGCTAGTGTGAGGATGGTGCCTGTACCACCACCACCAATTGAGCAAGGGCCAGTGGAATAGGTACTGTTGCCTGGAGAATTGACGTTGACGCAGTTTTTGAGTTATCAGCCACCAAGGTTTGAGGGGACTGAATCAGGGGAACTGGCGGAGGAATGGCTGGAACGTGTGGAACAGATATTTGTATCAGCACCGTGTGCCAAGACTGCTTGGTTACACTTAGCTGAATTCCAGTTAGCTAAGAAAGCTATGATGTGGTGGAAGTCCACAGTACTTGAGTTGAGGGCTCAAGGACAGACAGTTAACTGGGATGTGTTTAGAACGAAGTTTCTTGAGCATTATTTCTCTGTTGCTGCAAGACAGAGGAAAGAGGATGAATTTACAAACTTGAGACAGGGAGCAATTACAGTATCGGACTATGCGGTACACTATTCTTCTTTGCTTCGGTATGTGCCACATATTGATGTTAACACAAAGGCAAAGATCAGACAATTTGTGAAAGGTTTGAGGCCTGAATTGTTTGATAGGGTCATGTCCAATAACCCTACATCATATGAAGAAGCATTGACTAGAGCCGAGATGGCTGAGATTGCTGTAGGGGTATACAAAGATGTTGGACAAGCCCAACCACCTACATCTGAGAGTATGAGACCTAAAGGAGAATCATTTAAATCACCACGAGGTGGTGCATCTTCATCTAGGTTTAGTGGGAAACGTTTTGGACCACGGAAAGGGGATGACCGAAAAGCTAAGGGACAGTCTCAAGGGAGTAGTAGTAGTAGTGGACGAGGACTACAATGTTTTAAATGTGGAGGGCCACATTTTCAAAGAAATTGTCCACAGTTTGATACAGTGGTTTGTTTCCGTTGTGGGAAGCCAGGACATGTGATCCGTGATTGTCCTCAAGTGGGTGGACAACAGAGAAGAGGACCCATGTCAGAGAATACAGTGCAGCAGAGACCACAGGGTGTACCACAGTCTGGTGGAGGACAGATGTGATGTCCGGGAATTAATGGTGTTAATCCCGGTGTAGTATTAATCCTGGATGGATTTTTTTAATTGTAGCAATTAGGAATTAATTGCGGTTTGGGTCTCCCGAGGTTGTTAGATTGGGCATTTGTGATCGTTGGATCCAAAGGTTGAGATTGTATTCTCATTTTGGTGGAAAGCCTATGATTTGGGTTTTTAGTGGGACTTGGAGTCCGGGGTGCCTTGTGTTGGGGCCAGTCTGGGGATTTGATGTTGGAGGGTGAGTTTTTGAAAACAGATGATTTTTAATGAATCATGATGTATTTGCGGAGGTTTTGGTGTGTTGGGGT
Organism: Haberlea rhodopensis; assembly: GCA_907163345.1. Classification (NCBI taxonomy): domain Eukaryota; kingdom Viridiplantae; phylum Streptophyta; class Magnoliopsida; order Lamiales; family Gesneriaceae; genus Haberlea; species Haberlea rhodopensis. Next base: position 163,377 of record CAJQUN010000068.1, read on the forward strand.
ATTTTGCTATATATACCCGTTGGACTCGGGATTCCGTCATTTGGAATCCATTTCTCTCCTCTCCTCCCCCTCTCACGCCACCTTCGCCCCAAACCCTTCCCCTTCCCTTTGGTTGAAGCAAAATCGTTAGAACTCGATTATGGGGGCCGGATTTCTTGAAGAAAGATAGGTAATATTCTTCTCCTCTCTTTTGGCTTCAATTTGATTGTGGTTTTGTGTTGTGTGGTTGAGTTTTGGGTTGGTTATGGCATTTGGGGGTTTTGGGTTAAAATCCAAAATGTTGATTTCAGTGTTTTCATGGAGTTTAATTGTTGTATTTGAGGCATTGGGGTGGTATGGGGTGTTGGTTTGGAGTTGGGTGTGAAAAACACCATTAGAACTCGAGTTTTTCGAAAAATCGCAGTCCGCGATCGATCTTGGCGAGGCGCCGATCGATCGCGACATGCTACTGGAATTTGTAGAAGATGTACAGTATCGGCGATCGATCGCGAAAAGGGGGCGATCGATCGCGAGGGTCTCAGCGATCGATCGCGAGATGTGGCGATCGATCGCGGATTGATTTTTTTCGGGCAGTAGGCTTGCGCGATCGATCGCGCCTGATGGGCGATCGATCGCGGCACTGTTCACCTGCATGGATTTTCGAATATGTTGGAAAATGTTGGGATTTTGGAACCGAGGTCTAAAGGGCCGACTTCCGGAGTGTTGTTCACATTCCAATGAGAATGTTAGGCTTTTAAAATGGTTTGATTGGAACCAAGCTTATTAAACGGAATTTTTGGTTGGGTTTTTGGCTATCTGTTAATCATATAAAATGGAATATTTTGGGTAGTATGCATGCTTAGCCGGGGGGCTTTTATTTTGGTAATCGTCATGGATTGACGATATGATTGGGAGTCTTGAACGTGCGTGGGCACGTGATCGCATGCTTATTCTTGATTTTGAGTCGTTTATGTGTTTTAGCACATATTTCTCTAGGCATGGGACTCAAGGAAGGTTTGGCTTGGACTACGGAGACTTAAGGTACGTGGGACGTACGAGCATAACCTATTATAGTATTGCAACTGTAATATGCATGGTTTGTGATAATGGTATTAAATGGGCATTGGAATACATGGTGTATGGTAATGGTATTATATGGACATTGCAATATCTGGCATGTGGTAAGTATTGAAATGCATGGTGCATTATATTTACTTCAAATGGATAATGATATGCATGGTATATGGTAACTGTGATAAATAGACATACATTGGAAATCATAGGGTGCCGCTTTAGAGCGAGCAACGATTGGGTGTTGTCGCCGTTGAGCACTACCGGTTATGACGCCGCTATTGTTGAGCGTGCGCTGGGTTAAGAATGCCGCTATTGTGGAGCGAGCAATGTTACGGGAACATGGAATCCTTGGTTAAATATATGTGAAATCTATGGCCTATGTATAATGATTTTACATATTGATTATGGAGCTGACATGATAGAACTGTATTAGTTAATCTATATGGTGATTAACTGGCTTTGGGAATTTGATGAGTTTGGTTATTTTGAGAACAGGGACAATGCATGGGATCCCGGATGAGGGTATTGCCATCCAGGGAGTATCATTTAAATTATGGCATTTACATTCTGTAAATTATGAATTGCAATATTATTATTTTGTGATTGGTGGTATTGGTATGCTCACCCCGTGTGGGGGCTGTCTCTGTTGGGGCAGGTAACACAGGTGTAGCGGCTTTGGAGTCGAGCTCGGGCTTTTGGTTAGAGGTACTTCCAGGATCGAGGTACCAGAGCTGGTTGGATGGACGCTCAGATCCAGTGTTGAGATCGAGTTGTGCTTGGAAGGTGCTTCCAGGATAGAAGTACCAGTAGCGGTATCCGGTATAGTGTTTTATGCATCAAATACACGTTTATTCATTGAGTACACCTTACGTGTATATGGGATGTATAAATGGGCTATGGCCTCTTTCTGTTCATTATGGTTGCATGCAATTAATTATGGAAATTGCTAAATGAACTAAGAGCATATTAGTGTATTATGTGGGTGCATGTTATGTGAATAATAATGGTAGGGGGAATTTGAATATTGGGAATTGAATGCAAGAAATTTTCTGGGTAGCATACGGTGTTGCACTTGCATAGGGTTTTTCCCCTGATGGTATGATTATATGCACTCATGGTATGGCTTAATGCACTAATTACGGGTTAAGGGCACGGGGGTCCTTACATTAGTGGTATCAGAGCCAGGTTAGCTCTTTGGGGCTGTTGAGGGCCTAGGAACATGTTATTGGGAATGAGAAGCACATACTTATGCATGATTGCTTATGTGCGTTTATGATATGTGTTCATCATTGGCATATGTGTTGCTAACCATGGTGGTTGCAGGGTCTTATGAGACATGGACTATGCATTACGGTTGCATAGGTATACATCGGAGTGATGATTTTAATGCTTTGCCGCTACATGTTGGAGCGAGGTGCATTAAAATACACTCATGGCGATGTTTATGGGAATACGGATTATGCATTACGGTTGCATGCACGTCGAAGCGATGATGCCGCTGTCGTGTCGAAGCGATGGTAAATGCCGCTGTCACGTCGAAGCGATGATGCCGCTGTCGTGCCGAAACAATTATTGAAATACGGGTTATGCATTACGGTTGCATGCATGGCGTAGCGATATGAATACTTGCCGCTGTCGTATTATAGCGATGAAGAATATTTGCCGCAAATATGTCGAAGCGAAGGAAAAATGCCGCTGTCATATTATTATTGCGAGGGATATTATGCCGCTAATACGTCGAAGCGAAGGGTATTTCCGCTGTCATGCCGGAATGATGGTAAATGCCGCTGTCGTGTCGAAGCGATGGTAAATGCCGCTGTCACGTCGAAGCGATGGTACCACCGTCATGTCGAAACGATGATGCCGCTGTCGTGTCGAAGCGATGATACATGCCGCTGTCACGTCGAAGCGATGATGCCGTTGTCATGACGTAGCGATGTGATCGGGAACAAAGTACTACATGAGTGTGAGTACCTCTTGAGTCCGCGATTAGCCGGGTATTTTATTGGCGATGGTTCCGCCGGGTATTTTATTGGCGATGGTTACGCCGGGTATTTTATTGGCGATGGTTACGCCGGGTATTTTATTGGCGATGGTTACGCCGGGTATTTTATTGGCGATGGTTACGCCGGGTATTTTATTGGCGACGGTTACGCCGGGTATTCTATTGGCGATGGTTTATACCGCCGGATATCTATAGCGACATTTTATGCCGCTGACTCCATGGCGAGGGATCATGCCGCTGATTCGATAGCGATGGATTATACCGCTATGTGTGTAGCACTGGATTATGCCGCCTACGAGCGATGGGTGCTGCTTATGTACCGCTGGTGGACGATGGATACAGGTATTCCGCTATCTCGATAGCGATGAGGTATGGCATATTACTTTTGTTATCAGTATGGTGATTATGGTGTATTATTATTTACCGTCATGTGTTTGACGATGAGATTATGGATGTCGTGTATCGACAGGTACCGTCATATGTTCGACGATGTTATTTGGGATAACTATGTGGACGCTTGGCGTCATTTTGGTGATTTATGCATTCATGTTTATGTATATGGTTGTATGGTTTGAGTGCCGATGGTGGGCACATGGTAGGGTCTGGGTATTTAGTTGACGAGACCTTTTGCCGAGCAGGTTTGCTCGATGGATCATTGATGCATTGTACCGGTGAGAGTACGCATCGTATTATGGAGGTATATTATTGACGAGCAATGATACCCTTGGGTATGCTCGCTGGGATGGCTAAGGCCAAGTGAATGGTGGTAAGAGTAGTCATTGAGGAAACTACTCGCTTGTTATTGTGATGAGGAGTAAACATGGTTACACCCACCCTAAGGGCGTGGAAGAAGTCCTAATGGATTAGGATTGCATGATAATTGAGCGTGGACGCCGGGTTGTCCAGTGTGCTTTGGTGTTTTAGAGATATGTTGGGCAATGACCCACAACTCTAATGGTTTGGGCGGTATGGTATACCGGGATGGAATGTGTGTCGCGTTAATAGGTTGGTATAAGCCTATGGGACCAGCGAATCACTAGCCAGGTATTGTTGCAGTGCTTTAGTGTGCTTGTGGTAGCTATTATAATGCTCGTTGGATTCGAGTTTGGTGAATCGTATGGTGATACGATGAGGGTTATGGTAGACTCTTGTAGTCTCTATGTGGCATGGTGTTTGAGGTAGGGAATACCTCACGGGGACGTTATACGTCATTGTTTTGAGGGACTTGTGCTGGGACAGCTCAAGTTTGTTGGTATTACCAACGTGAGTGTCAACAAGTCGTGGTTAGCTCTAGTTGAGCATCCTTGCATATGGCATGCAATGGGAGTCACAATGGTTTGTGAGATATAGTTAGTGGGGTGACACTACTATATTGATTTTTTTTATCTCTTGGAGAGATTTGGATTGTACTGTCTTGGAGACAGCTTGCATCGGTCGTGGTTTGATTGTAAGTCAGCCATGGTAAGCATTACTGATGTTGGACCGAGTAATGGATTTCTTACCTCGGTGAGACGTTTGAGGAGACGTCTTCGGGGAGATGCTCGATTTTGGAGTACTATGGTATTAGTACAGAGCATCGTTGGAAGGTGTATACATGGCGTATACGGATTTTTGGATTGGGTAATGGTAGTATTGATGCACTACTCTAACCAATTGTATATTTCTGGGTTCCGGGATATGTTTTGGTATTAATATACCAGGTTTTCCGAACGGTAATTCGAGGATTGGAGGATCATGGATTCATGACTTCTTCCTTGAGAGGAAGACGGTATTGTGATTCCTACCGGTTGAATCTTTTGGGGAGATTCGTTATTTTGGTTCGTGTGGTGGTGATGTTGAAATCACACCCTTTGGTTTTGGTTTGTCAACCATCATTCTCCGTGGGGCGAGAATAATCGGGGTTTGACAGTTGGTTTTGGGATTTGGGTGTGATTGGAGATACCCGAGTCTATTGCATTGTGTATGCATGTTGTGATTGGTGTTTGGGCATGTATGCCGTGAGTGTATACGAATGCCAATGTTATTTTGTTCATTGTTGAACGTCGAGTTGTATGCTTGGTTTGGTGAATCTCCGGTGTGAGATTGTGGGACCTCGAGATCGGTAATCTCGCTGGCACGATGCATTCTGATGAATGATCGTGAGGGTTGTTTGACTTCCCCGGAGGAGGGATTGTTGTGTTTTGAAACCATGGTAGTTCTTGCTGGTTAATTCGATAGCCTCCCTGTTTTAGGATTGTAAAATCCCAGGATAGACAAGGGGTGGCCAGGACTCGGATTTGTTTGGTGTCGTGGTTGACACGCGTGGCGGGGATGCAAGTGATTGTTTTGCGTGACCTCTGTGGAACTTGAGACTTTGTGGAGTCTTGAGGGTGTGTCGGGACCAAGATATGATTTCTTGGAACACACCGGTGTAAACATCCTCGGTGATGTGTTTTGTGTGGATCAGTGACCGTGGGTAACCCGGTCCGGGTTGCAAGTGGTGCAACTACTCCTTTGGAGGAGATGGGCTGGGAAGCGGAACCGGATTTTCTGTGAGTATACTGTCGTATGCTAGTAGTCCTCATCATAACGATGCGTGTTAAGCATCGTGGACAAGTAATGGAGATATCATGGAGAGATATCTATGTCGAGATTAATGAAGGTTTGGTTGAGTTTCAGTCATGGTGGACTGACTTCTGGGACGATTCACGTCGAGGTATGTTGTTATCTTTCGGGTTGTATTGGTTTTGGCGGTTGCTCTATTTTAGGTCTTAGTGCGAGACTGGTATTCTCGCAGTTGTTAATTCGATTCTAAGGTGGTTCAGAATCGGGGTCTTGGCTTTGTTTTGTTTGTGTAGTCCTGGTGTTACGTGGAGTACACCGGTGCAATTTCGGGGACGAAATTTTATTAGTAGGGGATAATTGTGATGTCCGGGAATTAATGGTGTTAATCCCGGTGTAGTATTAATCCTGGATGGATTTTTTTAATTGTAGCAATTAGGAATTAATTGCGGTTTGGGTCTCCCGAGGTTGTTAGATTGGGCATTTGTGATCGTTGGATCCAAAGGTTGAGATTGTATTCTCATTTTGGTGGAAAGCCTATGATTTGGGTTTTTAGTGGGACTTGGAGTCCGGGGTGCCTTGTGTTGGGGCCAGTCTGGGGATTTGATGTTGGAGGGTGAGTTTTTGAAAACAGATGATTTTTAATGAATCATGATGTATTTGCGGAGGTTTTGGTGTGTTGGGGTATTTTGCTATATATACCCGTTGGACTCGGGATTCCGTCATTTGGAATCCATTTCTCTCCTCTCCTCCCCCTCTCACGCCACCTTCGCCCCAAACCCTTCCCCTTCCCTTTGGTTGAAGCAAAATCGTTAGAACTCGATTATGGGGGCCGGATTTCTTGAAGAAAGATAGGTAATATTCTTCTCCTCTCTTTTGGCTTCAATTTGATTGTGGTTTTGTGTTGTGTGGTTGAGTTTTGGGTTGGTTATGGCATTTGGGGGTTTTGGGTTAAAATCCAAAATGTTGATTTCAGTGTTTTCATGGAGTTTAATTGTTGTATTTGAGGCATTGGGGTGGTATGGGGTGTTGGTTTGGAGTTGGGTGTGAAAAACACCATTAGAACTCGAGTTTTTCGAAAAATCGCAGTCCGCGATCGATCTTGGCGAGGCGCCGATCGATCGCGACATGCTACTGGAATTTGTAGAAGATGTACAGTATCGGCGATCGATCGCGAAAAGGGGGCGATCGATCGCGAGGGTCTCAGCGATCGATCGCGAGATGTGGCGATCGATCGCGGATTGATTTTTTTCGGGCAGTAGGCTTGCGCGATCGATCGCGCCTGATGGGCGATCGATCGCGGCACTGTTCACCTGCATGGATTTTCGAATATGTTGGAAAATGTTGGGATTTTGGAACCGAGGTCTAAAGGGCCGACTTCCGGAGTGTTGTTCACATTCCAATGAGAATGTTAGGCTTTTAAAATGGTTTGATTGGAACCAAGCTTATTAAACGGAATTTTTGGTTGGGTTTTTGGCTATCTGTTAATCATATAAAATGGAATATTTTGGGTAGTATGCATGCTTAGCCGGGGGGCTTTTATTTTGGTAATCGTCATGGATTGACGATATGATTGGGAGTCTTGAACGTGCGTGGGCACGTGATCGCATGCTTATTCTTGATTTTGAGTCGTTTATGTGTTTTAGCACATATTTCTCTAGGCATGGGACTCAAGGAAGGTTTGGCTTGGACTACGGAGACTTAAGGTACGTGGGACGTACGAGCATAACCTATTATAGTATTGCAACTGTAATATGCATGGTTTGTGATAATGGTATTAAATGGGCATTGGAATACATGGTGTATGGTAATGGTATTATATGGACATTGCAATATCTGGCATGTGGTAAGTATTGAAATGCATGGTGCATTATATTTACTTCAAATGGATAATGATATGCATGGTATATGGTAACTGTGATAAATAGACATACATTGGAAATCATAGGGTGCCGCTTTAGAGCGAGCAACGATTGGGTGTTGTCGCCGTTGAGCACTACCGGTTATGACGCCGCTATTGTTGAGCGTGCGCTGGGTTAAGAATGCCGCTATTGTGGAGCGAGCAATGTTACGGGAACATGGAATCCTTGGTTAAATATATGTGAAATCTATGGCCTATGTATAATGATTTTACATATTGATTATGGAGCTGACATGATAGAACTGTATTAGTTAATCTATATGGTGATTAACTGGCTTTGGGAATTTGATGAGTTTGGTTATTTTGAGAACAGGGACAATGCATGGGATCCCGGATGAGGGTATTGCCATCCAGGGAGTATCATTTAAATTATGGCATTTACATTCTGTAAATTATGAATTGCAATATTATTATTTTGTGATTGGTGGTATTGGTATGCTCACCCCGTGTGGGGGCTGTCTCTGTTGGGGCAGGTAACACAGGTGTAGCGGCTTTGGAGTCGAGCTCGGGCTTTTGGTTAGAGGTACTTCCAGGATCGAGGTACCAGAGCTGGTTGGATGGACGCTCAGATCCAGTGTTGAGATCGAGTTGTGCTTGGAAGGTGCTTCCAGGATAGAAGTACCAGTAGCGGTATCCGGTATAGTGTTTTATGCATCAAATACACGTTTATTCATTGAGTACACCTTACGTGTATATGGGATGTATAAATGGGCTATGGCCTCTTTCTGTTCATTATGGTTGCATGCAATTAATTATGGAAATTGCTAAATGAACTAAGAGCATATTAGTGTATTATGTGGGTGCATGTTATGTGAATAATAATGGTAGGGGGAATTTGAATATTGGGAATTGAATGCAAGAAATTTTCTGGGTAGCATACGGTGTTGCACTTGCATAGGGTTTTTCCCCTGATGGTATGATTATATGCACTCATGGTATGGCTTAATGCACTAATTACGGGTTAAGGGCACGGGGGTCCTTACAACAGAGGGCAGGACCACCTCAGGCTCAGGTGCTGAATAGGGAGGAAGCAGAGGCAGCTCCTGATGCTGTGATAGCGGATAAGTGTACTTTATTAACTTATCCAGCTTTACTTTTTATTGATACTGGTACATCACATTCTTTTATTGCACAAGCTTTTATTGATCAGTGTCATATATGCTCGTCTCCACTGTTGATGCCTCTTTATGTTTCGACACCCATGGGAACTACTGTGATGACTTGTCAGAGTGTGTCTGATTGTGATATTCAGTTCGAGACTGAGTATGGACTACAAGTTGATTTGATTGTGTTAGATAAGACAGATTTTGATTGCATCCTTGGAATCGATGTGTTGAGTAAATACCAGTCTGTTGTGGATTGTTGTCAGAAGATTGTGAGATTTCAGTCTGATACTGGAAATCAATGGTACTTCTATGGCCAGGGATCGAGGGCAAAGATTCCTTTGATATCAGCAATCCGAATGTCACGTTTGTTAGAACGTGGACATGCGGGTTATTTGATTTATGCCCTTGATGTAACTGAACAGAAAAGAGAAAGGAAAGTGGAGGAGATACCAATAGTTGCAGAATATGCGGATGTGTTTCCAGATGAGATACCTGGATTCCCACCGAGTTGAGAAGTGGAATTTGGTATTGATTTGATACCTGGTACTTCTGCAATTTCACGAGCTCCTTATCGGATGGCACCAACTGGATTGAAAGAATTGAAAACTCAATTGCAAGACTTATTGGACAAAGGATACATACGTCCTAGTGTATCGCCTTGGGGTGCTCCGGTCTTATTTGTTAAGAAGAAAGATGGGACAATGCGATTATGTATTGACTATCGACAATTGAACAGGGTAACAATAAAGAATAAATATCCTCTTCCTCGTATTGATGATTTGTTTGATCAGTTGCAGGGATCAAGGATTTATTCTAAGATTGATTTGAGGTCAGGATATCATCAAATACGTGTGAGGGAAGGAGATATACAGAAGACAGCATTCAGAACTCGTTATGGACATTATGAGTTTCTAGTGATGCCATTTGGAGTGACAAATGCTCCAGCTGTCTTTATGAATTTAATGAATCGAGTTTTCCAGGAATACCTTGATCGATGTGTCATTGTCTTTATCGATGATATACTGATCTATTCGCAGAGTGATGCAGAACATGTTCAACATTTGCATATGGTATTGCAATTGTTGAGGACACATCAGTTATATGCCAAACTCAGTAAGTGTGAGTTTTGGTTGACTAGTGTCGGCTTTTTGGGGCATGTAATTTCAGAAGAAGGTATATCAGTTGATCCGAAGAAAGTGGAAGCAGTGTTGAATTGGTCAGCACCTACTTCTGTGCCAGAGATTCGTAGTTTCTTAGGTTTGGCTGGATATTATAGACGGATTGTTGAAGGATTTTCAGCGATCGCCAAACCATTGACACATTTGACACAGAAGGGAGTATCATTTCAATGGTCAGAGGCTTGTGAGCGTAGTTTTCAGGAATTAAAACATCGATTGACTACAGCTCCAGTCTTGATCATTCCATCGGAACATGACAGGTTTGCATTATATACGGATGCATCATTACTTGGATTTGGTTGTGTATTGATGCAGGACAAACATGTAGTGGCTTATGCATCACGACAATTGAAGCCACATGAAATGAGATATCCAGTGCATGATCTGGAATTAGCTGCCATTGTCTTTGCATTGAAGATATGGCGACATTATTTATATGGTACGTCGTTTACCATATACACAGATCATAAGAGTTTAAAGTTTTTATTCACTCAAGCAGAGTTGAATATGAGACAAAGAAGATGGATGGATCTGTTGAAAGATTATGATTGTGAGATTGAATATCATCCAGGAAAAGCTAATCTTACAGCAGATGCCTTGAGTCGGAAAGTACATCATAAGGCTGATGAGATGATTCATTTATCAGCGTTGATGACTTCTTGTTGTACTTTGGGTTATGATTATGATGTGGAAACAGTACCAGTACCAGTACAGGTATCAACATTATTGGTTGAACCTGATATTTTTGATAAAATCAGAAAGGCACAAATGACTGATGATGAAGTACAACGTTGGACAGAAATGATAAGTCAAGGACAAATGTGATGACCAGGGATTATAGATGTTAATCCCGTAGTGTTAATAATCCCTAAAGTGGTTTTACGTGGCTATTTGGAGTTTAATCGAGGTGTTGGGCCTTCTGGGCTCGTTTATTTGGGTAGTTGGGATCGTTGGATCCAGAGGTTGAGATTGTATTCTCATTTGGGTGAAAAACCTAAGAGTTGGGTTTTTGATGTGTCTCGGGATCTCGGGTGCTTGTGTGAGCACCGGTAGGGTGTTTTGGAGTTAGAGACAGAGTTTTTGAAAACAGATGATTTTTAATGAATCATGATGTATTTGTGGGGCTATTAATTTTTTTGGGGTATTTTTGCTATAAATACCAAATGAACCCGAGATTTTAGAATTAAAATCATTTCAGCCCCAATTTTTCCTCCCTCTCTCTCGCGGCGCCCATTTCCGTCTGGACCAGCAACCGAGGCTTCAGGTCGTGCGCCCGCCGCCGTCCGGCCGCCGTTCAGCGCGTGCGACCTCTCACCGGCTTCGTCTCGTCGAGGCGCAGCTATCCTCTCCATCAATTCGAAGTTTCGTCGCGTTTTGAAGTCGGATTTTGGCTGAATGCGTCGATCCCCAAAAGCTAGGGTTCATCGATTTCGAACGTTTTACTTCCGATTTTCGATTGGGTAACCTCCCTTACCCCTTTTTCGTCATTTTCGTGTATTTCCCTGCCATTATTGTGTTCGAATTTAAAGAATTATAAGGGTTCGAATTTAAGGGCTTGTTTGGGTTCGAATTTAAGGGTTTTGAGTTCGAAAATTGGGGGTTTTTGGCAAGGGGTGTTGCTTCTTGCTTTGATGGTTTAATTCACATTTTAGATGAATTATGGTGTTTAATTTGGGTTCGATTTGTGAGATAAGGGTTCGAAAATTTGTAGGGTATTCTTGAACAATTTTCGATATTGTCTCATTCGTTCCCCTCCCTGCATGTACCCTGCCCCGGGTCTTTTTAAAGGTTAATTGTCGTGTGTTGACAATATTTTGAGGGTTATGGGTGTGCTTGAGCATGGGTTGCATGTTCGTAAATAATTGTGAATTATTTATCGTGTTAGCACATCGTTTCTCGGGGCATGGAACTCGAGCAAGGTTTGGCTCGGACTTCGGAGATTTAAGGTACGTGCGACGTACGAGCATTACTATATATATTAGAGCATTATGAAATGCATAAGGTATTTGATTTCATTGAATATTGTGCGTATGGTTATATTTATATATGTTGATATAGCCAAGGAACGACCAGAAATGCATAAGGTATTTTTGATTTCATTGAATATTGTGCGTATGGTTATATTTATATATGTTGATATAGCCAAGGAACGACCAAATCTTGATATCGCCGCTTGTAGCGTGCGTGACACTAGAGTATGATAACTCTTACAAGATATAAGGGGTACTGGGCTTATATGACTATTGTAAGACATTTGAGATGTCTAGGTTCATAGAATCATGTATTCATTGTAAGACATTTGAGATGTCTAGGTTCATAGAATCATGTATTCATTATAAGACATTTGAGATGTCTAGGTATAATGAAGGATTGGTAAAATAAATGCTAGGCATTTGAGCTATCTGTGATTGATAGCGAGGTTATGAAATCAGTATTAGATATTGAGATATCTATAATTGCATGTTTAATGAATTTACAATCACTATCTGTTGATATTCGAGGATTAGGCATGCGATGAGTTAATCATGTGTTGATTTACTGATTTTTGAGATTTGAGGAGTTTGATGATTGTGAGAACAGGGACAGTACACGGAATCCCGGATGAGGTTGCCATCCAGGGAGTATCATTTAAATTCATTAGTATTTACCTTTGTTGTAAATTATGAATTTCATTATTGTGATTATGGGATTTTGTGTATTGGTATGCTCACCCCGTTGGGGGCTGTCTCTGTTGGGACAGGTGCACAGGTACATCGATGGCTGTGGAGATGAGCTCGAGCTGTTGATTGGATGTACTCCCAGGATCGTGGTACCAGGGCTTGATGGAGCACGGTATCGTATAGAGTACTTATATACACGTGAGGATTATATACATATTCATGATGCTCGCATGTGAGCACGATTATACTTGTATATGGATTGTATATAAAGGCATGAGCCTTTCTCTCTTTCATTTGAGGTTGCATGCAATTAGAGGTTGAATTGCTAAATGATATGAGAGTCATTGGTATATTATGTGGGTGTTGAAACCCACTTTTGTCGTCATATGTGTGGTGTCTTCCCTGGCTGGGAATTTACTTGTATTACTGCTTTCTGATGAGTATTATGTATTCCTTGGCCGGGAATTATGTTATGTGTTGTGCCTTCTTTTTTCGGGATAGCTCTATTTATGGGGAGACTCTGCCCAAATTTTTATAAAAGTTCACAATGTGAAAAGTGGCACCAAGGGGTTGGTAAAGGGCAAACATATGAGTCTTTTATTGTTAGGATGTTGATCTTATAACATTGAGTATTAAAGGAAATTTTGTAATTGACATTCAATGGTAAAGTTTCATCTGAGCTTCCCGATTGACTTTTTATTGAAAGCATGTGCCACACATAGTGGTTAATACACTAATCAGGGGTTAAGGGCTAAGGGGGTCCTTACATTAGTGGTATCAGAGCAGTGGTTGCTCATTGGGGCTGTTAAGGGCCTAGGAAGTTATTGATAGCACATATTTATGCATGATGGCATTATGTTGTATGACATAACGAATTGTTTATGTGCTTTTATGATATGAAAAGTGGTATTGCTAACCATTGTGGTTGCAGGAATCGTGTGGAACACGATAGGATGGCATTAATAGTGATGTCTGGCACTCCGTGTGTTACGTGCCAAGGAATCTGATTTTGTAAAAGAATCAGGTAAAGGGATATTTCCGAGGTAACATGTCTTGGTATACGTATTGACTTGCAAGTGGTTGCATTTATGCATTGGATGAGTGCTGCATAGCGTATATGGCTATTGTTGCTAACCATGATGGTTGCAGGTTACAGGAAATATGGAGTACGTAAGCGACGTACGGGTATCCCAACGGTAACATGTATTTATGTTTGTCTGTGTGACACATGATGAATGCAATGTGATGCATTACGGTTATGATACATGTTATTATGCATTGTTGTTGCATATTATGCATTGTTGTTGCATATTATGCATTGTTGTTGCATATTGTGATGTGGAATAAAGATGTGTATTCCACGAGTCAGGGCGATCACAGTTAAGGTTTTAATGCTTACGCTTTATTGCTGCGCATGTGGAGCGGGAGGGGGGAGGCTCGCTGGCACATGGAGGCGAGGTTACGCATTATCGCTGCGCATGTGGAGCGGGAGGGGGGAGGCTCGCTGGCACATGGAGGCGAGGTATACCATACTGAGCGAGGAAGAGATACCGCTAGTATGAAAAACCGAGTATGCGATACCGCTTGTTTTGAGATTATGAAAGCGAGGAAGAATTAAAATAACTGATGATGTCTGACTCAAGAAAGGATGATGATGCATTCCTTTGTGATGACACGGATGATAGCGGTGATGTGTTCCGCTGTGTCGATTTATATTTATTGCGATGGTTCATTCCGCTATATTTATTGGCGATGGTTCATTCCGCCAGGTGTATTTATAGCGATGGTTCATTCCGCTATATTTATTGGCGATGGTTCATTCCGCCAGGTGTATTTATAGCGATGGTTCATTCCGCTATATTTATTGGCGATGGTTCATTCCGCCAGGTGTATTTATAGCGATGGTTCATTCCGCTATATTGATTGGCGATGGTTCATTCCGCCAGGTGTATTTATAGCGATGGTTCATTCCGCTATATTGATTGGCGATGGTTCTTTCCGCCAGGTGTATTTATAGCGAGGATTCATTCCGCTATATTGATTGGCGATGGTTCTTTCCGCCAGGTGTATTTATAGCGAGGATTCATTCCTCTATATCGATTGGCGATGGTTTATGCCGCCGGGTATTGATAGCGATGCCTCTTTCCGCTATTATGTGGACGATGACTCATGCTCAGGGTGTAGCGAGGATTCATTCCGCTATATCGATTGGCGATGGTTTATGCCGCCGGGTATTGATAGCGATGCCTCTTTCCGCTATTATGTGGACGATGACTCATGCTCAGGGTATAGCGAGGTTTCATGCCACTTATTATATGACGAGGTATCATGCCGTCGATTCTATAGCGAGGGATTGTGCCGCTATGTACTCAGCACAGGATTTTGCCGCCTTCGAGCGATGGGTGCTGATTTTGTACTATTATTGAGCGACGGAGACAGGTATACCGCTATATTGTTAGCGAGGAGGTATGAGATATTGCTATTCTATTAGCTTTATTGTAGCTGGCATGCGTTGATATACATGTTTTATTATGCCTATTTTACTAGCATGATAGTGGATGACATACGCTGATGTACATGTATCGTCACTAGTTGACAATGTCTTAGATGCCATGAGTTGGCATGTGTCGTCACAGGATGACGATGACGATGGTGTAGGAGATGTCTTATTAGACATGCATCATCGTTACGATGATCGATGCGTTGAGTATACGTATTCAGTGGTATGTCTTGGGTGCCAGTACCGAGCACAAGGTGGTGTGTGCGGCACCGATTGACGTGACCCTTATACCGAGCGGGTTGCTCGAGGAATGGATGGATGCGCTGTACATGTGGTTGTACCGCAGCTTACGTTTGGGGTGATCATATTACGAGTGGTGATACCCTTGAGGTATGCTCGTTGGAATGGCTTTTGGCCATGTAATTTGACGACAGGAGTAATCATGGAAGAAATTACTCGTTTTCTATCGATGTGACATGTGGTGGACATGGTCACACCACCCTTGAGGGTGTAGGATGGGTCCTAAGGGAGTAGGATCAGGTTATGTTACGTACATAGGGACATTGGAGTGTCCAGGGTGTATCGGCATTTGAGGATTGTTGGGTAAAGACCCACTACTCTATTGAGTTTCTTCCCATAGTATGATATACCATGTGGAAACATCCGTCTTATTGGTAGGTTTGAGGTGAACCTAGAGAGGCAGCGACTAGTTTGTCTGCCACGTGTGTGTAGCACCATGATGGGCTTTCTAGAGCCGTTATACTGCTCGTTGGAACCAAGTTTGGCAAATCGTAAGGTGATACGATGTGGTTTGTGGTGGACTCTAGTAGTCACCATGTCATTTGAGGTTGAGGCTGAGGTTGTGCATGCCTCACTGAAACGTGTATACGTTTATGTTTAATCTTGGTGAGACTTGTCTGGGACAGCTCAGGATGTTGGAGTACCAACAAGAGAGTCATCAGGTCGTTATTGACTCAATCTAAGGGAACCCGTGTATTAGGGATACAATGGGTGTTATTGTATCCAGTTTTTCCGAACGGTGGTTCGAGACTAGTGGATCTCGAGTTCGATGGCACTTCCCTTGTGAGGAAGGAGGTAGTATTATACCTATTTGGGAATCTTTGAAAGATTCGGTGAGTTGGTGCTTGTGGTGTTGATTTTGAGAATCACGCCGTGTTGTTGATCGTCGATTTTCATTCTCCTTTGGATGGGAATGACTCAGGATTGACGGTTGTGTTTGGGGCTTAGGGGTATGTTGCAGATACCCGAGCATAGTGCATTGAGTATGCATGAGGTGTTCGTGCTTAGGCAGGTATACCGATGAGTATACGGATGCCAGTGGTTGATTTCCTTTCTCTCAAGCATAGAGTTATGCTATTTTTGGATGGTTAAATCTCTGATGAGAGATATGGAACACCTTGAGATTGGGAATCTCCATAGCACGATGATTATGAGGGACAATCGTGAAGTTAGTTGACTCCCTTTGAGGAAGGATTATCTTGTGTGGGTTAAGGTATTTCCTTGTTGTTGTTTTCCTCCGAGTTATGCGATAGCCTTCCCAAGTTTGGATTGTTAAATCCTAGGATTGTCAAGGGACGGCAGGAATTCGGATTGGTTGGGTGTCGCTGTCGACACAAGCATTGAGGATGCAATGGGTTTATTGCATGTCCTTTCAGAATTTGAAACTCTGTGGAGTTCGATTGTTTATTTATGATCAGGATGTGATACTTGGAACATCCGGAGGTGGACATCTTGTGAGATGTCTTTGTGTGAATCTGTGGCCGTGAGTTGCCCAAATTGAGTTGCAATGATGAGACTGCTCCTTCGACGGAGGAGGTTGTGGAAACCAGGTTTGGTATGTATACTAGTGTTTCCCTCGTAACGATGTATGTTAGACATCGTGAGTCTTGATAGAGATGTCATGGAATGATATCTACGATAGAATCAGGAGCGATTCGAATCCTTACAGTTTCAGTTGACTAACTGCTTTTGGATTATTAGCGTTGAGCTGTGCTGACGCTCTTTGACGTTATGATGGATTTGGAAGTCTATTCCACTCAAGAGTTTGACACGAGGTCAACGTTCTCACGGTTGAGGTGTCATTCAGGATGCGTTCTTACTAGTTGTATTAGAACTAAGGATGACTGTCCGATGTACGGTCGTAAGTATAGGTTGTTTTGCAGTCATGAGAGACTGACTTTTGGGATGAACCGCACCGAGGTACGTTTTTCCTCTTAGGTGATATGTTGGTTTTGGTATGTCGCTCTGTTTCAGAGTTTGATGTGAGATAAGTATCCTCACGTTTATTAATATGATTCTGATATGGTCAAGAATCGGGGTTATGGCTTCATGTTGTTGTGTAGCCTGGGTGTTACGTGATACACCGGTGCTAATTTCGAGGACGAAATTCTTTTAGTGGGGGATATTGTGATGACCAGGGATTATAGATGTTAATCCCGTAGTGTTAATAATCCCTAAAGTGGTTTTACGTGGCGATTTGGAGTTTAATCGAGGTGTTGGGCCTTCTGGGCTCGTTTATTTGGGTAGTTGGGATCGTTGGATCCAGAGGTTGAGATTGTATTCTCATTTGGGTGAAAAACCTAAGAGTTGGGTTTTTGATGTGTCTCGAGATCTCGGGTGCTTGTGTGAGCACCGGTAGGGTGTTTTGGAGTTAGAGAGAGAGTTTTTGAAAACAGATGATTTTTAATGAATCATGATGTATTTGTGGGGCTATTAATTTTTTGGGGTATTTTTGCTATAAATACCAAATGAACCCGAGATTTTAGAATTAAAATCATTTCAGCCCCAATTTTTCCTCCCTCTCTCCCGCGGCGCCCATTTCCGTCTGGACCAGCACCCGCGGCTTCAGGCCGTGCGCCCGCCGCCGTTCGGCGCGTGCGACCTCTCACCGGCTTCGTCTCGTCGAGGCGCAGCTATCCCCTCCGTCAATTCGAAGTTTCGTCGCGTTTTGAAGTCGGATTTTGGCTGAATGCGTCGATCCCCAAAAGCTAGGGTTCATCGATTTCGAACGTTTTACTTCCGATTTTCGATTGGGTAACCTCCCTTACCCCTTTTTCATCATTTTCGTGTATTTCCCTACCATTATTGTGTTCGAATTTAAAGAATTATAAGGGTTCGAATTTAAGGGCTTGTTTGGGTTCGAATTTAAGGGTTTTGAGTTCGAAAATTGGGGGTTTTTGGCAAGGGGTGTTGCTTCTTGCTTTGATGGTTTAATTCACATTTTAGATGAATTATGGTGTTTAGTTTGGGTTCGATTTGTGAGATAAGGGTTCGAAAATTTGTAGGGTATCCTTGAACAATTTTCGATATTGTCTCATTCGTTCCCCTCCCTGCATGTACCCTGCCCCGGGTCTTTTTAAAGGTTAATTGTCGTGTGTTGACAATATTTTGAGGGTTATGGGTGTGCTTGAGCATGGGTTGCATGTTCGTAAATAATTGTGAATTATTTATCGTGTTAGCACATCGTTTCTCGGGGCATGGAACTCGAGCAAGGTTTGGCTCGGACTTCGGAGATTTAAGGTACGTGTGACGTACGAGCATTACTATATATATTAGAGCATTATGAAATGCATAAGGTATTTTTGATTTCATTGAATATTGTGCGTATGGTTATATTTATATATGTTGATATAGCCAAGGAACGACCAGAAATGCATAAGGTATTTTTGATTTCATTGAATATTGTGCGTATGGTTATATTTATATATGTTGATATAGCCAAGGAACGACCAAATCTTGATATCGCCGCTTGTAGCGTGCGTGACACTAGAGTAGGATAACTCTTACAAGATATAAGGGGTACTGGGTTTATATGACTATTGTAAGACATTTGAGATGTCTAGGTTCATAGAATCATGTATTCATTGTAAGACATTTGAGATGTCTAGGTTCATAGAATCATGTATTCATTATAAGACATTTGAGATGTCTAGGTATAATGAAGGATTGGTAAAATAAATGCTAGGCATTTGAGCTATCTGTGATTGATAGCGAGGTTATGAAATCAGTATTAGATTTTGAGATATCTATAATTGCATGTTTAATGAATTTACAATCACTATCTGTTGATATTCGAGGATTAGGCATGCGATGAGTTAATCAATGTGTTGATTTACTGATTTTTGAGATTTGAGGAGTTTGATGATTGTGAGAACAGGGACAGTACACGGAATCCCGGATGAGGTTGCCATCCAGGGAGTATCATTTAAATTCATTAGTATTTACCTTTGTTGTAAATTATGAATTTCATTATTGTGATTATGGGATTTTGTGTATTGGTATGCTCACCCCGTTGGGGGCTGTCTCTGTTGGGACAGGTGAACAGGTACATCGATGGCTGTGGAGATGAGCTCGAGCTGTTGATTGGATGTACTCCCAGGATCGTGGTACCAGGGCTTGATGGAGCACGGTATCGTATAGAGTACTTATATACACGTGAGGATTATATACATATTCATGATGCTCGCATGTGAGCACGATTATACTTGTATATGGATTGTATATAAAGGCATGAGCCTTACTCTCTTTCATTTGAGGTTGCATGCAATTAGAGGTTAAATTGCTAAATGATATGAGAGTCATTGGTGTATTATGTGGGTGTTGAAACCCACTTTTGTCGTCATATGTGTGGTGTCTTCCCTGGCTGGGAATTTACTTGTATTACTGCTTTCTGATGAGTATATGTATTCCCTGGCCGGGAATTATGTTATGTGTTGTGCCTTCTTTTTTCGGGATAGCTCTATTTATGGGGAGACTCTGCCCAAATTTTTATAAAAGTTCACAATGTGAAAAGTGGCACCAAGGGGTTGGTAAAGGGCAAATATATGAGTCTTTTATTGTTAGGATGATGATCTTATAACATTGAGTATTAAAGGAAATTTTGTAATTGACATTCAACGGTAAAGTTTCATCTGAGCTTCCCGATTGACTTTTTATTGAAAGCATGTGCCACACATAGTGGTTAATACACTAATCAGGGGTTAAGGGCTAAGGGGGTCCTTACAACAAACATCACAGTTTGTACTTGCAAATGATGGAATTTTGAAATACAGGACTTGTTGGGTAGTACCTGCTGCGTTGGGACTACGCCAAGAACTACTACAAGGTGCTCATTGTAGTAGATACAGTATACATCCTGGAGGAAAGAAAATGTATCATGATTTACGTACCCAATTTTGGTGGAAACGTATGAAACAGGATGTGTTGAGCTTTGTGAAACGATGTTTGATCTGTCAACAAGTGAAAGCGGAAAGACAGAAACCAGGAGGTGAATTACATAGTTTGGAAATTCCTCAGTGGAAATGAGAACATATCACGATGGATTTTGTGACTCATTTTCCACGGACGTGTGATGACCAGGGATTATAGGTGTTAATCCCGGAGTATTAATAATCCCTAAAGTGGTTTTACGTGGCGATTTGAAATTTAAGAGAGGTGTTGGGCCTTCTGGGCTCGTTTATTTGGGCAGTTGGGATCGTTGGACCCAGAGGTTGAGATTGTATTCACATTACGGTGTAAAACCTAAGAGTTGGTTTTTTTATGTGTCTCGGAATCTCGGGTGCTATGTGAGCACCGGTAGAGGGTTTTGGAGTTAGAGAGAGAGTTTTTGAAAACAGATGATTTTTAAGGAATCACGATGTATTTGTGGGGCTATTATTTTTTCGGAGTATGTTTGCTATAAATAGCAGTTGAACCCGAAATTTTAAGGAAATTATCATTTCAGCCCAATTTATTTCTCCTCCCTCTCTCCCCGCGCGATTCCCGTCTGCTACAGCACCCCCGCCGCTTCAAGCGGTGCGCCCGCCGCCGTCCGGCCTCCGATCGGCGCGTGCGACCTACCCACGGCTTCGTCTCGACGAGGCGCTCCTTTCCCCTCTGTCAATTGAAGGTTTCGTCGCGTCCTGGAGTCGGATTTTACAGAAAGGCGTCGATCCCCAAAAGTTAGGGTTCATCGATTTTGAACGATTTTGCTTCCGATTTTCGTTGGCACATCATTCCTCGGGGCATGGAACTCGAGCAAGGTTTGGCTCGGACTTCGGAGATTTAAGGTACGTGCGACGTACGAGCATTACTACATATATGTGAAATGCATAAGGTGTCTTTGATTGCATTGAATGTTTTGCGTATGGTTATACATATATGTTGATATAGCCAAGGGATGACCCAAATCTTGATATCGCCGCTTGTAGCGTGCGTGACACTAGAGTAGGATGACTCTTGCATGATATATGGGGTACTGGGTTTATTTGACTATATTAGGGCATTTGAGATGCCTGGGAATGATCGTAAAATCATGTATTCTTCGTAAGACATTTGAGATGTCTAAGTTCGTAGAATCGTGTATTCATTATAAGACATTTGAGATGTCTAGGTTTGTAGACTCATGTATTCATTATAAGACACTTGAGATGTCTAAGTATAATGAAGGATTGGTAAAATAAATGCTAAGGCATTTGAGCTATCTGTGATTGATAGCAAGGTTGTGAAATCAGTATTAGATATTGTGATATCTGTAATTGCATGTTTAATGAATTTGTAATCACTATATGTTGATATTCGAGGATTAGGCATGCGATGAGTTAATCAATGCGTTGATTTACTGATTTATGAGATTTGATGAGTTTGATGTTGTGAGAACAGGGACAGTACACGGAATCCCGGATGAGGATGTTGCCATCCAGGGAGTATCATTTAAATTCATTAGTATTTACTTGTGTTGTAAATTATGAATTTCATTATTATGATTATGGGATTTTGTGTATTGGTATGCTCACCCCGTTGGGGGCTGTCTCTGTTGGGACAGGTGGACAGGTACATCGATGGCTATGGAGCTGAGCTCGAGCTGTTGATTTGAGGTACTCCCAGGATCGTGGTACCAGGGCTTGATGGAGCACGGTATCGTATAGAGTACCTATATATACACCTGAGGATTTATACATATTCATGATGCTCGCATGTGAGCACGATTATACTTGTATATGGATTGTATATAAAGGCATGAGCCTTTCTCTCTTTCATTTAAGGTTGCATGCAATTAGGTTGAATTGCTAGAATGATATGAGAGTCATTGGTGTATTATGTGGGTGTTGGAACCCACTTTTGTTGACATATGTGTGGTGTCTTCCCTGGCTGGGAATCTACTTGTATTACTGCTTTCTGTTGAGTATTATGTGTTCCCTGGCCGGGAATTTTGTTATGTGTTGTACTCTTTTTTTTGGGATAGCTCTATTTATGGGGAGACTCTGCCCAAATTTTTATAAAAGTTTACAATGTGAAAAGTGGCACCAAGGGGTTGGTAAAGGGCAAACATATGAGTCTTTCATTGACAGGCAATGATTAAGTATCATCAGAGCTTCCCGATTGACATTTTATAGAAAGCATGTACCACACATAGTGGTTAATACACTAATCAAGGTTTAAGGGCTTGGGGTCCTTACATTAGTGGTATCAGAGCCAGGTTGCTCATTGGGGCTGTTAAGGGCCTAGGAAGTTATTGATAGCACATATTTATGCATGATGGCATTAATGTTGTATGACATAGCAAATTGTTTATGTGCTCTTATGATATGAAAAGTGGTATTGCTAACCATTGTGGTTGCAGGAATCGTGTGGAACACGATAGGATGACATTTATGGGGATGTCTGGCACTCCGTGTGTTATGTGCCAAGGAAGCTGGTTTTAAGAAAATCAGATAAAGGGATATTTCCGAGGTAACATGTATTTTACGTTGTCTTGTTGACACATGATGAATGCAAAGTGGTGCATTGAGGTTATGATATATGTTATTGTGCATTGTTTTTGCATATGCATGTTATGAAATATAAGAGGTGTATTTCTTGAGTCAAAGTTATCTTAGTAAGGATTTTAATGGCTTATGCTAAAGTCCATATGAAGCGATGAAGAGTCCCGCTTATATGGAGTAGCAACGCTAAAGTCCATTGGAAGCGATGAAGAGTCCCGCTTACATGGAGTAGCAACGCTAAAGTCCATTGGAAGCGATGAAGAATCCCGCTTACATGGAGTAGCAACGCTAAAGTCCAGTGGAAGCGAGGAAGAATTCCGCTTTCCTGGAGTAGCAAGAAGCATTAAAATGTACTAATGATAAGGGCTCAGGATGAAATAAGGATTTAAGGAAAAAGAATGTCATGACATTGCATATCCATACATTCATATAATGCGTTTTTATTATGTATTGAATGTTGATGCATAGCGTATATGGCTATTGTTGTTAACCCTGATGGTTGCAGGTTACAGGAAATAAGGAATACGAAAAGGAATGATGATTATACATATGCACGGGCATCCCAAGGGCAACATGTATTATGTGGTTAGTCATTTACCACAAGGTAAATCAAGGTATGCATAAGATAGTGCATTATGATATGATACATGTTGATACGCATTGTTTTGCATATGTATATTGTGAAATATAAAGTGAGGATTTCAATGCTTACACTAAAGTCCATATGAAGCGAGGAAGGATTCCGCTTATATGGAGTGGTGAGAAGCATTGAAATGCACTATTGATATTTCACGAGTCCAGGTTATCCTAGTGAGGATTTCAATGCTTGCGCTAAGGTCCATATGAAGCGAGGAAGGATTCCGCTTATATGGAGTAGTGAGAAGCATTGAAATACACTACTGATAAGTGACTCAATTCGAGGTTTATTGATAGCGATGGTTCATTCCGCTATATCTATTGGCGATGGTTCATTCCGCCAGGTGTATTGATAGCGATGGTTCATTCCGCTATATTGATTGGCGATGGTTCATTCCGCCAGGTGTATTTATAGCGATGGTTCATTCCGCTATATCTATTGGCGATGGTTCATTCCGCCAGGTGTATTGATAGCGATGCCTCTTTCCGCTACTATGTGGACGATGATTCATGCTCAGGGTATAGCGAGGTTTCATGCCACTTATTATCTGACGAGGTGTCATACCGTCGATTCTATAGCGAGGGATCTTGCCGCTATGTACTCAGCACAGGATTTTTGCCGCCTTCGAGCGATGGGTGCTGATTACGCACTATTATTGAGCGACGGAGACAGGTATGACGCTCTATCACTAGCGATGAGGTATGAGATATTGCTATTTTATTAGCTTTATTGTAGCTGGCATGCATTGATATACATGTTTTATTATGCCTATTTTACTAGCATGTTAGTGGATGACATACGCTGATGTACATGTATCGTCACTAGTTGACAATGTTTTAGATGCCATGAGTTGGCATGTGTCGTCACAGGATGACGATGACGATGGTGTAGGAGATGTCTTATTAGACATGCATCATCGTTACGATGATCGATGCGTTGAGTATACGTATTCAGTGGTATGCCTTGGGTGCCAGTACCGAGCACAAGGTGGTGTGTGCGACACCGATGGACGTGACCCTTATACCGAGCGGGTTGCTCGAGGAATGGTTGGATGCGCTGTACATGTGATTGTACCGCAGCTTATGTTTGGGGGATCATTTTACGAGTGGTGATACCCTTGAGGTAGGCTCGTTGGAATGGCTTTTGGCCATGTGATTTGACGACAGGAGTAATCATGGAGGAAAGTACTCGCTTTCTGTCGATGTGACATGTGGTGGACATGGTCACACCACCCTTGAGGGTGTAGGATGGGTCCTAAGGGAGTAGGATCAGGTTATGTTAAGTACATAGGGACATTGGAGTGTCCAGGGTGTATCGGCATTGAGGAATGTTGGATAAAGACCCACTACTCTATTGAGTTTTCTTCCCATAGTATGTTATACCATGTGGAAACGTCCGTCTTGTTAGTAGGTTTGAGGTAAACCTAAAGAGGCAGAGACTAGGTTGTCTGCCGCGTGTGTGTAGCACCATGATGGACTTGCTAGAGCTGTTACACTGCTCGTTGGAACCAAGTTTGGCAAATCGTAAGGTGATACGATGTGGATTGTGGTGGACTCTAGTAGTCACCACATCATTTGAGGTTGTGCGTGCCTCGCTGAAACGTGTATACGTTTATGTTTAATCTTGGAGACTTGTCTGGGACAGCTCAGGATGTTGGAGTACCAACAAGAGAGTCATCAGGTTGTTATTGACTCAATCTAAAGGAACCCGTGTATTGGGATACAATGGGTGTTATTGTATCCAGTTTTTCCGAACGATGGTTCGAGACTTGTGGATCTCGAGTTCAATGGCGCTTCCCTTGCGAGGAAGGAGGTAGTATTATACCTATTTGGGAATCTTTGAAAGATTCGGTAAGTTGGTGCAAGTGGTGTTGATTTTGGGAATCACACTGTGTATTGTTAATCGTCGATTATCATCCTCCACTGAGTAAGGAATGACTCAGAATTGACGGTTGTGTTTGGGGCTTAGGGATATGTGGTAGATACCCGAGCCGAGTGCATTGAGTATGCATGCGACATCAGTGCTTAGGCAGGTATACCGGTGAGTATACGGATGCCAGTTATTGATTTCCTCTCTGTTAAGCATAGAGTTATGCTATTTTTGGATGGTTAAATCTCTGATGAGAGATATGGAACACCTTGAGATTGGGAATCTCCATGGCACGATGTTTATGAGGAACAATCGTAAAGTTAGTTGACTCCCTTGAAGAGGGATTTTCTTGTGAGGGTTAAGGTACTTCCCTTGTTGGTGTTTTCCTTCGAGTTATGCGACAGCCTTCCCAAGTTTGGATTGTTAAATCCGAGGATTTTCAAGGGATGGCAGGATTTCGGATTGGTTGAGTGTCGCTGACGACACAAGCGTTGAGGATGCAATGGGTTTATTGCATGCCCCTTAAGAATTTTAAACTCTGCGGAGTCTCGGTTGTTATTTATGATCAGGACGTGATTCTTGGAACATCCGTAGGTGGACATCTTGTGAGATGTCTTTTGTTTTAATTTGTGGCCGTGAGTTGCCCAAATTAAGTTGCAATGAGGCGACTACTCCTTCGATGGAGGAAGTTTGAAAGTGGAAACCAGGTTTGATATGTGTACACCGTGGTTGTACTAGTGTTTCCCTCGTAACGATGTATGTTAGACATCGTAAGTCATAGTAAAATATCATTGGATGATATCTACGATAGAATCAAGAGCGATTCGAATCCTTGCAGTTTCAGTTGACTAACTGCTTTTGGACTGTTAGCGTTGAGTTGTGCTGACGCTCTTTGACGTTATGATGGATTTGGAAGTCTATTCCACTCCAGAGTTTGACACGAGGTCAACGTTCTTACGGTTGAGGTGTCATTCAGGATGTGTTCGTACTGTTGTATTAGAACGAAGGATGACTGTCTGATCTACAGTCGTAAGTATCAGTTGTTTCGCAGTCATGAGGGACTGACTTTTGGGATGACCCGCATCGAGGTACGTTTTACCTCTTGGGTGATATGTTGGTTTTGGTATGTCGCTCTGTTTCAGAGTTAGATGAGAGGTAAGTATCCTCGCGTTTATTAATACGATTCTGATATGGTCAGGAATCGAGGTTATGGCTTCATGTTGTTGTGTAGCCTGGGTGTTACGTGATACACCAGTGCTAATTTCGAGGACGAAATTCTTTTAGTGGGGGATATTGTGATGACCAGGGATTATAGGTGTTAATCCCGGAGTATTAATAATCCCTAAAGTGGTTTTACGTGGCGATTTGAAATTTAAGAGAGGTGTTGGGCCTTCTGGGCTCGTTTATTTGGGCAGTTGGGATCGTTGGACCCAGAGGTTGAGATTGTATTCACATTACGGTGTAAAACCTAAGAGTTGGTTTTTTTATGTGTCTCGGAATCTCGGGTGCTATGTGAGCACCGGTAGAGGGTTTTGGAGTTAGAGAGAGAGTTTTTGAAAACAGATGATTTTTAAGGAATCACGATGTATTTGTGGGGCTATTATTTTTTCGGAGTATTTTTGCTATAAATAGCAGTTGAACCCGAAATTTTAAGGAAATTATCATTTCAGCCCAATTTATTTCTCCTCCCTCTCTCCCGCGCGATTCCCGTCTGCTACAGCACCCCCGCCGCTTCAAGCGGTGCGCCCGCCGCCGTCCGGCCGCCGATCGGCGCGTGCGACCTACCCACGGCTTCGTCTCGACGAGGCGCTCCTTTCCCCTCTGTCAATTGAAGGTTTCGTCGCGTCCTGGAGTCGGATTTTACAGAAAGGCGTCGATCCCCAAAAGTTAGGGTTCATCGATTTTGAACGATTTTGCTTCCGATTTTCGTTGGCACATCATTCCTCGGGGCATGGAACTCGAGCAAGGTTTGGCTCGGACTTCGGAGATTTAAGGTACGTGCGACGTACGAGCATTACTACATATATGTGAAATGCATAAGGTGTCTTTGATTGCATTGAATGTTTTGCGTATGGTTATACATATATGTTGATATAGCCAAGGGATGACCCAAATCTTGATATCGCCGCTTGTAGCGTGCGTGACACTAGAGTAGGATGACTCTTGCATGATATATGGGGTACTGGGTTTATTTGACTATATTAGGGCATTTGAGATGCCTGGGAATGATCGTAAAATCATGTATTCTTCGTAAGACATTTGAGATGTCTAAGTTCGTAGAATCGTGTATTCATTATAAGACATTTGAGATGTCTAGGTTTGTAGACTCATGTATTCATTATAAGACACTTGAGATGTCTAAGTATAATGAAGGATTGGTAAAATAAATGCTAAGGCATTTGAGCTATCTGTGATTGATAGCAAGGTTGTGAAATCAGTATTAGATATTGTGATATCTGTAATTGCATGTTTAATGAATTTGTAATCACTATATGTTGATATTCGAGGATTAGGCATGCGATGAGTTAATCAATGCGTTGATTTACTGATTTATGAGATTTGATGAGTTTGATGTTGTGAGAACAGGGACAGTACACGGAATCCCGGATGAGGATGTTGCCATCCAGGGAGTATCATTTAAATTCATTAGTATTTACTTGTGTTGTAAATTATGAATTTCATTATTATGATTATGGGATTTTGTGTATTGGTATGCTCACCCCGTTGGGGGCTGTCTCTGTTGGGACAGGTGGACAGGTACATCGATGGCTATGGAGCTGAGCTCGAGCTGTTGATTTGAGGTACTCCCAGGATCGTGGTACCAGGGCTTGATGGAGCACGGTATCGTATAGAGTACCTATATATACACCTGAGGATTTATACATATTCATGATGCTCGCATGTGAGCACGATTATACTTGTATATGGATTGTATATAAAGGCATGAGCCTTTCTCTCTTTCATTTAAGGTTGCATGCAATTAGGTTGAATTGCTAGAATGATATGAGAGTCATTGGTGTATTATGTGGGTGTTGGAACCCACTTTTGTTGACATATGTGTGGTGTCTTCCCTGGCTGGGAATCTACTTGTATTACTGCTTTCTGTTGAGTATTATGTGTTCCCTGGCCGGGAATTTTGTTATGTGTTGTACTCTTTTTTTTGGGATAGCTCTATTTATGGGGAGACTCTGCCCAAATTTTTATAAAAGTTTACAATGTGAAAAGTGGCACCAAGGGGTTGGTAAAGGGCAAACATATGAGTCTTTCATTGACAGGCAATGATTAAGTATCATCAGAGCTTCCCGATTGACATTTTATAGAAAGCATGTACCACACATAGTGGTTAATACACTAATCAAGGTTTAAGGGCTTGGGGTCCTTACAGGACGTCTTCTGGTTGTGATGCTATTTGGGTGATCGTTGACCGACTCACCAAATTATCTCATTTCGTGCCATATTGTATGACATTTACATATCTGAGAATGGCACAGTTATACATTCAACATGTAGTGAGACTACATGGTATACCAGTTTCCATTGTATCGGATAGGGATCCGAGATTTACTTCTCATTTTTTGGAAGGGTTACAGACAGCGTTGGGAACTGAAGTGCGATTGAGTACAGCATATCATCCTCAGACATATGGACAAACAGAGCGTACGATACAGACACTTGAGGATATGTTGCGTGCCTGTGTATTAGAGTTTGATATCTCTTGGCAAGAGTCATTGCCATTAGTGGAATTTTCATATAACAACAGTTATCAGTCTAGTATACAGATGGCACCATTTGAGGCTTTGTACGGGCGACGATGTAGATCGCCATTATATTGGGATGATGTGGATCAGTCTTCCTTACATGGACCGTATATGATTCATGACATGGAAGAGAAAGTAAAGTTAATTCGATTGAAACTTAAAGCTGCTCAGGACAGACAGGCTGCTTGTGCCAATAAGCGACGTAGACCCCTTGAGTTTCAAGTTGGTGACCGTGTGTTCTTGAAAATCTCATCGTTTAAAGGTGTAGTACGATTTGGTAAGCGTGGAAAATTTTCTCCACGGTATGTTGGTCCGTATGAGGTGTTGCAACGTATTGGTACGTTGGCATATCGATTGGCCCTACCACCGGCCTTGAGTAGTATTCATGATGTCTTTCATGTTTCACTATTGAGGAAGTATGAACCAGATCCGAGTCATGTATTACAGTTACCTGATGTACAGTTGGATACAGATGTGTCGTATGAGGAACGACCGGTTATGATCTTGGATTGAGCTGAACGCAGGTTGCGTAATAAAGTGATTCCTATGGTTAAGGTAGAGTGGGACAAACGGGGGTGTCGAAGAGGCAACGTGGGAGACGGAGCAGCATATGATGCAATGGTATCCGGATTTGTTTTCTGGTATGTTGATATGTTATTTATACATGTTTCTTATGTTACATATATCATATATGTTCTTATGTGAAGCATGTATTATGATATTGGTATATGCAATTTCGAGGACGAAATTCAATAAGTGGGGGAGAATTGTAATGCCTCGATTTGTTTTATACACGTGTGATATGATTATGGTTTAATTATATCCATTGGCGGTATAATAATGGGGGTTCGGGTGGAACCAAGAATGAATGAATACATGTATGGAATGATATATGGTAAAGAATGAAACATGGTGGTGTATAATAATTTGAATAGGAACATATCAAGCAACATGAACTAGTAGGCCTTTGATTAAGCATGTGAATTTCATTGAAATTGGAGTTGCATTTGCATTTGGATTTCATTGTCATGTACATGTTCCTTAACATGTCATTACCTCCAAATGACATGATAGCAAGTGATTTAGGGAACTAATGATCTATATCAAGTGACTTAAGGGTGAACTCACATACTACACCACTTTTCACCTAAAATTCTCTACAAAGCTCCTCTCCAACCTTTGAAGAATTTCTTAGTTGAAGCTTGGTTTTTCACTTGTGACTTGAGCTAGGAAGTTGTATGAAGTGAAATTGTACAATCTTGGTAAGGAATTTATGCTTTTAGATTTCTTTGTGTAGTGGTGTATGAAGTATGTGAAATCAAATCCAAACTATGCAAGCTTAGGATCATAACATGTTTATATGCCAAGAATTGGATTCTAAGATGGTGGAAACTTGTTGTTATGGTATTATAGAATGCATGAAACTTGTTTACATGTTGAATTTCGAGTTGTAGGAGAAGAGCTAGGAATATAAGCTCAAAATCGCCATGTTCTGAACTTTCTGAACATCGGCGATCGATCGCGAGCTTTGTGGCGATCGATCACCGCGACCAGAGTAAAAATAAGGCGGTTCAATCATGTGGCGATCGATCGGTGAAAATGTGACGATCGATCGCGAGCAACAGAACATTTTGGCGATCGATTGCGAGGGAGTGGCGATCGATCGCGAGGGGACAGAACAGTATGGCGATCGATCGGTGAAAATAGCGATCGATCGCCAGTGCCAGAATGTTGAAAAATGTTATATTTGTGTAAAATTTGATTTTAATGCCTATGATAACATGATATATTGTTGGCATTGTTGTAGCATCATCTCAGGGGACGGGACAACGAGGCGCTTAGCCAGTGACGCCTAATTTAACTCGTTTGTGTCGCAGTACAGGTACGTGTTGACGTACGGAGTATAGATAGTATGTGATGATGATGTTATGGTTTTGATATCATATGAATTATGTTAGCTTGTGTCATATGATTGGTAGTATCATATGCATGTACATACATGGATTTCATATGATTGGGATGGATGCCTTGAAAGATATGTGTATATGCTTTGGTGAGATCATTGCCTTGATAGATATGCCTGGTTTGGTATATGCTTTGGCTGGGATCATTGCCTTGATAGATATACTACATATGCTTTGGCTTGAGAGATATACGCCTGGTTTGGGTATATGCTCTGACTATTATCACATATGGGTACGGTACTATGATATGTGCTGCTAATATGAAGATGTGATGTGGTTCCACTGACATATTGAGCTGAATAGGCATATCATATGGGGCTCGTGATAATAGGGTGATTGTTGAGACATGTCATGACATAGTGCATTTGTTGATGCATTATACAGAACATTCACTATTGAGGATTTTATTGTGCTTTATCATTAATGTTATTGTTTTGATATTGCACTGAGATAGTTGTTATCTATACTCACGTTGTGTGAATGTTTCTGTAGGGACTCATAGACGTGGGAAGACGGGATGTGAGTCATTTTCCGCTGCGAGCTGAACCACTGCCTAGGAGTTATCTTGTAATAGGTTGTTGTTTGTACATATGATGTGTAGTTGGTAGGTTTTTTTGAAACCCTGTAACAACTTAACTAGTAAGATACTCTTAATCAGTATATGTCATTACTTAATTCAGACTCACAGATGTATGTTAATCGAATACATAATGGATTAAGTAACGAGGACCCCACATTAGTGGTATCAGAGCAGTGGTTCGAGAACGGGATGAACATGGGTAGAGGAAGTGTCTTAGGGAGTTACCTAAACACTTGAAACATGTTGAGAATGGTAATATTGTGGGGTCCTCGTTACTTAATCCATTTATGTAGTATCTTAACATACATACGTGAGTCTGAATTAAGTAAAAACATGCACTGATTAAGAGTTTATAACTAGTTAAGTTGTTACAAGGTTATACAAACCTAACCAACTATACATCACATGTACAAGTAACAACCTAATCCAAAATAACTCCTAAGCAGTGGTTCAGCTCGCAGCGGAAAATGACTCACATCCCGTCTCCCCACGTCTATGAGTCCCTACAGAAACATTCACACAATGAGTATATAGAACAAGTATCTCAGTGCAATATCAAAACACAATATCAATATCAGTGATAAAGCACAAGAAATCATCTAACGTGAATGTTCTGTATCATGCATCCACAAATGCACTATGTCATGACATGTCCAATAAGCACCCTATTATCACGAGCCCCATATGATATGCCTATTCAGCTCAATATGTCAGTGGAACCACATCACATCTTCATATTAGCAGCACATATCATAGTACCATGCTCATCTGTGACAATAGCCAGAGCATATACCCACACCAGGCGTATATCTCTCAAGCCAAAGCATATGTAGTATATCTATCGTGGCAACGATCCCAGCCAAAGCATATACCACACCAGGCATATTTTTCTATCGAGGCAATGATCTCACCAAAGCATATACACATATCTATCAAGGCCTCCATCTTAATCATATGAAATCCATGTATGTACATGCATATGAAACTACCAATCATTTGACACAAGATAACATAAATCATATGATATCAACACCATAACATCATCATCACATCATATCTATACTCCGTACGTCAACACGTACCTGTAAAGCGACACAAAAGCGATAAATCAGGCGTTGATAGCTAATTGCCTCTTTGCCCTGTCCCTTGTGATGATGCTACAAGCATATGAACAATAGACCATGTTATAAGAGGCTTCAATATCAAAAACTACAAAATATAACATTTAAGTCTACCGATCGATCGGTCACCCTAGCGATCGATCGGTCCAAACATGTAACCCTAGCGATCGGTCGGTCAAAAGCCAGCGATCGATCGCTTAAATAGTTGAATTTCTCAAAAATGCTATGGCATTTCACCGATCGATCGGTCGCTTTCAGCGATCGATCGGTACATGCACCGCCTTAACTTTCCCCTGTGTTACCGATCGATCGGTCCGATCCTAGCGATCGATCGGTCGATGACAAAAATTTCAAACCATGGCGATTTTGAGCTTATCTTTCTAGCTCTTCTCCTACAACTCGAAATTCAACATTAAAACAAGGTTCATGCACTCTCTACTAGCATAACAACATGTTTTCACCAATTTAAAATCCAATTACTAGCATAGAACCATAATATGATTCTTCACATGCTTTCATGCTTCCAACTTCAAACAAAAGCAAGAACTTCAAATTTGCATGATAAAGTAGTGAATGTTTAACCTCCTTACCAAGTAAATCACTTCCTCTTAGTGAATAAAGATCCTTGCAAGTGAAACTCTAAATCAAACCCTCAAAAGCTTCCAAAGAACATGTAGAGATTTGTAGGTGAGTTGAGGTGAGTTGTGTGTTTAAAAGCTGATTTTACATCTAAATACTCACCTTTAATTCCAAACTCACATACACATGTAATTCCCTTCAAACTCATGTTAAATATCTTATGGAATGCAACTCACATATACATGCTAATGCACCGTCAAATGCATGCTACATGTACACCAATGTTATATTCTACTATACATGTATTGTCATATATTTCACTCATTGTCATATATCATTTGCTACATGTATTACTTCATTCTTGGTTCCACCCGAACCCCCAACCCCCAATATCATACCACCTATTGATATAATTACACCATAATCATATCACACGTGTATAACACCAATCGAGGCATTACAAATATCATGTTAGGATTTGGAATATGATGTTATTCTAACATGTTATATAATTGTGAATGTTATTGTTAACCCTTGATCTACAGCTATGACAGACAGAGGGTATCATGAGGATGTTGGGGATGCCATGAGTGGCAATGCTAGTGTGAGGATGGTGCCTGTACCACCACCACCGATTGAGCAAGGGCCAGTGGAATAGGTACTGTTGCCTGGAGAATTGACGTTGACGCAGTTTTTGAGTTATCAGCCACCAAGGTTTGAGGGGACTGAATCAGGGGAACTGGTGGAGGAATGGCTGGAACGTGTGGAACAGATATTTGTATCAGCACCGTGTGCCAAGACTGCTTGGTTACACTTAGCTGAATTCCAGTTAGTTAAGAAAGCTATGATGTGGTGGAAGTCCACAGTACTTGAGTTGAGGGCTCAAGGATAGACAGTTAACTGGGATGTGTTTAGAACGAAGTTTCTTGAGCATTATTTCTCTGTTGCTGCAAGACAGAGGAAAGAGGATGAATTTACAAACTTGAGACAGGGAGCAATGACAGTATCGGACTATGCGGTACACTATTCTTCTTTGCTTCGGTATGTGCCACATATTGCTGTTAACACAAAGGCAAAGATCAGACAATTTGTGAAAGGTTTGAGGCCTGAATTGTTTGATAGGGTCATGTCCTATAACCCTACATCATATGAAGAAGCATTGACTAGAGCCGAGATGGCTGAGATTGCTGTAGGGGTATACAAATATGTTGGACAAGCCCAACCACCTACATCTGAGAGTATGAGACCTAAAGGAGAATCATTTAAATCACCACGAGGTGGTGCATCTTCATCTAGGTTTAGTGGGAAACGTTTTGGACCACGGAAAGGGGATGACCGAAAAGCTAAGGGACAATCTCAAGGGAGTAGTAGTAGTAGTGGACGAGGACTACAATGTTTTAAATGTGGAGGGCCACATTTTCAAAGAAATTGTCCATAGTTTGATACAGTTGGTTTGTTTCCGTTGTGGGAAGCCAGGACATGTGATCCGTGATTGTCCTCAAGTGGGTGGACAATAGAGAAGAGGACCCATGTCAGAGAATACAGTGCAGCAGAGACCACAGGGTGTACCACAGTCTGGTGGAGGACAGAGGGCAGGACCACCTCAGGCTCAGGTGTATGCACTGAACAGGGAGGAAGCAGAGGCAGCTCCTGATGCTGTGATAGCGGGTAAGTGTACTTTATTAACTTATCCAGCTTTACTTTTGATTGATACTGGTGCATCACATTCTTTTATTGCACAAGCTTTTATTGATCAGTATCATATATGCTCGTCTCCACTGTTGATGCCTCTTTATGTTTCGACACCCATGGGAACTACTGTGATGAATTGTCAGAGTGTGTCTGATTATGATATTCAGTTCGAGACTGAGTATGGACTACAAGTTGATTTGATTGTGTTAGATATGACAGATTTTGATTGCATCCTTGGAATCGATGTGTTGAGTAAATATCAGTCTGTTGTGGATTGTTGTCAGAAGATTGTGAGATTTCAGTCTGATACTGGAAATCAATGGTACTTCTATGGCCAGGGATCGAGGGCAAAGATTCCTTTGATATCAGCAATCCGAATGTCACGTTTGTTAGAACGTGGACATGCGGGTTATTTGATTTATGCCCTTGATGTAACTGAACATAAAATAGAAAGGAAAGTGGAGGAGATACCAGTGGTTGCAGAATATGCGGATGTGTTTCCAGATGAGATACCTGGATTCCCACCGAGTTGAGAAGTGGAATTTGGTATTGATTTGATACCTGGTACTTCTGCAATTTCATGAGCTCCTTATCGGATGGCACCAACTGAATTGAAAGAATTGAAAACGCAATTGCAAGACTTATTGGACAAAGGATACATACGTCCTAGTGTATCGCCTTGGGGTGCTCCGGTCTTATTTGTTAAGAAGAAAGATGGGACAATGCGATTATGTATTGACTATCGACAATTGAACAAGGTAACAATAAAGAATAGATATCCTCTTCCTTGTATTGATGATTTGTTTGATCAGTTGCAGGGATCAAGGATTTATTCTAAGATTGATTTGAGGTCAGGATATCATCAAATACGTGTGAGGGAAGGAGATATACAGAAGACAGCATTCAGAACTCGTTATGGACATTATGAGTTTCTAGTGATGCCATTTGGAGTGACAAATGCTCCAGCTGTCTTTATGAGTTTAATGAATCGGGTTTTCCAGGAATACCTTGATCGATTTGTCATTGTCTTTATCGATGATATACTGATCTATTCGCAGAGTGATGCAGAACATGTTCAACATTTGCATATGGTATTGCAATTGTTGAGGACACATCAGTTATATGCCAAACTCAGTAAGTGTGAGTTTTGGTTGACTAGTGTCGGCTTTTTGGGGCATGTAATTTCAGAAGAAGGTATATCAGTTGATCCGAAGAAAGTGGAAGCAGTGTTGAATTGGTCAGCACCTACTTCTGTGCTAGAGATTCGTAGTTTCTTAGGTTTGGCTGGATATTATAGACGGATTGTTGAAGGATTTTCAGCGATCGCCAAACCATTGACACATTTGACACAGAAGGGAGTATCATTTCAATGGTCAGAGGCTTGTGAGCGTAGTTTTCAGGAATTAAAACATCGATTGACTACAGCTCCAGTCTTGATCATTCCATCGGAACATGACAGGTTTGCATTATATACGGATGCATCATTACTTGGATTGGGTTGTGTATTGATGCAGGACAAACATGTAGTGGCTTATGCATCACGACAGTTGAAGCCACATGAAATGAGATATCCAGTGCATGATCTGGAATTAGCTGCCATTGTCTTTGCATTGAAGATATGGCGACATTATTTATATGGTACGTCGTTTACCATATACACAGATCATAAGAGTTTAAAGTTTTTATTCACTCAAGCAGAGTTGAATATGAGACAAAGAAGATGGATGGATCTGTTGAAAGATTATGATTGTGAGATTGAATATCATCCAGGAAAAGCTAATCTTACAGCAGATGCCTTGAGTCGGAAAGTACATCATAAGGCTGATGAGATGATTCATTTATCAGCGTTGATGACTTCTTGTTGTACTTTGGGTTATGATTTTGATGTGGAAACAGTACCAGTACAGGTATCAACATTATTGGTTGAACCTGATATTTTTGATAAAATCAGAAAGGCACAAATGACTGATGATGAAGTACAACGTTGGACAGAAATGATAAGTCAAGGACAAACATCACAGTTTGTACTTGCAAATGATGGAATTTTGAAATACAGGACTTGTTGGGTAGTACCTGCTGCGTTGGGACTACGCCAAGAACTACTACAAGGTGCTCATTGTAGTAGATACAGTATACATCCTGGAGGAAAGAAAATGTATCATGATTTACGTACCCAATTTTGGTGGAAACGTATGAAACAGGATGTGTTGAGCTTTGTGAAACGATGTTTGATCTGTCAACAAGTGAAAGCGGAAAGACAGAAACCAGGAGGTGAATTACATAGTTTGGAAATTCCTCAGTGGAAATGGGAACATATCACGATGGATTTTGTGACTCATTTTCCACGGACGTCTTCTGGTTGTGATGCTATTTGGGTGATCGTTGACCGACTCACCAAATTATCTCATTTCATGCCATATTGTATGATATTTACATATCTGAGAATGGCACAGTTATACATTCAACATGTAGTGAGACTACATGGTATACCAGTTTCCATTGTATCGGATAGGGATCCGAGATTTACTTCTCATTTTTGGTAAGGGTTACAGACAGCTTTGGGAACTGAAGTGCGGTTGAGTACAGCATATCATCCTCAGACAGATGGACAAACAGAGCGTACGATACAGACACTTGTGGATATGTTGCGTGCCTGTGTATTAGAGTTTGATATCTCTTGGCAAGAGTCATTGCCATTAGTGGAATTTTCATATAACAACAGTTATCAGTCTAGTATACAGATGGCACCATTTGAGGCTTTGTACGGGCGACGATGTAGATCGCCATTATATTGGGATTATGTGGATCAGTCTTCCTTACATGGACCGGATATGATTCATGACATGGAAGAGAAAGTAAAGTTAATTCGATTGAAACTTAAAGCTGCTCAGGACAGACAGGCTGCTTATGCCAATAAGCGACGTAGACCACTTGAGTTTCAAGTTGGTGACCGTGTGTTCTTGAAAATCTCACCGTTTAAAGGTGTAGTACGATTTGGTAAGCGTGGAAAATTGTCTCCACGGTATGTTGGTCCGTATGAGGTGTTGCAACGTATTGGTACGTTGGCATATCGATTGGCCCTACCACCGGCCTTGAGTAGTATTCATGATGTCTTTCATGTTTCACTGTTGAGGAAGTATGAACCAGATCCGAGTCATGTATTACAGTTACCTGATGTACAGTTGGATACAGATGTGTCGTATGAGGAACGATCGGCTATGATCTTGGATCGAGCTGAACGCAGGTTGCGTAATAAAGTGATTCCTATGGTTAAGGTACAGTGGGACAGACGGGGTGTCGAAGAGGCAACGTGGGAGACGGAGCAGCATATGATGCAACGGTATCCGGATTTGTTTTCTGGTATGTTGATATGTTATTTATACATGTTTCTTATGTTACATATATCATATATGTTCTTATGTGAAGCATGTATTATGATATTGGTATATGCAATTTCGAGGACGAAATTCAATAAGTGGGGGAGAATTGTAATGCCTCGATTTGTTTTATACACGTGTGATATGATTATGGTTTAATTATATCCATTGGCGGTATAATAATGGGGGTTCGGGTGGAACCAAGAATGAATGAATACATGTATGGAATGATATATGGTAAAGAATGAAACATGGTGGTGTATAATAATTTGAATAGGAACATATCAAGCAACATGAACTAGTAGGCCTTTGATTAAGCATGTGAATTTCATTGAAATTGGAGTTGCATTTGCATTTGGATTTCATTGTCATGTACATGTTCCTTAACATGTCATTACCTCCAAATGACATGATAGCAAGTGATTTAGGGAACTAATGATCTATATCAAGTGACTTAAGGGTGAACTCACATACTACACCACTTTTCACCTAAAATTCTCTACAAAGCTCCTCTCCAACCTTTGAAGAATTTCTTAGTTGAAGCTTGGTTTTTCACTTGTGACTTGAGCTAGGAAGTTGTATGAAGTGAAATTGTACAATCTTGGTAAGGAATTTATGCTTTTAGATTTCTTTGTGTAGTGGTGTATGAAGTATGTGAAATCAAATCCAAACTATGCAAGCTTAGGATCATAACATGTTTATATGCCAAGAATTGGATTCTAAGATGGTGGAAACATGTTGTTATGGTTAGAGAATGCATGAAACTTGTTTACATGTTGAATTTCGAGTTGTAGGAGAAGAGCTAGGAAGATAAGCTCAAAATCGCCATGTTCTGAACTTTCTGGACATCGGCGATCAATCGTGGCGATCGATCGCCGCGACCTGAGTAAAAATAAGGCGGTTCAATCATGTGGCGATCGATCGGTGAAAATGTGGCGATCGATCGCGAGCAACAGAACATTTTGGCGATCGATCGCGAGGGAGTGGCGATCAATCGCGAGGGGGCAGAACAGTATGGCGATCGATCGGTGAAAATAGCGATCGATCGCCAGTGCCAGATGTTGAAAAATGTTATATTTGTGTAGAATTTGATTTTAATGCCTATGATAACATGATATATTGTTGGCATTGTTGTAGCATCATCTCAGGGGACGGGACAACGAGGCGCTTAGCCAGTGACGCCTAATTTAACTCGTTTGTGTCGCAGTACAGGTATGTATTGACGTACGGAGTATAGATAGTATGTGATGATGATGTTATGGTTTTGATATCGTATGAATTATGTTAGCTTGTGTCATATGATTGGTAGTATCATATGCATGTACATACATGGATTTCATATGATTGGGATGGATGCCTTAATAGATATGTGTATATGCTTTGGTGAGATCATTGCCTTGATAGATATGCCTGGTTTGGTATATGCTTTGGCTGGGATCATTGCCTTGATAGATATACTACATATGCTTTGGCTTGAGAGATATACGCCTAGTTTGGGTATATGCTCTGACTATTATCACATATGGGTACGGTACTATGATATGTGCTGCTAATATGAAGATGTGATGTGGTTCCACTGACATATTGAGCTGAATAGGCATATCATATGGGGCTCGTGATAATAGGGTGATTGTTGAGACATGTCATGACATAGTGCATTTGTTGATGCATGATACAGAACATTCATTATTGATGATTTTATTGTGCTTTATCATTAATGTTATTGTTTGGATATTGCACTGAGATAGTTGTTATCTATACTCACGTTGTGTGAATGTTTCTGTAGGGACTCATAGACGTGGGGAGACGGGATGTGAGTCATTTTCCGCTGCGAGCTGAACCACTGCCTAGGAGTTATCTTGTAATAGGTTGTTGTTTGTACATATGATGTGTAGTTGGTAGGTTTTTTTGAAACCCCGTAACAACTTAACTAGTAAGATACTCTTAATCAGTGTATGTTATTACTTAATTCAGACTCACAGATGTATGTTAATCGAATACATAATGGATTAAGTAACGAGGACCCCACATAGATCCATTTGCAGCCAATGAGAACAATTCCCAAAGAGGGTCTACTAAGGTCCATACCTTATTAGAGTACATGGAGTCTATTTCAAATTTCATAGCATCTCGCCAATATCCGAAACGATGTCCAACATCGTCTCCTTGAAAGTCCTAGGATCACATCCATGGTCAAAATCATTTTGACTACTTTCTAGGAGTAAATTCAATTTATCATGAGTTCTTGAAACACTTTCAGATCTCCTTGGTATGTGTAGTTCAAAGGTTATGTTTGACTCAATTAATTTCATTGTTTTCACTTTTCTAGTGGTTCTTGAACCCTTTCAAGTTATATTATATTGTCATTTCTTTCTAATAGAAACATTTTCTCTATAAAGACTGCACTTGCGAAACAAACACTTTGTCTCCAATTGATAATATAAATTTCCACAAATAACATAAGATGGATCAACAATCCAACTTATCTCCCACTAGTTGCTTCACATAAGCAGAACAATCTCAAATCTATATTTGGATTATTTTTCAATCCATATCATATATGGAGTTTTCGTCACTGTATTGGTATGAATTATGTTCAACAAATATGTAACTTTAGAGAGTTACTCAGAGAGAATCACATTCTCTTTAAGATAACTCAACATCTTCTTGCACTAACATTTAGTGCTCCACATATGTCCATATGAATCAAATTCAATGGACATTCAGTACATGCTAAAGATATGTGGTTAAGTTATCATTCTTTTTATATTCTTTGAACATAATCATACTTATCGTTCATAAGTTCACCAGACTCAATAAAACATGCATTCTTAAAAATACTGCAAATCACATTCGCAAATTTAAAAGAATGTCATTCTCTATCAAAATAGGAACAATGTTCATGATTAAATCTAGAACAAATAAATAATTACTCAAACCAGTTCCTAACCAATTCAAGATTTTATATTAAATAAATGTTTCAAATAGCCTCTGCAACAACTCTTGTTACAATGCTTAGCCTCAGGTAGGTTTCACCTTCCTAGGGCTCTTTACTTCTTCTCATCATTATTTGCAAAGATGTGAGCACAATTGGCATCATACCAAAGATGTAGAACCAATTGAAACATTAATTTTAATATAAAACATACCCTTTCTAGAACGCTTCTAGTCTAGGTATTCCTTGCAATTTTCCGTCAGTGACCAGTGGTGAAAACATAGTTGATTCTCCTTTTTAGTTGCTACTATATCCATTTTCATCTTTTAAGTTCGAGAACCATTTCCTTTCCTCTACTTTATCCTTGAATCCTTCCTACCAATTGTAGAAGATTCAGTAAGAAGAACACGTTTCTCCTTTGAATCAAGGACTCATGAGTTTCCAACATTTTGACTATAAGATCAAATCTACAGCCAGTTAATGAGAATTTGTCACATTCAGATTTTCCAATTTCTCAAGAAAAGATATTTTCTTACACCATGCTCATAGACCGAAGCCCCATCTTGCATGTGAAATGAAAATAACTCTTTTGAAGTCGCGAGTCTCAGTAATCGCATCCGTTCATCAAACAACATTTGTAGGTGTTGGAAAATATTAGTAATGTGAGTGAGTTTCTCATATCTGTGTTGAAGCTCATTGGTGACATTGATGCTATCATATAGCACCTAGCCGAGAGATCATTGTCCCACCACTTCTCAAGTGTGGCGATCTCTTCATCAGACGAACCGGGAGACACTTCAACAGGAGGCTCCCACCAAGGGTATATATTAACTTTTTAGAAGCAATGACTATTTTAAAATTAATAGCCAATCAGAATAATGTGGTGGTTAATTTGTTTATATCGAGAATTAATGTAATCTGATTCACGACAATCACAATACTGAGAATAAACATAAAATAGATGCAAACTGTTTGATTATTAATTAATTCAAAAACTATGGACTTTAGTTATTGAATGCTCCCACTAAATTTTTCAAATTTCATCACCCTCATGACAAATGAACGAAAAATCATATTTTCTTAATGGGCTTGGAGTCCAACTAGCTCATGATAGCCCCGGGCGAGGGTCCAGCCGACCTTATGATACTGCATCATATGCAACCCCCAAGATATTCGTCTCGTGATTGGCATAACCCTATGGAGGCAGGCCAATTATGCATTCTCACGTCAAACTAACCCATCCCATGGATGGTAATGTCCGCCAATAAGACCCTACGAGGGTGAGCAATCTTAAAGGTTAACAGAACCCTA
Organism: Haberlea rhodopensis; assembly: GCA_907163345.1. NCBI lineage: Eukaryota > Viridiplantae > Streptophyta > Magnoliopsida > Lamiales > Gesneriaceae > Haberlea > Haberlea rhodopensis. The sequence continues at coordinate 205,927 of CAJQUN010000068.1, forward strand.
TCCATAATTAAGTAGTAGTTAAACACACAGTTTTCCCATGCTAGATGCTCCCCACGAGGGTGAGGCAAGACACCTGACACAAGTAGCGTCTCATGGCTTAACTGTTGATGGAAGACAGGAAGCAACAAACTCCTTTGAGCTCCCTTTACAGTTTGGTATTAAAATTTTTGAATCATATTCAAAAGTGGGATTTAATTTATTTTAAAATCTCATCAAGTGCTCGCTTGTTTGTTTGCCGGATTCATACAACTATGTTTTATTCATGCATCATCATATGTACTAATAAAACATACAAACAAACATTTATCATACATCATATTTATAATAAAAATAAATATGGACAATTACTGCCTTTTCCTAATTGATCCACGTGAGCCAAACGTGGATTACAAGTCTGTCTAAGGTGATGCAAGTATGCAATGCAATCCTATTACATTTTGTTTCCATCATACAAGTCTTGATTCTTGGTGCTCCGTCTTCAATCTTGATCTCCCACTAATTCTAAAGATTTTACATTTAAATCGTGCAAACAAGGAGAATAGGGATACAAATCCGGGGTGTGATACATCAGAAAATAGAGAGAGCAGGCTCGCACGCCCGATAATCAAAAATCACAATTATAATGAAACATTAAAAACCTAAACATTCACCTAAACCACGTTACATGTAATTAGAACACAATAATTAATTTATTCTATCGTTTCCCCACTAATCGCATCATTAATTGAAAAGAAAATTAACAAATTAAATAAAATAATTTTATTTAATTTCTAATTAATTAAATTTCAATTAATTGGTAAAATCCCCATTTTACCTTTTAAATCATATTAATCAAAAATAAAATTAACAAACTAAATGAAACACTTTCATTTAATTTCTAATTAATTAAATTTTTAGTTACTTGTAAAATCTCCATTTTACATTTAATAAATTAAAAATCATATTTTTAATAAATTAAATTTATGCTTTATTGTTTCAAAAATTAATATCCGGATAAAACATCTAAAATGACCCAAAATAATTTATGGACTCCAAACAATTTGGATCCAAAATTAAAAATCAATTTAAATCCAAAATTATACTATTTTCGGATTTTTGAAAATATTTGTTTTTTTTAATTTTAAATTTCCGAAATTCAATATTCACCATCTTCCCCAAAACTCGAAAATTAGGGTTAGGGTTGCCAGCAGCCGCCCTTGCCTCGCTAGCGGGAGTGGCATCGTCGCATTGCTGGTTAATTCCAGTCTGGGCATGCGGACGGCGGCGGAGAACAATTTCTCAGTCGTGTCCGCCACCATCCCGCCAGCGACCGCCGCTAGCGTGAAGATTTCCGTCGATCGTAGTTGGAAAACAGTTTCTGGCGAAGGGTTGTATTAAAAACAACTTTTAAATTCATTTTCTATATTTTTTCGGATCACAAAATTTCTGAAATTTCTAACACGATTAGTATTGATTGGAAACGATCAAAAAAATTAATTATCGAATATATAAATCAAAGTGTAACCTGGCTCTGATACCACTGTTGGGTTTCCGTACCCCGGCGTCAGATCCAAACGCAGCGGAATAAAACATAAACAGATCTGACCTGGGGACGGATCGATCGCTCTTGATTCATATATTAACATGTGCAAATCGAATATAAATGCAAGAAAAGAGGTTACCGTTCACTGACGTAATTCTGACGACAGTGACCATCGAGTCCAACCAACCTGACCAAATCTGTAAGCTCAGCATCAATGCTAGTTTTGTGTTAGCGTTTCATGAGAGTGAATGTTATCAATCATCAAACCTAGAGAATGACTTACATATTTATAGTTGTCTAGTTGGATTATGGTCCATTAAACCCAACAGACCAACTATTGACCCAAAGACATTGCTAACACTAACGTCCGACCAACCTTGAGACAAAGATGTTCTCGGGAAAGAGCAGCCAACAAAGCCTAGATTGCAGCAATGAAAAGCACAAGAACAACATAGTAAGAAATAGAGGCAGAGCACCAACCGGTACCTAAAACCCCATCCGACGAGTAACGAGGGGATTCAGAAGCGTGTCACCATGAAATTTCAAATGGACATTTAGCCTTATACCAAGCGGCTCTGGCAGAAGGACGGAATCCACCACAACCACAACCCCCACAGTGAGGAGGTAAGAGTACCAGAAACACATAATCTGTGCCATTACCGAGTAAGGAGAGAAGAAGCATCCACAAGAAGCTGGGTTGAAAATAGGCAAACACAAGCAAAAGAGTAATTGGAGAAATCTTCTCCCCGAAGGAAGAAACGCCATGGAATACGTTAGCTTTTGGTTTTACGGATGACAGTTTTTCCTAGAATTTTTATCTAAGTAAGGTGTATAAAAGAGGTTTTTCGCCATGGGATCATCACATGCTAGAATGTCATGATCCGACACCTCATGCATATTCTAGAAATTTTATTTTAGTGAGGTGCGTAAATAAGGTTACATTGATACTATCCATATCATATGACTCCAGGATACCAGAATGTGTCGCATTCTATACATTTATGTATAGGATGACGATATGTGTCGAAATTATGACATGTATTATACTAAAAAAAGAAAGAATTTATGACATTATTGTCATCCTAGAGTCTATGATGCTACACTCGATTAAAGCTTATGTTAATTCCTTTAAGTTCTATAATAACCCTTAAAAGGATATTTCATTGCTTATAGAACATTCTCCATTTATCATATTCTGCATTTATATTTATATATATATATATATAAATAAAGTCATCTAGAAAGTCAACAGTTATCACTTAATTTAATAATATTCTCTCTCTAGAATTTTTCAAAAATATACATGGATGGAAATTGCTTAAATTTCATATTAAAATTTAAGCAATTTCCATCCACGTATATTTTTAAGAATTCTAGAGAGAATATTAAATTTAGTGATAACGGATGACTTTCTAGATGACTTTATATATATATATATATATATATAAGTAAGAAATAACTGATACTTGTACGTTCAATTTATGCTTCTTATATTCTGTTAAATTAAAAAAATTATTCCTAAAATAGAATATATATATAGCATAAAATAGAGTATAAATAAAATCATTCACTATTAAATAGTCAATAAATTAAAATAATAAATGGTGATGAATGGCTCGATTATGTTCAAATAAAAATAAATTGAAATAATTAAATTTTTTATATTGTATTGGATCGATTAAAAGTTATATAAAACCATATCAATAAAGAATAACAATATCTGTGAACTAATTGAGTCTAAATAAATCTTAAAAAAGTTTTTCATATACATACAAGATATGCCCTTTTTCATATTTTTTTTTTATAAATATAATTATGGTAGAAAATATTAATAATAGTTATGACCAAACAAATAAAAAGACAGAAAAATATTATATCATATATATATATATATATATATATATATATGTTGAATAATGGGATGTATATATTTATGATATAATAAATTTTCAAAAATTATTTTTGTACTTTAAAATATAACTAATATCTTAAAGAAATAGTTAATGTGATGGGAGCAGAAAGATTTGGAATGACAAGATTTTGTAAACAATAATTATTGATTACAAATATATCTTAATAGAATAAAATGTAAGAGTAATTAATGATTCATGCCTTCGACTTCTAAACTTGAATATCACAAAGTAAAAATTTTATGATTTCTTTTTCACCATCTCGCACATGCTCTGTGATTTATATAAATTTTGTAAATTACTTAACCAAAACGGTCTCGTAAAAGAACCTACAGTTGAGAGGCTTGTGAACCTTATAAAAATTCGATCATAGAGTTGGATTAATGTTTTATACAAGGGCAACACTCATTTCTCAATCTTAGAATTGTAAAATAATCCTCTTAAAATTTTATTTGAATTGTAAATTTTTGAATGTTAGTTTTTCGTTTCATCTTTTCTATTTTGCTTGGTTATTTAAGACTTTATAACTCGGGTTGTGTATCCCTTGTTCTCTTCTCGATTGAAAATTTTTGTCCCATAAAAAAAAGGTCTCATAAAAAAATTGGGAATTAATGAGAAAATTAGGGCTTCATTTATGGAAGGGTGAACTTCATATAGATCCCCAATAATTTTCAGAATTATCGTTTTAGCCTCCCTAGTTTGAACAATAGCATCTACATCCCACACAGTGTATTTTAATGTCAAATCACATGTGAGGTAATTTTAATTTTTCGTATATATTTACAAATTAAAGGGGGTGTTATTGTAATATAATTATTCTACAAGGGAGATAGATGTAATTATTGAAACTAGAATGAAATAATTTGTAAAACAATTATTCTACAAGTGATGCATATGTAATTATCCATTTATGGGAGGAAGCTAACGTAGGCCAACTGAACGGTATATGTGTTGTGTCACACGTCCAGTTATATAATATACTCTATATGTAAATTATTATTAGGCCTTACAAATTATAAAAGATATCCTAGGGTGCAATAATTGCTCTTATCAGAAAAGCGATCGAATTGAGTTGTATTGTTACCAGCTTTTCGTAAAAGCGACAAACACTCGACTCTATAATTGATATCGGAGTCAAAATCATGTGTTCAATTCTCATAAGTTGCTGGGTAATGCATTTATTATGATGAAGATTGTCGGGAGCAATATTGCTCCTGCTAGGAGAGCGATCGAACCGTGAGGCATGGGCTGATGTGCGGTCTAAAAATATTTGAATTGCACCATTACCACCAATTATAACTTTTAATAAAACGATAAATGTTTGATCCTATAGTATACAAGACCGTGATCTATTTTTAAAGTCAACAGTTACAGCATCCAGAAAGAATAAAATGAACCCTAAATTAAAAATAACAAAATAGACGAAGGATAAAACAACACTATTTTATGTAGTGTTTTCTAAAATTTGTGGGACCAAATTCTCACAATTGTCAAACATAAACACTTTAATTAATGTTAGATGTTGAATTAATTCACCTTAAACATATGCTTTTGGGTGTATTAAAATAAGGTTAACTTGTCGTAGGAAGATATGCCCAAATCTATCAAAATATATATTGATCTTACATCTTCCGAACATAATCCTTTTTTTTAATGTATCCCTAAAACTTGGTCAAGATAAAACTTTTAAAAATTGTGAGTGGAGAGATTGTAGATAATTACCAAGAACCTTTAGGTGACAAGATAGACTTTAATTATTAACTATTGGACTCAAATATTAAAATATAATTATTATTAACATATAAATTATCTATTATTATTATCTATATATATATATTATATAATAATATATATTATATTTATATATATAATTATATATTATAATAAAAATAATAATTGTTTTCGAGTCTTGTCGATTGGTACAACACATTTCGAATATATGTACTCTAATGATGCATCGTTACCATCTCGTCGGGTCATGATCGTGGGCATATCATAGCCCACAGATTTATTATCATTATTAATTTAGTATTAATAATAATTGAATAGAGATATCAAACTGAGCTGACGGTAATCCGATTTTTGTAAAACGAATAATAATATTTAATGATAATAATTATTATTAAAAAAGTAGTAATAATTATTATTATTATTATAACAATAATTATTATTACTATATAAAAAAACAATTTAATAAAAATAATAATTATTATAAAATTGATGTGATAATTGTCATAGATGGCAGATGTGATGATAATATTTTAGACTGACAGTGACATGAATATAATTAGACATTGGTATGAAATGATACCGATTTTATGAAAAAAAGTTTGTTTTAAGAAATCGTTATTTAAAGTAAATAATTCAATTGAATTTTTTTAATAAAAAAAAATCGAAATTCTTCGTTATTTTGAGTAACGAATCCAACTTTTAAAAAGTTGAATTGTTACTCAAAGTAATAATTTCAAAGTTTTTAAAAGTTTTTAGATTATAATAATAATATAATATAATATAATATATATTTTTAATTTAATATTATACATATGTTATAACATATTATATATATAAGATACATATACGCATTTACATAATAATAATAATAATAATAATAATTATTATTATTATTATTATCTGGGTCTTGTCGAGCAGAACAATTCATTCCAACTATTTGTATACGAACAGACCACAAAATATTATTCTTAAAAAATCAGATCAAACCAAACGTCAAACATAAAATAAAAACAATAAAACACCTCAAAAACCACAAGTGGTACCCAAAAAAACAATGTTACAAAATCATAAAAAAAAATTAAAAAATTATGAAATGATTCACATATTTTATAACTTACGAGAAACTAAATAGATTTATATATAATATACAAGACACATTTATGAAATTATATGGATTTTTTGTACATACATGAAATATTATTTCGTAACTATTTTAATAACAATAAATTATATATAATATATTTTTGTTCTAAAAATTTGATTTATAATTTTAACAAAAAAAAAAATTACAATTTTTAATATGTATGTGTATAATTATATGTAACTAGAATTATTAATATTACATATAATCTGGGGGAAGACGGCGTATATCGAGCAAAAAAGTGGCATGAATGTAATTAGACATTGGTCTGAAATGATACCGAATATTATGTTCGGATCGATTTTGAAAACACTAGCTCGGGGGTACACATGTTCGTAATTGGTTGTCGTTCTCGGCACTAATAAAATAATAATAATAATAGTATAATAATAATAATAATAATAATAATAATAATAATCCACAAGCAGAGAGAGTGCTCCCCGTGCTGAGAGCAACCTCTAATGGCGCATCGTTACCAGCTCATCGGCCATGATCGTAGGCAGAACATGCCCCACGATTTAATATTTTTATAATAATAATAATTATTATTATTATTATTATAATTATTCTTATTATAATCTATTTTTACAAAAATTGGATTGACTTTATGTGTGTAAATAGTGATCTGCTCATATATCTGTCTGGAATGAGTTGTCATGTTCGGCAAGACCTAAATGCAAATTCTATTGTTTTTATTTTTATTTTTATTATTTATAATTATAATTATTATATTATGTACGTATATATATATATATATATATGTATGTATGAATATTATATGATATTAATATATTATATATATTATAAAATATTATATTATTATTATAATATTAAATTTTTGAAATCGTTACTTTGAGTAACGATTTCAACTTTTAAAAAGTTGAAATTGTCACTCAAAGTAACAATTTACCTTAATTACGTAATTTAATTTATTTAACGGTAATTTATAAATTTTTATTTTTTTTAATAATAGTTTTATAAATAAGTCTTAACTATTGCTTTGATTTTTGCAAGAAACAATAGAATTATTTGCTTTCAGTTTCTGAAAATATTTTCCCATCTCTAAATTAAATCAACATATTGTTCATTTTTATTAATATACTTTGCCATTTTCTCCTATCTTCTGACATGATCAATACGCTATGGAAAATACTTTTATGCATCCGATTTATACACCAACTCAATATTAAAATAATTTTTTTTAAAAAAAATACGTAAATTAACATACAACTATTTTAGACAAAACATATTGAGTTGGTACATACGTGGTCCACCCTTTTATTATTATAATGTTATACTAGTATTCTTGTTATCCAACGCAAACATACGCATTAAATTTTAATAAAATCTAATTTTATGTATATTAAATTTTTGAATGAAGTATAGTTATATTAGTAAAATTTTTTAGATATTATTTTGAAATGTCATTTATTATATTTTATTTTTTGATGAAAAATATAATCATTTTACTTAATCATTAATGGGTAGATTATAACCAAAAATACAATTGTTTAGGTTTATAAAAGGGTAAAATAATGCTATACATCATATTATGACATCATTTGACATTTATATATAATAATAATACTTATTCAAAATAAATAAATTTTAATTATAATTATTAAAATCAAACATAGTTGTGAGTCTAGCCAAGTTGGTAAAATAGCTCTCTCCCCTTTGATAGCTGCATGTGGCAGAAATTTTTTACCCCTTCCCTGAAAAAATAAATAAATAATAAATAAAGCAAACATGATTTTTATTTTCCTGAACTCCCAAAACAAAACAAAATCAGCCCCATCATGTTTTATTATACATATTGTTGGGGTATAACAATCTCACGTTAGGAGAATCATCGAACATAGCGTTTAGGCTACTATACGGTATAACAGATTTGAGTTATACCGTTAACATCAACAATAAGTTTTGGTAAAAATGGCACTTTATCCTACACATATACATACATATATATTATATTGCATGCGTGTTTTTTTAATTCTTTATAATGAGCTTATTTTAGAAATATATTTACCTAATTAATTTATATATGTATAAAACTAGAAACAAAAGTCTAACTTTAAAAAAGTTCTTTTCAAACTATAAACGTGAGCAGACAATAATAGGTGAACCCACTAAATTAAAGTCACAATTTTCAAATCATTTTAAGTACAGTGGTAGATTTGTTGCGAAGCTATATCATCCTCCTTCCAGGTGATTACATGAATATTTTATGTTATCTCGAGCACGGACGGAGCTAGAAAAAAATTAGAAGGGCGAAAATAAATTTTTTTTGAGAAAAGAAAAATAATTTTGTCAAATAATTAATTATCAAAGAGAATCTAAATATTTATTGACATATATTCACAAAATAATAACCGAAGCTCATCAAGTGAAAAAAGTAAATATGTTTCCAGAATCGAACCTGGGTCTGTCACAAGGTATTAAGAACCATCATGCTAAGCAAGCTTTTGTTATAAGATAATGTGGTATATAAATAAATTTTTTTGCGGTGCGACTGCCCCTTGTGCACCTCTTCCCTTCGACCCTGATACTGAGAGATAGTGTCTTGAAACTATTTTTAAAAACAGTATCAACGTAACTGATTACATCCCTAATATTTTCTTTTGACTTTTGTTCATGTCCATTAATATAATATAACATTTTCTCCTTTTAAGCAATGATATGTGTATTTAATTGTCCAAGTGGAATCTTTGCATATCTAATTTATATAATTACACACACTAAATCCACTTTTGTAAGAAAAAGTTTATGATATCTACTAAATTTTAATTTTATTAATCAAATTAAATAATACTTTCCACGAGACAATTGTTCTTTAATTCTTTTTTTAATATTGACCTATGTGATTATAAAACTATTGTTGTTTATTTTAAGCAATGCCATGCACAGTCAAATACAAATAACTTTTGCTATATAAGGAAGAGGTGGTAGAACATTATACGTGCATCAATTGAATAAAGAAATCTACAAGTCATATTCTCCATAGAAAAAAATGTCTAGTTTTGGAGAATCCACTTTAAAATCTTGCAAGGTCAGATTATTCGGGTTCGAGCTTGAACCTAGACATGATCGTGGAATGAGTCCGGAGAAAGGGTCACCCGAAGGTGATGAGAGCATGAATTCCTCATCGGCCTTAGGATCTCCGGTGACCGAGAAGTTTGGTTCGGCCAAAGCCTCAACCGGAGTACTCGAGCCGGAGGACAAGAAGTTTGAGTGCCAATATTGTTTCAAGGTTTTTGGAAACTCTCAAGCATTAGGGGGGCATCAAAATGCTCATAAAAAGGAAAGAATGAGGAAAAAGAGGCTTCAACTTCAAGCAAGAAAGGCCATCATCAATTATCACATTCAACCCTTTTACAATGTTAAAATTAGTCCCAGCAGCAAGAATAATTCGAATTACCATGAATCTAACTCGACATGGCTTTATGATCCCTCATGTCATGCTTATCCCGAATCCACATCCAACAAGAAATCACAAATAAGCTTTCGCCCAGATGATATTAATATTGCTGATTATGAAAGTTGGAGCTGGTGTGGCTCGTCTCTACTAGTAGATCAATCCTCGTCTCAACGAAATATACGTGCTTTTGGCCTGAAACATGCCATTGGGACGAGGAAGAAGAAGATTTGGCCTTCCTCTTGGCCTAGTTCAAAGAAAATTAGTGATGGTGAATCTTTAGATCTTCAATTAGGGTTGAATTTATATTCCACAGTTTGACATGAACTAGAGGAACCTTTTACATTTATAGTATTTATGTACTTGTTTCTATAGTAAATTTACAAGGAGCGCATACAAGTTCAATGAATATCATATTCTTTGTATTATTTATATTAAGGTAGCATATAGGATAAAATACTGCAATATATTTGAAGAAATTGACTTCGTTATGGTTATATATTTATTATTGTTTGGTGAAGATGAATGTTTTAAAATTTATATTTCCGGTTAGGAAAATCACAATGTTAGTCTTTTATGTTTATCTTTTTACGATTTTTGTTTTTTTATATTGTCAAATTTTAGTCTTATTACGATATCTTTGTTTTTCTTGCAATTTTAATCTTTTTTACACATGCTGTCAATGTAGTGCTAATGTATAATGTGTTACATCAGCACTCATGTAGAAAGAAAAGACTAATATTAGAAAAAAAATAATTGACTATAATTAACAAAAACCGTAAGGATCTTATATTTGATTAATGTAAATTAAATATAATTTGTGAATTAATTATGACCTAATTAATTAGAGGTGGTATTGACAATATGAATGTCAATTGACAGTTCAATCAAAATATGATATATTTTGAAATGGTCAAATAAACTCAGATAATATTTTAATTTTTTTTTATTAAAATGAAGAATATAATTTTGTGCTATAGTAGTAGATATAAATCATAAGCGTCGTCTATACTTTTAGTGTATCAGTACACAGGTGACACTCCGATGTACATACTAGTTGGGTATACCAATATTAACATGTGTAACACACATTTACACACACAAACACATTTACACCTACTAAACTCACGCCCCTGTTTTTTCACATTTCGTGCGCGCCTCAACCCTCACCAGAAAAACCTCGTGTCAGCCGCCTGAGCCACTACCCTGGTGAATCGGAGCTACCCCTACCTTCCACTCACCGACGCACCTCTCAAACTAAACATCCATCGGTTTGCGTTGGACTTTGCACATAGTGGGAGCTTGAGCGGCTAGGGTTCATCCGATTTTGATGGGATATCTTCAATTTTGTGCAAGCAAACCTTTCTCATCTCTTAATCCTTCTCCCCCTTAACTTACATTGAGTTTGCTTCGATTTTGTCGATGTGTACCGATCGAGTTACACGCATGTGAGGGTGGAAGTTCTTAAATCCTCTTCTTGGTCGACTTTTAACTAGTTTAAATCATATTTTAGCTTATTAATCAAGTATGAGAGGATTGCATGAAATTTCAATGTCATTTTTTGAATGAGTTCGATTTTCCCTTGTTGTTTGTGGAAGGAAGGGCTCGATTTTGGCCAGTGCTACTTTAAGAAGGATTCTTGATTCTTGTTAAACAGTTTTTACTTGTTGGTTGTGTCATGGTCAAGTTAAACTTGTTAAGTTTTCCCACATAGGGTCCATTTTCCTTGTTGTTTAATGGTGTGCATGGGCTTCCTATTTTATGTTGTACAAAATTTATTGGTATGTATCTTAGGAAAGTTGCAAGAAAAAACAACAAATGACTTTTTAGCAAGAATGTCGACGCGAGATTTATAATCTCTGTCCTTAAGACAATATTGTCTCGCTACGGTGCTAACGTTTACTTTGGCAATTTGTCTCCCAAGATACAACGACTATGATTTGTGATAGGAGCACTTCAAATCACAAATTCTTTAAAGGACTAAGGTTTAAAAGCGCTCAATATTCAACAAGGATGAAGATCCTTAAAAGTACTCAAATTTTGATATTCTATATGATATGAATTTCTAAAATTCAATATCTAATTCATTCAAGGGTTGTTTCTTATATAGTATACCAAGTGGTGCCATCAAGAGACACCATTTGGAAGCATCCAATCATGAAAAAATGCACCCCAACATGAATGGCGCACCATTTAATTCAATTTAAATTTCCAACAATCCTCCACATGAATTAAATTAATGCACGTATGTTGTGATATCCCCGAAATGATTAATTGCATTTGGGCGTTAATTATGTTTATGTGATTTTTATGGTGATAATTAATATTTGTGTTGGCATTAATTATCTTGGTGAAATGCTTAGTCACATGGTAGGAGTGACCCGGTAGAGCATTTTGGGGTGCATGTTATGCATATTGGGTAATTGGGGATTTTAATGGTTTAAATGGAATGGTTTGTGATTATTTGGGTGAATCATGTTTTAATTGTGATGTTGGTGCATTATGGTAAAATGCCTTTTAAAATATAATGTTGGGGTGTTTTATACACCATGGTAATTGTTGGAACACAATTTAACTTATACCCCCAACCCTCACCTTTACCTTTCACTCTTAATAATTCCCCCAAAATCATTTCCCAAACCCTTTTCTTCCCATTTTCGTTTTTGGTTAAAAGTGGTGGGGAAAATCCTTGCAAAAAGCTTGTTGGTAGAAATCTTTGTGAGATTTAGAGTCCCCAAGAGGAATGGATACCTCCCTATTGTTTTTATTGTGTTTGGATTGAGTTTGAAATGGTTTTGAAAGGTTTTGAAATGGGTTTGTTATGGGTTGGTGTGGTTTTGTTTGGGGGTTGGATATATGATTGTTTTAAGGTGTATTTTGGAGGTTTATGTTGTTATTTATGTTGTTGGTTTAATGGTTTAAGTGTTGGTATGGATTGGAAGGAATTTTGGAGCAAAAAAATGGAGGATTTTTGGGTTACAGGGGTTGGCGATCGATCGCCCATTTCAGGCGATCGATCGCGCACTGGCAGTAGGCTTTTGAAGCGCTTGGCGATCGATCGCCACTCTTGGGCGATCGATCGGCGAGGTTGGCGATCGATCGCGCCAAGTGTGGCGATCGATCGCCGAAGGGTGGAAAATGTTGGCTTCGGTCAGTAAGGTTTCGCGATCGATCGCCCGAACTGGCGATCGATCGCGAAAGACAAAATTTGGCATTTTTGGGCATTTTTGTGGAATTTTTGATATTGGACTATTATTGGCTCCTAATATTGATTTGTGTGAATGTGTAGAACCATCTCAGGTGGCCACACATCTTAGGAGATAAAAGTCCACGATATCTCCACTTTTGGAACCAAGGTACGTAGTGAGACGTACGGGCATCGAACGGTAAAACGTATTTATTACGCTATAAAGTGGTTATGCATTATGGTTGCGTATATGGTCTCATTATGCATTATGGTTGCATACATGATTGGAATATGCATTATGGTTGCATGTGATTGTGGGTTGAGATTATATTACAGTGATGAAGAATACTTGCCGCCTTCATGTCGAAGCGATGATAGAATACTTGCCGCTGTCATATTATAGCGATGAAGAATATTTGCCGCAAACATGTCGAAGCGAAGGATAATGCCGCTGTCATGTTGATGCGAGGGATATTATGCCGCTAATATGTCGAAGCGAGGGGTATTAATGACGCTGTCATGTAACGCGAGGGGTATTATGCCACTGATATAATAAGACTGCGATTGGCCATTGGTATACATGGAATGGATGCATGTCATGACATACATTATTGGTGTTATAATCAATTGATTGTAATTATGGTACATGGACAACCGAGGGAGCTTCTTTATATGTGTTAAATACAGGAAGTGATTGCATTTACGGTTTATGCATTGAATTATGATCATATTATTGTGAATATGGTTTTCATACATGCTCATGGTTTTGGGGTTGTTCCTGTAGGTACTTTTGGGCGTACGGGCTGAGGCGGGTTGATGCGGTGAGCCAGTGAGGAGTGCTTTTGGCATAGCAGGCCTAATTCTTTTGTATAGTCTCTACTATAGGAGTAGTGTAAAACTATAGGATTAACATTCAATTGGTTGGGAATGTAATTAATCCTTTTTGGAAATTTTAATTTGGCCTGTAATCATAACGGCTCAGTACATCAACACGTACTTTATAGTCTTATATGCATGTTTAGCTCTATTACGCCTTTTATCCGCACTTATGGAACTAGGGTCCTTACATTAGTGGTATCAGAGTAGTGGTTAGAGAACCCGGGAACGAGTGAAGGGTAGCCTTAGCATGATTGGCTAAGTGTTTACATTTGGGGCATGTTTATGCATGTGGTGCATATTTATGTATACAATTGTTATACTAACATGCTTGTCATTCATATTGTCTAACGGTTTAGCATATATATTGTTTGGAATTGTTGTTAACCTTTGTGTTACAGCATGACGGCTATGAATGCGGGGAACCTCAACGAGGAAGTGGGTGATATTGGGAGAGTGAATGCTAGCATCGGGCAGGCAAATCCTTTACCCCCACCTGCTGTGGGCATGGAACCGGTTGCTCAACTACTGTTACCAGGGGAGCTTAGCCTGACTCAATTTCTAACCTTCCACCCACCCATGTTTGAAGTAACAGAGACAGGAGAGGAGGCCGAAGAGTGGCTGGAGAGACTAGAACAGATTTTTGTATCTGCGCCGTGTGCTAGGACGGCTTGGTTAAGACTGGCAGAATTCCAACTGGCAAAGAAGTCTTCCATGTGGTGGAAGACGACTGTAATGGAATTGAGGGCACATGGCATGGTAATCGACTGGACTTTATTTCGGACTCGGTTTCTAAACCGATACTTCTCTGCCGCGGCTAGGCAAACTAAGGAGGATGAATTTACGAATCTGAAGCAAGGGAACCTGACAGTTTCGGACTACGCCATGCACTACTCATCCTTATTGAGGTATGTTCCACACATTGCTACAAATGGGCATGCCAAGATGAGGCACTTTTTGAAGGGGCTGCGACCGGAATTATTTGATCGGGTCATTTCTAACAACCCGACATCCTTTGATGAGGCACTGGTTAGAGCGGAGTTAGTGGAGATAGGGGTGAGTTCTTACCCTGAGGCCATACCCTCACCAGCTCCATCACAAAGATCAACATCTGAAAATCTGAGGCCTCGAGGAGGATCTTTTAAGTCGCGGGGGACTTCTTCTTCTTCTCGGTTTAGTGGAAGGCGGCCGGAGGGCCGAAATCAAGGGGATCGGAGGAGTGGTGCATCTACTTATGGGGGACCGGCTCAAGCTAGTAGAGCTGGAGATGTCAAGTGCCACTTTTGTGGAGGGCCACATTTGATGCGAGATTGTTCTGCGTGCTACATTTGTGGCAGGTCGGGCCACATTGCTCGGCGTTGCCCCAACCGGGAAGGACAAACGGATCTCAGGGAAGGTCGAGGGAGGTTTTCTACTGGTACAGTGCAGCAGAGGCCACCGATGGTGCCTCGTCAGATGGGAGGACAGGCGATGGGGCCACCTCAGGGACAGGTCTATGCATTGACCAGGGAGCAGACCGATGCAGTTCCAGAGGAGGTTATAGCTGGTACGTGCCTATTATTTACATATTCCGCCTTTATTTTGATAGACACAGGTGCTTCGCACTCCTTCGTGTCTGCGGACTTTGTGGCGAGACATCATATGTGCACGTCTCCGTTACCCACGTCTCTATTGGTCTCGACACCCACTGGGAAGAGAGTTGTTACTGACCGGTTTCTGATGGACTGCCTCATTTATTTTGAGGGCAATGAGATAAAGGCAGACTTGATTGTTTTGGGTATGTCCGATTTCGACTGCATTGTGGGCATCGACATTCTGAACAGATATCAGGCAGTGGTAGATTGTCGGCAGAGGACAGTTCGGTTCAGATCTGGTTTGGGAGTTCAGTGGACCTTTTATGGCAACGGATCTCGTGCGAAGATTCCGTTGATTTCGGCGATCAAGATGTCCCAATTGTTGGAACGTGGACACACGGGCTACCTCATCTATGCCGTCGACACGTTGGGAAAGGGTACGGAATTAAAGGTTGAGGATATGCCAGTGGTAGCAGAATTTGCTGATGTCTTTCCGGAGGAGATTCCGGGGTTCCCACCGACTAGGGAAGTCGAGTTTGGGATTGAGTTATTACCAGGGACATCCGCTATTTCTCGTGCTCCTTATCGAATGGCACCGGCAGAGCTAAGAGAACTGAAGGAACAGTTACAGGAACTCCTTGATAAAGGATATATACGCCCTAGCGTATCGCCTTGGGGCGCACCGGTTCTTTTTGTGAAAAAGAAAGATGGCTCAATGCGTTTGTGCATCAATTACTGGCAACTGAATAAGGCCACGGTAAAGAACAAGTATCCTCTCCCGAGGATTGATGATTTATTTGATCAGTTGCACGGCACGAAGCTGTATAGCAAAATTGATTTGAGATCCGGGTACCACCAGATACGGGTCAGGGAGGAGGATGTGCAGAAAACAGCATTTCGAACTCGGTATGGACACTACGAGTTCTTGGTGATGCCGTTCGGTGTGACGAACGCCCCGGCTGTCTTTATGAGCTTGATGAATCGGGTGTTCCAACCCTATCTGGATCAGTTCGTCATTGTGTTTATTGACGATATACTCATCTACTCCCGGAGCGAGGAAGAGCATGTGAGACATTTGAGGACAGTGCTCCAGATCCTTAGAGATCACCAGTTATATGCCAAACTCAGTAAGTGTGAGTTTTGGTTGAGTAGTGTGGTATTTCTGGGGCATGTCATATCTAGCAGTGGGATTTCAGTGGACCTCAGGAAGATTGAGGCGGTGATGGAGTGGGCTGCACCCACTTCTGTGCCCGAGATTCGGAGTTTTCTTGGTTTGGCTGGCTATTACCGACGCTTTGTCGAGGGTTTTTCTAAGATTGCTAAGCCACTGACTCAATTGACTCAAAAGGGAGTGCCCTTCTTTTGGTCTGATGCTTGCGAGGAGAGTTTCCAAGAGTTAAAGCACCGATTGACGACGGCACCGGTATTGGTGATTCCTACGGAGAACAAGAGGTTTGTTCTATATACTGACGCATCACTTCAGGGCTTGGGATGTGTATTGATGCAAGATAAGCACGTGGTAGCTTATGCATCGAGGCAGTTGAAGCCGCATGAGGCTAGATACCCGGTCCATGATTTGGAGTTGGCGGCTATTATCTTTGCTTTGAAGATTTGGAGGCACTATTTGTATGGTACATCTTTCACCATATACACGGATCATAAGAGCTTGAAATTCTTGTTTACTCAGGCAGAGTTAAATATGCGACAGAGAAGGTGGATGGATCTACTCAAAGACTATGACTGTGAAATAGAGTACCATCCGGGGAAAGCCAACTTGACAGCAGACGCCTTGAGTCGGAAGGTGAAGAACACTGCTGAGGATGTCATGCATTTGTCGGCTATGATGACTTCTTGTTGCCATCTGGGCTATGATTTCGATGTGGACGCATCGCCGGTTTGGGTATCGACTTTATTGACTGAACCAGATATCTATGAGAATATCAGGAGAGCTCAGAGGACAGGTGATGAGGTTCAGAGATGGACATCATTAGCACTTCAGGGTCAGCCATCGAAGTTCAGAGTGGCTGAGGACGGTTCTTTGAGACTCGGTAACCAATGGGTAGTTCCATACGCTGGAGTTGCGTAGAGGAATCTTGGAACGAGCTCATACTAGCTGATTCAGTATTCACCCAGGAGGGAGGAAGATGTATAAGGACTTATGTGATCAGTTCTGGTGGAAGCGGATGAAGCGTGATGTGATCGCTTTTGTCAAGAGGTGTTTGATCTGTTAGCAGGTTAAGGCAGAGACCCGGTGGCGAAATGAGGAGCTTAGAGGTACCAGAGTGGAAGTGGGAACACATATCTATGGACTTTGTGACCCACTTGCCGAGGACTACTTCAGGTTGTGATGCCATTTGGGTGATCATAGACAGGCTGACGAAGGTAGCTCACTTCATCCCCTACTGTATGACGTACACATACTTGAGGATGGCTCAGTTATATGTCCGGGACATAGTGAGACTGCATGGAATTCCAGTGTCTATTGTGTCTGACAGAGATCCGCGGTTCACATCTCATTTCTGGGGAGGTTTACAGTCAGCTTTGGGCACTGAGGTAAGATTGAGTACAGCTTATCATCCCCAGACTGATGGTCATACTGAGCGCACTATACAGACACTCGAAGACATGCTACGGGCGTGTGTACTGGAATTTGATGCCTCATGGCAGGATTCTTTGGCCTTGGTAGAGTTTTCATACAACAACAGCTATCAGGCAAGTATTCAGATGGCTCCGTTTGAGGATTTGTATGGTAGGCGTTGTAGGTCGCCGTTATACTGGGATGACTTGACCAGTAAAGTAGTGGGAGGACCCGAGTTGATTCGAGAGATGGAGGATAAGGTAAAGGTTATCCGTCTGAAAATGAAGGCAGCCCAAGATAGGCAAGCAGCTTATGCGAATAAACGGCGGAGACCGTTGGAATTTCAATTGGGAGACAGAGTCTTTTTGAAGATCTCACCTTTCAGGGGTGTGGTTCAATTTGGTATGCGTGGTAAATTGTCTCCGAGGTATGTGGGACCGTATGAGATTTTGCAGCGCATCGGTACCTTGGCTTACCGTTTGGCACTACCACCGTCGTTGTCTGGTATTCACGACGTGTTCCATGTATCTATGCTGCGGAAATATGAGCCGGATCCGTCGCATGTATTGCAGCCTTCTGAGGTTCAGTTGGATCCTGATGTATCATATGAGGAACGGCCAGTCAGGATTTTGGATAGGGCTGATCGCAGACTCCGGAATAAAGTGATACCGATGATCAAGGTTCAGTGGGATCGCAGGGGTGTCGAGGAGGCCACGTGGGAGACGGAGCGGCACATGATGCAGCACTACCCGGAGTTATTTTCTGGTATGTAATTTATGTTTGGTTTCGATATGGGTAAGTGCATGCGATTTCGGGGTCGAAATCTTATAAGTAGGGGAGTATTGTGATATCCCCGAAATGATTAATTGCATTTGGGCGTTAATTAAGTTTATGTGATTTTTATGGTGATAATTAATATTTGTGTTGGCATTAATTATCTTGGTAAAATGCTTAGTCACATGGTAGGAGTGACTCGGTAGAGCATTTCGGGGTGTATGTTATGCATATTGGGTAATTGGGGATTTTAATGGTTTAAATGGAATGGTTTGTGATTATTTGGGTGAATCATGTTTTAATTGTGATGTTGGTGCATTATGGTAAAATGCCTTTTAAAATATAATGTTGGGGTGTTTTATACACCATGGTAATTGTTGGAACACAATTTAACTTATACCCCCAACCCTCACCTTTACCTTTCACTCTTAATAATTCCCCCAAAATCATTTCCCAAACCCTTTTCTTCCCATTTTCGTTTTTGGTTAAAAGTGGTGGGGAAAATCCTTGCAAAAAGCTTGTTGGTAGAAATCTTTGTGAGATTTAGAGTCCCCAAGAGGTATGGATACCTCCCTATTGTTTTTATTGTGTTTGGATTGAGTTTGAAATGGTTTTTGAAAGGTTTTGAAATGGGTTTGTTATGGGTTGGTGTGGTTTTGTTTGGGGGTTGGATATATGATTGTTTTAAGGTGTATTTTGGAGGTTTATGTTGTTATTTATGTTGTTGGTTTAATGGTTTAAGTTGGTATGGATTGGAAGGAATTTTGGAGCAAAAAAATGGAGGATTTTCGGGTTACAGGGGTTGGCGATCGATCGCCCATTTCAGGCGATCGATCGCGCACTGGCAGTAGGCTTTTGAAGCGCTTGGCGATCGATCGCCACTCTTGGGCGATCGATCGGCAAGGTTGGCGATCGATCGCGCCAAGTGTGGCGATCGATCGCCGAAGGGTGGAAAATGTTGGCTTCGGGCAGTAAGGTTTTGCGATCGATCGCCCGAACTGGCGAACGATCGCGAAAGACAAAATTTGGCATTTTTGGGCATTTTTGTGGAATTTTTGATATTGGACTATTATTGGCTCCTAATATTGATTTGTGTGAATGTGTAGAACCATCCCAGGTGGCCACACAGCTTAGGAGATAAAGTCCACGATATCTCCACTTTTGGAACCAAGGTACGTAGTGAGACGTACGGGCATCGGACGGTAAAACGTATTTATTACGCTATAAATTGGTTATGCATTATGGTTGCGTATATGGTCTCATTATGCATTATGGTTGCATACATGATTGGAATATGCATTATGGTTGCATGTGATTGTGGGTCGAGATTATATTACAGTGATGAAGAATACTTGCCGCCTTCACGTCGAAGCGATGATAGAATACTTGCCGCTGTCATATTATAGCGATGAAGAATATTTGCCGCAAACATGTCGAAGCGAAGGATAATGCCGTTGTCATGTTGATGCGAGGGATATTATGCCGCTAATATGTCGAAGCGAGGGGTATTAATGCCGCTGTCATGTAACGCGAGGGGTATTATGCCACTGATATATAAGACTGCGATTGGCCATTGGTATACATGGAATGGATGCATGTCATGACATACATTATTGGTGTTATAATCAACTGATTGTAATTATGGTACAGGGACAACCGAGGGAGCTTCTTTATATGTGTTAAATACAGGAAGTGATTGCATTTACGGTTTATGCATTGAATTATGATCATATTATTGTGAATATGGTTTTCATACATGCTCATGGTTTTGGGGTTGTTCCTGTAGGTACTTTTGGGCGTACGGGCTGAGGCGGGTTGATGCGGTGAGCCAGTGAGGAGTGCTTTTGGCATAGCAGGCCTAATTCTTTTGTATAGTCTCTACTCTAGGAGTAGTGTAAAACTATAGGATTAACATTCAATTGGTTGGGAATGTAATTAATCCTTTTTGGAAATTTTAATTTGGCCTGTAATCATAACGGCTCAGTACGTCAACACGTACTTTATAGTCTTATATGCATGTTTAGCTCTATTACGCCTTTTATCCGCACTTAAGGAACTATGGTCCTTACATATGTAATTGAGCGCTTTTAACAAACTATTATGGCATCTGGAGAGATAGTTTGAGGCTTTGAATCTTCCATAGTAGTATTCAATCGGATTTACTTAACTTAATAGTGAACTTATAGTCTTGAACTATTTAGTCGTTGGTATAAACCTAGACAATTGAACCCACACCATAACAATTCTAACATTCACATTAGTTTCTTACGGTTGTGTCCATTCCGTCCATGGACCACGCTTTGTTTCATAAGTGCTTCCCAATTTTGAAGCTGCCACACTTCGCACTTATGTAGGTGATCTCCTAGAACAGTTTATCCCTCTATACTTCAAAATATTCTTAGATGTCTTAGGAACCATTAAAGGCCTTTTGTCTATCCTCGTACCCCTTTTGCAGGTTACACCCCTTATCATAGGAATGTGTTGGAGATATATCTCCAGGTATTTATACAATCTCATAATTTAGTTGTCCCTTTTGAACTTAGATCTTGGGATCTCCGGTCAACAAGGTTGGGTATCCACTAAGAGATTTTGATTGTAGGGTTTTAATCACATTCCCCTCGATAAACTTCCACATTATCTCTCGGTTAACTATGTCATATGCAAATCCGCAGTTTCACATAATCACTCGTGATTATGCCACTAGAGATCATTTTGTCATATGTCATTAATGCAACACATTTTAGTTGCATGCACATGATTTTTCTCTAACAACTTATAAAGCCACTCGGCCGAAGAAGCTTTATATGTTTTGCATAGAGAATTTTTCACAACATTATATCTTCAGTTTTGGTAATCATATTACCTCATTTGCATCATTTTATCCTTTTAGAATATTTCCATCATCGAATTTTTTTAAGCGTTGTAAACGTGTTTTTTTTTACAAAATTCGAGACCAGAGAAACTACTCAACTTTAACTCACACTTTATATTTAAGCGCATAGGTTCTTAAAATTACAAGTTCAAGATTCTATTTCTTCTAAACTTGAAATTTAATAGCACAGCTTAAAATTTTAAACTCGAATTAATCCTTGAGATTTCATTCTTCAAATGTCTTGGAAACTAAATCCCAAGCATTGTTATTGGTGCACGCACATCAAAAAGTCTTGTCAACGTTTTTCTTTTTTACTTGATGATTTCTAAATTGCTTATCCAATGAGCATATCATCAATACACAAGCATACATATGTTTAGGAGTGTACACACTTATCACACTAGTTGATCTATTTGATAACATTATTTGTCAATTTGACGTTTCTTATGACTTTACTTTAGCCTTCATATTTCTAGTTTATCCAAGTACCCCCACAATTCAAATATTGTAGGAAACTCTATTTTCCTTCAATCACAAGGTTTTTTGTCATTGCCTAAATGTGGTACTTAGTCTGTGATTGAATCCTAGAATTGCAACCCCCGCATCTTCGGGTAGTAACGAAGTGCACTGGCGTTCAAACTTTCGTGTTTCAAGTTCTAAGCGTTATCGTCTTACAAATCCAAATTCAAGTTTTTATTTCTTGAAAATTTCGGATTTATCCGTACTTGCTTACAAAATTTGAAACTTGGATAATATTATCAAACTCGGTTCACAATTTGTAATTTAAGCGCAATAACTTAGAAAACTTGAAAGCAAGATTTTAAATCTTGCAAATTCATGTTATAAGCGTACTAACTTAGAAATTCAAAATGAACCAATTTGATATATTACAACGCCTAGTCAAAATTTATGGCTTTGATTTATCACTTGTGTTTTAAGCGTACAAAGCTTAGAAACTCGAATTCAAGATTTTATAGTCTTGCAGATTCAAGCTTAAGCGTCAAATTTTCAGACAACACAAGCATAATCTACTCACAATTTCCCATATCAAAACTCATTTTTGCTAAATTTTATTGCAATCTCATTTGCCTCGTGTAACAAAAAAGTCACAACAATATCATGTGCAAATATTGATAAAGTAACAAATTACTTTTCTCACATCTCTAGTTTGCACAATATTTCTATCACAAACATCATTGTGAGTTAACTCTAGCGACGTTACGATCATTCTAACAAATGAATGACGATTTTGTTAACTTAGTGCCCACACAAGCAATAAATTTAACATTACAATTTGTGTTGTGAATTATGGTTTAAATGATCCTAACAACCATGCCACAAACTATAAGATTCAATACAAGAAGTAATAATATAAATTTTATTGAGTTAAACAAATATCGTCATTACATTTATTTAGAATCACTATATTCTTGGAGTTTACAGCTTTCAAAGATATAAAATCTAATTAAACGGTAAGCACTAGATCATCAAAATTATTTGAGACATGGTCTTCTTCAGTCACATTTACTTGATCAATAACCTTCCCACGACCGTCTTTATTGCGACAATCCTTCTCCATGTGATTGGGTTTTCCACATTTGTAGCAATTTCCTTTGAACTTCTTCGCCTTTCCAAATTTGGAGGCCATGCCGTCAAACTTGCGCTTTGTTCCGGCGGCTTTTTCACTAAGTTCACTCGTGCTTCATGTTGGTGCCAATTTTTCCTCTTCTCAGAAATTCTGATGTCCTCTTCGATTTTCAACCGAACCACAAGGTCTTCAAGATTCATATCTTTTAGTTTGTGCTCGAGATAATTTTTGAAGTCTTCCATGACGGATGCAACTTCTCAATCATTGAGGCCACTTGGAATGTATCACTTAGAACCATTCCCTCCTCATGATATTCGTGCATGATTACTTGCAAGTCTTGCACTTGCGTTATCACTAGCTTTGTGTCAACCATTTTGAAATCCAAGAATCGCCCAACGATGAATTTCTTCATGCCGGCATCCTCAGATCTATTCTTTTTCTCCAAGGATTGCCTCAATTCCTTGGCCGTCTTCACTAGACAATACACATTGTATAATGTGTTGTCCAGTATGTTGAGAATATAATTCTTGACAGGAAATTGCTTTGATTCCACGCATCAACCACATCCCTCTTTTGGTTGTCAGTTTCACTCTCCATAATAGTAGGAGCTACAAATGGCTTTTTAGCAAGAATGTCGAGGCGAAATCTATAATCTTTGTCCTTAAGACAATATTGCCCAGCTATGGTGCTAACAGTTTACTTTGGCAATTTGTCTCTCAAGATACAACGACTATAATTTGTGATAGGAGCACTCCAGATCACAAATCCTTTAAACGACAAAGGTTTAAAAGTGTTCACTATGCAACAAGGATAAAGATCCACAAAATTACTCAAACTTTGATCTTCTATATGATGTGAATTTCTAAAATTCCAGGTCTAATTCATTCAAGGGTTGTTTCTTATATAGTATACCAAGTGGTGTCATCAAGAGACACCATTGGGAAGCATCCATGAAAAATTGCACCCCAACATGAATGGACACTTCATTTAATTTGGAAGCAACCAATCATGAAAAAATCCATCCCAACATGAATGGACACACCATTTAATTCAATTCAAATTTCCAACATTTTAATCATACATGCTTGCTGTAATATCTGATGCAGCGGGTATAATCTTTGCATTGTATTTGGTTTTAATCAGTTACTACTCCTTCTAAACTTTGGTTCACATGATATATTATCATGTTAGAAAAGTATTAGTAACTTGACTTTTGTAGATGAAGTAATGCTAGTAATCAGGAGTTAACGAATTTTCGTATTACTTGGTTATATGTAGCGTAATACTTGGAAAGCTATCAGTTCATCTGTCGACCAGAATTAAAGGAATAAGGTTGTTGCGATCAATAACATATGACATGTATCTGTATTATTTGATACATGATTTGTTGAATTAAGAGTCATAAACTTCTTTAACTTGGCTTTATTAGGAAAATGGGCATGGAAAATGTTACAGGAACCTAACACACTTTGGGTCAGAATTTTAAGAGCACACAATGAGGCGGGGGGGGTAGCGGTTGGTGGGTGGACTTAAATGGGACGGGGTCGTGGGGGATGGATTCTATATGGTGGAGAGACGTAAAAAAACATATTTTGTCAGATAATAATTGTTGGTTCTGGGATGGATTGGTAAGGAAGTAGGAGATGGTAATGGGACAAGATTCTGGGCAGATAAATGGGCGGGAGGGGAAATCCTATCAGTAAAATTCAACATGTTGTTCAATGTGGATATGGAGAGCGATTGATTTATCTCTGAGAGGGGTGAGTAGAGTGAAGGGTGTTGGTTATGGAATTGGAGATGGAGCAGAGCTTTATTTACTTGGGAAGAAAATATGCTTCACAATCTTGTTAATTTTATTGACAGGTACTCTCGGCATCCTGGAAGTGACGATATTTGGCTGATAGTGAAAAACAGCATCTTGGAGGAGCCTTTGTCTGAGAAAAGTGTGCTGATGGCAGTATGATCTAAATTGGTACCCAAGAAGGTTTCTGGATTTGTGTGGAAACTACTCCAAAATAGGATCCCTACAAAACTTAATCTCTTGCCAAGAGGTATCACCTTGGATCATAACTATATTCTTTGTGTTTTTTGTGGTGAAGTTGAGGAGGATACCAAGCATCTTTTCTTTACTTGTTCGTATGTTAATGGTGTTTGGAAAGACTGATATAAATGATTTAATTTTCAAAGTGTGCTACATGAAGATCCAATAAAACATTTTTGGCAACACTTGGGCTATCTCGGTGGATCGAAAGGTAAGCGTAATAGAAAAGTATTTTGTAACGAGGTAGTTGCGTGTGAATCCACTATTGAGTTGATAAAATTTAGGTATTGACATTGGATTTTAGCAAAGAATGGTATTCAACCTTATTCGTCTTTAGATTGGTTTCAAGAACCTCCAATTTGTCTGAATTTATTAATGAAGGAGTTTAGTATAATCTTTACTTCCCCACACTGTTGAATCAAAGATTGGAGGGAGGATCACATAGAAAGAACACTTCAAAGCCTGAGATGCATTGCAAATGGTTGGGAGTTTAAGAACATTCCGTCTTGGCACACATGAAATATTAACCTGCATGCTAATTTCAAGATTGATGGTTGCTGAAAGATTGTTTTGGGGACAACTTCTATAATATTTGAGTTAGTAAGGAGTTTTGTTAATGGAACTATTTCAGGAGTATATATAAGTGTTAGCTTATTATTGCAACCTTGTAATACTTTGAGTTTGAGCACCTCTAGTGCTCATTTAATATATTTGACTTATGCGGAAAAAAATTGATTTGTTGAATTATGTGAACTATGTGAGATTATTTGGTTATGTGGTTTATTTAAATTATGGAGCATTCATGACATTCATAATTGGCATATTGGTGTATGAAAATAAATGTTTTGTAACACACATCATTTTTTAGATATATACATCAAACATAACATATTGAATTGAATATGTCACATGATGCATAGATGATTCATTGGGCATATCATATTGATCTTACCGCTCCTTTGATATCATTTGATCATGATGAGATCTATAGTGTCATGGTGTCACTGGACACGATAATGACATGCAGTTTAGGTAGGAACAGTAGTCACGCGCGTTATCGCCGGACCTATGCACGCGGGATGCTGGGCAAAAACAGGTACGACGAGAGATGCCATAGCGCAATATGTGTGTCGCCATCCTCCTTGTGGATTTTGGGATTACGTATATTATATTTGGTGATTACTTATATGGTATGGCCCCCTCTTATTTGTAAATTATTGTCAAATGGGGCCCCTGTATAACCCATATTCTGCTACTAGACTATAGTACCAGTTACTTGACGAGCTTTATATTGTTGATGACATTTCCTTGGATTCCAGACGTTTGATATCTCGAGAGGATTTGTACCTTACATGCGTTGCATTGCCTTACATTGCATCATCTAGCACATTTTATAGATACATGATGTAATTATTTGATAGTTCCATATTGGGCTTTGGGTTCACCCCAAGGGGAGCTATTGTTGTCTTTGTGTGTAGACAATGTCATGTAATACATATAACCATGATCTCAAAGAGGGAATGCTCGCTGGAAGATATACCTCGGGTTGTTTTCTGTCTATCCTAGTCGTAGTTAGCTATTTATGCCATGATGTGTTCTGGAATGTGAACTTATGTATATTAAGTTTATTTATGCTCATTCTTGGATATGTTTGATATTTGGTGTTTATTTAATGCTGATGGTATTATGTAAATATTTTCAGTATTTGTCAAGCCCCGAGACCAGAGCGCGTGACACCGACGTTGAATCTAAATATGAAATTCGAATACAACAAGCCTCGTGTACAGATCTATGATAAAATCAGTCAATTTATTCAAAAATCAATAAATTGTCATTACAATTGATTACAAAATACATTGTCTCGGATTAAATCAAAGATGTGGAAGCGTAAATAAAACTAATAAATTTTCTTGAAGGTCCTTCGTGGATCATTATCTCCAAAATTGTTCTTGTTCTTCTTCCTTGGTCTTCTTTTCGTCTTTGTCTGGGAGGGGAGGTAAGGGGGGTGAGTGTTTGGGAAAAACACCCAGCAAGTAGGGCCCGATTGAACATGGTAAAATATACATATATTCATAGCAAAAATCCTTTAAATATTTATTTATCAAATCACATAAATGTTGGCATATAAACAGTTTTCTTACTCATAAGCACATATCTTCCACATATTCTTATAACGACTTATTGGATTCAAGAGGTAGCTCCCCTGTGCATAGCACTTTGCTCCGCGAATTCAAGAGGTGGCTCCCATATACGTGGCATTTTGCCCCAAAGGTTCAAGAGGTGGCCCTCGTACGCGTAGCACTTTGCTCATTGGATTCAAGAGGTGACTCCTACTCACGTAGCACTTTGCTCTGCAAAGTCCTTTCGTTCATAATCATGTCACTTACTTGTTAGATCTAAAACATAATCTTCATATTTGATGTTCAATCAAAAGTTTAAACATATATATAGTTTTGAAACGAAATGGTAATTGTAGCAAAAACCCACTTACCGTCGTTGGATAATCGAAGCATGTTGAGATGAGATTCCGGGTTGAGAAATGATGAAAATCCCTAAATTTTTCCTTGAAAGTTTCGATATGTGTGTGTGTGTGGTGTGAGTGATATTTTCGAAAAAAATACTAAGTGTAGAATAATATTTTCGTGTCATGGTATAGTGTGATTTTAATATGGGGAGGTGTACTACAATTTAGATCCATTACTTTGGCTCCTAATTGGCAAGACTTCACTAGGATTGGGAGGCAATCAAGTGGGGTGGATTGAGGGGCATGAGTTGGGGTCATCAATGGAATAAACATATGGGGTCACCACCTTTAGACATTTAAGTTGATCAAAAATCCTAGCCATTTAGTTTTATGATTTTAGCAAGGAGATGAATGACTAATCAAGATTGGAAAAATGCACTTGAATAGGCAAATTGAGTGGTCATCACATTTCATAATTTGAACAAGTAATGAATGCGGTCATCATCAATGGGTAATGTAGAAGAATTTATTGACAATTACAAAACGTTGGCGATCTAATGACATGAAGTAAGTCATTAAAGGTCATTATATTGGATTGAATGTGATTGAATGGTGGTTGAATGAGATTGAATGGTGGCAAGGTTTGGGTTAAGCACTTAAATATCATTGAATGACTAATGATAATAATTGGGCAAGTCCATTGAATGGTTTAATTATGTACTTTCAGAATGGAGCCTCATTGGGTGCCTTTTTATGTAGGATTTGTGTAGGAATTATAGTATAACTTTTATCTATTCATTGAAAGATTTAATATTGGTTATTATTATTAATATTATTTTCAATGATTTCTTAATTATCTACAACTTTAAATTATTTAAAAGTTTACAAGCTAAAATCATATAACCTAGGTATTATCTCATACACAAAATCTAATAAGTTATAAACTTAAATAGGTGATTAAAAGTCCACAAGACTGAATAATATATCCATAATGCAAATCTATTATTTTTAAAATTTTAAATATTATCTTGGTATCACGTAATTTGTTTGACCAAAATTTAGGGTCTTCACAGTATTGATATATAGATATACATATGATAGATGATATTACGTAAAAATTCTTTGGTATGAATTATGTGATGGATGATCATTGTACATGATTTCATTATTATGTATTTACTTTCAGTATGAGTATACTGATATATGTATTATTAGTATTGGTATCTCCCTCGTGCGGGGATGACAGGCCGAACTTTTTAGGGCCACGTGTTGACAAAATTTAATTAATCTTCCGCAGTTTATACTAAAATAATCTTTATATGATAATTAAGCACTGATTAGGAGCAGGCCTTCACAAAAAGGCACATCAAGACTTCCATGGAACAAAGGAATAAAATTGTAAAATAAATGACTAAATTACAAAAAATTGAAAGATGAAAAGTACTAGAACCCAATTAACAATATAGAGGACAAAAAACACGATGAGATAAACATATATGACCAAATTCCAATTCTGCCAATTATTCAAATGATTAAGTCCATGGAACTCAAAGATTTAATAATTGGGAAAATTACATTTAACATCTTATAGTTTAAACAACAATGAATTGTAGCACTTTCAATCCTCTAGACATGATTTTGTGTCTTTATCAATTATTTATCAACGTATTACATCACCTGTACATCCTCAAACTTAGTACCTTTAAGCTAGTTGCTAAAAAATTTAAGAAATAAAAAAGTACTTTGCGTATCAAAATTATTTAGTTATCTAGTTATTTGATTTTGGAAAGAAAATTTTGGCACCCCAAATATCATTTCGATTTTTTTTAAAAAAAAAATACAATAACTAGCTTAAGGGGTTATAAGTTTGAGGATGTACGACGATGATGAAACGCAATGATGAATCATCGATAAACATAAAATCGTGTCAAGAGGATGCTATTGGGGTACACCAATTGCTCTTGCTGTGTTATCGTTGTGTATAGTTTAAAAGATTTGAGCTTCACTATTACCATCAGTTATAGCTTCTGGTAAAGCGGCAATCGCTTGATCCTACAGATGCGAAGTATTACAATTTGTTGGAACCGAAGAGGGGGTGAATGATGTTCCTTGGCTATTTTAGCGATTTAAAGTGATTTTGCAAAAGTCGAGCTTGCGCTGCGGAAGACTTCAAGTCAATCAATCAATGAACAATAAGAAATAATAAAGTAAATACGTAATGTAAATAAAGCAATAAAGAACATAAGTATTTGTTATAGAAGCTTGGCGATGAATCACCTACGTCTCCTCTTCCCGGTTAGAAAACGTCCAACCGAGGTTCCACTAGAACACTTTGATCTTGCCCTTGAGGGCTCCAATTAGCCACAAACAAACTCTTCCCGATTCACACACTCTTCACGAGTCTTCTTGGCCTCAAGGGCTCCAAGGATAGCCACAAACAAACTCTTCCCGAGTCACACACTCTTCACGAGTCTTCTTGGCCTTAAAGGCTCCAAGGATAGCCAAAAACATGCACAAACTTCACTTGTTGATGACTTATACAATTTCCAACTTGCGTCGGTGTTGGAGGACCTTACAACGATTCAAATAACACCTTCACGGTGTAACCAAATGAAGAACATAAGCTCTCACGTAAAAAATGAATTACAATCTCTCAATACAACACAAATGTAAGAAGTTTGCAATGCTAGATTGAATTTAATTGAACACAGCTTTCTTGTATTGTATCCTCTTGTTTCTTGTCTTCAACTTGAGACCAATCATCCATATTTATAGTGTAGGAAACACCCAATTGTCATACTAGCCGTTAGCAACATTTAAGGAAAAAATCGCTCTTGCATCGCCTGAAACTATCTTGGATTCGCCTCAGCCCAACAGCCAAAATATTTTAAAAATTCACACAGATCACCTCAGGCGATCACCCCATTGCCTGGGGCGATCCCTAATAAAAAACAAAGCCGTGGGAAAAATTCTGGATCGCCTCGGGCGTTCCATGTATCGCTTGGGGCGATCGCCCTTTAGAAAATTGCGTAGGAACAATTCTGGATCACCTAAGGCATTCCACGCATCGCCTGGGGCGATCTGGTTCGCCAGGGTGCGCCTGTGCCATCGCTTGGGTCGATGGTACGCAGCGTTGGCACGCGTGGTTCGGATCGCCTGAGGTGATGGCCGGGATCGCCTGAAGTTATCTGTCAGATTTCAACACTCTCAAACTTTGCACTTTTAGACCATCTTAAGCTCATTTCTAGGAAAATTGGTGGACATCAAAGTTGTAGAATGTCCTCTTAGCTACGCGTGGATACCCAAATAATCACATTTCATTAAGGTATGAAGAAGTTATGCCCAAAATGCTACAGCCGCTCCAACATTGCTACAATCTGCACTTGATGTGAATTCAATGCCATTTTGATCCATGATGCAATCCGATTTGGACCAAGATGTTTGAATATGAAATCTAGAATTCTGAGTTGGTTTTCCAATCTCTTTAAATTCATGCCATTCGGATCATCGAGCCAAGAGATATTATCAAAACACTGCAATGCGCCCCAATTGGCTTCTATGCGAATTTGCCCACCAACGGACCATTGGTTTGTGGGTCTTCATCACATCATAAGATATTGTTCCAACATCATTCCACACATGTTGAACACTTAGTTTGGTTGTTCATAGATGTCATTCCTTCTCGTCCAAGCTCAATATCTCCCTTGATAAAATTCACCGCTTGTCCTATGAACTCGCAAATGTCATTGTGTAACTTGAGTCCTCTTTCATTGGTCTTCCCAACCAATTTATCAATCTAACCCTGTACACTAAGTAGACACATTAGTACAACAAATGCAAGTTTTGTTGATCATCAAACACATAAATAATTTGGAGATTAATTAAGCATTAAACTCAACAATGCGTTTAAGGCTCAACAATCTCCCCTTTTTTATGATCACAAAACTTGGTAAACTTGTAAATGAAATATGCATGAAACAAGAATAAATAAGGCTCCCCCTCAATACATGCATAGCGCATACAAATTTAACCAATAAAAGCATATTCAAGAACTCTCCCCCTCAAAACATGCATGTATTAAGTTTCAAGTTTACTACAAAATTCTCCCCCTTTTTGTGATAATCAAAAAGCACAATTTTCAAATAAACAAATCAAGAGAATATATCACATATATATATTGACACATTGCAAAAGTCTAAAAATAGGCACATGTTCCTCATCAAGCATGTAATAGCCATAACAAGTATAAATTTAATAAATTCATTATGTTAGGATCGAGGTAGTGTTTAGAAGGGGGGGTTGAATAAACAATTGATTCAATTTCGATTTCTTTCTCAAGTTAACTATAAACTGTTAAGTATTACAGTTGCTTCTCAATATCAGGCAAGTCAGCAGACACTTATTATAGTGCGGAAGACGTCTGCTGAACTTGTGAGAAATAAAACTGAGTAGTAAATAAGCAATAAACAAATGACACAAGAATTGTTTCTGGAAGTTCGAAGCACAACGCTTCTACGTCTCCCCTTCTTCCTTTGCAGGAAGGATTCACTAGAAGACTCGGTTTACACTTTACAGTATACAACCTTCTTAGGCACTCACACAACTTGGCCTAAACTCCTAGCAATCACAACTACTTGATTTGGTTACAAAAGATTCTATGACACTCTTTACAGAATACACGTTTAGCTTTGAGTGTTCTTGAGCAGCAGGCTTCAGTTGGAAAAATCTATCACAGATTCAGTTGCACTGCTTGTCTGCTCTTTGCTGAACTTTTAGAATATCAGTAAGTTGATTTTCTTGTCTGCTTTGAAGTATTTCTCTTTGTTGAAAATCGCTCAGCTAACCTCTTCATTCTTTGCTTGGACGTATTTATAGGTTTGGTTGTCCAACGGTAGCTTTTCTGTATTAGGAAGAGATTAGCTTTCCAAATTCATATTGTCTTCTTTCCTATTTTGTTAAGCAGCGACTCTTTAACTCTGACGGTAATGGTGGCGGAGATATAGCAGGGTGCGCCGCTCTGTTGTACCTTTGTCAGAGAATGTTGTACTTATTTTGTCTCGTTGCTCAGTGCTCTTACTGGAAGTTTAGACTTCTGCTGGTTTTCTTTGTTCAACTGGTCGTCCGTCCTCTTATGACCAGTTGATGTCTTTGTTCAGTGTGAGACTATCCGGTTGATGGTTGTCCAGTAGATGTTCATCCAGTTTATGTTTATCCGGTTGATGTCTGTATCCAGTTGGTCTGTCCAGTTGGTGGCCATCCAGTTGATGTCTATCCAGTTGGTAGCCATCCAGTTGATGTCTGTCGGGTTGATGTCTATCCAGTTGGTAGCCATCCAGTTGATGTCTATCTAGTTGGTAGCCATCCAGCTGATGTCTGTCCGGTTGATGTCTATCCAGTTGGTAGCCATCAATTTGATGTCTATCCAGTTGGTAGCCATCCAGTTGATGTCTGTCACCCGGTTGGTGTCTTCACCCGGTAGGTGTTCATCCAGTTGGTCTTTATCACCCGGTAAGACTTCATCATCCGATAGGTGTTCATCCAGTTGGTCTTTATCACCTGGTTGGAGTCTTCATCCGGTAGGAGTCTTCATCCGGTAGGAGTCTTTGTAATCACCAAAACTTAGAAATCGTTTCCCAACAATTTCCCCCTTTTGGTGATGACAAAACTAAGCAATAACGATTTCATACTCGAATAATTAAGTTGTGAATCCTGAAAATACTTGAAGACATAATTGAAAGGAAATTTCATTTGTTATAAAGATAAGCAGATTACAAGTTGTAATCAAACTGAACAATTGATAGAGATTCATCCTTCATTTAAGATGGATTCTGATAACTGGATCTAACCTAATACAGATCTATTTCTACAAAATATAGCTGATACATGACAAATTTAAAACAAACAGTGTAGACCGGAGAGCTTCGATCCACCTAGTTGCGGAGAGGAAGAGCTTCGATCCACCTTGTTTCAGAGAGGAAAATCTTCGATCGTCGATCCACCTTGTTTCAGAGAGGAAGAACTTCGGTCGGAGGGATAGTCAAATGTATATTCATCAGGCCTCCATGGTTTATGGATTCACCTATGAAAATACTCTATCTCTGTTTTCCCCCTTTTTGTCATCAGCACCCAGGTAACTCCTGACTGTAGTTCCTGACCGATGATGAGCATCAGAGCAGGATCCAAACGCTGAAGCTTAACGGAGCTGGGTTAGATAAGTAATCAACCCATGAGGGGTTGATTTAGATAAGTAATAAACCCATGAGACTGAACAGTTGCAAAGAGAAAACCAAGGAATTTTCAATGAATTGAAAAGAATCATGATGAGTGAATGTGTGTTATAACAGAAAAGATGAGTCTCTATTTATAGAAGAATTTCATTAAGTGTGAACATAATAATGAGGTTACGATAAATACGGAAAAGTCAAATGAAAACAGTAAATAGATAAGAGTAATTAATAAGGGATCAGAAAATGATACTATTTCCTCCCTAGCCAATGTTGGGAATAGTCGCGCTTTTCGGTAGATGGTTGGCGCGGATTTCGAGATCTTTGCTGAGTAGATGGTCTGGACTGATGGGATGCCCCAGCTGCAGTGGATGAACGATGTGCTGGACTCGGATCTCGCTGGGACTTAGGAGCAGAGCGGCTAGACTCAGGCAGTCTTCGAATAATTTGAGGGGCAGCAGGCAGACTGTTGCATAGATCTTGAATTTGAGAGGCAAATGCTGCCTGCATGGTTGCCAGTTGCTCGGTCAAGACTTTCTTGGCATCTTCTATATTATCTCCAAGAGCCAGGGATGTGGCAGCATGAAGTGATTCATTATGTGAGTGATCTGAAGACGAGCCTGGCCGATTCGAGACAATGAGTCCACAACTGCATTCTCAGCAAAAGTCTGAAGTCTGGTGACAGTAGTCGTTAGACTATTTAAGTCCCTGTAGACTTGCTGGAACTGAGAGTCCGCGTGCTGCTGATGGGTGCCAAGAATAAGAGTCGCAGTGCGCTCTTCCTGCTTGAGTTTATTTACATCGCTGGCTAGTGCTGAAATTGCATTGGATAGATTTGCTAGCTGTACAGCAATGTTTGGTGGCTCGTCCAGAGGGATTGAAGTTTGAAAGTCAAAGAAATCCTCTGAAAGTTCTTGAGCCATTGACGGATCCACAGCAATTATTTGAGGGTCAGCAGTAGGAGCAAGAACACCGGGATGAGCATCGACAACTGCAGTGGATAGTAAAGCAGTGTCTTCAACAAGTGGGGCAGCTGTTGAGTCTGAGACAGTAACAACCATAGTAGCACTGTCTTCAATAAGTGGGGCAGCTGTTGAGTCTGGAGCAGGTACAGCCATATTAGCAGTGGCTTGGACAACCGCAGCAGCAAACGACTGGTGTGATCATTTGAATGTGAGGACTCACTGGGTTCATGGTTGCCAGATGAGATGGTAACTTGATGAACCACAGTCTGAATTACTGTGTCCACATTTTCGTGATCAACAACCATCGGTTGGGTCGATTGATCATTATAAGAGCTGGGAGCAGAGGAGACAAGGTGAGAAGTTGGAGAGAAGAGTTCTTTAGCAGGAGAAGTTGCCTCCAAGGCAGTTGACGCTGTCTACACTCCAGTGGGAGTTGTCTCCAGGTCAATCGAAGTTATCTCCACATTAGTAGTAGCAATCTCCAGATCAGTAGTGGCTATCTGTAAATCAGGCTGGTCGGGACTTGCAATATTTACAGCAGTAGAACATGAGTGAAGTCCAGTTGATATGCGAAGATCATGAAGAGCTTGCTCGGCCATTTTCAGTTTTGGTCCAAGAGCATTTAGAACTGCTCTATCATGATTCGCTGAGCCTGAATCACCGTTGAAATGCTGAAGAAGGGTTTCAACAAGGGCTTGAAGTTCGCCCACATAGTTCATCAGACGGAATATATCCCTCAGCTTCAGGCTCTTCTCAGGGTCTGTGATTTGAAGATAAGCCAAAATTTGGTTCTCATCTTCCCTTGCCTGATCCAGAATAGGATTGAAATCATTAAATCGGACTTTCACTCGTGCCTTCACCCATCGATCAAAAATGTCTAGCCGTGGCTGCAGATTGGCTTCAACGGTATCCATGACCATTTGTATCTCAAAGGCAACAGGTGTAGATACTGGAGCCATAAGAGTTTTGCCTTTACCAGCGGTGGTGGTCTTCAGATGACAGTAAGGACACAAGGACTTGGGTGTCCTAAAACTGATAGAGCCTGGTGCTTGCTGAGAGCTCACCAGTGCAGAAGAATTGTCAGCTGGAGCCACTGAGGTAGCAAGTACCATGGCCAATGAAGCAGTTGGTTCCTCAGATGGAGGATTTTCAGGGCTGGGTTCTATACCAGGGATATCTTCTTGTTCTGGGCTTCTTAGGGGGGGGAGGAGGAGGAGAAGACTCAGCGGATTCCGATATGGTTTGTTCAGAGTCACTAATAACTTGAGTCGATCGGCGCTTCGTCACCCCAACTTCTATGCCACTTCGCTGTCTGTGAAGCTGAAGATGCTTTGCAGTGATTAGTCTCCCTGGATGAAGGTTGGTGAGAGCCCCTGTCTTAATGTTTTTGCTGTCAAAAAGGCTGCTTAGTGGTAGGGCGAAGCCTGATTGACCTTTGCCAGAAACTACGAGACCATTCAGAATTTGAAATAGTACAACTGACCAGTTTATCTCCAAGCCTTTGCATATGGCACTCATAACATCAAATTTTTCTGGGGTGATGATATCAAATGACCCAGCTTTACATAGTAGCCCCTTTGAAACGATATCCGCCAGTTGTCGGAAATGACTCTTCATTAATACTTTCCTGAATGGAGGACGTTGAAGGCGATTTGCAGAGTCAGAGACTATGAGGCGCATCTCTTCTCGTAGTTCCACTGGAATAGTGGAAAAATCAGTAAGTCCTGTGGAGGGAAGGCATAGGTGGGTGGCAAATTCAAGTTGGGTGATTGTAACCAACTGTTCGGAGATGGATGCCACCACGGAGCCATCAACAACTTTTGCAGTAGCAAAGAACTCGTGTAATTCTTCCTTGTAGAATGAGGGGGCCTGGCTTAGGATCACTAAGAGACCGGAGGTATCCAACTTGTGAATCAGTTCCTTTGTCTCTTCATCAGATGATGTGTAGATTGAATAAAAATCCACATGAACAGCATTTGTGATGAAGCTTGGCTGTGTATTCTTTGACATTTTGGATGATTATGCGGAAGAAACAGCAGCAATCCTGTTGAGTAAAATTTTCTGGAAGGAAAGTTAATCGCAGTGATTTGTTGGAGAAGATAAAGAATAATGAAACTAATGGCGGTGAAAATGAAAGTATATGTAACGTCGTACTGTAGATGAGCGGACACATGTATACGTGGCGATCATCTAACGATTTAAAAAAAATTTAACCAATAAATAAAAGGACAGGATTTAGGCGGGAGTGAAATAATTTATTTTACACACAAGTAATTTTGAATTCCGACGTTTCATTAGGTTAATGAGTATCGAGGGTTATTTTTGTCAAAGCATATTTGGTAAAGTCTGATGGTATGTAGGGTCCGACTAGTAAGAGAGCATCTACTGGATGTAGAGTCCTACTGGTACGTATACACCTACTGCAGCTGACCATTGTATTACCAGCTGAGCTTAAATAACCAAGATAAGAGTATAACTGAAATTCCCCCTTAATTTACGCGAATAAACTTAATAATTCCCCCTGAATTTATTACTAAAACAAAATAATCAAGAAGTAATTTCAATTAAACCAAGAATATTTCGAAAGTAGGAAAACTTAGCGTCCGGTAGGAGTTTTGTGAAAATGTCTGCTGCCTGTTGTTCGGTAGAAATATACTCCAGCCGAATTTCTTTCTTCATTACGTGATCTCTGATGAAGTGATGACGAATGTCAATATGTTTGGTACGCGTATGAAGAACTGGATTATAAGTAATTGCTATGGCAGATGTATTGTCACAAAATATGGGTGCTTCAGTAGATTCAATTCCGTAGTCTCTCAGTTGTTGTTGAATCCAGAGCAGTTGTGTACAGCAGCTTCCAGCAGCAAGGTATTCTGCTTCTGCAGTAGATGTTGCTATGGATGTCTGCTTCTTGCATCCCCATGAAATTAGTCTGTCTCCAAGAAATTGACAGTATCCGCTGGTACTCTTTCTGTCAATTTTGCAACCAGCATAGTCTGCATCCGAATATCCGATCAGATTAAAAGTTGAGTCTCTTGGATACCATAGACCGACATTCTCAGTTCCTTTCAGATATTTGAGAATTCTCTTGACAGCAGTGAAGTGCGACTACTTGGGATTTGCTTGAAAACGGGCGCACATAAAAACTGCGAACATAATATCTGTCGGCTTGGCTGTCAAATACAGTAAAGATCCGATAATGCCTCGATACATTGTAACTTTGACTGGTATTCCTGAATTATCCAAGTCGAGTTTGGCAGATGAGCTCATTGGTGTAGCAGCAGCTGAGCTGGTACTCATTCCATATTTCTTCAGCAGCTCTTTAGTGTATTTGGACTGATTTATCAGAATTCCTTCGCTGGATTGCTTGACTTGCAATCCTAAGAAAAATGATAGTTCTCCCATCATGCTCATCTCAAATTGATCCTGCATAATTTTAGAAAATCTTTCGCACAATTTTGAGTTAGTGCTGCCGAAAATAATATCATCAACATATATTTGAACTAGCAGAGTATGATCTCCCTTTGTGAATTTGAAAAGGGTCTTGTCCACCGTGCCAATGATAAAGTTATGCTCAGTCAAATATTTTGATAGTGTTTCATACCATGCACGGGGAGCTTGCTTCAGACCATACAATGCTTTATTAAGACGAAATACATAAGATGGCTGCTGATGGCTTTCAAATCCAGGAGGTTGTTCGACGTAATTTGCCGTTAAGAAACGCACTCTTAACATCCATCTGATAGACTTTGAAGTCTTTAAAAGCAGCAAATGCAAGAAATATACGAATTGCTTCTAGTCGAGCTACGGGGGCAAAGGTTTCATCAAAATCGATGCCTTCTTCCTGTCTGTAGCCCTGTGCAACTAATCTTGCATTATTTTTTTATTACTATTCCATTTTCGTCTAATTTATTCCTAAATACCCATTTGGTGCCTATTATAGTGTGATGCTGTGGTCGTGGTACTAAATACCATACTTTGTTTCGCTCAAACTGATTAAGTTCTTCTTGCATAGCTTCTACCCAGCTTGGGTCTAACATAGCATCATCAATCTTCTTAGGTTCTAGGTGAGATATGAATGCAGCATGAAGGAATTCATTAATTAATTGTCCTCTGGTGCGTAGAGGACCAACAGGGTTACCTATGACCTGCTCGGGAGGATGATCCTTCATCCACCGGAGCGGAGGTCCAAGAGGATTGAGCCCTTCATTTGACTGGATATGAGTGGGCAGTTCAGAAGTGCTGATTGATGCATCTTTTTCATTTGCTCCTTCTACTGCAGCAGGAGTATGTACACCAGTGTCATTGTTGGCTGGCTGCAGTGCTTGTTGACCAGTAGACTCCTCTGTTTGAGCTTCAGGAACTTCTGGTTCTAAGGAGCAGTCAGTCCTGCTTCTGTAATTGATCTCATCATCAACATTTTCATCAATGTAAGTGCTTTCCAGTCGATTGCTCAAGTTGTTGATCTGCATATCAGATACCTTACAGTCGGTAGGTTCATCAAATTTTACATGCACTGATTCTTCTACAGTAAGAGTTCTATTATTGAATACTCTGAAGGCTTTACTAACTGTAGAATACCCAAGAAATATTCCAGCATCAGATTTGGCATCAAAAGCGGTGAGATGAGTCTTTCCATTGTTATGAATAAAACATTTGCAACCAAACACATGGAAGTAGGAAATATTTGGCTTACTGCCATTCCAGATCTCATAAGGGGTTTTATTTGCTCGCTTATTAATCATTGATCTGTTCTGCGTATAACAAGCTGTGTTGACAGCTTCTGCCCAAAATCTCTGCGATATTTCTGATTCCGCAAGCATAGTTCGCGCAGCTTCTTTCAAAGTGCGGTTCCTACGCTCAGCAACTCCGTTTTGTTGAGGAGTTCTAGCAGCAGAGTATACGTGTTTAATACCAAGGTCATCTAGATATGATTCGAATGACTGATTGGTGAACTCAGTACCTTTATCACTGTGAATTCTATCTATCCCACACGATTTCTCATTTTGGCGTCTTTTCAGTATTTTGATCAGCTTTGGAGTAGCCTGATCTTTGCCACTTA
This sequence comes from Haberlea rhodopensis, assembly GCA_907163345.1. Classification (NCBI taxonomy): domain Eukaryota; kingdom Viridiplantae; phylum Streptophyta; class Magnoliopsida; order Lamiales; family Gesneriaceae; genus Haberlea; species Haberlea rhodopensis. The sequence goes on from CAJQUN010000068.1 coordinate 245,851, forward strand.
GGAACAAGACCCACGTAAAACGAGTGTAATCGTCAATTAACACTTGGGTATACTTCATTCCCCCTAGACTTGTTACTGGTATATGACCAAACAGATCCATATGCAACAACTCTAGGCACCGAGAAGAAGATTTACTCCCTTTGTTCTTAAAGGAGGATCTGATTTGCTTACCAAGTTGGCATGCTGCACAGATCTTGTCTTTTGAGAACTCAATTTGGGGCAGTCCAATGACTAAATCAAGTTTACGCAGACTGGCAATAGTTTTAAAATTTAAGTGACTCAAACGTTTGTGCCAAAGCCAATTCTTGGAAGAATTCAGGGCAGCAAAGCAAGTAGAGGAGGTAGGCTGATTAAGATTCCAATCAATTTTATATGTGTTATCATGCCTTCTTCCTACAAGTAATATACTGCCATCAGTAGATTTGATTGTGCATGAGTGCTGGTTGAACTCTACAGAATGACTTGTCACAGAGTTGACTTATGCTAATTAAGTTATAGCATAGATTTTCAACTAACAGAATATCTTTCATAATAATGTTGTAAGGACCATAGTTCCTTAAGTGCGGATTAAGGGCATAATTAGAGCCAATATAAATTATCAGAGTAAAATAATCGTGTTGAGACTATGAGCCTTAAGAGTTACATGCCAAAATAAGGACTATCAAATGGACTAGTTACATCCCCAAGCAAATGAATGTATTTACTATAGCTTTACACTACTCCTAGAGTAGACACTATACAAAAGTAATCATGTCCTTCATCTACCAAAAGCGTTCTTCACAAGCTCACCGCCTCAACCCGCTTTAGCCCCTTTTTCATGCCAAAAAGTACCTACAAGGACAACCCCCAAACATGAGCAATAATATCATTCATATTCAACACAATATGAATATAAGGCGTAAATGCATAAATCACAATAAAAACTTCCTGTTTTTCCCATGCATTTTAAACGCTTCCAGTTTGGTTGTCCCTGTACCATAACTCATGAGTATAATCAATAGATTATTTAATGGTCTACACATGTCATGACATAATACCATTTCATCATCACCAAATACCAATCACCAATCCCTAGTCTGTTCATCACAATGTATTTTAATGCCCCTCGCTTTTCATATCGGCGGCATAGAATAACCTCGCTTCAATGGACATGCGGCGCTCCCACTCCTCGCTTCACATTGAGCGGCAAATATTCTTTCCTCGCCTCATATGATAACCACGCTTAAATGTGACATGCGGCGCTCCCACCCCTCGCTTCACATTTAGCGGCAACAAATCAAATAGCGGCAAGCATTAAAATCATCAAGGGATGACCACGACTCATGGGATGTGCACCAATAACCATCATATGCATATACAATCATCATGCATAATTCAACATGTATTTGCATCCACAATGCACAATTCCATATATACTCGCATCCACAATGCATAAACAATGAGTATATTAGATACATGTACCGTTGGGTGCCCGTACGTCTTCTACGTACCTTTCCAAAAAGTAGGATGTGGCATGACTTCACTTCCTTGGCTGTGTCGCCACCTGGGATGGTTCTACACATTCACACAAATCAATATTAGAATCCAATAATAGTCCGATACCAAAAGTCCCACCAAAAAAAATCAAAAACACCCATTTTGGTGTCTCGCGATCGATCTCCATATAGCCCCGATCGATCGCGAGACTACACTGCCTCGCTCAACAAAAAAACTCCAATTCGCGATCGATCGCTGAGTTTGCGCCGATCGATCGCGGCCTCGCCGATCGATCGCGCCAAACTCGCGATCGATCGCTGAAGGCTACTGCCTTCTCCCCTGTAGCTCGCGATCGATCGGTGGAAAGTGCCGATCGATCGCCGAGTCCTGTACACCCGATTGTTGGGCACTATTCATCCTTCTCCTTCCCCAACTCAAACAAACACAAATATTAAAACATCAACCATACCAAATCACCAAAAACCTTCAATAAACACCCTCATATACTCATAAATTCAACACCCAACCAAAATAATACTAACTCCCCAACAAACCCATTTCAAAACCCAAATATCAAACTCAAATCAAAACAAATCTTTGCAAAAACAACAAGGAAGGTTATGCACCCTTCCTAGACTCCAAATCTTACCAAGAATCACACCAAATTAGATTTTGCAAAGGTTTCCTTTCCCCCTTGGAGCCAAAAACGAAAATGAGAGTGGGTTAGGTTGGAAGGAGTGTTTGGGGATTTAAGGAGTGAATGGTAAAGTGATGGGTGAGGGTGGTGTAATTGTTAATATATGACAATTAAATTGTACCCCAAAAATTAACATGATGTCCAAAATACCCCAACATGGTATTTTAAAAGCATTACATCACAATGCTCCACAATCTCAAATAAATGCATGTTTTACCAATAAATGACTACCAACACATGTAAGTCATTAAAACACCCAATCATCCAACATGCATCACATTCACCCCGAAATGCATTCCCGGTCACGCCTACCATGTGACTAAGCATTTCAACATGATAAATAAATCCAGCACATAATTAATTACCACCATAATTAATCATATAAACACAATTAATGCCCAATTTGCAATCAATTATTTCGGGGATATCACAATACTCCCCTACTTAAAAGATTTCATCCTCGAAATCACATGCACTTACCCCAAAATGAAACTAAACATAATCACATACCAGAGAATAGTTCCGCGTAGTCCATATGCCGCTCCGTCTCCCACGTAGCCTCCTCGACACCCCTGCAATCCCACTGAACCTTGATCATAGGTATCACTTTGTTCCGAAGTCTACGGTCTGCTCGATCCATAATTCTAACAGGCCGTTCCACATAAGACACATCGGATTCCAACTGGTCCTCGGAAGGCTGTAACACATGAGATGGATCCGGCTCATACTTCCGCAGCATCGATACATGAAACACATCATGTATACCAGATAAAGAAGGTGGCAAAGCCAGTCTGTAAGCTAAGGTACCAATGCGCTGCAAAATCTCGTACGGTCCAACATACCTCGGAGACAGTTTTCCGCGCATCCCAAATCGCACAACGCCTCTGAAAGGCGAGATCTTCAAAAAGACCTTATCTCCCAACTGAAATTCCAACGGTCTCCGCCGTTTATTCGCATAACCTGTCTGTTTCTGCCTTATCATCTTTATCTTTTCTTCCATTTCTCGGATCAATTCCGGTCCTCCGACCGATTGGCGGTCCAAATCATCCCAACACAAGGGTGATCTACACCGTCTGCCATAAAGGGCCTCAAAAGGAGCCATCTGTATGCTTGCCTGGTAGCTATTATTATAGGAGAATTCTACCAAGGCCACTGAATCTTGCCAAGAAACATCGAACTCCAATACACAAGCCCTCAACATGTCCTCGAGCGTTTGGATAGTACGCTCGGTCTGGCCATCTGTCTGAGGATGATAAGCAGTGCTCAATCTAACTTCAGTTCCCAAGGCTGACTGAAGACCCTCCCAAAAATGAGATGTGAATCGTGGATCTCGATCCGACACTATGGAAATGGGGATCCCATGCAATCTCACCACATCTCGAATATACAACTGCGCCATCCTCAAAAAGGTGAAAGTCATGCTATAGGGGATGAAATGAGCTACCTTAGTTAATCGATCCACAACCACCCAAATAGCATCAAAACCCGAAGCACTCCTCGGCAGGTGAGTCACGAAGTCCATGGAAATGTGTTCCCACTTCCACTTCGGTATCTCCAAGCTTTTCAACTCGCCGCCAGGTCTCTGCCTCTCGGCCTTAACCTGCTGGCAGATCAAGCACCTCTTAACAAACGTGACGACATCACGCTTCATTCTTTTCCACCAAAACTGACCACGTAGATCTTTATACATCTTCTTTCCGCCTGGGTGGATGCTAAGTCTGCTACTATGAGCTCGCTCCAAGATCCCTCTACGCAACTCCGGCGTACTCGGAACCACCCAACGGTCACCCAATCTCAAGGATCCGTCATCGGCAACTCTGAATTTTGTTGGCTGACCGAGATGTACTAAAGATAACCATCTCTGAACCTCATCATCTGACTTCTGAGCTCTCCTGATGTTCTCATAGATATCTGGCTCAGCTAACAAGGTTGATACATGCATAGGTGATGCATCTATGTCGAAATCATAGCCTAGATGGCAATAGGAGGTCATCATAGCCGACAAATGGATGACATCCTCAGCAGAACTCCTCACTTTCAGGCTCAAAGCGTCTGCTGTCAAATTAGCTTTTCCGGGATGGTACTCAATCTCACAATCATAGTCCTTGAGTAAGTCCATCCACCTTCTCTGCCTAATGTTCACCTCCGCCTGAATGAATAAAAACTTGAGGTTCTTGTGATCCGTGTATATGTTAAACGAAGTACCATACAAGTAATGTCTCCAAATTTTCAGGGCGAAGATGATAGCCGCCAATTCCAAATCGTGGACTGGGTATCTAGTCTCATGCGGCTTCAACTGCCTCGACGCATAAGCCACCACATGCTTATCTTGCATCAGTACACACCCAAGGCCCTGAAGTGATGCATCAGTATACAAAACAAATCTGGAGTTTTCCGTAGGAATCACTAATACTGGCGCCGTCGTCAAACGGTGCTTCAACTCCTGGAAGCTCTCCTCACAAGCTTCTGACCAAAAGAATGGTACTCCCTTCTGGGTCAACTGTGTCAATGGCTTGGCGATCTTCGAAAATCCCTCGACAAAGCGTCGATAATAACCGGCCAAACCAAGGAAGCTCCGTATCTCAGGTACAGAAGTGGGTGCAGCCAACTCCATCACAGCTTCAATCTTCCTGGGATCCACAGATATCCCTATGACATGCCCCAGAAACACTACACTGCTCAACCAAAATTCACACTTGCTGAGCTTGGCATACAACTGGTGATCTCTGAGAATCTGGAGCACTGTCCTCAAGTGTTTCACGTGCTCTTCCTCACTCCGGGAGTAGATGAGAATGTCGTCGATAAATACAATGACGAACTGATCAAGATACGGCTGAAACACCTTGTTCATCAGACTCATAAAGACAGCCGGGGCGTTCGTCACACCGAACGGCATCACTAAGAACTCGTAGTGCCCATACCGAGTCCGAAATGATGTCTTCTGCACATCCTCCTCCCTGACTCGAATCTGGTGATACCCGGATCGCAAATCAATCTTGCTATACAGTCTGGTACCTTGCAACTGATCAAACAAATCATCAATCCTCGAGAGAGGATACTTGTTCTTCACTGTGGCTTTATTCAGTTGCCGGTAATCGATGCACAACCGCATCGAACCATCCTTCTTTTTCACAAAGAGAACCGGTGCGCCCCATGGCGATACGCTCGGACGTATATATCCCTTATCAAGGAGATCCTGCAACTGCTCCTTCAATTCCCTCAACTCCGCCGGTGCCATCCTGTAAGGTGCACGAGAGATAGCGGATGTCCCCGGTAATAACTCGATCCCAAATTCAACTTCTCTAGCCGGTGGGAAACCTGGGATCTCCTCTGGGAATACATCGGCAAACTCTGCTACAACTGGTACATCCTCAACTCTCAATTCTTTATTCTTCCCAGACGTGTCCACGGCATAGATGAGATAGCCCGTGTGGCCACGTTCCAACAACTGAGACATCTTGATTGCCGAAATCAACGGGATCTTCGCACGAGAACCGTTGCCATAAAAAATCCACTGTATACCCAAATCAGATCTGAACCTTACTGTTCTCTGCCGGCAATCTACCACTGCCTGATATCTGTTCAAAATGTCAATACCAACGATGCAGTCAAAGTCTGACATGCCCAATACAATCAAATCTGCCTTCAACTCGTTGCCCTCAAAATAAATGAGGCAATCTGCCATAAACTGATCGGCAACAACATTTCTTCCAGTGGGTGTCGAGACCATGAGAGGCGTGGGTAGAGAAGACGTGCGCATATGGTGTCTCTCCACAAAGCCCACAGATACAAAAGAGTGGGAGGCACCTGTATCGATCAAAATAAAAGCAGGGTACGTAAATAAATGGCACGTACCGGCGATCACCTCCTCCGGGGCTGCCTGGGCCTGCTCTCTGGTCAGCGCATACACCTATCCCTGGGACGGTCCCACTGTCTGGCCTCCCGATGGTCGAGGCACAAACTGCTGCCTCTGGTGCACTGTCCTGTCTTCAAATCTCGGCCTATTCCCTTGAAAATATGACTGTCCTCCCCGAGTGGGGCAATACCGAGAGATGTGGCCCATCTTGCCACAACTATAACAGGCAGAGCACTTACTCGAAGAATGTGGACCTCCACAATTGTCGCACCTTAACTCCCCCGATCTATTTTCTTGCGTAGGCCTCCGGTTGGCTGACCAATTGTTCTTCTTGTTCTCTTGCTTCTGACCATAAAATTTCTTTCCACTGAACCGTGAGGATGAAGAGGCACCACGAGGTTTAAATGACTCCCCTCGTGGCCTCAAGCTATCAGTAGCTTGCCTCTGTTGTGGCACTTGTGGGGGTACAGCACTAGGGTAGGCCCCAACTCCAATCTCCGCAAGCTCTGCTCTTGTGAGAGCATCATCAAAAGAAGTGGGGTTATTGGTGATAACCCGGTCAAAAAGCTCCGGTCGTAACCCCTTCATAAAGTTTCTCATCTTTGCGTGCCCATTGGTGGCAATGTGTGGAACATACCTCAGCAACGAGGAATAATGCATGGCATAGTCTGACACTGACATGCTCCCTTGTTTCAAGCTTGCAAACTCGTCTTCCTTCGTCTGTCTCGCCGCCGCAGAGAAGTACCGGTTCAGAAACCGGGTTCTGAAGAGCGTCCAATCGATCACTGCACCCTGTGCTCTCAGTTCCATTACCGTGCTCCTCCACCACATGGAAGGTTTCTTTGCCAACTGGAACTCCGCCAGCCTCAGCCATGCTGTAACAACACAAGGAGCCGATACAAATATCTGTTCAAGCCTTTCTAGCCACTCCTCAGCCTCCTCTCCTGATTCTGTCCCCTCAAACCGGGGCGGGTGGTAAGACAGAAACTTAGTCAAACTGATCTCACCAGGTAGTAATAACTGAGCCACTGGTTCCATGCCTACAGCTGGTGGAGGTAGAGGGTTTGCCTGACCAATGCTAGCGTTCACGCTCCCAACATCACCAACCTCTTCATTAAGGTTCCCCGCGTTCATAGCAGCCATGTTGTAACACAAAGGTTAACAACAATTCCAAAACAAATATATATGTTATGCCGTTAGATAACAGGAATGATAATAACCATGTTAGTATAACAGTATATACAACAATATGCACCACATGCATAAACATGCTTCAAATGTAAGCACCTAGCCAATCATGCTAAGGCTACCCTTCACTCGTTCCCGGGTTCTCTAACCACTGCTCTGATACCACTAATGTAAGGACCCTAGTTCCTTAAGTGCGGATTAAGGGCATAATTAGAGCTAATATAAATTATCAGAGTAATCGTGTTGAGACTATGAGCCTTAAGAGCTACATGCCAAAATAAGGACTATCAAATGGACTAGTTACATCCCCAAGCAAATGAATGTATTTACTATAGCTTTACACTACTCCTAGAGTAGACACTATACAAAAGTAATCATGTCCTTCATCTACCAAAAGCGTTCTTCACAAGCTCACCGCCTCAACCTGCTTTAGCCCCTTTTTCATGCCAAAAAGTACCTACAAGGACAACCCCCAAACATGAGCAATAATATCATTCATATTCAACACAATATGAATATAAGGCGTAAATGCATAAATCACAATAAAACACTTCCTGTTTTTCCCATGCATGTTAAACGCTTCCAGTTTGGTTGTCCCTGTACCATAACTCATGAGTATAATCAATAGATAATTTAATGGTCTACACATGTCATGACATAATACCATTTCATCATCACCAAATACCAATCACCAATCCCTAGTCTGTTCATCACAATGTATTTTAATGCCCCTCGCTTTTCATATCGGCGGCATAGAATAACCTCGCTTCAATGGACATGCGGTGCTCCCACCCCTCGCTTCACATTGAGCGGCAAATATTCTTTCCTCGCCTCATATGATACCCACGCTTAAATGTGACATGCGGCACTCCCACCCCTCGCTTCACATTTAGCGGCAACAAATCAAATAGCGGCAAGCATTAGAATCATCAAGGGATGACCACGACTCATGGGATGTGCACCAATAACCATCATATGCATATACAATCATCATGCATAATTCAACATGTATTTGCATCCACAATGCACAATTCCATATATATTCGCATCCACAATGCATAAACAATGAGTATATTAGATACATGTACCGTTGGGTGCCCGTACGTCTTTTACGTACCTTTCCAAAAAGTAGGATGTGGTATGACTTCACTTCCTTGGCTGTGTCGCCACCTGGGATGGTTCTACACATTCACACAAATCAATATTAGAACCCAATAATAGTCCGATACCAAAAATCCCACCAAAAAAAATCAAAAACACCCATTTTGGTGTCTCGCGATCGATCTCCATATAGCCCCGATCGATCGCGAGACTACACTGCCTCGCTCAACAAAAAAATCCAATTCGCGATCGATCGCTGAGTTTGCGCCGATCGATCGCGCCAAACTCGCGATCGATCGCTGAAGGCTACTGCCTTCTCCCTTGTAGCTCGCGATCGATCGGTGGAAAGTGCCGATCGATCGCCGAATCCTGTACACCCGATTTTCGGGCACTATTCATCCTTCTCCTTCCCCAACTCAAACAAACTCAAATATTAAAACATCAACCATACCAAATCACCAAAAACCTTCAATAAACACCCTCATATACTCATAAATTCAACACCCAACCAAAATAATACCAACTCCCCAACAAACCCATTTCAAAACCCAAATATCAAACTCAAATCAAAACAAATCATTGCAAAAACAACAAGGAAGGTTATACACCCTTCCTAGACTCCAAATCTTACCAAGAATCACACCAAATGAGATTTTGCAAAGGTTTCCTTTCCCCCTTGGAGCCAAAAACGAAAATGAGAGTGGGTTAGGGTTGGAAGGAGTGTTTGGGGATTAAGGAGTGAATGGTAAAGTGATGGGTGAGGGTGGGGTAATTGTTAATATATGACAATTAAATTGTACCCCAACAATTAACATGATGTCCAAAATACCCCAACATGGTATTTTAAAAGCATTACATCACAATGCTCCACAATCTCAAATAAATGCATGTTTTACCAATAAATGACTACCAACACATGTAAGTCATTAAAACACCCAATCATCCAGCATGCATCACATTCACCCCGAAATGCATTCCCGGTCACGCCTACCATGTGACTAAGCATTTCAACATGATAAATAAATCCAGCACATAATTAATTACCACCATAATTAATCATATAAACACAATTAATGCCCAATTTGCAATCAATTATTTCGGGGATATCACAAATGTTACCGTAGATAATCTTACCCTTACCCACGGTTCTACCTTTCGCGTTGTCTCCAAAAGTTATTCTGGGTCCAGTGGAGTCCACCAGTTCAGACAATAAGCTCGCATTTCCTGTCATATGTCTAGAGCATCCGCTGTCCAGAAACCATTCTGAGCTCCGAACTTGATGCATTCTAGATTCCTGCAATTAAAGCGATAAAATGATTGGTACCCAATCCTAGTTGGGTCCGGGCAGGATTAGTCCTTTCGGAACCCACACTTGTATGACCCTGAGTGGCTTAGGTCGGTGTGTGTTCTGAAATGTGTGTGCATTCATAAATGATGGTGATGGTCTTGACTGTGTAGTGTGATAATGAGTGTATGCATGTGCTATTGGTTTGTAGTTCCTGTTGTTTGGCATATACCTCTTCTGGATAGGCATACAGTTGTAGTACCAGTTGGGTTTAACCTCTCTAGCTGCTCGACCAGTGGGTTTAAGTTCATTTCTGAACTTTTGCCCCGGTTTAGCTTTCTTGATTGGTTCAACATAACCAATACCTCGGTGTGATGCCTGTTCCTTAATGAGTGTTGCGTTAACAGGTTCTTTAACCAGTTCAATGGGATCATATACTGTGCTAGATCTTACAAAGTTCATTGATTGAACATTGCTTTTCTTTAGACACAGCGGAGGTTCGTTACCAGATGAATTGCTTTCATTGCTATTATAGCCTATACCAGTTCGATCACTAGCAAGTCGAATAGACTCAAGCATTTCATCTTTTCTGGTAGTTGACGCATTCCAAATGCTGACCAGTTTGCTGAGTTTCTGGTAAGCACACTTAGCTTCATCTCTTTCTTTCACTAGAAGACTAGCTGTTTCCCTTAAGCATTTTAACTCATTTGATTGTTCACAATCAAGTTTGTTGTTATGCGTTTCCGTTGGGATTGAGTGCTCAGTCTTATAGCTTTCAAAGGATTCATATAACGTCCGATACTCATTGATCATGTCCTGCAATGCATTGGTAAGTTTACTATGTGTAAATTCAGATAGATTAGACTCGTGTACCTCAATTTCATCATTTGCCATTAAGCAGTGGACTTCCTCGTCTTCACTCTCGCTGGACGAGCTGGTTGACTCCTCTTATTCTGATTCAGAATCAGCCCATTTGCTTTTACTTTCTTCTGCCATCAAAACCTTTTGGTCTCTGTCCCTTCTGGATGATTTTCTAGTTTCCTTGGATTTTCTGTGATCCTTGGATCCTCTTTTGTGATCATCCTTTTTGGGTTTGGGACAGTCGGCGATGAAATGCCCTGGCTTGAGACAGTTGAAACATACACGCTCTTCTTCTTCTGATCTTCCTTTGAAGCTCTGCCTTCGTGGATATGATTTCTGATTCTTCTTCATGAATTTCCCGAATTTCTTTACGAACATTGCCATAGCATCATTACATATTTTTTCTGGAGTCATCTCTGTAGCAGTAGGTATGGCTTCTGATGCAGTGAGAGCTTTGGTAGGCTGACTGGTACTGGGTTCATCTTCAACCCGAATACCTATTCGAATTCATAGGCTTTTAAATCAGCAAACAGATCATGCAGATCTATCTTGTTGATGTCCTTTGATTCTCTCATAGCAATGGTCTTGACATCCCATTCTCTTGGGAGACCTCTCATCACCTTGAGGGTGACTTCTCTGTTGGGTAACCCCTTACCCAGACTGCTGAGTTCATTGATTATTCCGGTCACTCTTTCATCATACTCGTTGAGAGTTTCTCCATTCATCATCTTGATATGCTCAAACTTCTGTAATGCCAAAGTAAGCTTGTTTTCTTTAGTTTGATCATTTTCTTCACAGAGTTGGGCAATCTTCTCCCAGATTTCTTTAGCTGTGGAACACATTTTTATTTTGTTGAACATATTTTTGTCCAAAGTTTTGAACAAAATGTCCTTAGCAACGTTGTCCAGATTGGCTTTCTTCTTTTCTTCATTTGACCATTGGGATCTGTCCTTTTCTACCATTTGTGGATCACCACTTGTGATAGAAGCAGTTGTATTGATTTTCATGATCTTCATAGGTCCTTCAGTGATTACATACCACATATCATCATCTTGAGCACTTAGATGTGCTTGCATACGGATTCTCCAATCATCATATTCGTCTTTCTTGAACATTGGAATCTTGCTGAATTAGGCCATCAGTTTTTGGTAACTGGTAATTTCTCAAGATTGAGAAGACCTAAGCTCTGATACCACTTGTTAGGATCGAGGTAGTGTTTAGAAGGGGGGGTTGAATAAACACTAGATTCAATTTCGATTTCTTTCTCAAGTTAACTGTAAACTGTTAAGTATTACAGTTGCTTCTCAATATCAGGCAAGTCAGCAGACACTTATTATAGTGCGGAAGACGTCTGCTGAACTTGTGAGGAATAAAACTGAGTAGTAAATAAGCAATAAACAAATGACACAAGAATTGTTTCTGGAAGTTCGAAGCACAACGCTTCTACGTCTCCCCTTCTTCCTTTGCAAGAAGGATTCACTAGAAGACTCGGTTTACACTTTACAGTATACAACCTTCTTAGGCACTCACACAACTTGGCCTAAACTCCTAGCAATCACAACTACTTGATTTGGTTACAAAAGATTCTATGACACTCTTTACAGAATACACGTTTAGCTTTGAGTGTTCGTGAGCAGCAGGCTTCAGTTGGAATAATCTATCACAGATTCAGTTGCATTGCTTGTCTGCTCTTTGCTGAACTTTTAGAATATCAGTAAGTTGATTTTCTTGTTTGCTTTGAAGTATTTCTCTTTGTTGAAAATCGCTCAGCTAACCTCTTCATTCTTTGCTTGGACGTATTTATAGGTTTGGTTGTCCAACGGTAGCTTTTCTGTATTAGGAAGAGATTAGCTTTCCAAATTCATATTGTCTTCTTTCCTATTTTGTTAAGCAACGACTCTTTAACTCTGACGGTAATGGTGGCGGAGATATAGCAGGGTGCGCCGCTCTGTTATACCTTTGTCAGAGAATGTTGTACTTATTTTGTCTCGTTGCTCAGTGCTCTTACTGGAAGTTTAGACTTCTGCTAGTTTTCTTTGTTCAACTGGTCGTCCATCCTCTTATGACCAGTTGATGTCTTTGTTCAGTGTGAGACTATCCGGTTGATGGTTGTCCAGTAGATGTCCATCCAGTTTATGTTTATCCGGTTGATGTCTGTATCCAGTTTATGTCTGTCCAGTTGGTGGCATCCAGTTGATGTCTATCCAGTTGGTAGTCATCCAGTTGATGTCTGTCCGGTTGTAGCCATCCAGTTGATGTCTATCCAGTTGGTAGCCATCCAGTTGATGTCTCTCCAGTTGGTAGCCATCCAGTTGATGTCTGTCTGGTTGATGTCTATCCAGTTGGTAGCCATCCAGTTGATGTCTATCCAATTGGTAGCCATCCAGTTGATGTCTATCCAGTTGGTAGCCATCCAGTTGATGTCTGTCACCCGGTTGGTGTCTTCACCCGGTAGGTGTTCATCCAGTTGGTCTTTATCACCCGGTAAGACTTCATCATCCGGTAGGTGTTCATCCAGTTGGTCTTTATCACCTGGTTGGAGTCTTCATCCGGTAGGAGTCTTCATCCGGTAGGAGTCTTTGTAATCACCAAAACTTAGAAATCGTTTCCCAACACATTACAATTGCTTAATAAATTGCCAACGAAATCAAATCCATTTGAACTCTTCAAAGTAAGATATCATATGCGCATGAGAGGCAAAATGAAAAAAACATTTAAGATTAAGATCAAATCATTGAGAAGAAGGCAAAATGCGTTTAAGGCAATGAAACAACATGCGAATGAATTCTAAATATGCAAAGCCTGCATATGTTCCATCTAAAATCCCATTTCTTCATGCTTAATAAACATTAAATTGCTCAATGCATCATCATAAACAATTGACGAGTTAATAAGGCGCATGTAATGAGAGAAAAATCATTTAGGCCATAGAAACAAAAAAGATATAAGAAATTCTTAAGCCATAATCATATGATCCAAGATTGAGCATCTAAACAATTGAAACATGCTTAATTATCTTGAAATAAATTGCACATTGCATATTCAAAGTGAACTCAAATCACATAATAGATTTAGCATCATGCAAAAAAATTTAAGTTGGTTAATGCATACCAACATAAAGTAGGCAAATTTTAAGCATGCAACATATGAAGCATCATGATGAAGTGTATGAAGCATTATTTTAAGCTAATGACAAAGTCTCAAACAATTTATAACATGGCATCACAAGACTAAGCCTACAAATTAACATGCTCATTGTGTCAAATTTCTCAACACAATAACAAACTCCTATAACCACAATAATTTGAGCATTTGCATATTTTAAACATTGTGAGTTAAGCATATAAAACATGCATTTAAACAAATTTAAATATGCAACAAAACTCATTAATAAGAAGATAGCACTTAATCAATCATAAACTTGTTCAATTACAAAAATGAGCATGAAATCAAGTCATGTCATGTTCAATAAAACTCAATTCACAAAACTCAAGCATATAAATCCGTATGTATGATTATGCAACTTCTTACTCATTTAAGGATCATATATGTATATGCTAAGTGGAAATGCAATGCACTACAAATGAATATTGAGCTACACAATTTATTGGTCACAATTATTTTGTGCCAATAAAATTTTACAATTGGCTCTTTTAAATGCTCAAGGAAAATATAATTAGCTCCCCCTAAATATGATATCATATTAATGTGCTCAAAACTCAATTTCTCAAAGATCACCTTCAAAGTAATTGAATTTCATCACATAATCATGATATGCAATTCAAGGAATATTAACCAAGCAAAAGAGTTAATTATGCTACTATGATGCTTAAAATAAATTTACCTTGGATGACAAGAGTAAGTTCTTATCATCGGTCCTATACCTCGTGCTTCCTCTATTGTGGTGCATTTGATAGTTTCCTCCCTTGAGGTGCTAGTACCTTCATCCTCGATCCCTTTGTTGTTCCTACAAAATAAGTTTATAATTGGAGTATCTTTGGTACCCATTTTAGTTTTGGGTCCTTGCAGGTTAGCTTTCATCGATTCCTTTGGAATCCATTTCCACCTCTTATTTGGTTGGTGTTGATTTTTTAACAAATCTATTGTTTCTTATATGTCCAACCTTACAGCAATAAGTGCAAGTAGTGGAATTATGCTTAGCTTTAGCCAACAAGCTTGAAAATGTTTTTGATTTGCTTGAAAAGCCTAGTCCGGCTCTATCGAAGCTATATTGTTGCAAGCCAAGCAATTCTTCCAACTTTAAACTATTATCACTAAACTTGGCAAATGATGTCTTTAATTCATGTACTTGAATTTTTAAATGATATTTTCTTCTTCCTTCTTAGCCAAGTCTAGTTTGAGCAATTTGTTGCTCTTCTTACTTCTACCAATACAATCAATAAGTTCATTATATGAATCAAGTAATTCATCATAAGAGGATACCTCATCATCATCATCTTCTTCTTCATTGCCAAGAGCCATTAGACAAAGATAGCTACATCTTCATCATCGGAGTCACTATCACTCAATGTAGCCATTAGAGCTTTCTTTTCCTCTTATCATCATTCTTCTTCCTAGGACATTCATTAGTATAATGACCTTTATATTGACAATTGAAACAAGTTACCTCTAGTTTGGAATCATAGTCGGTGGCATCGGAGGTCCTTGGCTTGTTGTATTTATTGTAGAACTTCTTGAACCTTCTTGTGAACAATGTCATTTCCTCATCATCTTCATCATCGGATTGTGCTTTCTTTCTGACCAAGGCAATCCCCTTTCTTTTAGGTTTATCTTCCTCATTTATTTCCTTCCGGGTTGACACTTCAAGCTCATGAGTCACCAAGGTTCCATGGAGTTCATCAAGATCATATGATGCACTATCTCCTTTGTCGGACTCAATGATTGTCGTCCTCTTGGCATCCGATTCCTTAGGCAAAGCTCTTAGTGCTCTTCTCCATATTTGCTTAGAAGGATATTTTTCACCAAGTTGTGCAAGCTCATTGATGGTTTGAGTGAGCCTTCTAAACATTGAATCAACACTTTTTCCAGACTCCATATCAAAGGTTTCGTACTTGAGTTGCAAGAGATCGATCTTTGTCTCTTTCACTTGGTTTGTGCCCTCATGACAAATTCGTAGTTTGTTCCAAATTTCCTTTGCGGTTGAGCACATCGTGATGTGGTTGTATTCCTTCATATATAAAGAACAATGCAAAATATTAATTGCTTTAGCATTTTGAGAAATTAAGATCATATCCGCTTTTGTAAAATCGTCAATTTCTTTGGGAACATTCTTTCTCTCAACTTCCTTTAAAGGAATATGTGGACCTTTCACAATAATCTTCCATAGGTCATAATCTATGGATTGTATATATAGAGAAATTCTGTTCTTCCAATATCCATAGTTATCTCCCGTGAAGAGTTGATGTCGATTGGCGATTGACCTTGAGCAAACTCACTTGCTAGATTAGCCATAAAAAGTTTGGTTTAAAAACAAAAACCAAGTGGCTCTGATACCACTTGTTGGACCCGAAGAGAGGGGGGAGGTGAATGATGTTCCTTGGCTACTTTAGCGCTTTAAAGTGATTTTGCAAAAGTCGGGTTTGCGCTGCGGAAGACTTCAAGTCAATCAATCAATGAAAAATAAGAAATAATAAAGTAAATGCGTAATGTAAATAAAGCAATAAAGAACACAAGTATTTGTTATAGAAGTTCGGCGATGAATCGATTTCGTCTCCTCTTCCCGGTTAGAACGTCCAACCGAGGTTCCACTAGAACACTTTGATCTTGGCCTTGAGGGCTCCAAGTTAGCCACAAGCAAACTCTTCCCGAGTCACACACTCTTCACGAGTCTTCTTGGCCTTAAGGGCTCCAAGGATAGCCAAAAACATGCACCAACTTCACTTGCTGATGACTTATACAATTCCAACTTGCGTCGGTGTTGTAGGACCTTACAATGATTCAAATAACACCTTCACGGTGTAACCAAATGAAGAACAAAAGCTCTCACACAAGAAATGAATTACAAACTCTCAATACAACATAAATGTATGAAGTTTGCAATGTTAGATTGAATTTAATTGAACAAAGCTTTCTTGTATTGTATCATCTTGTTTCTTGTCTTCAACTTGAGCCAATCCTCCATATTTATAGTGTACGCGAATAATTTTTAGGGCCATTTGACAAGATATTTGAAATAAATCTTCCGTTGTTTACGCAAATTAATCATTATGTGATAATTAAACACCACATTAGGATCGGGCCCTCACACTAGTACTCGAAGAATATCTCCCAGTACTATCAGAATCTCGTAGGTGGCGCGTCGTACAAGAGGTACAGTGTTTGTCGGTGGTCCCTCTCTCTAGGACACTGACTCTCAGTTGAGTGCTCATGATGTGATCCGTTTGGAGAAGATTGACGCATGTGTCAGACCCGACTTGATTCTCTCTATTGTTCATGTAGCTCCAATTCATTGGGATTAAATGCTTAGTTGTTGTTGTGGTTGTTGTTGTTGATTTTACAAAATACGTAAAAATAACGGATCACATCAAGTTGCATCGGGAGATTATACCGAGTTTGGTTTCAAAACTAAACGGAAGACACTCTACATAACCCGTTCTATAACAGATTAACCATTTGAAAATCATTTCAAAGGTATGCAAGTAAATATGTAAAAACAGTTTGGTTGAAGCATTTTATCAAACACTTGGTAAGCTACACTTTGGTGTTGTTTATCAAGCACATAAAATACTTCAACAATGCTAGTCAAAACAGTAAGATAAATAATGCAATAATGTAGATACATGAGCATTTGCTTATGGAAGTTCGAAGGTGGTGTAATCCTTTTACGTATCTTATTCTTCCATCTCATTGAAAGATACACTAGAAGATTTAGTTTATTATCAAATGTACAACCCTACCACACAGATAGTCTAAACTCGTAGTCCACACAGTCTACAAAGAACATGTTATTTAACGTTTCACATGCAAAGACCTTCTCACACAGTTGTGACAAATCACAAGCTGTTACAATGATATTCTTTTCTACTTTAGCACACAAATACAATGAATAGAGTGAATATAAAGGCACAAATATCTCATAGAAGATCTGCTATAAGCTTGAAATAGGTGTCAAAAGGTTTGGAGAGTGCTCTTTATTTAGCAGATATTGTCTTTGAAGTTTCTCATTTGAATCTCAAGTGTGTTTGCTTTGGAAATGCTTGGATTGATCTCCAATCAATTGTTTTTGAGCTTCCAAGTCGTGCATATATATCCCAACTAATGATATATATGTTAGATACAAGAATATAATCGTTGTGAGAGTTTTGATAACTTCTCAAACATTGCAACGATCATATTCTGCTGTTTCGGCTATGTCTGGAAGTCTGTTGATTTGCTTCGGTAAGGTAGGTCTACTTATGTAAGGACCCCCGTGCCCTTAACCCGTTATTAGTGTATTAAGCCATATCATTAGTGCATTTAATCATACTATCAGGGGGAAAAACCATATGCAAGTGCAACACCATATGCTAACCAGAAAATTTCTTGCATTCAAACCACATAATATTCACATTCCCCAACCATGATTATCCATATAACATGCACCATCATAATACACTAACATACTCTTAGTTCATTTAGCAATTCTATATCTAATTGCGTGCAACCATAAATGAACAGAGAAGAGTCGTAGCCCGTTTATACATTCCATATACACGTAATATGTACTCACATGAGAACACCCAATGAATGAGTGTGTATCTAATGTATAAAACACTGTGCTGGATACCGTTACTGGTGCTTCGATCCTGGAAGCACCTCTCAAGCGCAACTCGATCTCAACTCTGGATCTGAGTGCCTGTCCATCCAGCTCTGGTACTTCAATCCTGGAAGTACTTCAATCAACAGCCCGAGCTCAACTCCAAAGCTGCTGCTACACCTGTACCACCTGCCCCAACAGAGACAGCCCCACACGGGGTGAGCATACCAATATCCCAATCCAATAACCACAACAATACAATTCATAATTTACAACAATGTAAATGCTATGAAATACAAAATATACTCCCTTGATGGCATCATCCTCATCCGGGGTTTCCTGTACTGTCCCTGTTCTCAAAACACTGAAACCATCAAATTCCCAAATGCCAGTTGATCGTTACATTATTAACAATTCTATGAGCCATATACCAATGTCATAATCAATAACATCAAATCATTAAACAATGATTATAGACAATCCATGTTTCTCACTTATGGTTTCATAGCTCTATTTCACTGCTCGCTCTACAATAGCGGCATTCCATTTCCACGCATGCTCGATGGCAGCGGCGTCATAATCGACGTTCGCTCACAGGCGACAACATCCCAATCATTGCTCGCTCAAAAGCGGCACCATGCAATTCTCAATGCATATATAGACATTTGAAGCAAGTACAATAAACCATGCATTTCAATCTCCGTTTATTGCTAATACCATGTGTCATGCATTTCCACACACATTCATTGCAATACAGTGTACCAAGCACTCAACAATTGCAATTATATTAAAGGGCTATGCTCGTACGCCATACGTACCTTATAATTCCGTAGCTTGAGTCCAAACTTTGCTTGAGTTCCTTACCTTGAGAGATATGTGCTAAAACACATAAACAACTCACAATCAAGTATAAGCATGCAACCACGTGTCCAAGCACGTTCAAGATTCCCAATCATATCGTCAATCCATGACGATTACCAAAATAGAAGTCCCCCCCGGTGCATAATACCCAAAATAACTCACTTTATAAGTTTAAAAAGATAGCCAAGAATTCATCCGAGAATTCCATTTAATTTACTTGGCTCCAACCAACCATTTTAAAAGTCTAGCATTCCCATTGGAATGAGAACATTGCCCCGGAAGCCGACCATTTAAGTCGTAATTCCAAAATCCCACGAAAAAAACAAGAAAACCACAAGTCACATGCTGGCAATCGATCGCTATACCGGGCGATCGATCGCTCGATATAGCGATCGATCGCCAGACCTTACTGGCGCGAGGCGATCGATCGCTCCAAAAGTGGAGATCGATCGCCACAATGCTGAAAAGCGTACTGCCTGCATGCGATCGGTCGCCTGCTACGGGCGATCGATCGCCATGCCCTGCAACTCGAAACCCACCATTTTTAAAAGCTTGAAACCTCCCCAATACATACCCCAACTCCTCCCAACTCAAAACCACAACAAAATAACATCCAAGGACCTCCAAGAAGGGTGATAGACTTGAATTAAAACAAACCCAAAAGATTTCAAGATTTTCATCAAAATCACCCAACACAAACCAACCTCAAAACTCAACCAAAATCAACAAAACTACTATCAAATCAAAGCTACAAGAGAGGAGGAAGAGATTACCAGCTTTTCTTCAAGAGATCCGGCCCCTAAATCGTGTTCCCAACGATTTTGTTGAAGGGGAAAGAGGGGAAGGGTTTGGGGTGAGAGAGGCGAGAGAGAGGGAGAGGAGAGGAGAGAAATGGATTCCAAATGACTGAATCCCGAGTCCAACTGGTATATATAGCAAAAATACCCCAAAATACCAATACCTCCACAAATACATCATGATTCATTAAAAATCATCTGTTTTCAAAAACTCTCTCTCCAATATCAAATCTCCAGACTGGCCCCAACATAAGGCACCTAGGACACCAAGTCCCGCTAAAACCCAACTCATAGGTTTTTCACCAAAATGAGAATACAATCTCAAAACTTTGGATTCGACGATCCCAGATGCCCGATTAAACAACCTCGGGAGACACAAAACCGCAATTAATTCCTAATTGCCACAATTAAAAATCCATCAAGGATTAATACCACCCCGGGATTAACACCATAAATCCCCGGACATCACAATTATCCCCCACTAATAAAATTTCGTCCTCGAAATTTGCACCGGCATACCCTACGTAACACCAGGGCAACCCACACAAAGTAACGCCACAACCCCGATTCTGGACCACCTTAGAATCGAATCATCAACTGCGAGAACACCAATCTCGCACCAAGCTCTACAATAGAGCAAATGCTAAAACCAAAGCAAACCCGAAAGATAACAACATACCTCGGCGTGAATCGTCCCGAAAGTCAGTCCACATGACTGCAAATCAATCAAAACCCCATTGGTTCTAACATAGATATCTCTCAATGATATCCACCACTCGCCCACGATGCTTAACACACATCGTTAAGATGGGAACCACTAGTATACAATCAGTATACTCCCGGAAAAATCCGGTTTTGCTTTCCCGATCATCTCCTCCAAAGGAGTAGTTGCACCTCTTGCAATCCGGATCGGGTAAACCACGGTCACTAATCCAAACAAAACACATCACCACAGAAGTCTAAAACAGGTGTTCCAAGAAATCCCATCTTGGTCCAAAACACACTATCGAGACTCCACAAGGTCTCAAGTTCCACAGGGGACATGCAAGACAAACAATTGCATTCCCGAACACGTGTCGACCGTGACACTAAACAAATCCGAATCCTGGCCATCCCTCATTTATCCTGGGATTCAGCAATCCTAAAACAGGAAGGCTATCAAATTATCCAACAAGAATTATCATGGGTCCAAAACACGACAATCCCTCCTCAGGGCAAGTCAAACGGACCTCACGATTATTCCTCAGAATACATCGTGCCATCGAGATTAACAATCTCAAATTGCCACAATCTCCCACCGGAGATTTATCAAACCAAGCACACTAATCCGACGTTCAACAAGGAACGAGAGTTGGCATTCGTATACACACACGGGTATACATGCCTAAGTACCAACACAACAGGTACACTCAAAGCAATAGACTCGGGTATCTCCAAGCATACCCAAAGTCCCAAAATCTGCTGTCAAACCTCGATCATTCTCACTCCACGGAGAATAGTGGTCGACAGACCAAAGCCAAAGGGTGTGATTTCAACATCAACACCACAGAACCAGAGCAATGAATCTCCCAAAAGATTTAACGGCAGGTATATCAACACTGCCTTTCTCACAAGGATAGTGTCATGAATCCATGACCCTCCAACCTCGAACCACCGTCCGGAAAACTGGATATACATACCAACATATATCTCGAACTCGTATACGCCATGTATACTCAAACAACGATGCCCTGTACTATTGCCATAGTACTCCACACTCGAGCATCACCCCAGAGACGTCTCCTCGAACGTCTCACTGGAAGTACGAAGCCATTACCTAGTCCAACACTAGTAGGGCTTACCCTGGTTGATTCACGATCAACCCTCAACCAAAACTAGTTGCCTCCATGACGGTACCACCCAAATCTCTCCAAGAGATAAAGTCAATATAGTAGTGTCACTCCACTTACTATACCACACCATTACAATTGTGACTTCCGTCGCATACCATATGCAAAGATGTTCAACCAGAGCTAACAACGACTTGTCGACGCTCACGTTGGTATTCCAACAAAATTGAGTTGTCCCAAAACAAGCCTCTTAAAACATTTGACGTATAAACGTCTCCGTGAGGTATTCTCTGCCTCAAATATCATGCCACAAAGAGACTACAAAAGTCTACCAAAAGTCCTCATCGTATCATCATACGATTCACTGAACTCGAATCCAACGAGCAGTATAACGGCAATTCAAAAGCAAGCTATAACATTGCCACTATATCTGGCTAACGAGCGATGCCTCCAAAGGCTCATATCAAGCCTACCAACGTCTCACATGTTCCACCCGGTATACCATACCGTATCATCCATTTAGAGGAGTGGGTCATCACCCAACATTTCTCTAAAACCAAAGCATAATGGACATCCCGGTGTCCTTGCTCAACCACGAAGCAATCCTAATCCATTAGGACTTATACCACACCCTCAGGGTGAGTGTGATCACACCTACCGCAGATCACAACAACAAGCGAGTAGTTTCCTCAAGGACTACTCTTACCACCAATCACTTGGCCTAAGCCAAACCAGCGAGTATACCCAAGGGCATCATTACTCGAACAATATACTCCAAATATATACTGCGGTACAATTTCTGTATGGTGCACCCAATAATTCTTCGAGCAACCTGCTCGGCATAATGGTCTCGTCAACTAGTGACCCAGACACTACCATGAGCTCACCAAGGGCGCTCAAACCATACAACTCAATACATAACATAAATGTATTAATCATCAAAATGACGCTACACGTCTACATAGAACATCAGATGTGTAATCGTCATCCCGTGACGGCATATGTCAACATATGACATCCAATTAACATCGTCAAACATATGACGGTACATGTCAATACACGACACCCATAATCTCATCGTCAAACACATGACGTATATAACAACATGTAGTATCCACAATGATGCTAACAAAAGTAATACGCCATACCTCATCACTATCAAGATAGCGGAATACCTGTATCCATCGTCCACCAGCGGTACACAAGTAGCATCCATCGCTCGTAGGCGACATAATCCAGCGCTACGCACATAGCGGTATAATCCATCGCTATAGAATCAGCGGCATGATCTCTCGTCTTAGAGTCAGCGGCATAAGACATTGCTATAGATATCCGGCGGTATGAACCATCGCCATAGGTGTAGCGGAATGACCCGTCGCTATGTAATATCCGGTGGCACGAATCATCGTCAGTAGAATACCCGGCGGCATGAACCATCGCCAATAGAATAGCGGAATGAGACATCGCTATCAATATATCTGGCGGCAAGAACCATCGCCAATCAATATAGCGGAATGAACCGTCGCTATCAATATACCTGGCGGCAAGAACCATCGCCAATCAATATAGCGGAATGAACCGTCGCTATCAATATACCTGGCGGCAAGAACCATCGCCAATCAATATAGCAGAATGAACCATCGCTATCAATATATCTGGCGGCATGAACCATCGCCAATCAATATAGCGGAATGAACCATCGCTATCAATATATCTGGCGGCATGAACCATCGCCAATCAATATAGCGGAATGAACCGTCGCTATCAATATACCTGGCGGCATGAACCATCGCCAATCAATATAGCGCAATGAACCATCGCTATCAATATATATGGCGGCATGAACCATCGCCAATCAATATAGCGGAATGAACCATCGCTATCAATATATCTGGCGGCATGAACCATCGCCAATCAGTATAGCGGAATGAACCATCGCTATCAATATATCCGATCCCTAGTCATTGTCACGGTAGTGTATTTTAATGCCCCTCGCTCAATAAAACATGCGGTACTCCCACCCCTCGCTTCACGTATAGGCGGCATAGAATAACCTCGCTTAAATGGACATGCGGCGCTCCTACCCCTCGCTTCACATTTTAGCGGCAAATATTCTTTCCTCGCCTCATATGATAACCACGCTTCAATGTAACATCCGGCGCTCCCACCCCTCGCTTCACATTTTAGTGGCACAAAACAATAAATAGCGGCAAGCATTTAAAATCATCACTCATCCATAACAATGACTCATGGGATATTCACCAAGTATTTCATCCATACCTGCATCACAAAGCATAATCCATATTCCAACATACATCATCATGAGTGTATTTTAATGCACCTCGCTCAAATGCGACATGCGGCACTCCCACCCCTCGCTTCAACATTTGGCAGCAAAGCATTAAAATCATCACTACATGTTCACACGCAACCACAATGCATAATTCCATGATGTATATAAAATGCAGGTTACCGTTTCGTGTCTTTCAACCATGGCCTTAGCCTTTCGCGTCATAGTGTCCCTACAGGAACAATCACAAACCATGAGCATACGATAATCCATATTCCCCACAATATGATTATAATGAGTAAATGCATAAACTACGAGTACAAAGTACTTCCAGTATCCCAATGCATTTCAAAATGCTCCATTTGGTTGTCCCTGTGTCACAACTCACAATCATAATCAACAGGTTATATTATGATTCTATAGATGTCATGACATACAATCGTTTCACTATGATCACATATCACAAATGCACATAAGCAAAGTAGTTGTGCCACACAACACTAACTACTATCATGCATAAATATGTGCTACCCATCCTTATCAGCGTGTTCCAGGCCTTCAGCAGTCCCAAAGAGCTAACCACTGCTCTGATACCACTAATGTAAGGACCCCCGTGCCCTTAACCCGTTATTAGTGTATTAAGCCATATCATTAGTGCATTTAATCATACTATCAGGGGAAAAAACCATATGCAAGTGCAACACCATATGCTAACCAGAAAATTTCTTGCATTCAAACCACATAATATTCACATTCCCCAACCATGATTATCCATATAACATGCACCCTCATAATACACTAACATACTCTTAGTTCATTTAGCAATTCTATATCTAATTGCGTGCAAACCATAAATGAACAGAGAAGAGTCGTAGCCCGTTTATACATTCCATATACACGTAATATGTACTCACATGAGAACACCCAATGAATGAGCGTGTATCTAATGTATAAAACACTCTGCTGGATACCGTTACTGGTGCTTCGATCCTGGAAGCACCTCTCAAGCGCAACTCGATCTCGACTCTGGATCTGAGCGCCTGTCCATCTAGCTCTGGTACTTCAATCCTGGAAGTACTTCAATCAACAGCCCGAGCTCAACTCCAAAGCTGCTGCTACACCTGTACCACCTGCCCCAACAGAGACAGCCCCACACGGGGTGAGCATACCAATATCCCAATCCAATAACCACAACAATACAATTCAAAATTTACAACAATGTAAATGCTATGAAATACAAAATATACTCCCTGGATGGCATCATCCTCATCCGGGGTTTCATGTACTGTCCCTGTTCTCAAAACACTGAAACCATCAAATTCCCAAATGCCAATTGATCATTACATTGATTAACAATTCTATGAGCCATATACCAATGTCATAATCAATAACATCAAATCATTAAACAATGATTATAGACAATCCATGTTTCTCACTTATGGTTTCATAGCTCTATTTCACTGCTCGCTCTACAATAGCGGCATTCCATTTCCACGCATGCTCGATGGCAGCGGCGTCATAATCGACGTTCGCTCACAGGCGACAACATCCCAATCATTGCTCCTTCAAAAGCGGCACCATGCAATTCTCAATGCATATATAGACATTTGAAGCAAGTACAATAAACCATGCATTTCAATCTCCGTTTATTGCTAATATCATGTGTCATGCATTTCCACACACATTCATTGCAATAGTGTACCAAGCACTCAACAATTGCAATTATATTAAAGGGCTATGCTCGTACGCCATACGTACCTTATAATTCCGTAGCTTGAGTCCAAACTTTGCTTGAGTTCCTTACCTCGAGAGATATGTGCTAAAACACATAAACAACTCACAATCAAGTATAAGCATGCAACCACGTGTCCAAGCACGTTCAAGATTCCCAATCATATCGTCAATCCATGACGATTACCAAAATAGAAGTCCCCCCCGGCTAAGCATGCATAATACCCAAAATAACTCACTTTATAAGTTTAAAAAGATAGCCAAGAATTCATCCGAGAATTCCATTTAATTTACTTGGCTCCAACCAACCATTTTAAAAGTCTAGCATTCCCATTGGAATGAGAACATTGCCTCGGAAGCCGACCATTTAAGTCGTAATTCCAAAATCCCACGAAAAAACCAAGAAAACCACAAGTCACATGCTGGCGATCGATCGCTATACCGGGCGATCGATCGCTAGCCCCTTGGCGATCGATCGCTCGATATAGCGATCGATCGCCAGACCTTACTGGCGCGAGGCGATCGATCGCTCCAAAAGTGGAGATCGATCGCCACAATGCTGAAAAGCGTACTGCCTGCATGCGATCGGTCGCCTGCTACGGGCGATCGATCGCCTTGCACTGCAACTCGAAACCCACCATTTTTAAAAGCTTGAGACCTCCCCAATACATACCCCAACTCCTCCCAACTCAAAACCACAACAAAATAACATCCAAGGACCTCCAAGAAGGGTGATAGACTTGAATTAAAATAAACCCAAAAGATTTCAAGATTTTCATCAAAATCACCCAACCCAAACCAACCTCAAAACTCAACCAAAATCAACAAAACTACTATCAAATCAAAGCTACAAGAGATGAGGAAGAGATTACCAGCTTTTCTTCAAGAGATCCGGCCCCTAAATCGTGTTCCCAACGACTTTGTTGAAGGGGAAAGAGGGGAAGGGTTTGGGGTGAGAGAGGCGAGAGAGAGGGAGAGGAGAGGAGAGAAATGGGTTCCAAATGACGGCATCCCGAGTCCAACTGATATATATAGAAAAAATGCCCCAAAATACCAATACCTCCACAAATACATCATGATTCATTAAAAATCATCTGTTTTCAAAAACTCTCTCTCCAATATCAAATCTCCAGACTGGCCCCAACATAAGGCACCCCGGACACCAAGTCCCACTAAAACCCATCATAGGTTTTTCACCAAAATGAGAATACAATCTCAAAACTTTGGATCTGGCGATCCCAGATGCCCGATTAAACAACCTCGGGAGACACAAAACCGCAATTAATTCCTAATTGCCATAATTAAAAATCCATCAAGGATTAATATCACCCCGGGATTAACACCATAAATCTCCGGACATCACAACTTACAACAAATCCGGTAGCTTAGGTTTACATGCAACAAATTCGGTAGGGTATGTCTACTTGCAATAGTTCCGGTGGAGTAGATCTACTTGCAACAGATAGAGTAGGTCTGCTGCCAACATTATTGTCCAAAGTCTAATGTTCTTTTATCTTGATTATGGCTCTTGATTCGTTGATTTCTGGGCTGCGTGATTAACATGAAAGTTGTAGACCTTTGTCTTAGC
The DNA here is from genome assembly GCA_907163345.1 of Haberlea rhodopensis. Classification (NCBI taxonomy): domain Eukaryota; kingdom Viridiplantae; phylum Streptophyta; class Magnoliopsida; order Lamiales; family Gesneriaceae; genus Haberlea; species Haberlea rhodopensis. Next base: position 273,167 of record CAJQUN010000068.1, read on the forward strand.
TTCCATGGAATCAGGAATAGCTGATTTCGAATTTGTATGAGAGAATTATGCATACGAGGCCATACTCCTGCTGCGAGTTAGCTGATTTCTTCTGCACAATACGAGATTTGCAGAAGCTTTTTGATCATCTTAACATCCGATTCAGTTTTTGACTCTTGAAGATGATTTGTAGATCTTTTTCTTATCTTTCCAATCCGTACAGCGTTCCATTCCAATAACCGAGCTGGGAGTTATAGCCATTATTCAACAGCTGCTCTGCTGTAGCAACTAGCTGTTATGCTTTGCACTGGCAGACTCCTGCAGACATGTTTTCTTCATGTAACTTTTGAATCTAGTATGCTGACCTGAAATACGACTTGTAGTAAATTGAGTTGGTTATCCAATCCCTTCAGAAGCACATCGTTTCAATGTCCGAGCTATGAGATATGATCGATTTAGTCAGCAGTGCTCGGGGTCCAGCGGATGTTGAATTCTCATTTCAGCGTAATAGCTTAAAGTCATTTCCCAACAATTCATCAAGCTCTAAGTATCATCTATGAACTGCACACTTGCTAAATATGTTAGCATCACAATAATAAATTTTGTTAACATCAAAATCAAGATTATCCGGGTTCCCAAAAACCCAACATAAATATATTGTATGGTAGCTCAATAATTTTTAATATTAAAAAGGAATGGATTTTTTACATAAAAGACGAACCCAAATGTTTCGAAACCCTTAGATGTAGTCTTAAGGCCAGCTCCAAAAATCCCTTATAGAGTATATAATTCTTTGCTTAGTTTTTTGTCAAAAAAATGAATATGTGGTTGACTACAATGGAGCTAGCTAGCGACATAAGATTGCGATCATAGTGATTGAGATACCACTTTCATGAAATAGCTACAAATTTATAATCATAACTTTTAAATAGAAATTCGGTTCAAGTTAAATTTTCACGTAAAAAATTTAAAAAATGTTAAAAGTAATTATATATAAAATAAATTAATCTTGAATTTAATCAGTAACTAGAAAATTCTTATAGGTATCGGTTTTGAATCTTACACATATACAAATATAAAAAATGAATTAAACCAGATCTGTAATCAATGTTAGTCAAATCTGGGTAAATAATTTGGGAGGTGACAAATACTTATTGTTTATATAAAACTAAATCAAGGAATTATAATAAAATAATACGATGAGACAGCTTAAAAAATATGGACCAGAATGTGTTAGTTAATTGTATAATGTCATATAATCGTCTTTTTTATTTGAAAATTTTTATTAACATATAAACCTAAAATTTCTAATCCAAAAAACCTGAAGTTGGCATTTTTTTTTGCTTTTGTAACTCATCAAAGTTTGTGTTAGCCCATTAAATTGGCATTTGTTTCACGTTTATTTATTTTTTATTGGAGTGTTGACGTGACATTGGATAATCAGTAAGTATGGCTCCAAGTGAGTAATATCTGACGCTATATCAACAAACTTCGATACCATGTCAACAATTAATAATGTCAAAAAGACTAAAAATGTAATAAAAAAAAAGACAGCTTATTAGACTAATACCAAATTTTGACGATGTACAAAACAAAGGCGAAAACAAGCTAACTTACACGACGAATTTTGTATTTTTCCTCAAAAATCCCAATAATGATTTTTAAGCGTAAGAAAATATAATATAGTTTTCATATTTATAGTATTAAAATATTTCAAGATGAATTATCTCAATTATCTACATATACTTTAAATTAATCAATCAAATAGATGAAATGATCGTACAAATATCGTTTTAAAGTATTTCACTAAATAATCATTGAGTAAGCTATAACCCAATTTCTCTTGTCCTTCACAAACCTGATTTATCGGGTAAGTTTATTTACGAGTGATTTTGGTTTGAATATCATTTCGATAAATATGATTCATTTAAATATTTTTAAGTTGACTAAATTAACGTAGCTTTATGTTTGAATTTTTTTTAGTTTAAAATAATTATTTCCTTTAAAATATTTTTTTATTTAAAGAAATAATTTTTTTTGCAGTGAAAACCTCGAAAAAAGGGTGGGAGGAGTTAACGACCGGGCCTGTTCAACCTAAGGATCACCAGGCAGTTCTTTCCCTCTATAGGCTAGAAGCATAAAAAAAACACTATATTTTATTTATGTAAATACAAAATATATATTTTTTCAGCTCGTTTCAAAGTTCTAATTAAAAAAAAATAGAGACATTTGCAATAATTGTCCCAATTTTTTATAACTAAATAAATATAGTCTAAAAGAGATTATTTAGTAGAACTAGAGATGTCAAATGGAGCGGACGGCACGAGGCACGGCCCGTTTTGCTACAGCGTCGTGCCAAGCACGGCCCGAAACATTACATGGGTCGTGCCGGGCCAAGGGATGCCAGCCCGTGGGCTGGCACGGCACGTCACGCCACTGTTTTCTCTTTTTTTTTTTTTAATCAGCGATCGATCGTCAATTATGTGGCAATCGATCGCCTAGAGGCAGTAGGCTATACAAAGGCTTGAGCAGTCTTAGTAAATATACTATTAACTTTTTTGTTTCAAATTCGAATTGAGTGATTCTAATAGCAAATTACGGCCAACCTGATACACTACAATTACTTTTTCTAGACATTTTCCAGAATTCCTAGCCAAAAAATGCTCAGGAATTCGAAGAACACACTGCATGAGTATGTTCGCCCACATGCAGGGCTCAGAATGAGCACTAATAATATAAAATCCATAACTTCTTCAAGATAAGTTCAATTTAAGTCCTATTGTTTTTTAAAATCAAAGAGAATGCAAAGATCTACAACTTTTGTTTAAAGACCAATCAAATTCAAAGTACAATTTACCCAGAAACTCAAAAAACAGTATGCATGTATCATGCAAGAACATGCAGTGCACTATTATTAAAATCGACATAACTTTTTCTTCTGAGATCCAAATCGCATGCTTCTTTTTTTAAACTGCATAAAATTCAAAGAGCTACAATTTCGTGTTTTGCTCAAAGTCAAATTCGAAGGTTAAAAATGTCGAAATTACGAAATACAGACTGTCAGCAACACTTTGTGCTACAGATTCTGTTTAGACAAAAATGAACTCGAAATCTTCGAGCTCCTACTTAAATTTTTGACTTTAATCTACAAAAAATCAACGAACACTAGAGTAAAAAGGAATCATACCCTTGTAGTTTTAAGAAATCCACCACAAATCAAAATCCAAGCTCCTAATCTTCAAAACTCGTGAAGAATCTATGCTTCATTCCTCCTACCTTCCTCAAGCTAAACTTGCATGGGTGTTTCACACCATTTTTCTCTAAAATTTGAAGGAGTTAATTTCAAAATTTGGAAGAGATATCAGATGGTTTTTGAAGGTGGAAGGGACATTATTTAAGCATAAAAAAATAAGGTAGTGGGTGTTGGAAAGAAGGTGGAGAAAGTGGGATTTTATTATAATTTTCATCCAAGATCTTCCAAGTGTCCATGATGGTGTTTGATGATTTGTTTGGCAATGTGTTGGCCGAAAATTGCATGTATTCATGTATAATTTGATGTATTTTATCTAAATTAAAGATAAGGTGTTGTAACATGGAACACCTTAATTCGAAATCTCAACTTTTAATCTTTCGGGTTTGCTTAAACATCGTTAATGCGGATTAATCATAATTAATTAGTAACGGGGCCTTACAACTAGTCACTCTATGATTGGCCTATTTGTGAGTGGTCATCTGTCAGAAATAAAAGTTCCGTTATAGACAGCTCGGACACACTAGTGCTCACGAGGTCACTTAACCAACGCCGAAGAAACTAGGGGAGTTGTTTAAGGTCGGGACAACAACCCGGGTAGAGTCTCAATCACTACGTAGGCTGCCCCCTTTTCAGTCTAGGCTGGGATGACCTGTGAACATGTAGAGTTAAGGACATGTGTTGAGCTGAGGATGTGGGGATATGTCGAGCTGAGTACACGATGATATGTATCCCGAGTTGAGGATGTGGGGACATGCCGAGCTGAGTACACGAGGATATGTGGTCGTAATCGATGAAGTTGGGTCGGGTTATACCCCTGGAGGTAGGGTCGAGGCCATACTAACCCCTTATAGGGGTATCATGAGTATCCCCCTCTAGTCGAGCTAGAATAGCGCTGTTCTAGACTACTCGTTTTACGCCGAGACCCGAACTGAGTTGTCAGAAATTCAAATTTTCAATCTCGATGAGACAGGTTGTCAACAAGATGTGATTGTTGACGTACGCACCAATCAACGAGACTGCCACACATCCACATCCGCTAGAGACGCTTGGTCTCCCTCGATCCCCGCCGTTCGAATGGGCTTTGCCCAAACGACCCAGTCTCCCGGTTGCCTATAAATTCCCTAGTTTCCCTCATTTGCACCACTTTTCTCATGCTGTCTGCCTCTTCTCGCTCTCCTTGCACGCTTCGACATTTGTAAGTCCCTTGATTTTTTGTTTAATTTCTTTCAAGTCGAATTCGACATCATCCACTTCCGGGGCCGTCCTCAGGGGATCGGCTGCAGATGCCTCGGGGTCTGGGCTTTCGAGTTCTCCGACCCGCAGCGGCCCCGCGGAGAAAGTCGTTACCGTCGTCCCCTCATCTTTTGCATTATTATTTTCATGTGAAGAACACCACCTCCTGGCCTGTTCTACTTCGGGGCCAGGCCATCGTGTATGTTTTTGGGGAAAAGCTCAAGTTCTCACAAGGGATGGAAAGAAACATACTTTTTTGTTAAACCACCCCGACCTTGTCCTGCCCCATGGCCTGTAGAGATTCTCTTCCTGAGGGTTGTCCTCTTCCACATCGATATAAAGAAGAAATATTCTACCAGAGGGTTATGTCAGCCATAGGGGTCAACAATTCGATTCGACCATCCTGATCCCAGAGGATGTACTTAGGCGATATAGGCTGAGCTCTTACCTAGCTAGTACTCCTCCCGGTGCGTCCTCACTTACCTGAACTCAACTTCTTTTGTTACACTGTTGTTTTATTCATGCATTTTATTTTTGTGCAGAAGACATGTCGTTTAACCTGATGCTCTCCACCATGGTTTCTCAGAAGAAAAAGGTGAAGGGAAAAGTCGTTCCCGGGTCCCCTGTTTGTACCCGCATCCCGACATTACCTGAGGTTCTCATGTCAGCTAAGACTTCTACCCCTCCAGAGAAGAGCGCGAGTGGTGCCCTCCAGGCCCGCAAAAAAAAAAGGTTGAGAAAATGTCCTAGGACCAGGCCAGGAGGAGGTGGCAACTTCTCCTATGCCTTATGTAGGAGAGGCATCAAATGATTCTATCCAGAGCCCTCAGTTCGCCCGTTCTGCAGGATCGGGCTCTCATGGTCTTCCCGTGGATTATACCAAATCCACCAGTTTAATCCACGATCCTATCTCGGGGCTACCAGCAGAGATCCTAGAGTGTCTGACCACCTCCGCGAACCAACATGCCATGGCCGGGATGAAGTGGAGACCCTTGGCTCAGGACGGTTTAACTTGAGCCTTATCAGTAAGTTTAGGCCTGTCCATTTTTTTTATATATAGTTCTTGGCTTGCAAAGCTTGATAATGTTGCATGAGAGTATTCGGCGGGGAGCCAACTATGGTCAATCTTCATCTGATGCCAAGAAAAGAGCCCGAGATCTTAAGTCACGGGCCGAAGCTGCTGAAGCCCAACTAAATGTGGTCTGGATAGAGCTGGTAGAAACAATGGAGACCACGGGTGTTGAGTTGACCAAGCTACAAGCTGAGGTGATACACCTCCGCCAGGTTATTTCTGAGAAAGATGCGACTTTAACTCATGCCTCTACTGAGCTAGAGGATGCTCGATCCGAGCTGAAGGGCTACGTAGATGGGGAAATTGGGAGGAAGGAAGCCTTCCTGAAGTCGGAGGAGTTCAAGGGACTTCTTGCTACCAAAGCATTTAAGTATCTCGACCTGCGTTTTGAAGGATGCAAAGATTAGTTCAAATCCCAGGGCTTCCCTCCGGAGGATCAAGACCCGGACGACTTCTTTGATCTCAATGCCATCGTGGCCACCATCCCTCCCGACTTTATAGATTAGGATAACTGATAAGGCTGTACCCCATTACCCCTTTTTTTTTTCTTTTGTTCGAACCAAGTACGAGCTAGTTTTTAGGTCCCTGCGCTCTGTTGTGCATTTTCATTTAATGAACTGTTTATTTTGCCGAGCTAATTTGTGGTCCCTGAAAGAATTGAGTAACAACAGAGCTGACCTGTTTCAGGGCAGGGCTGACCTGCTGAAACAACAGGGCTAAAATAATTCTAAATATAGAATTAAATACAAAACATGGCTGACTTGTGTCCTTAGCAGGGCTGACCTACAATAACGACTCAGAGTTCTAAAATAATTCTAAATATAGAATTAAATACAAAACATGGCTAACCTATCTGAACTCCAAAGATAATAAACCGAGCTACTGAAATAGTAAAATGCTGAGTAAATAAAGCTCGTCTCATCCGATCCCAGAGAATATAAACAGATTAGACATTCGGTCTGAACTACAGATAATAAATAGGAGCGAATGACTCTCGTTTGATCTGAACTCTAGTGCGGACAATACAATAAAATCGTGACTGGGCGGACCATGGCAGTAAATCTTTGTCTGCTCGGACCATGACAATATATCTTTGCCTCAGTGGACCATGTCAGTATATCTGTGTCATTGCCTCATACACGTGGGTTTATCTTAGTCAGGGCGGACCTGGACCTTTTTCTTAGTCAGGGCGGACTTGGACTTTTTCTTAGTCAGGGCGGACCTGGACTTTTTCCTTAATCAGGGCGGACCTGAACTTTTTCTTAATCAGGGCGAACCTTGACGTTTTTAGTTAGGTTACTCATGGGACTTCCGAATAATGCTTCATAATAAGAACTTACTCATATGAGCTCATACATAAAAGAAATACATGCGCTTAAGAGTAATATTTCCTGAGGTGAAAAGCATTATAGGGCCTCTTCAACTTTCTTCCCTCTGCGTCTTCCAGGTAGTATGCCCCAGAGCTCAACTTCTGAACTATCTTGTAAGGTCCTTCCCATTTAGGGTCAAGCTTCCCGACTTCAGTTGACTTAACCTTTTTGAGTACAAGGTCTCCGACCTGGAAACTTGGAGGCACCGCTCCTTTATTATAGGCCTTGATTACCTTGTTTCGACAGGACTCCATTCTGATTGCCGCCTCCTCTCTCTTTTCGCATATCATGTCTAGGTCTAAAGCTCGACGTTCGTCTTTGTCATTGTCATAAGCATGTACCCAAAGCCGAAGTTGCTCATATTTCTGCTGGCAAGACTACTTCTGTAAGGGCTTCAACTACTTTAACCCGTTATTAGTGCATTATCACATATGTTAGTGCATTCATTCATGTCATTGGGGAATTCTTATACATGCTTCTAGAGCAATAACATGCCATCATTAAAATTTTGACATCAAATCCCTTAATTTTCAATTCCCATACAGTTCAACTTGCATAAGTATGCACCTCATAACACACTAACATGTTCTCAATTCGTCATGCAATACACCTTAATTAAATGCATGCAACCATAAATGAAAAAAAATATCTAACAACCTTTATACAAACCATATACACATATAGGAATGCTCACACACGAGCATTGAATAATTAATGTGTATCTAATGTATAAGGCGTACTACTCACTACCAACATTGGTACAGCCCTGAAAGCATTCCCAATCTACAGCCCGAACTCAATTTCGGAACTGGTGTTGTACCAACAGAAACAGCCCCCACACGGGGCGAGCATACCAATCCACCATCTCAATAACATCAATATCACAATTCATAATTCACAGAATATAAAGCTGTAAATTTAAAAGATACTCCCTATACAGTATCGTCATCATATGAGATCCCCCATGCTGTTCATGTTCTCACAATAACCAAAACCATCAAATCCCCAAAATCAGTTAATCATTACCTTGATTAACTAAACTCATCTCAGATACCGGTTTCCTAATCAATATGTTTAAATCATTACACTATGATCACATATATCACATATATCAAACAAGGATTCCACAGTTCTATTTCATCGCTCGCTCAACAATAGCGGCATTCTAACCTCTCGCACGCTCAACAGCGGCGAGTTCATAACCGATGTTCGCTCAACAACGACAACATCCCAATCATTGCTCGCTTAATAGCGGCACCACATTCAACGCATCCCAATTCATTGCCACAACAGTATATTATTCATTCAACAATGACAATAATATATAAAGCTATGCTCGTACGTTATAGTACCTTATAGTTCAATAGCCAGAACCAATCATTGCCTTAGGCCCGAGATCCAGTGAAGTATTCGCTATACACAGTTAATAGCTCATAATCAAACATAAGCACACAACTACATGCACAAGCACGTACCCGACCCTCAATTATATCATCCTATTCCGACGATTAATCACAATTAGTGAACCATGCATACTACTCAAAATATCCCCTTTTCTATGTTCAATGATAAACGACTATTCAATTGAGTACTCCGACTTTATCAAAGTTCGACTCAAACCATTCCATTTTAAAGTGTAATATTCCCATCGGAATGCAGACATCGCCACGAAAATCTACCAAATAAACCCTAATTCCAAAATCCCAATTTTTACCAAAGGTTTTGAAAAAAAAAAGAAAGAAACAGGGGCCGCGGTCGATCGCCATTTCCCGCGATCGATCGTGAGATCTTACTGCCCAAAAGTAAACATCTGCGATCGATCGTCGTCCCAAGCCGATCGATTGTCAACATCAACTGACTCCCTGTGATCGATCGACGCGAATGTTCATTGTCAGAAAAAATCAGCGTAATGTCGCGATAGATCGGCGCCAGGCCGCGATCGATCGCGACCTGTGATTTTTCCGAAAAATTTATACAACAATGGTGTTTTTCACCCCAAATTCAAAACCAACACCTCCAACACCTTCACAACCTCAAATACTCCATTTACACTCAATAAAAACACCCAAAACAACACTTTAGGATTTTTACCAAAGATCCCCAAAACTCAAATCCATTACCATACCCAACCATACTCAACAAAACCACATTCAAAACGAAGATAAAGGCGAGGGGAAGAACATTACCCAATTATCTTTGAGAAATCTCGCTCCGAAGTCAAGCCCATTCTTCCATGGGAGAAGAAACGAAGGGGAAGGGGGAAAAAGGAAGGGAAGAGAGGCGGGAGTGATGTGAGAGAAAGTGAGCCGGGAGAAATGATTGAACACCGAGTCTTCTTGGCATATGTATAGTACCAAGGCTCCAAAAGCCCGAGTCTCAAATACTCGCACAACAATTCATTAAAAATCATATGTGTTCACTAATCATCTCCCAATCACTCAATTACATCACCAACCTCAAACCAAAGTTCCCCAGACTCCAGATTCCACAACAAATACAATTCCAAGGTTATCACCTCAATGAGAATAAAATCTCAACATTTGGTTCCAACTACCCCGATATCGGATTAAAACCATCGGGAGTCTTAACACCGTAATTATCTCATAATTACCATAATTAAAATCCATTAGGGGTTATATCACTCCGGGATTAACACAATTAATTTTCACAGCTTCTGACCCATATACCATACTGAAGGGTGTCTCCCCCGTAGGGGTTCAGGGCATAGTTCGGTAGGCCCACAGTACACTTGAAAGTTCATCAGCCCAGTCTTTCCCTACTCCATACAACCTTGTTTTCAGCGCTTGTACTATAGATCGGTTAGTGACTTCCGCCTGCCCATTGCTTTGAGGATAGGCCACGGAAGTGAAGGCCTGCTCGATCTTCATATCATGGCACCAGGATGTCAGCTTCCGCCCTTGGAATTGTCTCCCATTGTCGGAAATCAACTTCATCGGCACTCCAAACCGACATACGTTATTCTTTCATAAGACATTTAGCACATCTTCCTCAGTAATCCGGGCTAGGGCCTCAGCCTGAACCCACTTCAAGAAATAATCCACAGCCATTATTATGAACTTTTTCTGCCTTGGGGCGATGGAGAAAGGTCCCACGATATCCATCCTCCGCTGGTCGAATGAGCAAGCTGCTAACCATGGATTTCATGAACTGAGCTGGCTGTGATTGGAATTTACCGTGCCTCTGACAGCCCTCACAAGTAGCCACAACTTCCATTACATCTCTCCTCAAAGTAGGCCAAAAGTATCCGGCCAGGAGAGTTTTTTGGGCCAGGGCTAGGCTCCCTAGGTGATCTCCACAGCAACCCTCGTGTATCTCGTGAAGCACGTATTTAACCTCTTCCTCGGTCAGACACCTGAGCAGAGGCCCAGCAAAAGATCTCTTGTATAAAGTATCCCTGACCAAGGCAAATCTGAAAGTCTGCCTCTTCATCCTCCTTGCTTCATTTTTTGTCCGTAGGTAGCTCGGACTTCCCTAGATACTTTAGGATGGGGGTCATCCAGCTTTCCACAATGGGAGGCTTCAACCCGGACTGTGTTGATGGTGTCAGCTCGGTCTGGAACACGACCTCCCTCTGGGACAGGGCCCCCAATGATGTGGCCCACTTTGCGAGTTGGTCTGCCTCATAGTTCTCTTCCCGGGGTATCACACTCCACTCAGAAAAAACTTTCAGACATTTCTTGGATAGCTTTCAAATACTCAATAACTTCTCGCCCTTGACCTTGAAATTTCCTTTCAACTGCTGAATCGCTAGTTGGGAGTCAGAATGGAGGACCACCCTACTAGCGCCTACTTCCCGAGCTAATTTGAGCCCGATTAGTACCGCCTTGTACTCTGCTTCATTATTGGAGGCTCGGAAGTCCAACTTGACCATAACTTTTATCTTCGCACCCGTCGGAGAGATCAATACAACTCCGACTCCGCATCCCTCATTGTTCGAGGCCCATCAACATATACTTTCACTCCTCATCCTGTTCGGATCCAATCATCTCTACCAGAAAAATCGGACAGTGCTTGACCTTTGATAGACGTCCTAGGCCAGTAGGATATGTCATACTCACCCAGCTCAATCGTCCATTTGACCAGCCTTCCTGACACATCGGGCTTGGTCATGATCCTTCCCATTGGACTATTTGTTAACACCGAGATGGGGTGGGACAAGAAGTACGATATCAACCTCCTTGCAGTTATAACCAGGGCTAATGCCAGCTTCTCTACCTTTGGGTATCTGAGCTCTGCCCCTCACAGGGAATGAGTGACATAATAAACCGGCCTCTGATCTGCTCCCTCCTGCTTGATCAACACAGAGCTTACTGCATGCTCTGTGGCCAAGAGGTAAACCCACAACTTTTCTCCGGGATCAGGTTTGACCAATACAGGTAGCTCGGCCAAATGCCTCTTTAAGTCGGTAAAGGCCTTTTCACACTCTTCATTCCACTCGAATTTCTTGGCTTTCCTTAGCATTTGAAAAAAATGACAACTCATATGTGCTGATCTGGAAACGAACCGTGCTAAGGAGACAATTCGCCCTGTCAATTTTTGGACCTCCCTTATGTTATTAGGGGAGGTCATATCTTGTACTGCTCTGACCTTTTTTGGATTGACCTCAATTCCTCTGTCCGTCACCATGAAACCCAAAAACTTCCCACTCTTCACCCCGAACACACATTTAGTGGGGTTCAACTTCAGATCGAATTTGTTTAGGGTGGCAAATGTTTCCTCCAAGTCAGGTATGAGATTTGACCTGCTCCTTGGCTTCACCAGTATATCATCAACATATAATTCAATATTCCTCCCTGCTTGTCCTTTGAATACCTTATCCATCAACCCCTGATACGTAGCCCCGGCGTTTTGGAGGCCAAAAGGCATGACTACGTAGCAGTACATTCCCTCTGAGGTGATGAAACTGACTTTGTCTTGATCCTCCTTGGCCAAGGAAATATGGTGATACCCTTGATACGCATTCATAAATCACAACAACTCATACCCCGATGTGAATTCAACGAGCTGATCAATGCAGGGCAAAGGATATTAGTCTTTGGGGCAAGCTTTGTTCAGATCTCTGAAGTCAATGCACATCCTACACTTTCCGCATGACTTTGGTACTAAGACTACATTGGAGAGCCAGGTTGAAAACTGAACTTCCCTAATCTGCCCTCCCTTTAACAAGGTTTGAACCTCGTTTCTTATAACCTTGTCTTTTTAGTCCAAAATGTCTCTTTTTCTGCTTGGTTACTTTGACCCTCGGGTCGACACCCAGTCTGTGCTATGCAACTTAGGGGTGAATCCCAGTCAACTTGACTGAAGACCACGCGAACACGCTAGCATGCTCTGACAGGCACCTCAACAGATCCTACTTCAGACCTGCGCTTAGGTCCAAGGCAACCCTTGTTATTTTTTCAGGGTGACCTGGAATCAGGATAACCTCGTCCTCACCCTCTAGCACAGCTTGCACTTCATGTACTCCTCTCTGCATTCTCTGTACGACGTGAACCCCTCAATCCCCCTGATCTCCCATGCCCCATTCTTGCCTTGACCTCTTTACTTCCACCATTACTGTATCAGTGTAACACCTCTTCGCTGACGGCTGGTCCCCCTTTACTTCCCCGACCTTCTTACCGACTGTGAATTTGATTTTTTGGTGGAAAGTAGACGCTATAGCCCTGAACTCGTTCATGGATGGCCTTCCTAAAATGATTGTATAGGAGGACGGGGCTTAAACGATGGTGAAGGAGGTCAACCGAGTCTTCTGCCATCCCCCAAGCCCATGGATAGGGGTAAGGTGATCTGCACGAGAGGGTGCACTGTATGGCCTGCAAAACCAAAAATAGGAGTAATGATTTTCTCAAGATGATACTCACCTAACTCCAACTGCTGGAATGCATCACGGAATAACACATTCACGGAGCTCCCGGAATCCACGAAGACTCACCCTACCTCGTAGTTCGTGACGGTCGCCCTTATCACGAAGGCATCATTATGAGGTGTTTGCACACCTTCCACATCTTGAGGACCGAAGCTAATCACCACTTCCTCCTCGACATTGATAGCCCTTCCTAAGCTCAGTGTTTCTCTCCTGCTTACTGCTTTCCGAGCTCTGTTGGAATCACCACCAGTAGCTCCTTCGGAGATCATGTTGATAAAAACCCGAGGTGGAGAGTTGTTTCTAGGTGGCTCTTACTCTTCTGGCCTCCTTATCGGTCCACGACCTCGTCCCCGACCTTGAAAGGGGACTGGGAAATTAGTATGTCTGCCTCTGCCCCTTCCCCGGTACGCACCTCGGCCCCTCCCCCGTGAAGGGTTCCCAGAAGGTGTGCTCGGCTGAGGCGCCGTATGCTTAAACTGAGAACTATTTTTCGGGGTTTGCTCGAGTTCTCGATCCAAGTGACGACACTCTTGTGTATCGTGCCCATGTCCTTGATGAAAATCAAAGTATTTTTCCACGGACCCCTTGCTCAGTCCGTCCTCGGTCCGAGGTGATTTTTGTGGGGTTTTCTCTTCACAAATCCGGATTGTCTCCTCTTTAGCCATCTTTAGAGGTGTACAGTGGGAGAAACACCCGAGTCTTGCATCTTCTGCAGGCCTTTTTTCTGCAGGCCTAACCTGCTTGTCACCAACTTTCGCGCCTTATTTTCTTCTCATTCCCTGAGCCTCCTCAACGTTGTTATACTTCTTAGCTCGTGCAGTAGATCATCATACATGATGGGGGGTCTCTTGATCAAAGATCGGAAAAACTCCCCTGCCCTCAGGCCTTGGGTGAATGCACCGATCAAAATTTCTGATGGGAAGCAAGCACCTCTAGGCTTGTGACATTAAAGCGTCGAATATACTCCCGAAGGGGCTCGCCCTCTACTTGTCTCATCTCAAACAGACTTAGCAAGGTCTTTTTGTACCGCTTACTGCTGGTGAACTGGTGAAGGAAAACCGAGCTGAACTCTGCGAAGGAGGTTATGGAAGAAGGTTCGAGTTGATTAAACCACTGTTGGGCTAACTTCACTAAGGTGGTGAGGAAAACTTTGTATTTCAGACGGCCCGAGTAGCAATGCAGCATGGCAGTGTTCTCAAACCTGCCCAGGTGCTCCTCCAGATCTGTTCTTCCGTCATACTCCCCGGCGCTCGGGGGTCGAAAGTTGTTTGGGAGCTCTTCCCACACTATTTTCGGAGAGAAAGGAGTGCCCTTCTTTGGGGCGCAATGCCCTCCGATTCTCTACTTCATTTGTCTGACCTCCTATCTTAGCTCTTCCATTTTCCCCTCGAGGTTTGGACCTCCGGTGACCAGTGGGTGAGATGTGGCTACATGCTCGAGTCGATCATTTTCTTGGATGCTTTCCAACTGGCCACTTTCTGACTGATCCATAGCTCGCTTCATAGCCTTCTCCACTGTTATCGAGATGAGGAGCATGAGTTGCTCAAAAGTTAGAGCTCCCATATTCATACCGGCCATAGGTGGTGGCTCTCTCTCGTTGGCAGATGGTGCCCGGTGTTCATGGTTCACCTCTTGGTTTGTTCTCCGCGTGTTTACCATTTTTATCAACGTCTTATGCTCTTGTTCCCACAGACGACGTCAATTGTTATCTGGGATTTTGGTAGGGGTTTTCCCAGCTGAACAATAACTCTTCTCCACTTAGTATGAGCTTGTCCTGAAAAGAAATGGGTTAGAATGGAGCCGGAGAAGGTTCTCCGGCTAAACCCCTCCGATGATCAAGTCAATACAGGATATGAGGAATAAAAGCTCAAAGGAAAAAATAGCTGGAAAAGATTTCTCTATGTGCAAACCTGATGCCCCATATATATATATATATATATATATATATATATATATATATATATATATATATATATATGTGTGTGTGTGTGTGTGTGTGTGTGTGTGTGTGTGTGTGTTGTGATGGTTAGAGGAAGCCAACATGCAAGGGCCTGCAAGGGCCTTGGGGGACCATCGTGAGCACTCAACTGAGATTCGGTGTCCCAAGGGGGACCACCGACAAACACTGTACCTCTTGTACGACGTGCCATCTACGAGATTCTAATAGTACTGGGAGATATTCTTCGAGTACTAGTCACTCTTTGATTGGCCTATTTGTGAGTGGTCCTCTTTCATGAATAAAACCCCTGTTATAGACAGCTCGGATTAGAGGGACCACACTAGTACTCACCAGGTCACATAACCAACACCGAAGAAACTAGGGGAGTTGTTTAAGGTCGGGACACCAGCCAGGTACAGTCTCGATCACTACTCAAGGCTGCCCACTTTTCAGTCTGGGCTGGGACGACCTGTGAACATGTAGAGCTAAGGACATGTACTGAGCAGAGTACACGAGGATATGTATCCGAGCTGAGGATGTGGGGACATGCCGAGCTGAGTACACAAGGATATGTGGCCGTAATCGATGAAGTCTGGCCGGGTTATACCCCTGGAGTTAGGGTCGAGGCTGTACTGACCCCTTATAGGGGTATCATGCCAATTGTTACCTGGGATTTTGGTAGGGTGTTTTCCTAGCTGAACAATAACTCTTCTCCAATTAGGATGAGCTTGTCCTGAAAAGAAATGGGTTAGATGGGAGCCGGAGAAGGTTCTCCGGCGAAGCCCCTCCGACAATCAAGTCAATACAGGATATAGGGAATAAAAGCTCAAAGGAAAAAATAGTTGGAAAAGATTCCTCTGTGTGAAAACCTGATGCCCCATATATATATGATGTAATGGGAGAGAAAGCCAACATGCAATGGCCTGCAGGGCCTAGCGGACTCACATGAGCACTCAACTGAGAATCGGTGTCCCAGAGAGGGGGACCACCGACAAACACTGTACCTCTTGTACGACGTGCCACCTACGAGATTTTGATAGTGCTGGGAGATATTCTTCGAGTACTAGTCACTCTTTGATTGGCCTATTTGTGAGTGGTCATCTGTCAGGAATAAAACTCTCGTTATACACAGCTCGGATGAGAGGGACCACACTAGTGCTCACGAGGTCACTTAACCAATGCCGAAGAAACTAGGGGAGTTGTTTAAGGTCAGGACACCAGCCCGGGTACAGTATCGATCACTACGCAGGGCTGCCGCTTTTTAGTCTGGGCTAGGATGGCCTGTGAAAATGTAGAGTTAAGACATGTGCTGAGCTGAGGACGTGGGGATATGACGAGCTGAGTACACGATGATATGTATCCGAGCTGAGGACGTGGGGACATGTCGAGCTGAGTACACGTGGATATGTGGCCGTAATCGACAAAGTCGGGTCGGGTTGTACCCTTGGAGTTAGGGTCGAGGCCGTAGTGACCCCTTATAAGGGTATCAATTTTATATATAGACTTCTACACACTGGCAGATGTACATTGGGGCAAGGGGGAGCAGGTGCCCTTTTAAAACAAAATTACATTTTGTTCTCCAAAAATTACATTTTTTAATTTTTAAAAATTAAAATTATTTTTTTTATGATTTTTATAATATTTTTGTGGTTTTTTTAGATAATGAGTTGTATGATTGATAAGTGTGATTTTTACACTTATTTTACTATGATTTTATAGTGGCTTTTGTAGTGATTTCTGGAAAATATTACGCGTTTTAGTATATATTTGTATATTTCAGGAATCTAGGTCCAAATGCATAAAAGTGGAGGAAATGAACGATAATTGATGAAAAAGGACCAAACCGAGCTAACACGTGGAAGAAAAGACCGAAATCTTGAGTTTGAAGAAAATTAAGCATCGCCTATCGATCTTGGAGTTCACGCCGATCGATCACGGAATAGAAAAAATAAGCAACAAAATTTAAGTATTGGCGATTGATCGCCATATCTCGCCGATCGATCGTGGCCATCCAGAAACAATTGGCGATCGATCGCCAATCTTGCCGATAGATTTTGAAAAGTAAGAGGTAGAATGTTATGGCGATCGATCGCCGAACCCGAAATTTTCAAGATTTTGTTTCCTTCTTGGTTATTTTGTGTCCAAACTTTACCAAACTCTTCCACCACTATATTATGTTGATTTTTAACGAAAATAGGGACTCTTGGCTCATAAAAAACCATACAACACTCAGCCACCATCACTCCCATTCATCTTTGACCATCCATACACCATCAAACCATTCAAGAAGAGACGGATCGGAAGAGACGGGATGACGGAGCAACGCAATAAGTCAACGCATCTCGTTATTTCCGTATTTCTAACTATAGCTCTATATTTTCATTAGATTTTAATGTTTAGATTGTTTCAAAAAAAGTTTATGCATTGTTATTTGATGGAGTTTGTTGGCTAAGTTTGTTGTCAAGACTTTGCGGATCCCATGTTTTGAACCCACAATTTTAATTAAGTTTTGATTGATTCTTACAAATTCTTTGAGTTTAATTTGTTGTGTTCATGCTTTCAATGGATTAATATCCTTGATTGATTATCTATTGCAATTGAATTGACCACATGAGATTGCGATACGATTTAGTAAATTAAACCTGGATTTTAGACTAAGATCGAAAGATAAAGTTAAATACATGTGTGATAGCAATAGATTTACCAAATCGAATGCTAGAAGTTTTCACAGAACAACTTACAATATTGAGCGTTAAATAAGTGCATGATCATTGTCTTGTTGCATCTTAGTAGTAAACTTGTTATAATCGGACCAAGGTATAACAAGTGCATTATGAGAACTCGTCACCTTAGATTGTTTGAATTTAATTCTTAACTAATCGACGAATTGTGGGGGATTGCATGGGTGAACCGAAAGTCTTGATAATTGTCTCTATTGATTCTAATCTTATTCGTTCTTGCTTGTTGGGTTGATTATCGAGTTAATTCGTCACTTTACTTAATTAATCATCACTAATATTCGTAGGCTAAATATAGTTAAACTAGTGGAGTTTGGTACTTATTTCCTAGTCTCGTGGGATCGATAATCCAGTACTTTTCATATCATTATACTAAAGCTTGACACTATGCACTTGTTGTACGCAATCGCTACACTGAAAAATACTGTTTAAAATAATAGCGATCAAGTTTTTGTCGTCGTTGTCGGGAACTAGTTTTAATAATATCAAACGAGATTAGTTGACTGTAGTTTAGTCATTCATTTTTCTTATTTTTTGATTTTTTTCTCTCATTCTCTCTACTTTTCTACGGTTTGTGTTCTTTTTGGTTGATTGTTACAGGTTGTTATCTCTTGGTGTATGCTAAGGAGTAGCAAGCCTACACTTTAGCTTTTTGATCCCGAGATCGAGCGCACCTGTCAAAGGAGGCTAAGGCAAGCAAGAGCACACATGGCTAATAACGAGGAGATTCCAGCACCACTAGTTGCAAGATCACTCATGGACTACGCCCACCCTTCATTCCATGGATCACTATCGAGTATCACGAGACCAACCATCCAGGCTAACAATTTCGAGATCAAGCCTGCTATTATACAGATGATCCAACATTCGGTCCAGTTTGGGGGAGCTGTTACTGATGATCCCAACGCCCACATCTCCAACTTCTTGGAGATTTGTGACACCTTTAAACATAATGGCGTTACTGACGACGCCATAATGTTACGTTTGTTTCCCTTTTCTTTACGTGATAAAGCTAAATCTTGGTTACAATCGTTGCCAGCATGTTCTATTCCACGTGGGATGGGATGTCGCAATCGTTCTTGTCAAAGTTCTTTCCACCATCCAAGATGCGCAATGATATCATGACTTTTGCCCAATGCGATCCCGAGACACTATGTGAAGCATGTGAGCGCTTCAAAGATCTACTGCGGAGATGCCCACACCATGGCCTCCCTATGTGGTTGCAGGTACAAACGTTTTATAACGGTTTATTTTCTGATAATCGTTCTATGATTGATGCAGCATCAGTAGGAACTGTGATGAGGAAGACACCCGATGAGGCTTCTACGCTGTTGGAGGAAATGGCTGCTAATAGCTGTCAATGGCAGTCCGACAGGAACGTGCCAAAGAAGCAAGCCGGAGTGCATCAAGTGAGTGAAGTCACTACCCTAGCTGTCCAGTTGGAAGCCCTGAACAAGAAGATCGATAGTTTGAGCATGCATGCAATGCAAGTTCAAACTGTTACATGCGAGCTTTGCCAAGGAGGACGTCCAAGCACGAAATGCATATATATTAGTATTCATTTATTTATATTATTTTATTATTTTTAATATATATTTATTGTTATATATATTATATATATTATTATAATGATATTATTATTTAACTATAATAATAATAACAATAGTTATTATATTATATATATACTTTTCTTATTATTATTATTATTATTATTATTATTATTATTATATAATAATAGTGAGGGTATTTTAGCCATCAACTATAAAATTAATACACAATCTTATCATCCAACCAACTATTATTTTAAACTATCTCAAAATTTTAATACTTATCATTATCTTATCCTTGCCTTATCATTCACTCCAAACGATACCTAAGAATTTGAAATACACTGATTTAGTTAAAAAGAATATCTTCAACTGGATGAAATTAAGCAAACAACTTAAGTGAGTTTGCATCTACGATGCACAGACACTGGCAAGGCGTGACACGACACGGCGGTACGAATTTTTAAAATTTTCAGGATACGGCATGACTGTGACACAACTGTATATATATCATATTACAAATACTAGAAATTCACATTTTTTAAATTTTAAAACCATGTAAAATTAACAAAAATATTCTTACTAAATTCAAAACGCATATAAATAAATGCATGTCACTGGAATCATCATAATATCACCAAATACATATTACTTTAATTAATATAAAGTTTAATAAACACGTCCAAATAAAATATAACAATAAGAATATTCTTACTAAATTCAAAATAATATAGATAAATGTATGTCACTGAAATCATCATAATATCACTCATACTAACAACAAATATATATTACTTCAATTAAATAGAGTTTAAGTAATATATCTAAATTTCATTTTAGCCAAAAACTTTAAATTGTACAATTATCACCCAAAATTGTCATTTTTGTGTCGGATACGGCTCGGACGCGTCCATCAGTCATGTTCGATACAGGTGTTCCATTTTGATGAGAGTGTCCGACATGGGTGTCCGATTTATTTTATTATAAAATAAAGGACACACCACGTGATGTGTTCAACACTTGTTCGAGAAGTATCGGTGTCCCAGAAATATATGATACTACACCAAATGATTTTTAGAGGGTCCGTCGTTAGGTTTGCATTAAGAATATGAAATCAAGTAGATCGAAGGCAGACTATGTAAGATCATGTGAGCGACCAAATTCATGAAATTGCAGATATTTTTAGGTGTTCGTTCACTCACGGCGTAGATTAGTGGTCATTCCAGATGGCTTCACTCTGCAACTTGATACTCTGCTCGCCAACGGCGGTTCCCGCCAGAAGTCCAGCCTCCAGTGGCGCTATCCTGCACGACGTGTCCCTTATCCGATGCACACCTCCGCTCTCTTCCCGAGCAAAATATAATTTATGCACTTCAAAAGCAAGCGCACCGAAAGCATACGTTTATCCTGACCCCGATCCTATATTCGCAGCATCCGTAAGTCAAACAATGTCTGCTAATTATCTTAAGCTTTTGGTTTCTTAAATGGTTAATGGGTTTTACTATTTGGCATAAATTATAGGAGACCCGGAAGTTTAAAGCTGAATTACTGAGAACACTTTCAAAGGAAAAGGAAACTTTTGGAAATGATCTTTTGAGGGTTGTTAATGTCTGTGCTGAGGTAATTTTGATGTTTTTTTTTCTTTGCTTAATTTTTCATAGGTTCTGTGATTTTCTATTGAATTCCCGTTGTCTATGTTGGAGATTGGCTTGAATTTGAATTGCTAATGGTTCAATGATATTTTAGAGCCTAAGATTGCGGAAAAGGGTTTAAGCTTTTGAGGTCAAAGGACTCAGTGTCTAGCATAGTGGTTAGCTTTCTTAGATGTACGTAACTCAAGAAAGAATCATGCACATTGAGTTGATTAGTGGGACTTGGGAATTTTCTAAACATGGTTTAGGTGTGACAACTTTTTTAACGGAGTTAACCATGAGAAAGTTCAAGAGAATAAAACTGGGCGGGAATTGAGCTTACTGTAGATCTTATGCGTATATGAGAGGGACCATGTGATGGAAATTAGTCTTGATAGAATTAGAGAAAGTGATTCCAAACAAGGCCCCATCCTATAATGTATGGATGCATAGCTGGTAGAGTGTCACAGTTACCTCCGCCCAGCTGCTGAAATATTAGGCAGTGGCTTAGCAACGTACCTAGCTGAGCTTCGGCTCGTAGGGTGCGGATGAAGTTATAATTTCCTTGTCTCTTCACCATATAGTCAAGCATCTTTCATCTTCACGGAAAAGGTAAGAAACGAGAGAAGAGAGGAAAAGGATCAGCACAATTGTAATGCAAGTATAAGTTGACTTGATTTTAGATGAATTGATCTTGATTCTATGTTTGTAATTGTTGTAAGGATGTTTTTAAGATGCCCTATGGTGTTTTGAGCGAGAATAGGAGGTGATTTTGTTAAGTTTACATATTTCTCAACGTCATAACAGGTGACTGTTGGAAATAGCAGATCCATAGTACATAGTAATGGGATCAGATTATTTATAGCTCTTCACACATTTGCTGGACAAGGGCTAACTTAAATATTTTTTTGGGGATAAGCTGACTCTCAATGGGTACTTTAATTTGATTAGGGTATCATTTTGTATTTATATCCTCGAATTGATTTTTCTGAAATTGACAGAATAAACCTTATCTGTTTTTTTTTCTTGGCTTAATCCTATGAGTATAGGACAGTTCAGATGCATGCTTTAATATGCTAAAACTTCCATTGAACTTCAAAAGGAAATCTTCTCTATTTTCCTGTGGTAAAGGACTAAGTGCTATTTGTTATATAGTTTCAGTTTGGTGATTTTCTATAGTCTGTGAAGATGCCATTTTCTAGTTTAAGGACTAAGTTAACTAAGTGCTATTTGCTAAAACACCTTCTAGTAAGAAAGACTACCTGATGAAACAGCTAGTATAATTTAATGTTTCTTTCTTGGCATCCTGCTTGAGAAAAATCTCAATTCTTGGTGCTTTTAAAATGCACTGGCTAAAGAAATTTATTTTACCATTGATAGATTGTATTATGGTGTAACAATACCAGGTATTCAGTGATTTCCTGCGTAATGAGTATGGAGGACCTGGAACATTATTGGTTGAGCCTTTCACAGATATAATGCTGACACTCAAGGAGGAAAATCTCCCTGGAGCAGTATCGGCCGCTCGAGCTTCGCTATTGTGGGCGCAAGCTAATGCAGATCAGGATTGGGAAGATTGGAACTCCAACTTACACTAATCTTTATGTAGCTCAATCATAAAAAGGACAGGATTAGGCAATTTCACTCTAAAAGTCAAGAAAAGAGTCTATTATTGATGATTTCTATCCCTATACAAGTAACAGAAAGTATACAAAAATCCCAGGAAATAATTTACTCCTAATATTTGGAGTCATTATCCTCATCTTGAGCTGATTTTGAATTCTCTATGTTCATGACTCCACTTTTTCCAAGTTCTAAGTTTATGTCATTGAACCATCGACCAATTTCAACTTCCATACTCGGAAATGCTTTCAAGAGACGGTCGCCACGAATTGGGTCTTCCTGTGGTCAAATTTGTTGATCCTGACCTCTGCTGATGCCTGTCAGGTCTTGTAGCCTGAAAATTGTGGGATTATTCATTAAAATCATTGAAAAGAAGATGATGTCAATCACATGAAGATGCATTCCTGACTTTTATTCTTTCCTTTCAATTTTCCGCAGAAGCAAATAAAGGAAGGTCCTGGTTGAAAACTCCAAAGTTTACCTGATCCTTGCTCTTCTTAGAAACTGAATTTTCTGTATAAGATGTGCCATTGGTACTCCTCTTTTCTGAATTCATAGATAACTTTTCATTCCATTCTGATTGCTTTTTCTTCAACTTTGCATGCTTCTTTGCTCTTATCACTTTCAGAACTTCTGCAACATAAAAACTTATAACCGTGTTACCCCCATAAAAATCAATTCCATTTTTCAATTATTCAACCACATTTACCAAGTTCAATGTTAGCCAGGTTAGTCAACATTTATATGTTTCGATGCAACAACATATTATTTGTAACAAGTAGTTTTGTAGTTTTGTTGGTCGGTTAATTGGTCACATTTTATTAATCAAATGACTTAGATTGATATTAGCTTCTATTAGATGGAATAAGTACATTCCATCTAATAAGAAGCTGTTTCAAATGAAGAAGAGAAATGGAGTCTGATTATGCAAAAGCTAACCTTGAGTAGTGACAAGCCGATAGGCTCGACCAAGAACTAGAACATCACTTGGCCGGAGAAGCTTAACACGGGTGAAAAGAACTGACCCATTGTCCTTTGCATTCTCTTGCCCGCTAGTGGAAACTGGCAATGGAATGATAATAGAAACGTAATGCCCTGGATTCATTTTCATCACTGCACTAGCTGTTACTGGCCAGTACATCCTCTCCAGGCTCCCGTTTGGATGCTGTATAACTAGCGCTGCAGCATCCACCGCCTGACAATTTCCCATCTGGTTTCTCTCTCTAAAATGTTTTGTGGTTTCTCCCTCTAATAACCTGTGATCTGTTCTTTTGTTTGAATGCTTGTGAGAGGTGACCAAAATTGAAGAAAATCGGAGAGAGGGTGGAAGAAAGGAGACAAAAGGTCCTTTTTCTAAGGAAGGAGTCTCCCTCCATCACCTGTAATTTAAAGCAGTGGAATGAACTGTGTGGTTGCCCCATTTTTTGTATAATTTTTCTAAAATATTTAAATGGTTCCTCCTCACTTAATATTCAGGTACGGTTGACACTTGACAGACCCATTAATGCTATTTGGGTGTCTTTTTATTTGGTCGAAGCCAAATGGGGCCAGCTGTGCACGAGTTTGGATTTCAATGGTTGTGATCTTGGACATGGTCAACATTTAGACTTGGGTTTGGTTGATATTATCAGCTTAACATATCAATCATTGAATGAGGATATTTATATATGATGATAGCTATATCACGGGCACTGTCGGTGGTGTAGCAACTACTCAACACAAAGATAGTCAACGAAAATTGATTTCATAAGTGGGGTCGTTGTATATGAATAATTAGCTAGCCCCATCCATGATTTCTCACTCCCTTTTTTAACACATGGAAAAAGGGCCAAAAAAACAAAAAAGTGATATTATTACACTTTGCAAAAGTTCAACAAGATCGAATATATGTGACAACGAGTGAAATATGATTGTAAACTACGATACGACGATACATTAGATTTGAGGAATATATAGTAATTTAATTGTAAATAATGAAAGGAATGCATCTTCTTATAGTTCATCCCCTACAAAGTAAGAGGATTTCACAGATTCATAGCTGGCTGAATATTTCATCATCGTAGTTACAATTCACGCTAAAATTTGTATTTGTGAGTCTTTTCAACATCAGAACTCTTACGAGCAGTGTCCTTGAAAAGTTTTGGGATTGGTTGAGACTACTTTTGCGGATTTTTAGGATATTTTTGGAAAGTGATGTATATTTGGTAATAATTGTTTTTTGACAAAATGTAAATTACAAATATATTCAAATCTGATACAATTCAGGTCCATCTAACCCATGTGAGTTGTTGGGGATTCAAGTTTCAAGACATTAAATGGTGAAATTGGGCAGCTTTGTTAGGGGACAACTACATCAATTTGCATTATAAATTATTGTTGCCACCCAATGGATGTTGAATACTGAGGTGTCGAAATTTCACATGGGAATTTTAAACTCCTTATTGTCAGGCAGAGAGAATAATAAATTCAAGTGTTTAAATCATGAAACCATAGAGGGAACTATAGAGGTCGAGTAGTTAGATGTTTTGAGGAGGATGTTTCTATCATCATTTGTTAATATAAAATTCAGATGATTAGCTATATATATATATATATATATATATATATATATATATATATATATATATATATATATTCGAAGTAGGCAAAATTATTAAAACATTGGACAAGACAACTCAACATTCTTTTGAACATTTGACCAACCCCCCAACTCACAAAACATCATTATTAGCATTTGTAATTTTCATCTGTTTGAGGGGTGGAGGGAGGGTCTAACGAGGGGGAAATTCGATCAGGTTGGAATTTTACCCAATGAGGTCACTTGCTATGATGCATGAACACTCCTAAAAATCACTTGGTGCAGTATCGAATACTTCTCGGACACTCCTCGGACACGTGTCGGACACGCCACATGGTGTGTCCTTAATTGTATTAAAAAAATAAAAACCGGGCACCCGTGTCGGACACTCCCATAAAAATCAGACAGTGCGTGTCCGAAACAAAAATGACACTTTTGGGTGTTAATTGTACAATTTAAAAAGGTTTTTGGCTAAAATGAAATTTAGACGTCTTAGTTAAACTTTAATTTAATTGAAGTAATATACATTTCTTGTTAATATGAGTAATACTATGATAACTTCAGTGATATACATTTATATATATTATTTTTGAATTTGGTAATAATATTTTTGGTGTTATCTTTTAATTGGACGTATTTGTTAAACTTTATATTAATTAAAGTAATATGTATTTGATGTTAGTATGAGTGATACTATGATGATTCAAGTGACATGCATTTATTTATATGCTTCTTGAATTTGATAAGAATGCTTTTCTTGATTTTACATGATTTTAGAATTAAAAAAATGTGAATTTTAGTATTTGAAAGCGGATGAAGCAAACTCGACCAAAGGACAAGTCTATTACAGCTTTGTTTTTTGTTCCCGATTCAATCTTCATCTTTCCTGAATGAAGAAATAGAGTGAAAGAGAAGAGATCGATGCAATAAGAGGGGAGAGAAACAATCTTATTTCGGTTTCGTTCGGTAGAAGAAACCCGAGAAAACAAATAGGAAGATCATAATGCAAGCAACTAATTAAGTAAATAGTTGCTATCACCACCTAGAGCAATAAAACAAAGTCGTTACAGATATGTTACTAATATGGACAGCTATCACTGGTATTCATTGACAAGAGTGACCGCTTTCTAGTCGTAGTTGCTACCGCCTCTGTTCACTTCAGCATGCAAGGAAGACCCAACATGGCAATTTAATCTCCCCTCACGATCGATGTGTTCAACGAAGATAATGGCCCACTTCATTTCCCGAAGGAGCCAGTTTATGTCAACAAGATAACTCTAAGGTCGGGTACTCAATTACCCGACGTATAGCTTACATCGCTTTCAGTGGGCGCATCCCAAGCTCCACCTAACCAAACAGCTTCCCCCAATAAAATTAAATGATTCAAATACAATGTCATGACCCATCTGAACAAAACTTATGCAGAGTTTTGTAAGACACATTTTTTGCAACCAGTTTGTTTGTATTAACCTTCTTGTTCAAAATGCGATGCATGTTGTAGATTATATGTATAAAGAACCAAGAAATTATATATTTCGCAGAAACCCCTTGATGATGTCGAAAAAAATCAGCAATAATAAATAAAATTACACAGCATTAATAAAGCTGACACGACATTTTTTTACGTGAAAAATTCCTCGAAACGAAGGGAAAAATCACGGGATCTAGTCCAATATAAATTTTTACTATAATATTAACGAATTACACTGTGTTTCTGTTGGGAAAAATAATGCCGTATTTTCTGGTCAGGTATATAGGATCAAAAATAAATGCGGAATAAAAAACACACAAGGTTTACGTGGTTCGGCAAAAATAAGCCTACGTCCACGGGGCTACTGCAGATCTTTTATTGAAGAAAATATCCAAGTGCTTACAAACACTGACAACACTCAATCTGAAAAATACTCAGAAAATTATATAGCAATTTTCTCTCACTAGTATTTTTACTCTGTCACTGTGTTTTATTTTCTCTCTACAATTTTAGGGTGTTGTCTGTGATGATATATAAAACTGAATGAAAGTGCACAACAATTTATAGGAAATTTTCGATGCAAAAGTCTTCACCCGGTGCCAGCCTTTTCTTTGAAAATTTGGCAAGATTCCTTCGGTTCTTTTTCAACAGAAGTGGGCTACCAACTTTTTCAAAAAATTCAACATTGAATTTAACAAAAAATTGTCGGATGTTTTTTTTCTTCTTCTGCGGGGTACTCCACTTTGACTAACAATCTCCCACTTGAAGGCTGATCTCAATCTGTCTTCACACCTCGATCAATGCAGCAGTCTTTTCTGGTCTGTTAATTCAACAAGCCAACTGAGAACACAACTTCAGTTTATCAATGGTCACCACCTTTGTTAACATATCTGCTGGATTCTTACTTCCTTGGATATTCTCTAATATTAGCACATCATCCTCAAGCAGAGACCTGATGAAGTGATAACGGAGACCAATGTGTTTTGTTATAGAGTGAAATGTTGAATTCTTTGCCAGATGTATTGCACTCTGACTATCACTAAACAAAACATTCTTCTCCTGGTTGAATCCCAGTTTTGTTAACAAACCTTGAACCCATATCAACTCGTTACTAGCTTCTGTCACTGCAACATACTCAATCTCTGTAGTGGATAAAGCTAAAATCTTTTGTATATGCGACATCCAACTAACAGCTGTAGTTCCAACAGTGAATACATAACTTATGGTGCTTCTTCGGTGATCGACATCACCTCCATAGTATGCATCTATATAACCTTGTACTTTTAGTTCTCCTTTTCCAAAGTACAAACACTTATTTGCAGTGCCTCGTAGATACCTCAAAATCCACTTAACTGCTTCCCATTGAGCCTTTCCTGGATTTGACATAAACCTGCTGACAACTCCCACTGCATGGGTAATATCTGGCCTTGTACATACCATCACTTACATCAAGCTTCCAATGGCTGAAGCGTAAGGAACTTTAGCCATGGATTCTTTTTCTTCCTCCGTCTGAGGACACTGGTCATTGGATAGGGGAAAATGCATAGCCAAAGGCGTGCTAACTGTCTTGGCGTCGCCCATGTTGAATCTCTGCAAAACAAGATTGATGTACTCTGCCTGAGATAACTGCAAAATTCCCTTTTGCTTCTCTTGTGATTTGCATTCCAAGAATCTTTCTTGCTGGACCCAAGTCCTTCATGTCAAATTCTTTTGACAACTGCTGCTTCAAGTTTCTGATCTCCTCCATATCAGAACCAGCTACTAACATATCATCAACATAAAGTAGCAAAATGATATAATTGTAAAGGCCCCCGTGCCCTTAACCCATTATTAGCATATTAACCCATGCAATTAGTGCATACAATTATGTTATCAGGGGAAAATACTACATGCAACCATGGCATAAAATACCATATTATAAAATTTCTTGCATCCTTTCATTAATATCGAGCGTTTCCCAACCAAGTCCATTTAACATATCATGCACCCTTGTAATACACTAACACGTTCTCAATTCATTTTGCAATTCCTAAATAATTGCATGCATCATATAAATGAAAAGAGAAAGGCCCTTGCCTTTTTATACAAATCATATACACATAATAGTGCTCACATGCGAGCATCAAATAAGTATATGTGTATCAAATGTATAAAACAATGTGCTCAATACCGTTACTGGTACTTCGATCCTGGAAGCAACTCCAATCCATAGCTCGAGCTCAACTCCAAAGCCATCGACGTACCTATTCACCTGCCCCAACAGCGACAGCCCCACACAGGGTGAGCATACCAATATCCCAAATCCAATAAGTACAATATTACAATTCATAATTTACACAATGTAAAGGCTATGAATATTTAAAAGACACTCCCTGGATGGTATCATCCTCATCCGGCATCCCCTGTGCTATTCCTGTTCTCAAAATAACCGAAACCATTAAATTCCCAAAGCCAGAATCATTGCATTGATTAACAAATCCGTTCCCCATGTACTGATACCATAATCAACAAAATCGAATCATTAAACAATGATTACACATATTCCATATATCTCACTAATAATTTCATAGTTCTATTTCATTGCTCGCTCCACACTAGCAGCATTTTAATCCCACACACGCTCAACAGTGGCGACTTCATAACTTGCGTTCGCTCAATGGCGACATTATTCCAATCGTTGCTCGCTCAAAAGCGGCACCATATAATTTCCAATATATCTATCCATTATTGCAAATACAAATAACCATGCATTTCACAGTTGCAATAATATAAAAGGCTATGCTCTTACGTTATACGTACCTTATGATTCCGTAAGCCGAACCAAACCTTGACTGAGTCCCGCGACCCGATGAGTTATGTGCTAACACATAAATAATTCACAATTACATATAAGCATGCAACCACGTGCCCAAGCACGTCCACAACCTCCAAACCTATCGTCAATCCATGACGATTAACCATTTTAAAAGACTCGGGCTAAGCATGCATAATACCCAAAAATATTCCATTTTAAGTTGTACAAAGGTTAACCAATTACTCATCGAGTATTCCATTTTCTTATTAAAATTTGGCTCCAACCATTTCATTTTAAAAGTATAGCATTCCCATTGAAATATAGACATTGCCCCAAAAATCGGCTAATTAAACCTCGATCAATATCCCGACATTTTACCAAAATTCGAAAAAAACACCTTTCTTCGAGCCGCTATCGATCACGCAATCCAGCGGCCAAACAGAACACTCTCGCGATCGATCGCGAGTCTCCGCGATCACCAAACACCTCGCGATCGATCGCTGAGACTTAGCGATCGATCGCCAGCACTGTGCATCTTCACCAAATTTCAGAATCTCGTCGCGATCGATCGGCGTCAAGCCGCGATCGATCGCGACCTGCGATTTTCCGAATAACTCGAGCTTCAATGGTGTTTTTGACACCCAAACTCAAAACCAACACCCCAAACACTTCCAACACCTCCAATACTCCATTTAAAACCAATAAAAACAACAAAAACACAACTTTGGATTTTAACCAAAAATCCTTGAACTCCATAACCAACATAATACTCAACTAAAAACCACCATACTACTATCAAATCGAAGATACTGACGAGGGGAAGATTAATACCTGATTATCTTCGAGAAATCCGGCTCCAAGCCATGTTACCAACGATTTCTCCTCCATGGGAGAAAAGAGGGGAAAGGGGAAATGGGTTTGGAGTAGAGAGAGGGAAGAGAGAGGAGAGACTTCGTGCCAATGACGGAATACCGAGTCCATTTGGTATATATAACACCAAAGCTCCAGAATACCAATTCCTCTACAGATACATCATGATTCATTAAAAATCACCTGATTTCAAAAATTATCTCTCCAACCTCAATATCCAATATCAGCCCCAATACAAAGTACTCCGGACCCCAGACCCCACCAAAAACCCAATTCCAAGGTTTTTCACCACGATGAGAATACCATCTCAACCTTTGGATCCAACGATCCCAAAATACCCGATTTAACATCCTCGGGTGTTCCAACACCGCATATAATTCATAAATGCCACAATTAAAAAAACATTGAGGATCATTACCACACCGTGATTAATATCATTAATTCCCGGGCATCACAATTATCCCCCACTAATAAAATTTTGTCCTTGAAATTTGCACAGGCGTACTCCACGTATCGCCGAGACCACACAATCCAAACAGATCTACATCATCGAGTCATGAACATCTCATGAACGACACACCGACCGCGAGGACACCGACCTCGCACTAAACCTGAAATGGAGTAAATCTCCCTGATTATCGCCATCTCAAAAGAACGTCAACATACCTCGACGCTCACCACCGAAAAGCAGTCGGTCAACCCTACCTACTAACCAAACGAATCATTCTTGATTCCAACATGGATATCGCCCAAATGATATCTCTATAACTTAGTCAACGATGTTAAACATACATCGTTACCAACCACCAGTACACAACAACGTACCAAAACTACATCGACTTCCGCTTTCCAAATCATCTCCATCAAAGGAGTGGTTGCACCACATTGCAACATGGATCGGGCAACATCACGGCCACCGGTCAACACAAAACACATCTCCAAAGATGTATCCATCCTGGTGTTCCAAGAAATCCTATCTTGGTCCAAACACACTATCGAGACTCCACAAGGTCTCAAGTTCTCCAAAGGACATGCAAGAAAAATCAATTGCATTCCCGCCACCCGTGTCAACCACGACACCTAACAAATCCGAATCCTGGCCATCCCTCGTTTACACAAGGATTCAACAATCCTAACACAGGGAGGCTATCAAATTATCCAGTAGAGAATTACCATAAACCCAATACGACAATCCCTCCTCAGAGGAAGTCAACCGAACCTCACGACCATTCTTCAGAATACATCGTGCCATCGAGATTACCAATCTCAAGGTGCCACAATCTTTCACCAGAGATTCATTCATCGAAGCATCCTAATCCGATGCTCGACAAGTACCAAAATGCTGGCATTCGTATACACATCCCGGTATACATGCCTAAGCACCAACACCACATGCATACTCAATGCAATCGACTCGGGTATCACCAATCATACCCAGAAGTCTCAATTACAACTGTCAATCCATAGCTATTCTCACCCCGTGGAGAATAATGATGGACGAACCAACGACCAGTGGTGTGATTCCAACATCAATACCACACAAACTGACTCATCGGATCTCTTAAAGATTCTCATTAGGTATATCAATATCGCCTTCCTCGTAAGGAAAGTGTCATGAACCATGACCCTCCAATCTCGAACCACTGTTCGGAAAATTTGGATATATTTATACTAAAATATATCTCGGAACCAATAAATTACACAACCGATTCAGAATAATGCATCCTTGCAACTATTACCAATCTGAAATCCGTATACACAACGTATACTCATTCTAACACTGCTCTGTACTAATACCATAGTACTCCACAATCTCGAGCATTTCCCCGGAGATGTCTCCTCGTACGTCTCTCGGAAATAAAAGTCATCACTCAGTCCAACACCAGTAATGCTTACCATGGCTGATTCACAATCAACCCACGATCGATACCAGTTGTCTCAATGAAAGTATATCTAAATCTCTCCAAGAGATACAATCAACATAGTAGTGTCACCCCACTAACTATATTCCACAATTCAGATTGTGTTTCCCCATTGCATTCCATATGCAAATATGCTCAATCATGGCTAACAACGATTTGTTGACACTCACGTTGGTACTCCCAACAAAACTGAGTTCCCAGTACAAGTCCCTCAAAGTATTCAACGTAAACGTTCTCATGCGGTATTCCCTGACTCAACCTCATGCCACATAGTGACTACAAGAGTCCACCAAAAACCCTCATCGTATCATTATACGATCACCAAACTCGGTCCCAACGAGCAGTATAATGTCTACAACAAGCACACTATACCACTGCAACAATACCTGGCTAGCAGATCGCTGCCTCATTTTATACCAAACCTACCAACTTAACATACGTTCCATCCCGGCATACCATACCGTAATATCCATTTAGAGTAGTGGGTCATCACCCAATATTTCTCTAAAACACCAAAGCACAATGGACATCCCGGTGTCCTTACTCAACCAAAATGCAATTCTAATCCATTAGGATTTATTCCACACCCTCACGGGTGGGTGTGACCATGTCTACCACGCGTCACATCAGTATCAGCAAGTAGTTTCCTCAACAACTACTCCTACCAACAGCTACTTGGCCATAGCCATCTCGACTAGTATACCCAAGGGTACCACTACTCATAAAATATTTACCTCCAATACATGATGCGGTACACTCACCTGTATAGTGCATCCATAATTCATCGAGTAAACCTTCTCAGCATAATTGTCCCTTCAACCGGTGACGGAGACACCACCTTGTGCCCACCATCGGCACTCCAAGCCATACGATCAACACATATACGCACATGTATTATTCGTTGTAATGACGACATGCGTCTACATAGAACACACACCATGCCATCGTCACCCTATGACGGCACATTTCAACATATGACATCCAAAATAACATCGTCAACTCGTGACTGTACGTGTCGATACATGCCACCCACAATGTCCTCGTCAACCCGTGACGGTATATGTCAATATATGACATCCATAATATCAGTGTCAACCACGTGACGGTACATGTCAACACATGATATCAACAATAATGCTAACAAAATAGCAATATATCATAACTCATCTCTAATAAGATAGTGGCATACTTGTCTGCGTAGTCCATAGCGGTACATAATCAACACCCATAGCTCGTGGGCGGCACAATCCCGTGCTACGTAGATAGCGGCACGACCCATCACTATAAAATCAGCGGCATGATCCCTTGCCATAGAGTCAGCGGCATAAAACATCGCTATAGAATCAGCGGAATGAAACATCACTATATAGATACCCGGCGGCATGAACCATCGCCAATAGAATAGCGGAATGAACCATCGCTATATATATACCCGAAGGCATGAACCATCGGCAATAGAATAGCGGAATGAACCATCGCTATATATATACCCGGCGGTATGAACCATCGCCAATGGAATAGCGGAATGAACCATCACTATATATACCCGGCGGCATGAACCATCGCCAATAGAATAGCCGAATGAACCATTGCTATATATACCCGGCGGCATGAACCATCACCAATAGAATAGCGAAATGAACCATCGCTATATATACCCGACGGCATGAACCATCGCCAATAGAAGTAGCGGAATAAACCATCGCTATTATATCCAGTGGCATGAACCATCGCCAATAGAAGTAGCGGAATAAACCATGACTATTATATCCGGCGGCATGAACCATCGCCAATAGAATAGCCAATCCCTAGCCTTGTTATAGCAGTGTATTTTAATGCACCTCACTTGTCATGACCGAGGCACTAATACCCCTCGCTTCGACATATCAGCGGCATTGAATAACCTCGCTCAAATGCGACATGCGGCAATACCCTCGCTTCAACATTTGGCGGCAAATATTCTTTCTTCGCTATGATATGACAGCGGCAAGTATTCTATCATCGCTTCAAGTGATAGCGGCAAAGCATTAAAATCATCACTCGTTTATAACAACGACTCATGGGATATTCACCAAGCATCCAACCTATACCTGCAACCACAATGCGTAATCCATAATCCAATATACATCGCTATGAGTGTATTTTAATGCACCTCGCTTCAAATGTGACATGCGGAATTTACCATCGCTTCAACATTTAGCGGCAAAGCATTAAAATCATCACTCAAATATATATGCAACCAAAATGCATAATCCATATCCAGTATACATCACTATGAGTGTATTTTAATGCACCTCGCTTCAAATGTGACATGCGAAATTTACCATCGCTTCAACATTTAGCGGTAAAGCATTAAAATCATCAATCAAATATATATGTAACCACAATGCATAATCCATATCCAGTATACATTGCTATGAGTGTATTTTAATGCACCTCGCTTCAAATGTGACATGTGAAATTTACCATTGCTTCAACATTTAGCGGCAAAGCATTAAAATCATCACTCAAATATATATGCAACCACAATGCATAATCCATATCCATATGACCCTGCAACCACCATGGTTAGCAATTCCAATTATGAACACATATCATAAACGCACATAAGCAACATAGTTGTGTCACACAACACTAACTACTATCATGCATAAATATGTGCTACTCATTTCCATCCGCATGTTCCTAGGACCTCAACAGCCCCAAAGAGCAAACCACTGCTCTGATACCACTAATGTAAGGGCACCCGTGCCCTTAACCCATTATTAGCGTATTAACTCATGCAATTAGTGCATACAATTATGTTATCAGGGGAAAATACTACATGCAACCATGGCATAAAATACCATCTATAAAATTTCTTGCATCCTTTCATTAATATCGAGCTTTTCCCAACCAAGTCCATTTAACATATCATGCACCCTTGTAATACACTAACACGTTCTTAATTCATTTTGTAATTTCTAAATAATTGCATGCATCATATAAATGAAAAGAGAAAGGCCCTTGCCTTTTTATACAAACCATATATACACATAATAGTGCTCACATGCGAGCATCAAATAAGTATATGTGTATCAAATGTATAAAACGTTACGGGTAAACTATAAAGACAATCATTGGATACACCACGAATTATGTAGAGGGATGTTGAGTGATCAAGATAGGATTTGTCCCTCCTATATAACAGGAGAAGTGTTTGGGCCCTTGATCAAGTGAGACTAAAATGCATGGCCATGCTCGAATGAGTCGATATGTGATATCGAGCTTATTCGTTTATTCTAGTCTACTTGGGGATCAAGAAATAAAAGATTGAACTATACGAGTATGACTAGTCCATGACTCGTGTTTAATATAAACACATAGGACCAAGGAATTAAGTTACATGGTGAATATTATCACAGGCCATAGGTTATGTCGAGTCAATGACATTCTTGTAACTTGGGTAGCCTTGATGTGTTGCTACATACGGCTCAGTGCTTGTGACATAAAATTTAGATTTTATGTCAATGCCAACGTTACAAGATCCTAACGGGTCACACAAAAGATTACATCGATAAAGGGAGTTTAATTCATTGGATGAATTAAGTTTATTAGGAAGATTCCTAAACATTAATTAAAGGGGGCTGATTATATATATAATGGTATATATATTAAATATGCTGGGTATACATAGATGGAGATAATATTGATATGGGTCATAGGGTTTTTCGAAAACCCATAAAAACAGCCGCCTAATATTATGTCTATATATATCATGTGTATTAGGTTTGGCCAGAGAGTGTTTTTTCTAATTAACAAAAGGTTTCTGACGTTAATTAGATTAACGTAACAGAAAAGCCAAAACCTAAAAGGAGTGACGACCACACTTCGTTCTTGGCCTCACTCATCCCTTCAAGGTTGAAGTTCAAGTCTAGCAACTTATTCTTCAACGTCCCTTTTTCGGTCTGATCGTGGATACCGTAGAGGCAAAACTTGAAAAGTTTTGCACCTGAATCGAGGACGTGTTGGACGTGCTACTTCGTGGAGATTTCTGCATCAAACACGCTACAAATGTATAACTCTTGACACCCGATATGAACACCCGTATAGGTCCTCGGTTGGGAATCCAAAACTTTTATTCCGATGCGTATTTGCATGTTGGATTCCCTACAGTGGCATCAGAGCCGTGTACGAAGCTCATATCGGGGTTGCATGATAAATTGTTTATCAGATTATGAGTTATATCTTTCGTGCGTTTATAAACTGTAAAACATATATGATATGTTATAATAACATTGTGGAAATCATCGTAAAAAAATATATATGATATATTGATAAATTTTATGTATTGGATACATGTATGCGCGCGACTGATATAGCAAGGCGGGCGAACGTAGCTCGATAGTCGGGCGAACGTAGCACGCGAGGTATACGACCGTATCTCGAAAGTCGAGTGAGCAGGGTTTGCAAGGCAGGTGACCGCCCCATGAGTGGGCGGGCGACCGCCCACATGGAGGGGCGGGCGATCGCCCCTATGTGGGCGGGCGACCGTCCACACGGGCCGGCGCGCCGCTCTCATGCGCGGGGTCCGAGGCATTTGATGTCCATGCGATAATTTCCGTAATTTTATTTTACAGTTTTATTATCATAGAATTAAATTTTAAATTGTTTAGAATTTAAATTTATGTCCAAGCATGTTTTATGTGTTGTTTGAGCATGATGCATGGTTATAGCCCTATGACCTTGTAAGACCCCGTTATCTATACAAGATACTAAGGTGCAATTAAGAGAACTAATCATTCATAAATCAGAGTATTAGGTTGAGTTGATAATCCTGAGCTAAAGAGATTACAGTACCAAAAGTTCAAAAGGAATTATACATATTCCTAACAAAAGGGTACTACACTATAGATTTACTCTACACTTTGTAGAAACTATACAAAAAAAGGAATTTCTATTCTTCTAATCCTGTAGCATTCCTTACAGCTCAGCGTATCAACCCCGACCCTGGTTCTCATCGTCAAAAGCACCTACAAAGACAACCCCCAACACATGAGCATATCATAGTTCATATCAATCATAATATGAATATAAAGCATAAATGCATAAATCATAGGCATAAGATACTTCCTGAATTCCAATGCATTTAAAACGTCCATTTTGGTTGTCCCTGTACCATAACTCATAATCAAATCAATACATGATATTATGGTTTCTTTAAATAAATGTCATGACATATCTTTACTTCTTAAATCTTTACTTCAATCCTTACCACTCGCTTCATAACTTTAGAACAAGCGGAACTCCCCTCCCTCGCTTCTTCATACAAGCGGTATTTCTATCCTCGCTTCGTATGTTAAATCTCGCCTCCATGTGCAAGCGAGCCTCCCCCCTCCCGCTCCACATTTTTAGCGGTATAAGCGGTAAGCATTAAAATCATCACTGTGATAACCCTGACTCGTGGAATACACACCATTTATTCCACAACATACATATGCAACAACAATGCATAACAACATGTATCGTACTCATAATGCACAACTCGCATTTATCGTATGTCAAATAATGAATATATAATACATGTTACCGTTGGGATGCCCGTATGTCGCTTACGTGCCTTTCCAAAATATCTTCAGTTGCAGGGCTCTATCCCCTGCGTTGTGTGGCTACCTGTGATGGCTTTACACAAGTGTACAACACAATATTAGATGTCTCATTATAATCCAATACCCAAAATTAAACAATTTCCACATTTTTCAAAATTAGGACACTACCGATCGATCGATGATAGCTTCGAATTAAACAAAAATGCTACGGCTTTTACCGATCGATCGGTGTTCATCAGCGATCGATCGGTCGCTCTGTTTCATGTGCGATTTTCCAGAATTCTCGAACACCTATCTTCATACCATCCAATATAGCATATAAGACATACAACATGCTTGAACAAACATGCTAAGAGCTACAAGGTACTACCATGAATGTATTCAAATTGAAGTTCCACCCAACCTTAAACCCACATGCATCAAAATCACCCAACTACATCAGTACTCACCCAAGCTTTCTGGAAACGGGGGTATCTCAATTCTTTTCCCAGATTTTCGAGCACCACTTTTTATACCAACAAATCTACCACATAACACATATAACATGCTCAAGTAAACATGCTAGGAACTTCATAAAAACACCATGAATGTACTTGAATCGAAGGTTTAATAAAACCTAAGCTAGCATGCCATTTTCACACCAAATAAAAACATGACTTCAAACAAAACTTAAACCAAAACAGGACATGGTTTCTCACCCTCTTTTGCTCTGATTTTTGCAAGGTTTCCAAGCAATAAATGGTAGATCTCCTCCACCTTATTGCTTAGCAGCTGCTGGATGATTTTTGGGAAAGAAAGGGGAGAGTTTCAGAAATGGGAAGGTGGAGTGGGAGAGTGGGAAAGAGGCATGGGTAATCAGCTGGCAGGGTATGGGTCAAGGGGGGTGGTTGGGTGGTGGGTTATGAGATGTTTTATGTTTTGGTCCTGGTATTTAGCACGATGTATTAAAATATCCTCACATGTTATTTTATAGTATTTAATCAATAAAATACTTCAATTTCCAATTAAACATGCTTCACCAAAACAAATAACACCCACCCCAAATAATCATGCCATAACCCAAATTCCCAACATATAACACATGCACCCTGAAATGCATTTCCCCAATATTATTAATTCAACCCAATGAATTAGTACCATAATCTTCATAACATAATTAATGTTTAAAATCACATAATCATTTCGGGGATATCACAATACTCCCCTACTTATAAGATTTCGCCCTCGAAATCAGCATGCACTTACCAAAAACGAAACAAAACATAAATCACATACCAGAAAACAGTTCTGGATAGTGCTGCACCATGTGTCGCTCCATCTCCCACGTGGCCTCCTCGACACCCCTACGATCCCACTGAACTTTGACCATAGGAATAACTTTGTTTCGTAGTCTGTGATCTGCCCGATCCAGAATCCTGATAGGCCGCTCCACATAGAAAACATCGGACTCTATCTGAACCTCAGAAGGTTGCAACACATGAGAAGGATCTAGCTCGTACTTCCGCAACATAGACACATGAAACACGTCGTGTATACCGGACAGAGAGGGCGGTAAAGCCAATCGGTATGCCAGAGTACCAACACGTTGTAAGATCTCATACGGCCCAACATATCTCCTGGATAACTTCCCCCGCATCCCAAAATGTACTACACCTCTGAAAGGTCAGATCTTCAAAATGACCCTGTCGCCCAACTGAAACTCTAACGGCCGACGCCGTTGATTAGCATACGCTGCCTGTCTGTCCTGGGCTGCTTTCATCTTTCTTCTAATCACCTTTACTTTTTCTTCCATCTCTTGGACCAATTCTGGTCCTCCGACCGATTTACGATCCACGTCGTCCCAACATAACGGTGACCTACAATGTCTACCGTAGAGAGCCTCAAAAGGAGCCATCTGTATGCTTGCCTGGTAGCTATTGTTATAAGAAAATTCTACCAAGGCCACTGAATCCTGCCACGTAGTATCGAACACCAACACACAATCCCGTAACATATCTTCGAGCGTCAGTATGGTATGCTCGGTCTGTCCGTCCGTTTGGGGATGGTATGATGTGCTCAACCTTAATTCTGTACCCAGAGCTGACTGAAGACCTTCCCATAAGTGAGATGTAAACCGCGGATCTCGATCAGACACAATCGAAACAGGGATCCCATGCAGTCTCACCACATCTCTGACATATAACTGACCAATCCTCAAGTACGTGAAGGTCATACTATATGGAATGAAGTGAGCCACTTTAGTCAATCTGTCCACGACTACCCAGATAGCATCAAAACCCGAAACAATCCTCGGTAAGTGGGTCACGAAGTCCATGGATACGTGCTCCCACTTCCATTTTGGTATCTCCAAACTTCTAAGCTCACCACCAGGCCTCTGCCTCTCAGCCTTCACTTTCTGACAAATCAGACATCTCTTGACGAATGTGGTGACATCTTGTTTCATTCGTCTCCACCAGAACTGGCAACTTAAGTCCTTATACATTTTCTTTCCGCCCGGGTGGTACTCATCCTGCTGCAATGAGCCCGCTGTAATATTCCTTGACGCAACTCAGGCGCATTCGGGACCACCCATCTGTCACCTAACCTCAAGGAACCATCCTCCGTCGTCCTGAACTTCGATGACTGACCCAGACGAACGACTGACAACCATCTCTGAACTTCCTCGTCAGTCTCTTGAGCCTTCCTGATGTGATCATAAATAACGGGCTCAGCTAATAAGGTCAAAACCTGTACCGGTGAAGCAGACACATCATAATCAAAACCCAACTGACAGTAGGAGCCCATCATAGCTGATAGACACATGGCATCCTCTGTCGTGCTCTTCACCTTCCGACTCAAAGCGTCGGCTGTCAGATTTGCTTTTCCAGGATGGTATTCGATTTCACAATCATAGTTCTTCAGCTGGTTCATCCATCTCCTCTGTCTCATATTCAGCTCAGCCTGCGTAAACAAGAACTTCAGGCTCTTGTGATCAGTGAAGATGGTGAATGAGGTACCGTATAAGTAGTGTCGTCATATTTTCAAGGCAAACACTATAGCTGATAGCTCCAAATCATGGATTGGATACCTCGTCTCGTGTGGCTTCAATTGTCTCGAAGCGTAAGCCACTACATGCTTATCTTGCATCAGCACGCATCCTAAACCCTGAAGCGATGCGTCAGTATAGAGAACGAACCCCTTGTTCTCCTTGGGAATCACCAACACTGGCGCTGAAGACTTCAACTCCTGGAAGCTCTGCTCACAATCTTCTGACCAAAAGAATGGAACTCCTTTCTGAGTTAGCTGAGTCAATGGCTTGGCAATCTTTGAAAATCCTTCGACAAAGCGTCGATAATACCCAGGCAAACCAAGGAAACTTCGGATCTCAGGAACTGTAGTAGGCGCAGACCAATCCATAACTGCCTCTATCTTCCTGGGATCTACTGATATCCCCTCTCGAGAGATAATGTGACCCAAGAGCGCAACACTGCTCAGCCAGAACTCACACTTGCTGAGCTTGGCGTACGACTGATGATCTCTGAGGATCTGAAGCACCATCCTCAAATGATTGGCATGCTCCTCCTTACTTCTTGAATAAACCAGAATGTCGTCAATAAACACGATGACGAACTGATCAAGATACCTCTGAAATATTCTGTTCATCAAGCTCATAAATACTGCAGGGGCATTCGTCACCCCGAATGGCATCACTAAGAACTCGTAGTGCCCATACCGAGTTCGAAAGGCTGTATTTTGTATGTAATCGGCTCTAACTCGTATCTGGTGATAGCCTGACCTCAAGTCAATCTTCGAGTAAAGCTCTGTGCCTTGAAGCTGATCAAATAAGTCATCAATCCTCGGAAGGGGGTACTTGTTCTTAATCGTCACTTTATTCAATTGATGGTAATCGATGCACAGGCGCATCGAACCATCCTTTTTCTTTACGAACAGGACTGGTGCACCCCATGGTGATACACTAGGGCGAATGTATCCTTTGTCGAGGAGCTCCTGCAACTGCACTTTCAGCTCCCTCAGCTCTGTGCCATCCTATAAGGGGCACGGGAAATAGCAGATGTCCCTGGCAGTAATTCAATCGCAAACTCCACATCTCTGATCGGCGGAAATCCTGGAATCTCATCCGAAAACACATCGGTGAATTCCGCAACTACTGGTATATCCTCGATCATCAACTCTTCCTTTTCCTCTGATACGTCCACGGCATAAATAAGATAGCATGAGTGACCGCGTTCTAACAACCACGGCATCTTAACTGCCGAAATCAATGGAATCTTGGGACGAGAGCCGTCCCCATAGAAGGCCCACTGAAACCCTTGATCAGACAGAAAATGCACCATTCTCTGTCGGCAATCAACCATAGCTTGGTATCTGCTCAACACATCAATGCCGACAATGCAGTCAAAATCTGCCATATCCAACAAAATCAAATCGGCCCTCAGATCATTGCCCTCAAAATAAATGAGGCAATCAGATAACAGT
Organism: Haberlea rhodopensis; assembly: GCA_907163345.1. Lineage (NCBI taxonomy): Eukaryota > Viridiplantae > Streptophyta > Magnoliopsida > Lamiales > Gesneriaceae > Haberlea > Haberlea rhodopensis. The sequence continues at coordinate 315,135 of CAJQUN010000068.1, forward strand.
CGATCCGCAATCACATGCTTTCCCGTGGGTGTCAAGACCATAAGAGGCGTGGGCAACGGAAACGAACACAAGTGGTGTCTCTCCACAAAAGCAGAAGATACAAATGAATGAGAAGCACCTGTATCTACTAAAATAAATGCAGGGTACGTAAGTAAGTGGCAAGTCCAGCAATCACCTCCTCCGGAGCTGCCTCTGCCTGCTCTCGCGTCAATGCATATACTTGACCCTGCGGCGGTCCTGCCGCCTGACCTTCCTGTGGTCGAGGTGCAAACTGTTGTCTCTGTGGTGCCATCCTGGCGTCAAATCTTGGCCTGTTCGGTCCATAGTCTGCCTGACCTACCCGATTGGGGCAAGCCCGAGCCAGGTGGCCCACCCTGCCACAAACATAACAGCCTCGGCAGTCACGTGTCAAGTGGAATCCTCCACAGTTGTCACACTTGTTCCCTCCTGTTCTATTTCCCTGCGCTGGTCCCCGATTACCCTGCTTCTGATTCTGAAATTTCTTCCCACCAAATCTAGAAGATGAAGAAGCCCCACGAGGCTTAAACTGGTCTCCTCGTGGCCTCAGGCTGTCAACAGCTGGTCTCTGTGGTGGTACAAAGGGGGTACAGCTTCCTTGTACACACTAACCCCAATCTCTGCCAACTCTGCCCTAGTCAGGGCATCATCAAATGAGCTGGGGTTGTTGGAGACAACCCGATCAAATAACTCTGGCCTCAGCCCTTTCAGAAAATGCCTCATCTTGGCATGTCCTTTTACAGCAATGTGAGGCACATACCTCAACAATGAAGAGTACTGCATGGCATAATCTGATACAGTCATGCTGCCCTGCTTTAGATTGGTAAATTCATCTTCTTTTACTTGTCTGGCAGGGGCGGAGAAATACTGGTTAAGGAACCGGGTCCTGAACACAATCCAATCTACTGTCATGCCCTGAGCCCTCAACTCCATAACTGTTGTCTTCCACCACATGGAAGACTTCTTCGCCAACTGAAACTCTGCCAACCTCAGCTAGGCAGTCCGTGCACAGGGTGCCAATACAAATATCTGCTCTAGTCTCTCAAGCCATTCCTCGGCTGCTTCCCCAGTCTCAGTTCCTTCAAATAGCGGTGGATGATAGCTCAAGAACTGGGTCAAACTTATCTCTCCTGGTAGAAGTATCTGTGCACTAGGCACCACGCCTACAGCAGGTGGCGGTAGAGGATTTGACTGAGCAATACTGGCATTGATACTGCCTACATCTCCCACCTCTTCATTGGGGTTCTCCGGATTAATAGCCGCCATGCTGTAACACAGGGGTTAACAACAATACCAAAAGCAGTTCATAATATAAGCCGTTAAATAACAAGAGTAATCATATTCAAAGGCATGTTAGTATAATAACTTATACAAAAATATACACCATATGCATAAACATGCCCACCAATGAATACCTAGCCAACTTGTTTCTAAAGGCTACCCTTTACTCGTTCCCTAGTTATCTAACCTGGCTCTGATACCACTAAATGTAAGACCCCATTATCTATACAAGATACTAAGGTGCAATTAAGAGAACTAATCATTCATAAATCAGAGTATTAGGTCGTGTTGATAATCCTGAGCTAAAGAGATTACAGTACCAAAAGTTCAAAAGGAATTATACATATTCCTAACAAAAGGGTACCACACTATAGATTTACTCTACACTTTGTAGAAACTATACAAAAGGAATTTCTATTCTTCTAATCCTGTAGCACTCCTTACAGCTCAGCGTATCAACCCCGACCCTGGTTCTCATCGTCAAAAGCACCTACAAAGACAACCCCCAACACATGAGCATATCATAGTTCATATCAATCATAATATGAATATAAAGCATAAATGCATAAATCATAGGCATAAGATACTTCCTGAATTCCAATGCATTTAAAACGCCCATTTTGGTTGTCCCTGTACCATAACTCATAATCAAATCAATACATGATATTATGGTTTCTTTAAATAAATGTCATGACATATCTTTACTTCTTAAATCTTTACTTCAATCTTAGTCAGTTTATCATCAGTGTATTTTAATGCCCCTCGCTTCATAACTTTAGAACAAGCGGAACTCCCCTCCCTCGCTTCTTCATACAAGCGGTATTTCTATCCTCGCTTTGTATGTTAAATCTCGCCTCCATGTGCAAGCGAGCCTCCCCCCTCCCGCTCCATATTTTTAGCGGTATAAGCGGTAAGCATTAAAATCATCAAAAATCATCACTGTGATAACCCTGACTCGTGGAATACACACCATTTATTCCACAACATACATATGCAACAACAATGCATAACAACATGTATCGTACTCATAATGCACAACTCGCATTTATCGTATGTCAAATAATGAATATATAATACATGTTACCGTTGGGATGCCCGTACGTCGCTTACGTACCTTTCCAAAATATCTTCAGTTGCAGGGCTCTATCCCCTGCGTTGTGTGGCTACCTCTGATGGCTCTACACAAGTGTACAACACAATATTAGATGCCTCATTATAATCCAATACCAAAAATTAAACAATTTCCACATTTTTCAAAATTAGGACATTACTGATCGATCGGTCCTCATCACCGATCGATCAGTGATAGCTTCGAATTAAACAAAAAATGCTACGGCTTTTACCGATCGATCGGTGTTCATCAGCGATCGATCGGTCGCTCTGTTTCATGTGCGATTTTCCAGAATTCTCGAACACCTATCTTCATACCATCCAATCTAGCATATAAGACATACAACATGCTTGAACAAACATGCTAAGAGCTACAAGGTACTACCATGAATGTATTCAAATTGAAGTTCCACCCAAACTTAAACCCACATGCATCAAAATCACCCAACTACATCAGTACTCACCCAAGCTTTCTGGAAACAGGGTATCTCAATTCTTTTCCCAGATTTTCGAGCACCACTTTTTATAACAAATCTACCACATAACACATATAACATGCTCAAGTAAACATGCTAGGAACTTCATAAAAACACCATGAATGTACTTGAATCGAAGGTTTAATAAAACCTAAGCTAGCATGCCATTTTCACACCAAATAAAAACATGACTTCAAACAAAACTTAAACCAAAACAGGACATGGTTTCTCACCCTCTTTTGCTCCGATTTTTGCAAGGTTTCCAAGAAATAAAATGGTAGATCTCCTCCACCTTATTGCTTAGCAGCTACTGGATGATTTTTGGGAAAGAAAGGGGAGAGTTTCAGAAATGGGAAGGTGGAGTGGGAGAGTGGGAAAGAGGCATGGGAAAGCTGGCAGGGTATGTGTCAAGGGGGGTGGTTGGGTGGTGGGTTATGAGATGTTTTATGTTTTGGTCCCGGTATTTAGCACGATGTATTAAAATATCCTCACATGATATTTTATAGTATTTAATCAATAAAATACTTCAATTTCCAATTAAACATGCTTCACCAAAATAAATAACACCCACCCCAAATAATCATGCCATAGCCCAAATTCCCAATATATAACACATGCACCCTGAAATGCATTTCCCCAATATTATTAATTCAACCCAATGAATTAGTACCATAATCTTCATAACATAATTAATGTTTAAAATCACATAATCATTTCGGCGATATCACAGACCTATTAGATAGGAATTTTGTGAATGATTGTAATTTTAAATACGGCCTGCGAGTCGTGCCTTCTCTATTTTTCTGAATGTATTCCCTCTCCTATGCTCCCCCTCGAATGTAACTCGATGACTTCTGATGCGTGTGAAACGTACCGCAAGTGTACGGTGTCAAGTTTTAGTATAGAAATTTGAAAGTACAGATGTCGAACCCACAGGGATTGAAAATTAAGTTACACCAAGTACTGTAATTAGAATAGTCTCGACTTTATTTAGATAACCGATAGCATAATTTTTAAATTAATCTACTAAAATAAATAAATTAGCAAGATGAAGAATTTAAGTGGAGAAAATCAATGAGAACGGATTCTAGAGGTTCGACTTCACTCAACTATCCACTATGTCGTGTTCTTCTAATTTATTAACCACGAATCCTATGTTATCTATTACCTCTCCCGAGTGTTAAATAGAAATAATCATTCAACAATCATCTTGATGTGCCCACCTAAGATAAATTATTAAACAATTTCAATAGCGTTAGATTCGTTCTATGGCTTCGTTGGAGTTATATGTCTCCCGACTATATAAACTTCCAACGATGTAAATTCATACGGTCCTATTCAAAACCCCATCTCCCGAGTGATAGATTCTAAATAAATATGACGAATCAACTAGTGATCAATTAATTGAAACGCATTCAAATCAGGAATCACAAATAAACCAAACGAAAAACCAAAATATATTCAATCAAAAATCGACGACACGGGTTCAAGTCAATATCCGTCTAGCTCTAGAATAATAAATTAGTTCATGAATACATTAAATAAACGCATAGACATGTTCTTAATCATCATAAACATAAGGGAATAGATAATCAAACGAATTGGATGATGGCCCTCCGTCCCCGGTAGTCGCCGTCGTCTTCTCCGTTGTCAATATCTATGCCTTTCGATGTAAGCGGACCGCCTCGATTGATCTTCTCCCCTTTCACTAACTCTCGGCTACTGCTCTCACGTGAATTTCTTCACGTCCGAATTCTGTTGCTCTCGCCTCAAATCCTCTTCGTTTGTGCGTCCCCTCTGTTCTGTTTTTGAAGTCTGCTGTTTATTTTCTTTCCGTCAATTCTTTCCGAAATCCTCTCCTCCTTTAATCTCTCAGACGTGTATTGCCTTTTGTTTCGTACGTCCTTCCTTTTTTATTTTTAGTTTCCTTCGAAATCTCCCTTGCGTGAATCCCTTCCAGAAAGATATCCGTCAAGTCTTGTAAATAATTCTTCTTTTACTTCCTGTACGTAAAATCCTCTTAAATCTCCTTTCCTATCTCTTCTTTTCTTTCCTTCTTTCTCATGTATATATATTATATTATACTATATTATAATATAATATAATATAATATAATATAATATAATCTTGCCATTTGACATGTCCCAGTGCATGACTATTTCACCGTTGAGTCCCAATTTGAATTATTGTCACATTTATGTATTTCTCATCATCTTTTAGTAATAAAATGCTTAATTCCTTGGATTCCTGCAAAACATCAAAAACGGTAACAAAAGACGTAATTCTGCTCGAATACCAAAACAAAAGTATAAGAAAATATAATAAAATATAAGTGCAAATATGCACTTATCAAATCCCCCCAAACTTAAATCAATGAGAACGGATTCTAGAGGTTCGACTTCACTCAACCATCCACTATGTCGTGTTCTTCTAATTTATTAACCACGAATCCTATGGTATCTATTACCTCTCCCGAGTGTTAAATAGAAATAATCATTCAACAATCATCCTGATGTGCCCACCTAAGATAAATTATTGAACAATTTAAATAGCGCTAGATTCGTTCTATGGCTTCGTTGGAGTTATATGTCTCCCGACTATATAAACTTCCAACGATGTAAATTCCTACGTCCTTCTTTTTTTATTTTTAGTTTCCTTCGAAATCTCCCTTGCGTGAATCCCTTCCAGAAAGATATCCGTCAAGTCTTGTAAATAATTCTTCTTTTACTTCCTGTACGTAAAATCCTCTTAAATCTCCTTTCCTATCTCTTCTTTTCTTTCCTTTTTTCTAATGTATATATATTATATTATATTATATTATATTATAATATAATATAATATAATATAATATAATATAAAATAATCTTGCCATTTGACATGTCCCAGTGCATGACTATTTCACCGTTGAGTCCCAATTTGAATTATTGTCATATTTATGTATTTCTCATCATCTTTTAGTAATAAAATGCTTAATTCCTTGGATTCCTGCAAAACATCAAAAACGGTAACAAAAGACGTAATTCTGCTCGAATACCAAAACAAAAGTATAAGAAAATATAATAAAATATAAGTGCAAATATGCACTTATCAAATCCCCCCAAACTTAAACTTTGCTAGTCCCGAGCAAAATAGAAATGGAAAAAGACTAAGAAATAAAAGAGAAATAGAAAACACACTACTAACGCTAGTCATGAAATGTTATAATTGCAAATTGGCCTCGAAGATCAATTGTCTAAAAATTTTAAGTCAATCATGCATATCAGTCTACTCAAGAGTTCTCAAGTGTGTGTGCCACCACTTCCATTTTACCATTAAAGCAATCTTTACTCACACAAATCAATAGGACTTTGCAAGGTGTATTGGTTCAATTGCATTGTTCATAAAAAGGAATATGACTTTGACAAACAATGAACAATGCATAAAATCAAGTAATGAGACGTGTATGTGGATGTCAATTGCATATTCATTACAAGTGTTTCTCGAGAGTCCATAGACTTACAATTCGTAACCTTCTCCACTAGTATATTAGACGAATGTGGCTCGGTCAATAGGTCTTAATAGGCTTGTAACGTTAGGCTTCGGCTCATGGCTTCAATAAAAAGATAGGAATTTCAAAACAAGAGAGTAAGTCATATTAACCATGTTGCGCACTCTCATCTCAATTTTCAACTTCTCTTATTGACGATTCATCATTTTTTTTTTCACATTTGGATTCACCCTCCTTTCTCATCCGCCTCACCATTCACCTCAATATTTTTCTCATTCTTTCAATCACTTATTTCTTCACCTCTTCAACAATTTTTTTTTTTATGCATCTATGCCCCTTTTTTTCATTATTTCTCTCCTTCATTTTTTTTTCCAATAGGAACATGAGAGATATTTGAAATTTTAAAGCGCAATAGGGGCTTACTCACTTGAGGGTAGGAAATAGTGTATAAGCTTTCAACAAGGTGGTCAATGTGGGATTTGAAATGATGCCGAATGGGGGTTATTATGTGCCTAAGCACATGCCATTCGATTTTCAATAAGCTCAAAAGGGTAACTACAGATGAAAATGATGTATTTTGGTGGCTTCAAAGGCTCAAACGAATAAAAAAAAAATGCCTACATCATTCATAAGCCACATGACATCCGTATTTCACCTCAAAATGTACTAAAGCAAGTTCTAGACTACTCTCAATTCACAAATAACTTATATGATTCGACCAATGTGCTCAAATGGTATCTCAAAACCAAGGTGATATAAGAAACAAATTTGAATGAGATTATAAAATATATTGCAACAATTCAATCCTCATTCTTTTACATTTAAGCTCAAAGGGCTACTATGGTAAATTTATATCAATGAATAAATGCCCAAAAAATATTATCAATAATCGCCTATATCATATTTGTGTTCATTCAAATCATCATTGATTAATCAAATGGTCATGGTCTCTAGTGCATGAATGTGAGAAACTCAAGAGCAAATTTTGAACAAAAAATTTAAAATTTTCACAAATAAGCTCAATTCTTCATCATCGGCCTTCACAATTACTTCAATTCACGACTTATGCACAAAAAGAAAAAAGAAAAAGACTAAAAAAAAACACAAAACACAACATACATAGGAATCCAGGAAACAAAACATCTTCAATGTTTAAACACCCCCCAAACTTAAAATCGTGCATTGTCCTCAATGTACCATACAACGTATAAAATAAGGGACAACACACCTACCTGCGACGACGATCGTCAGTAATCGTCGCCCATCTCATGCTCATGGGTATGGTGAGAAGATGATGATAGGGACCTCCGCATCAGTATAGACCCTGCAATGGGAAAAATAATGATCAATAGGCTATGAATAAGACATGCTACTAAAATGCAATACTAAAATTAAAAACTGAAATAAAATAAAAAGGATACAAGGCTTGGGTTGCCTCCCAAGAAGTGCTTTGTTTAAAGTCGTCAGCCAGACTATGCGAAGCAACCATCAAATAGCGGCTTCCGCCCATAGTAAGTATCATATGACACTACATGTGGGTCTTGGTTGTGTATGCCCTCAAGCTTGGCAAGATAGTGGCAGTTAACGCTCGTCGCTCCAACAACGTCCTTCGAAAATTGATAAGCATGGGAGAAATATTCTAAACTTGGCTTCATCTCGAGGAGATCATAATATGGTGAAGTTGGCATCGATGGGAAGAACGGATCCACATATGGCATATAGGACATCACCATCGATGAGTGCTCCTCACTATTTTCAAAAATATGCTCATCTTCCAACGTCACGCTAGGCTCATCTTGACACGGGAATTCATCAGATAACTCTTCCACAGTAGGCTCAACCACTTGAAAATGCTCATATTCCCTTGAATCTTCCGCATGAGTAGGATCACTCTCCCAAACTTGGTTGGTTGAATGATCATCATCATGTGACCACACCTGGTTTGTCACCCCTTGATTAGTATATCTCATCTCAACCTCTTTGCACCTCACTAAAAATGTCTCTATCTGCTGCTCAATGCTACTTCTGGTGTGATTTTCGATCTTTGGTTCAAATGATGGCCAGAATTTGCGCAAAATATCCTCCAACTTAGAGACTTTATCAGAACTATACTCATCCTCTGATTGATGCTTGAATGATTGGTGTGTAAAATGAGGGTAATGATGCTCTGGTGGATATTGGTGACTCCAACCCAGCATTGAAGGATCAAAGTGCCACTGATAGTCGAAATTCGCCATATGGTTAAACAGGTGCACCCTGTCATCATCTCTACAATATATGGGACTACCAGCTGCCAAAGCTCCATTATATACCCATTCTTGTGTGTCTGCATCCAATCCACTGTAGAAAGATTGAAGAGGAGCGTAGTTTGAAAAGTCGTGGTTGAATCTGTCCCAAGCTGCATAGAATGGTTCATACGGTTGTTGGGCAAAGCTTGTGGAAACTTGCTGATGAAACATCTCCAAGTACCTCACAAGAAAAACATCAAAAAAAATAAAATTAAAACAAAAAATAAAATTCTAAATTAAAATCAAGACTACTTGGTAACAGTATCAGTAAACAAAATTATATCAATCCCCGGCAACGGCGCCAAAAACTTGATGCGTGTGAAACGTACCGCAAGTGTACGGTGTCAAGTTTTAGTATAGGAATTTGAAAGTACGGATGTCGAACCCACAGGGATTGAAAATTAAGTTACACCAAGTACTGTAATTAGAATAGTCTCGACTTTATTTAGATAACCGATAGCATAATTATTAAATTAATCTACTAAAATAAATAAATTAGCAAGATGAAGAATTTAAGTGGAGAAAATCAATGAGAACGGATTCTAGAGGTTCGACTTCACTCAACTATCCACTATGTCGTGTTCTTCTAATTTATTAACCACGAATCCTATGTTATCTATTACCTCTCCCGAGTGTTAAATAGAAATAATCATTCAACAATCATCTTGATGTGCCCACCTAAGATAAATTATTAAACAATTTCAATAGCGTTAGATTCGTTCTATGGCTTCGTTGGAGTTATATGTCTCCCGACTATATAAACTTCCAACGATGTAAATTCATACGGTCCTATTCAAAACCCCATCTCCCGAGTGATAGATTCTAAATAAATATGACGAATCAACTAGTGATCAATTAATTGAAACGCATTCAAATCAGGAATCACAAATAAACCAAACGAAAAACCAAAATATATTCAATCAAAAATCGACGACACGGGTTCAAGTCAATATCCGTCTAGCTCTAGAATAATAAATTAGTTCATGAATACATTAAATAAACGCATAGACATGTTCTTAATCATCATAAACATAAGGGAATAGATAATCAAACGAATTGGATGATGGCCCTCCGTCCCCGGTAGTCGCCGTCGTCTTCTCCGTTGTCAATATCTATGCCTTTCGATGTAAGCGGACCGCCTCGATTGATCTTCTCCCCTTTCACTAACTCTCGGCTACTGCTCTCACGTGAATTTCTTCACGTCCGAATTCTGTTGCTCTCGCCTCAAATCCTCTTCGTTTGTGCGTCCCCTCTGTTCTGTTTTTGAAGTCTGCTGTTTATTTTCTTTCCGTCAATTCTTTCCGAAATCCTCTCCTCCTTTAATCTCTCAGACGTGTATTGCCTTTTGTTTCGTACGTCCTTCCTTTTTTATTTTTAGTTTCCTTCGAAATCTCCCTTGCGTGAATCCCTTCCAGAAAGATATCCGTCAAGTCTTGTAAATAATTCTTCTTTTACTTCCTGTACGTAAAATCCTCTTAAATCTCCTTTCCTATCTCTTCTTTTCTTTCCTTCTTTCTCATGTATATATATTATATTATACTATATTATAATATAATATAATATAATATAATATAATATAATATAATCTTGCCATTTGACATGTCCCAGTGCATGACTATTTCACCGTTGAGTCCCAATTTGAATTATTGTCACATTTATGTATTTCTCATCATCTTTTAGTAATAAAATGCTTAATTCCTTGGATTCCTGCAAAACATCAAAAACGGTAACAAAAGACGTAATTCTGCTCGAATACCAAAACAAAAGTATAAGAAAATATAATAAAATATAAGTGCAAATATGCACTTATCAACTTCTCTATATCATGTAACCGTTATATAGTATAGTTAGAGTTGTATTGATGGAGATCAATGAAGATGGACCACGGTGACGAGACGAGGAGGCCATTCACAGAAGGACCAAAGAGGTGCTTGGAGAAGTTACCCTTAGGTTGACCTTTTAGATTTTCTCATTGGCTTGAGAAAATTAGTAGTTGGGGCTATAACCATATTACGTTTATTTTATGTTGATGTATGTGATGCATGTTTATCATTTTATTTAATATTGATGCTTGATATACATATATGTAGATATGTATATATGTATATGTACCAGACATATTTTCAATATTAATAAAATCATTAGATCTTTAAATCCTTAATATTAAGTCAATCAAGATGCCTTCCAATTAAAAATACTCATCGAGACTTCGATTGAACATATGTGGGTTTGCCAAAGCAAAGCACCGTGACAATCCTAGTAAGGTGTGATAGGATAAAAGTGATATCCGTGTTATTTTAAATTGGGTTCGACTTAACTAGCGTTATCTCAATAGGTTTGGGAACCTAGAGGCATGGGGTTGGGAAATAATTCATTAGATGAATTAGAACAAAGTGTTGTTCGCCAACCATCCAAGAGTTACATGTGATGTAATTGACAAAGCGTTGTCTACCTAAATAACCGAGTCTTGGGTGATTAGCCAAAGCTAACTCAAGGTTAGGAGAAATATGGATCTTGGCCCACTAATAGTTTTTGAGGGTTGATGTTTTTAACTAAATAGTGGGAGTATCATTTAATATAAGACCTTATTAAATGATTAAAATCATAAACTTATTTTGCATATTTATATTGTAGATATCCATGGCATCAAACAACGTTACAAGTACACTTTCATTGTGATCGGTCCTTGAGAAGGACAAATTAAATGGGACAAATTTCCTAGACTGGTATAGGAATCTGAGGATTGTCCTCAAACAAGAGAAAAAGCAATATGTCCTTGAGGAACCCTTACCTGCTGAGGAACCTCCTGTTACGGCCGCGAGGGCCGATAAGGATGCTTACAATAAGCATCAAAGTGACGCACTTGATGTTGGTTGTTTAATGCTTGCAACCATGAACTCTGAGCTTCAGAAGCAACATGAAGAAATGGATGCGTTCAATATGATTGAACATCTAAAGCAACTTTACCAACAACAAGCTAGACAAGAGAGGTATGACGTCTCTAAAGTGTTATTTCAGTGCAGAATGGTAGAAGGACCCCTTGTTGGATCTCATGTACTCAAGATGATTGGATACATAGAGAATCTTGAGAAACTAAGTTTTCCGTTGGACCAAGAGTTGGCCACTGACGTAATCTTGCAATCGTTGCCTGATAGCTACAGTCAATTCGTTCTTAATTACAATATGATTGAAATTGAGAAGACTCTACCACAGTTGCTTGGTATGTTGAGAACTTATGAAGCAAACTCAAAGAAGTCTAAGCCCACAAATGTTCTTATTGTGAGTAAGGGCAAGGGAAAGGCTAAAGCAAAAGGCATTAAAAGGAACAAGAAATTCTTTGTCAAACCTAAGCCGCATGCTACTGCACTTTTAAGCCAAAGGGAGGAGTGGCTAAGGAAGGAAATTGCTTCCATTGCGGTGAGACCGGGCATTGGAAGAGAAACTGCAAGTTATACCTGGAAGATCTTAAGAAGACGAAGGGAAGTGTGACTTCTTCTTCAGGTATTTTTGTTATAGAAGTCAATTTATCTACTTCTTCATCATGGATATTAGATACTGGATGTGGTTCTCACATTTGTGTTAATGTGCAGGATCTCAAAAGGAGTAGAGTATTGGCTAAAGGCGAAGTTGACCTCCGAGTGGGAAATGGAGCAAGAGTTGCTGCATTAGTTATAGGAGATTATTCATTAACTTTGCCTTCTGATTTAATATTAGATTTAAAAGACTGTTATTTTGTGCCGTCGACTACTAAAAACATTATTTCAATTTCTTGTTTGGACAAGATTGGTTTTTTCATTTATTATAAAGGACAAATGTTGCTCCATTTATTTGAATGATTGATTAATGGTCTTTATGTTTTAAATCTAGATATGACTGTCTATAACATAAATACTAAAAGGATTAAGAATAATGATTCTAATCCAACTTATTTCTGGCATTGTCGCTTGGGCCATATAAACGAGAATCGCATATCAAAACTGTAAGGCCCCAACACTTAAACTCGTCATTTGTTCATTTATGACGTCGTATGTGAATAAATTTTTCATTTTCTTTTCATTCTTTAAAAAGAATCATTACATGTTTCCCATGGCATAACCAATGTTCAACAATATATGATCATCTCGACCAACAAACAGACTCAGGGGTTTCACCCAATACCATCCCCACTACACCACTTTTACATTGTGGGTTTTTATAAAACTTTGGGCAGAGTCTCCCCACAAACTGAGCTATCCGGAAATAAAAACATATCACACAACATAACTCTCGACCAGGGACAACGCAATACTAAACAGAAAACAGAAATACAAGTAAATTCCCAGCCAGGGAAGACACCACACTAATAAGACAACAAAAGTGGGTTTCAACACCCTTATACAGTCCATATACAGATACAAGTGCTCACAGAAGAGCAACGAATAACGGATACACATCCGGATGCATAATTAGTATAAATACCAACCGCTCAACCTCGTATATCGGCTCAATCTCATACTATGCTTCTGGAAGCATCATCCAACAAGGTTCGAGCCTAGTACTCCAAAGCAGCATCGTACCTGTTGTACCTGTTTCAACAAAACAGCCCCCACACAGGGTGAGCACACTCCAACTCAATATTCGATCACAAATCAACATATGAAATCATAATGCAACAATTTAGATTATTCAAACTGATAAAATGTACTCCCTGTACAATTCCGAATCTGTATAGCTTCCACACACTGTTCCTGTTTCAAACTCACGGACTTTCATAATGTCAAGTTCAGTATTATCATTGAAAATATGATATCCAACAACACTATGAATTCAATACAACAACAATGCATCATTTATGCTCAACATAAATAATCCAACATCAATGTAAACCTGGTTATCCCACTATCTCATTCTCCTTCTCATAATGATCATGCCCAAGGCATCAATACTCAACTAGTATAATTGGATCACGTACCACTACGTGTCCCCCATAACTCGTATATGAGACTCAATTGTTAAAGTCAAACACTTGCCTGAAACATCATATTCAAAGTTGCATGTATATATGAATGTATAGATACTAGATATACCTGCTCGTACGTCACCACGTACCTTATAGTAGACAACATGAACAAGCTATCATCAACGTCCGAAGCCTCCTGTAGAGTCTATATCGAATATCAATTCAATATTAGCTCATAATCCGAGCAATGAACATCCATCAAATAGTTCTTACTTCCATTTCAATATCACAAATCAATAACTCAATATTATGAATCAAATCATAATCAATACTTTGGATGCACACATCCTCACATTAATCATGATATATCATTGGTAATGCAACACCCCATCATCTCCCACCATCCGCTACATCACACACATGATACGGGATACACACACCCATACGTGCAAGATCACGCCCAACTCACATAGTAGTTCACTAAACACACAAGTTCAACAGAGGGAAAGGAAGTGCAAGGGTGTATGCATAATAATATCCAACTAGTGTCTAACTAAAACAATCCAATTAAGCCGATTAACATGTTCCACAATTATTCAAACCCATACCGAGGTGATTCAAACCAAGACACGAAAGAAGGGATCCATGAAGATACAAGATTCTACCCCTTTAATCCAATTCCCTTAATCCCAACATAAAGTCATGTATTGATTAAATTCAACTTTAACAATTTAAAGATGCATTGCATTCCAAAATTCTTGATTTAGTACTAATAAGATTTGAAACTCAATAAAGTGACATAAGTCAACAATACATATCATGATACACATTCAAGTATTTACATCACCATAAACTCTACTTCATGTTAACACATACTAGCATGAATCTAGTCTTCACCTTTTAACAACAATGACACTAAATCACGACATTTAATCACCAATTCATTTTCAACAATTATCCGTTCAATAATGTGAGTTATGATTAAATCCCTACAATTAATAACATTTTCATGCTATCAAATTCCCAATTGTTCATACTCAATTTATCGCCACATTATCGCCTTAACCCACCACACCAAACCAAGTTTGCCTTCTACAATAACAAAACATCATCCAACCACAAGGCACAAAATATATAGAAGTCTTGTACCTATACCAATACATGTTGGAATACATACATACACACCATCTTCACCCACAACACATGCTGGACACACACACACACGCAGAAACACACACACGCACACACACTGTTGCACACACACGAACACACACTAACAACCCTTCCAAAATGCTAGCAAAAATCGAACCAATCTTCATCAAAAATTCGAGGGATTTCAGGTAAATAACGACTGAGGGACGGCGAGAATTACCCACAAAAAAATTGGAATAAAATCGCTCCAAAATCGGACGAAATCGCGATTTTTACCGCTGCGCTTCCTTGCAAGATCCGGACGCAATCCTCGACGAAACTTCGCGTTCTTGGTATGGAAAGAAGCGCCTGGGAGAGACGAAGACGATGGCGGTTCGGACTCACCGGAAGGAGCTCGGACGGCGGCGGGCGCGACGGTTTAGTGGCGAGGGGTCGAGCAGCAGCGAAGGAAAGGGGTTCGGGATTTCAGTGCGTGATTTTTCACGTTTTTACTGTGTGTCCGAAAAAAAATGCCCAACATAACATATTTATTTATTTTTGTATCCTAACCCGGTTTTGTACATCGAAGTGTCACCGGTGCACTGATATATTATTTTTAGACAACGATTGGGATTTATACACACCCCAAAAACCCAAAACTTAAATTCTTCATTTTAATTAGTTTATCTCTAAAATATTATCGGAGTATATTTTACAATCTCAAAATATTTTAGGATCCGATTAATTTGCCAGTTGACCTTCACTTGGTCAATTCCACTTCTAATTAATTCTAAAATTAATTATCAATAAAATCCAAATCATATTTAGTCCAACAAATGATTAATAATAATCTGGACATCACAAAAACCACGTGCCCAAGCACTTCCACAACCTCCAAAACTATCGTCAATCCATGACGATTAACCATTTTAAAAGACTCCGGGCTAAGCTTGCATAATACCCAAAAATATACCATTTTAAGTTGTACAAAGGTTAACCAATTACTCAATCGAGTATTCCATTTTCTTATTAAAATTTGGCTCCAACCATTTCATTTTAAAAGTATAGTATTCCCATTGGAATGTAGACATTGCCCCGAAAATCGGCTAATTAAACCTCGATTCCAAAATCCCGACATTTTTCCAAAATTAAAAAAAAAACACTTTTCTTCGAGCCGCGATCGATCGGCGATTTCATTTCGATCGATCGCGCAATCCAGAGGCCAAACAGAACACTCTCGCGATCGATCGCGAGTCTCCGCGATCGATCGCCAAACACCTCGCGATCGATCGTTGAGAATTAGCGATCGATCGCCAGCACTGTGGGTCTTCACCAAATTTCAGAATCTCGTCGCGATCGATCGGAGCCAAGCCGCGATCGATCGCGACCTATGATTTTCCAAAAAACTCGAGCTTCAATGGTGTTTTTGACACCCAAACTCAAAACCAACACCCCCAAACACTTCCAACACCTCCAATACTCCATTTAAAACCAATAAAAACAATAACACAACTTTTGATTTTAACCAAGAATCCCAAATTCCATAACCAACATAATACTCAACTAAAAACCACCATACTACTATCAAATCGAAGATAATGACGAGGGGAAGATTAATACTTGATTATCTTCGAGAAATTCGGCTCCCGAGCCAAGTTACCAGCGATTTCTCCTCCATGTGAGAAAAGAGGGGAAAGGGGAAATGGGTTTGGCATAGAGAGAGGGAAGAGAGAGGAGAGACTTCGTGCCAATGACGAAATACCGAGTCCATTTGGTATATATAGCACCAAAGCTCCAGAATACCAATTCCTCCACAGATACATCATGATTCATTAAAAATCATATGTTTTCAATAATTATCTCTCCAACCTCAATTTCCAATACCAGCCCCAATACAAAGTACTCCGGACCCCAGATCCCACCAAAAACCCAATTCCAAGGTTTTTTCACCACGATGAGAATACCATCTCAACCTTTGGATCCAGCGATCCCAAAATACCCGATTTAACATCCTCGGGTGTTCCAACACCGTAATTAATTCATAATTGCCACAATTAAAAAAAACATTGAGGATCATTACCATACCGGGATTAATACCATTAATTCCCGGGAATCACAATAACTGGACTTATATTTCTTGAAGTAGCAACAATGGTCGGCGTTGCACCTTATGCATAAAGCCATCAAACTTTAAGTACCACTGCCTTGGAGCTTGTTTCAGACCGTACAATCTCTTTTTCAATTTGCACACTTTATTCTCCATCCCTTTTTCTGTGAAACCTTTTGGTTGAAACATATAGATCTCCTTATCAATGTCTCCATAAAGAAACGCAGTCTTCACGTCCAATTGCTCAAGATGGAGGTTTTCACTGTCAACAATACTCAATACAGTCCTAATAGTATTGAGCTTCACAACTGGAGCAAAAATCTCTGAGTAGTCAACTCCTTCTTTTTGCTGAAACCCTTTGACGACCAGTCGGGCTTTGTATCTCGTGGAATCATACTCTTCCTTCACCCGATACACCCATTTGTTGTGAAGTACATTTTTGTCCATAGGTAACTCAACAAGTTCCCACGTCTGATTGGACATCAAATACTTCATCTCGTCTTTCATGGAAAGCTCCCACTTGCCGGCATCTTTTGTTAGGTACATGTGGTCGAGAACTCCTTCTCAATTCAAGAACTGGAGCAGGAGACTGTGATGCATCAGACTGTTGCTCGCTGTTTTGATCAATTGATTCCCCCAACTGAGGAATCTCAACTATCTGCTCCACATGACTTTCTAGGACATCGTCCACCTCTGCATACACTGGTTCACTCTGTTCTGAGTCGCTGACAACTGTGTTATGCATGTCCTTATACATCACTCGTTTGTTGAAGATTACATCTCTGCTGCGGATCATCTTCTTGTTTTCACTATCCCAAAGCGGTAGCCAAACTCATCTTCACCCTAACAAATGAAAGTGCACTTCTTTGATTTGGGATCAAGTTTGTTTCTGTGTGCCTCACTGATATGCACATATGCTACACATCCGAAAACTTTAAAATATGAGAGGTTTACCTCTTTTCCAGTCCATACCTCTTCTGGTATCATGTGCTCCAATCGTACTGATGGACCTCGGTTAATCAATTAAGCTGCTGTGTTGACTGCTTCTGCCCAGAACTGCTTTGGCATGCCTGATTGGACCAGCATGCTTTTTGCTCATTCTGTCAACGTCCGGTTCATACGCTCAGCTACACCATTGTGTTGAGGCGTACCAGGCACGGTTCATTTCATTCTGATCTCGTGCTCATAGCAAAACTTCTTGAATCTGGTGTCTTCATATTCCCAACCATTGTCGGTTCTAAGCTTCTTTATCTTCAACCCTGTCTCATTTTCAACCATCGCTTTTCAAATCTTGAAAGCCTCAAATACTTCTGACTTATATTTCAGAAAGTAAACCCATACTTTTCTGGAGTGATCATCAATAAAAGTCACAAAGTAGTGTTTTCCACTAATGGATGAGACAGTCGTTGGTCCCCAAATATCAGAGTGAACTAGTTCAAGTTTCTCTTTCTTTGGGGTTCTGGTACTTGTCTGAAAGATAACTCTTTTCGGCTTTCCAAAAATACATCATTCACATGTGTCAATATTAATTGACTGAAAACTCGGAAGTTTCCCCTTTGAGTGCATAACCTTCATTCCTTTCTCACTCATGTGGCCAAGTCTCTGGTGCCACAGAGTAGGACTTTCTGTGTCTCTGCAACTGCAATTGAACAGCGTGCTCCTGCTGTCATGTAAAGAGTACCACTCTTATTGCCTCGAGCAATTATCATTGCACCTTTTGAGATCTTCCAAGTATCACCGTGAAAGACTGTTGTATAACCTTCACTGGCCAACTGGACAACTGAGATTAAGTTCTTTCTCAGATCGGGAATATGTCTGACATCTTTCAGTTTCCATACAGACCCGTTCAACTTAATCTTTATGATACATTTGCCAACAATCTTGCAAGATTGTTCATTACCAAGGTAGACTTTACCAAGGTTTTCGGGGACATATTTCTCAAAGAGTTCTCTTCGCGAAGTAGCATGGAATGATGCTGCGGAGTCTAATATCCAAGACTCTTCATTGTACTCTAAAGAACATATTAATGCATCAACTCTAGAAGCAACGTTTGCTCCTGCCTTCACTTCCTGATTCTTCGGTGCATTTTTGCACTGATTTTTATAATGTTCGGGCTACCCGCATTTCCAGCACTCGATAATCTTTGAGTTCTGAGAATTAGGGGGATTCCTAGATTTGGATCTCCAGTCCTTTTGTTTGCCACGTCCACCTCCTCTGTTTGATTTTCTACCTCTTGACTCTAATACTGAAGAGGTTGATGATTCATTTGAATCTTTCCGTCTGATCTCTTCAATGAGAACCAGATCACAAACATCGTCAAATTTCAACTTAGTACTTCCCGATGAGCTACTCACAACTGTGACAGTAGCATTCCAGCTTTCCGGCAGGGAAGACAAAAGTATTAATGCTTGTACTTCATCATCAAAATCAATGCTAATTGAACTCAATTGGGTTGTCACTGTGTTGAGTTCATTGAGGTGTTGAGCTACCGATCCGCCTTCTACCATCCGCAAATTGAACAACCGCCTCATCAAATGAACTTTGTTTGAAGCTAATGGCTTCTCGTACATGCTTGAAAGAGCCGTCATAAGACCCGCCGTGGTCTTTTCTTTTGCTATGTTGAAAGCAACGTTGCGTGACAACGTCAATCGGATAACTCCGAGAGCTTTTCTATATAGAAGAGCCCATTCTTCATCTTTCATGCCTTCTGGCTTCACACCCGAGAGAGGTTGATAAAGGTCTTTTTGGTACACACAGTCTTCTATTTGCATGTTCCAAAGCCAATATCCGAACCATTGAACTTTTCAATATTCATTTTTCCTTCATCTGCCGCCATTACTCCCACTCGAACCTGACTCCCACCGGATTGCAATGATACCAGTTGTTGGGAAAAATAACGCCGTATTTTCTGGTCAGGTATATGGGATCAAAAATAAATGCCGAATAAAAAACACACTTGGTTTACGTGGTTCGGCAAAAATAAGCCTACGTCCACGGGGCTGCTGCAGATCTTTTATTGAAGAAAATATCCAAGTGTTTACAAACACTGACAACACTCAATCTGAAAAACACTCAGAAAATTATACAGCAATTTTCTCTCACTAGTATTTTTACTCTGATTGCACTGTGTTGTATTTTCTCTCTACAATTTTAGGGTGTTGTCTGTGATGATATATAAAACTGAATGAAATTGCACAACAATTTATAGGAAATTTTTGGTGCAAAAGTCTTCACCCGGTACCAGCCTTTTCTTTGAAAATTTGGCAAGATTCCTTCGGTTCTTTTTCAACAAAAATGGGCTGCCAACTTTTTCAAAAAAATCAACATTGAATTTAACAAAAAATTGGTAGACGTTTTTTTTTCTTCTGTGGGTACTTCACCTCGACTAACAGTTTCTCTACAATAATCTCCAAATGCTGTCAAAATAAAGAAATTGTTGGGGTGTTGGGATGTTGAATCGAAATCGAGATAGAGATCATAGGAGGCTTTTTTTTTTGTTGGACCCATAACAACCCTCTTTGTTAATAGAAAGCCCAAAATCCGTGGTCTTGAGTGGCATATTCTCATATCCATATTCGAGTAAACAAGACAAACCTCAGAAAGCCAACCAGCAACAATAACCAAACAAAATGTTTAGCAAAAACAACCTCAATAACAAGAAAAATAGAGAATCCAAAGTTCAAGAATCACTTACTAATTATAGTAGCAAAGCAACTGAAGTCCATGTACAACAAATCAAGCCAAGATCATCCAAAAGGACATCCACAAAATTGCACGTAACAATACTCTCCATGTCAAGTAATATGTCCGAGTAGTAGGATATAATGCATGGCTCATTCTTGTGTGTTCCAAACTCATCGTCTCGCGTCGCTCTAATCTCGAATTCACTTTGATTAAATAAGCATCCTGACGCACACATTTAAAATTAGATATGCTTGTTGGGATTAATAACTAATTGGGTTTTAATTATTAAAAGCCCAATAATTATTGTTAATTTTGTTAATGAGAACAAAATTATGGTAAGTTAATTATGAATAGTCAATTAGGCTAAAGAAATCTCACATTGAGAAAATGATACATTTATGGTTTGTTTATAATGAGATACAAATCAATAGAGTGTAGTTAAGTAGTAAAGATGGGTGCCCCTCGCGCGCCGTCCGTCCGTCCGCTCTGCTCGGCTCGGATCGGCTCGTCTCGTCGCGTAGCGCGTGTCGCTGCCACGAAGACAGTCCTATCTTTTTACTACACGGATTTCTGAAATGACTTTTCATCTACCTGACTTTTCATATTCTGCTGAGTATTAAGTTTTAGACTTTTCACCTACCTGCAGAATTGAAGTCAGATTTAAGTGTGATACTTAAATCCATATTAATCTGATGTTAGGTGTTGAGACTTTTCATCTACCCCCATTAAACTTTACACTTAATTTCTGAGACCTTTGAAGTCGTCTACTGCTCAGCTATATAAGCTGCATCAGCTCTATGCATTCTTCATCCCGAAATTGCATTTCATATCATATCATATTATCTTGAGAGTACTACATACTGTTGAGTGTTCGAGTGAGTCTGTCTGGGTTTATGCTTCAATCCAAATAGAGGTGTTCGGGCGTTGTACCTTGGAACTCTCTTGTCCAGGAGGCCAGAAGTTGTAGGCGGGCAATTTAGAGTTTACGGGCACACGGTTTACTGTGGCCTCGTCCATTTCAGATACTACACAACAAAGTTTCTGCACAGTATATTTAAACTGTTGTTGTAAGTTTCTACTGTTTTCAAGCAATTTTATTTATAAGCCAGTGTTTGTGAACTTGTGAGTTTTTCATCTACTTGAACAAAAAGAAAAGCACCAACAATCGTAAACTCTAAATTATTTTTTTTGTGTATCTTTTGTGTTCTGTCAAAACTCATATTTTCCTCAACTGCACTTTAACAAATTGTTACTGTCAAGTTTCATATTTAGTTGAGACACTGTTTATGCACTATTCAGAGGTTTAATCATGCTATTTCAAAACTGCTTTGATATTATCTGTGCTCTCCTATTTGTATTCTGTTTTTAGCTTATGTCTGACCAGATTCCAAACCGCGTTGCTGAGAATACTGAGATTCCAGTGGTGAAAGCTAGCGGCGCTGAGGTCGTTATGCCAATTCTGAGAAACCCAATGCCGTTCTCTCAATTTGAGAAACCGAAAAAGTTCAAGGGTTCCAACTTTAAAAGTTGGAAATAGAAGATGATGTTCTTCTTGACCACTTTGAACTTGACCAGGTTTCTCAAAGAGGAGAAGCCAGTGGAGGACAAAGAGGATCCTCAATCTGCTGTGATTGTTGAGTCATGGATGAGTGCTGACTACCTTTGTCGTAACTACATATTGAATTCTCTTGACGATGCACTTTTTAATGTGTATTCCCCCAAGGAGACTGTAAGAATCTTTGGGAATCGTTAGAGAAAAAGTATAAAGTTGACGACGCACGCAAAGAAATTTGTAGCGGGGCGATTCCATGACTATAGAATGGTAGATGGCAAGAGCGTTGTTGAGCAATGCGAAGAGCTGCATCTGATATATCATGAACTTGCTGCCGAAGGTATGGGGCTAAATGATGCTCTCCAAGTAGCGATGATGATTGAAAAATTACCGCCATCTTGGAAGGACTTCAAAAGCTACCTAAAGCACAAGCGAAAGATGATGAGTCTCGAGGATCTTATCAGGAGGCTACGCATCGAGCAAGACAACCGAAAAATTGACAAGAAATCATTTGGAATGATTTCCAAGGCCAACGTGGTTGAAGTTGGGGACAACTCCCATGGGAACAAGCGCAAGCGTACTTTTGACCCAAGGGAGATACTCAGACAAGGAGGTTCACCGGTGACTGTTATGTGTGTGGTAAGCCTAACCATAAGGCGAAGGACTGCACTCAATGTCAAAACAATGACGGTAAGAGGAAGATAGTCCCTTACAAAGGCAAAGACAAGAGGCCTGCACATGCCCATATTGCTGAGGACAACCTGAGATCCGACATGGATGACATGCATCTGAGTGCTGTGGTATCGGAGGTGAATCTTGTTGGAGGGAACTCCAAGGAATGGTGGGTGGACACTGGGGCTACTCGACATATATGCGCCAACAAATGGATGTTTAAGACCTATCAACTAGTCAATGATGAGCACTGCTACATGGGAAATTCAGCAGCCTCAAAAGTTGAAGGCAAAGGGAAGGTTGTGCTAAAGATGACTTCCGGCAAAGAGTTGACTCTTACCGAGGTGCTCCACGTGCCAGAGATCCGAAAGAATCTCATCTCCGGAGTAGTGCTGAACAAGAAAGGCTTTCGGCTCGTGTTTGAGTCCGACAAAGTCATTCTGTCCAAGGGTGGTATGTTTGTGGGCAAAGGCTACTTAGCCAATAACCTCTTCAAGATGAGTGCAATGACTTTAGCTCCTAAGGCTAAGTCTAATATAGAGGTTGATGTTGATGTTAATGCAGCATATGAGGCTAGCACTAGTAAAAATAATGTAATGACTGTTGCCAATGTGGCTAATAAAACTTTAAAGTTTGATTATTCTTGCGAGTCTTTACATTTGTGGCATGGTAGATTAGGACATGTGAATTATAAGTCCTTACAAAGGCTAATGTCTCTAAATCTATTACCTAAATTTAACATCAATCATAAACATAAGTGTGAGACTTGTGTAGAGGCCAAATTAACCAAGTCTTCATTCCACTCAATTGAGCGAAGCACCGAACCATTAAACTTGATTCATACGGATGTATGCGATCTAAAGTATGTACAATCTAGAGGCGGTAAAAATTATTTCATAACATTTATCGATGATTGTACAAGATATTGTTATGTCTACTTAATGAGAAGTAAAGACGAAGCAATTGATATGTTCATTCACTATAAGAATGAAGTTGAGAATCAACTTGATAAAAAGATTAAAATTCTTCGAAGTGATCGAGGCGGTGAATATGAGTCACCATTTGCACGAATATGTGCTGAGAGTGGCATTATTCATCAAACCACTGCGCCTTATTCTCCCGAGCAAAATGGTATTGCTGAAAGGAAGAATAGAACGCTTAAGGAAATGATGAATGCAATGCTTATAAGTTCCGACTTACCTAGGAATATATGGGGACAAGCTCTGCTTTCCGCCAACTATGTACTGAACAGAGTACCGCATAAAATACCTTATGAATTGTGGAAAAGGTCGTGCACCTAGCTACAAGTTTTTAAGGGTTTGAGGCTGTCTAGCAAAGATACTAATTCCTCCTCCTAAACAGACTAGGATAGGACCTAAGATAGTGGATTGTGTATTTATTGGATATGCGCAAGATAGTAGTGTCTATCGTTTTCTGGTGCACAAATCAGATAATGCAAAAATGCATGTAAATACTATCATTGAGGCTAGGGATGCTTCGTTCTTTTAGGAAATCTTTCCCCACAAAACTCTGACAATGCCTGAAACCAATGTAGAGAGAAATGTGGGGGATAGAGAATCTCAAGAGAATGTAGAATCGCCTAGACGAAGCAAAAGAGCGAGAAAAGAAAAATCTTTTGGCTTAGATTTTCTTACATATCTGTTGGAAAAGGATCCGGCTACTTTCAAGGAAGCAATGTCTTCACAAGACTCTGATCTTTGGAAAGAAGCGGTGAACAGTGAGATAGAACCTATCTTACATAATCATACTTGGGAACTAGAGGATCTTCCTGCAGGTTGTAAACCACTAGGCCACAAGTGGATCTTCAAGAGGAAGATGAAAGCTGATGGTACTGTAGATAAGTACAAGGCTAGACTTGTAGTCAAAGGCTACGGACAAACTGAAGGTGTTGATTATTTCGACACATACGCTCCTGTATCCAGGAAAACATCTATAAGGTTAATAATTGCATTTGTTGCGTTATATAACCTAGAGATCCATCAAATGGATGTAAAAACAGCCTTTCTAAATGGATAGTTAAAAGAGGAGGTTTACATGGACCAACCTGAAGGGTTTGTAGTTCCAGGGAAAGAAACAAAGGTGTGTAGACTTGTGAAATCCTTGTATGGATTAAAACAAGCACCTAAACAATGGCACGAAAAATTTGATAGTGTCATGCTTTCAAATGGGTTTAAAACAAACCAATGTGATAAATGTGTCTACGTGAAAGGAGACAATACAAACTATGTGATAGTATGTCTCTACGTAGATGACATGATAATTGTTGGTAATAACAATAACATCAATATTACCAAGAAAATGTTGTCACAACATTTTGAGATGAAAGACCTAGGTCTTGCAGATGTGATTCTTGGGATGAAGATCACAAAACATGCAGATGGATATTCACTCTCCCAGAGTCATTATGTTGAGAAGATACTTGACAAGTTTGACAAGGGAAATAATACCATCGCGAGAACACCTATGGAGGTGGTGTCAAATCTTTGCAAGAATCGCGGAGAAGGTGTGCAACAACTTGAGTACTCTAGGGTCATAGGTAGTCTCATGTACCTCATGGATTGCACTAGACCTGATATAGCTAACTCAGTCAACAGATTGAGCAGATATACAAGTAATCCCAGTTATGAGCACTGGAAGGCAGTGGTTCGAGTTCTTAGATATCTAATATATACTACTAACTACGGACTACATTATACGAGATATCCAGCAGTAATTGAAGGGTACTCAGATGCGAATTGGATATCGGACTCCAAGAATATAAAGTCCACGAGTGGATATATCTTTATAATTGGAGGTGCGGCTGTTTCTTGGAAATCATGCAAACAGACGTGCATTGCTAGATCAACTATGGAATCTGAGTTCATAGCTTTAGAACTTGCAGCAGAAGAAGCTGATGGGCTTCAGAGTTTCTTGGAGGATATTCCAATGTGGTCAAAACCTGTGCCACCCATTAGCATGCACTGTGATAGTCAGTCAGCTATTGGAAGAGCACAAAACAATGTGTATAATGGGAAATCTAGACATATACGTCGGAGACATAAATCCATGAGAAATCTACTGAAAACCGGTGTTATTTCTCTAGATTATGTGAAGTCTAAAGAAAACATTGCGGACCCATTTACGAAAGGTCTAACGAGAGACCGAGTAGAGATTTTATCGAGGGGAATGGGATTGAAGCCCATGAAATTGATTTCCAACCATGATGGCAACCAAACCTGAATTGTAAAGTCCAATTTGCAAGTTCAATGGGAAAACCGAATTGTGGGGGGGATCGAACAAAGCACTCGGGAAATTGAGTTCCTTACCTATTCCTGTGATGAAAGAGTGATAGACCTGTACTTTGGGAAGGCTGAGCTCATGCTCTTAATGATTCTTCTATCTCGAGATGATAAAGTGGGGTATTACAGGATACTCTTTAGGAGAAATCGCCTATATCGAATGCGAAGGGGCCGCTTCTATGAGATGACCTGAGGGCTAAATCTCTAGAGCATTCGATGAAACATCCAAGGCAGTCCAGGGCCAGAATGGACAACAACGAAAGAACAAATAATAGTGTGGAGATGAAGCTGTGTGAGTATTGTTGTCTTGTTATATATAAAACGTCGAACAATTCAAGGCATCACGTCCACTGGTTGACAAGTATATCCGATGATACTTTACTAAGGAAGGTTCAGGGTTAACCACCACCTATCCTGATGCAGTGGATTCTCAAAGTACTCTCAAATCTTCATCTAGGTGCATCGTGTTATTTTTTCGCCATATAGCATTCATGTGGGGGATTGTTGGGATTAATAACTAATTGGGTTAATTATTAAAAGCCCAATAAATATTGTTAATTTTGTTAATGAGAACAAAATTATGGTAAGTTAATTATGAATAGTCAATTAGGCTAAAGAAATCCCACATTGAGAAAATGATACATTTATGATTTGTTTATAATGAGATACAAATCAATAGAGTGTAGTTAAGTAGTAAAGATGGGTGCCCCTCGCGCGCCGTCCGTCCGACCGCTCGGCTCGGCTCGTCTCGTCTCGTCTCGCCGCGCTGCGCCGCGTCGCGCGTGTCGCTGCCGCAAAGGCAGTCCTATCTTTTTACTACACGGATTTCTGAAACGACTTTTCATCTACCTGACTTTTCATATTCTGCTGAGTATTAAGTTTGAGACTTTTCACCTACCTGCAGAATTGAAGTCAGATTTAAGTGTGAGACTTAAATCCATATTAATCTAATGTTAAGTGTTGAGACTTTTCATCTACCCCCATTAAACTTTACACTTAATTTCTGAGACCTTTGGAGTGGTCTGCTGCTCAGTTATATAAGCTGCATCAGCTCTATGCTTTCTTCATCCCGAAATTGCATTTCATATCATATCATATTATCTTGAGAGTACTACACAATGTTGAGTGTTCGAGTGAGTCTGTCTGGGTTTCTGCTTCAATCCAAACAGAGGTGTTCGGGCGTTGTACCTTGGAACTCTCTTGTCCAGGAGGCCAGAAGTTGTAGGGGGGCAATTTAGAGTTTACGGGCACACGGTTTACTGTGGCCTCGTCCATTTCAGATACTACACAACAAAGTTTCTGCACAGTATATTTAAACTGTTGTTGTAAGTTTCTACTGTTTTCAAGCAATTTTATTTATAAGTCTGTGTTTGTGAACTTGTGAGTTTTTCGTCTACTTAAACAAAAATAAAAGCACCAACAATGCTTAAGCTAAAGCTACTACAGCCCCAAAACTAAATCCCAACTCACTTTAATTTTCCATTGTGATCGTGAGTCCGCATTTGTGGTCTACATCACCACCATTCACGTTAAAATCTTAAATAAATTTTATATTGACTAAACCCATTACCCAACATAAGTTGTCAGCCCTCTCCTTCGAACACATACGAACAAGTCTCATTTATTTCATGCCCCAATTGTGCACTATTCCACCAAATATCTTTTATTTAGACTAAATCGGTACGTCGAAAAAGTAAGGGACTACGACAAGGAAATGAATTCAAACTATATGAATTTTCTTATATTATCCCGGTATGATTTTGGAGTCACGTGATTTTAGCCTTCTTCGTTAAATTTTTAACTTTATTTGTTGCTGTTATTTTTGTTTTTTGTACTGAACTTTATTTGTTGCTTACATTTAAAATTTTACTTGATGTCATTTTGGTTAATCGGCCGGACCAATGGTTTCTCCAGGGCATGGCGAACAGTTCGTGTGGGCAAGGGGGCAAGCCCACCCTTGTCCGATAAAAAAATGCCAGTTGACCCTATGCAAATTGTATTTTTTTATCTCTCAAAATTTATTTTTTGCAACCCTGAAATTATATTTTGACTCAAAAAATTTTTTTAACCTCCATTTCTAAGTTAATATTTTTTTACCCAGTTCTCGAAAATCATGTGTCAACCCCTACTCCTAGGTAGGAGAGTAAACAAATATGATGATTGAGCGGTTATATACTTAAAAATATTTAATATGTAAGTTATGATAAGCCATAACTTTTCATAAAAGTACTAACTTGATCTTATAGTTGGCATGAAATAAGTATTTGTTTGATTCAACAAATGAAAAGTAGTGCAACTATTGGAACGTAAATTGTTGGGAAAAACCGATCGAGCGTATTTCTTAGATTGTTGTTCAATTTAAAATATTCAAGATGCACGATTATCGTTGGTTATAAATTTTGGAAAAATAGCAATTACTCAATCCTACGTATTCGAATCTTATATTTTTTTGAAGTAATGTTTATATTCTGAATATAAGAACGAGACACGATTAAGAAACAATACGAGTAGATTGCATGAGACCAAATAATGAACTTAAATGTAAACTGACTTTTATATTTGATTTATTTTAAAATCAATCTTTTTACGAACTCTATTCAAGCACTCCGCGATAGTTCAGTTTTAATTAAAAAAATATAATGATTAGTAGTGGACATGCATAAACATCAATATACTATTTATTCTTCTCTTTATTTGCCATCATATTTCTAATAATAAATTTTAGAGAAAAAAATAGTTATAAATAAAAATATATTAAAAAATTAATATACACAACTTTAGTATTTATATAAGATGGTGCATGGATTTTCAAATAATGTCTATAGAAATAAAATATATCAACTATTGTTGGGGTATAACAATTATCATTGTTGTGTGATCGATCGAAACGTGGTGCTTGTGATGGTGTACGGTTTAAAAAATTTGAGTTGCACCGTTACCATCAGCTATAGTTTTTGGTAAAACGACAAGCGCTTGATCTTACAATTGGTATCAAAGCCAAGTTCACGTGTTCGATTCCCATGAGTTTCAATGATTGCAATTATTTGGAGAGGATTGCTGGGGTACAATAATTGTCCTTGCTTCGAAACGTTGTGCTTGTGCTGATGTACTGTTTAAAAGATTTGAATTATACTGTTACCATTAGCTATAGCTTTTTTGGTAAAGCGGCAACCACTTTATCCTACAATCTACCATCAATAGTTAGCTATGAGATTATTTTTAAAAACCCACATTTATTTGACAAGTATTTTGAAATATAATTGATGTGGTGGAGAAATTAGACCACATCGGGTAAAACATTGCCGAACAGGAGAATGCCCGAAGATGATGATACTCTGCTCGGTCTCATGTGGTCAAACAGTAACATAAAGACCCGGTCATAGTGTCTAGTCAAGCCGGATTTCCCGAACATACCATGAATAGAATGTGCCATAAACAAAAGAGCAATTAGTGGGAAAGATTAGTGGGGTTAATGACACAAGTGATGGAAGAGACGTTAGTGGACATGATTAGAGGGAAGTTAGTGGATGAGTTAATGGTTTAATTAAGGGGCTAAAATCTTGTATTAAAAGGGAGAGACATTTCTTTATATTGATATTTTTAGTCCTTTATTAAGAGAATTTCTCCATTTTTATCAAGGAGGCTCTCGGCTCTTCACTAGGGGTTGGAGAAGAAATTCTTCCTTTTATTTTTTATATGCATCTCTTGTACAAATATACTGTAAAAATATCATTATTTATAGTGGAATTTTATACTGGACTAGATCTCGGGTTTTTTCCTTCATTTTGAGGGGTTTTCCACGTAAAAAATTGTGATGTCTCCTATTTTATTTTCTATTGCACTTCTCTACCGAATAGTAAAAATACAGGATCACATCATTGGCGCAGTTTGTGGGAAACATTGAATTTAAGGTGTAGATGATGAAGAAGAAGAGTTGATCTGGATTTTTCATGCCTTTACTAACCTCTGCATAAATGTCTCATCCTCTGTTGCAGCAGAAGGAAGGGCCATGAAAATCAGACAGATATCACTTCATAACCCCCCCTTTCATAAAAAAAGCCTCACACTTCGTCAATGTTTCACGAATTCCACCAGAATCCAACTCTCAGCAATTACAAACTGGATCCATCATGTTCCGTCTTCCTTGTACGAAAGATCTGATTTTTCCACGTTCCAGTATGATGTTCTCGTGAGAATTATGGAATCATTCACTTTGCTGGGCTTGAGGGCAGCTTCCTTTGCTTGCAGAATATGGAGGAAAGCGTTTGGGCCTTGCACAAAGCGATAATATTCTAGAAATCTGAGAAGAGGTTTAGCATGGAGGTGGGAGGATGAAGGTAAATTTGAGCAAGGCTTCTGGTTTTACATGAGGGATGCGATGCGTGGTTCTAAGTTTGCTATGGTTGATGCATGGCTGATTTATTAGGAATTGGGAGAAGGGAGGAGGAAATTTCGTGATGGAGAACAAAGATCATCCCAGTCTTCATGGGAGAAGAAACTTTTCAGGGAAAGAAAAGCGGATTATTGTTCTATTCATCCGACGAGATCTCTTCAAAAGCATCCCGTAAACACAAGGTGGTCGATGTTAAACTACACTAGGATTTTTGGTCCTACGTATAGACGCTTATGCTTATGCGAGGAGAGATTTGCGCATGTGATGGACTTTGCGGTAGCTCTTCATCCATGATGACTCCATTCATGCTCACCTATGATTCCTCGAACAGGAGAATGCCCGAAGATGATGATACTCTGCTCGGTTTCATGTGGTCAAACAGTAACATAAAGACCCGGTCATAGTGTCTAGTCAAGCCGGATTTCTCGGACATACCATGAATAGAATGTGCCATAAACAAAAGAGCAATTAGTGGGTTAATGACACAAGTGATGTAAGAGACGTTAGTGGGCATGATTAGAGGGAAGTTAGTGGAGGAGTTAATGGTTTAATTAAGGGGCTAAAATCTTGTATTAAAAGGGGGAGACATTTCTTTATATTGATATTTTTAGTCCGTTATTAAGAGAATTTCTCCATTTTTATCAAGGAGGCTCTCGACTCTTCACTAGGGGTTGGA
Source organism: Haberlea rhodopensis (assembly GCA_907163345.1). Lineage (NCBI taxonomy): Eukaryota > Viridiplantae > Streptophyta > Magnoliopsida > Lamiales > Gesneriaceae > Haberlea > Haberlea rhodopensis. Next base: position 346,248 of record CAJQUN010000068.1, read on the forward strand.
GAAGAAATTCTCCCTCTTATTTTTTTTATGTGCATCTCTTGTACAAATATACTGTAAAAATACCATTATTTATAATGGAATTTTATACTGGACTAGGTCCCGTGGTTTTTTCCTTCGTTTTGAGTGGTTTTCCACGTACAAAATTGTGATGTCTCATATTTATTTTCTATTGCACTTTTCATATTTATTTTCTATTGCACTTTTCTACGGATTAGTAAAAATACGAGATCACATCAATAATATCTTTTTAATTTTATATTTATTTGTTATTTCTGTTTTACATGTTCGAAGGTCATTTTGTAAAGTAAAATTTAAAAAAAATCTTAAATCAAAATGAATGTTCGACCAAAGCCAATTTTCAAAACCGTTAGAATCATCCCACTGTCTCTTCTTGGCACTTCCATTTTTGTCTCTTCATCTTTCATCTTCCTCCTATTAAAACAGCATGGCTGCACACCTGCGCTTAATGAAATCCAGATAGAAAAAAAGGGAAGAAATTTGAAGAAATGGGATCGTCAAACAATATCAATCCATTCAAAGAACAAATGCCTTCCCACATGTTGAAGAAATTTCTGCCATATATTGTTTATGGCCTCACCCCATTAGCTTTCATTCATTTGTATATTTATCCCTTCTCTTTTTCACCCAATTATCTGTTTTCTCCACCTTCACAAGGTATGTCATTTTCCTTCATCTTTCTTTTATTAATTCTCAACTGTTTGAAAAGACGGTAGAGTTTTTCAAGAATCTATAGCTTTTTTTTTATTGATGCTTGTTTTACGCATGATGTTTGATATAAGGCGAGGAAGACGACTGTTCTGCTCGTTCTATAAAATGATTTATATTGTGTTCTTGCAGATGTTTTGGCCAAAAATGGTCCATTTCAAACATTATGTGACTACACAAATGGGAAATGGGTGCCAAATAAATTGGACCCTTTGTACAATGGCACAACATGTGAAACGATCAAGTATGGCCAAAACTGCGTGCTTTTCGGCAGGCCAGACAGAGATTATCTGCATTGGAAATGGAAGCCAAGACAGTGCAAACTTCCAAGGTTTGACGCCAAAACCTTCCTTAAACGCCTCGAAAACAAACACATAGCCTTTGTAGGGGACTCCATTGCAAGAAACCAATTAGAGTCACTCCTCTGCATGGTCTCCACCGCTTCAAAACCCCAACTTTTCTACACAGATGGGGGAGAAAACAAGTTCAGAAAGTGGAACTTGCCCGATCAACGCATCAATATTTCAATATACTGGTCGCCGTTTCTGGTAAAAGGGATTGAGAAAAACACAGAAAAGAACTTCAACACCCTTTTCTTGGATTCCTTGGACGAGAACTGGGCAACAGATTTAGACCATATAGATATGCTTGTTTTATCTGTTGGACATTGGTATTTACATCCTGCAGTTTACTACTATGGTGATTCAGTACTAGGTTGCCACTACTGTAAAAATTATTCTGAGATTGGTATCTATGATGTTTTTGGCAAGGCTTTGAACACAACATTTAAAGAAATGATCAAGAAGAGAAAAGGGCTTCAAAGAAATCCCATTCATGTGTTTTTGGTTACATTTTCACCTCACCATTTTGAAGGGGAATGGGATAAATTTGGGGCTTGCCCCAAGATTCAACCTTTAGGTGAAAATGAGGTAGTTCTTGAAGGGATGAATGCAGAAATGAGGAGAATTGGGTTGGGGGAAGTTAAAGAAGCAAAGCTAAAGGCTAAAGAGTATGGAAATAGTGTTATATTTGAGGCTTTGGATATTAGTAAGTTAACTTTGTTGAGGCCAGATGGGCATCCTGGACCTTATATGAACCCTTTCCCATTTGCTAATGGAGTTACTGAACTTGTTCAGAATGATTGTGTACATTGGTGTTTGCCTGGGGCAATTGACACATGGAATGACATATTGTTAGATATGATAAAGACGATGCCTAACGATAGCCAGCAGGGAAATTCGTTTTCTTCAAATTAAAAAGATTCGATTTTGTATGTAATTTTTGTCAGTTTCAGCCTGTATGAAATTTGTTAACTTGGAATCTTAAATCTGTTTTTGATCCAGAGGTTGGAAGGTGAATACAAGGGAGAAAGATGGGGTCTTTTACGTTCAAGATTTGAGTGAAGGTGTAGGGAGTAGCAAGGCACCATCTTATCTGCAAAACAACTAAAAAGTTAATCATCTTAATCGATTTTCACAGGCATTTCATAAATGTCATATATTTGACAATTAGAGTGCTCACTGGTACTGAAGCCATGGAGCATTAAACATTCAATTCTCTGTAAATATACTTGCACATGTGTCTCCTCAAACATTACAATCATATCTGACATGTATGATTTGCTTAAATTTTATTAGCTTTGACATTGTAATATGAATTCAAGAATCGGAGACTAACAACAATGTTCTGTGCCACATTCTGTTTGAACAGAACAATTTTTATATCATTCTAAGTCTATGCATAACCATTCCTAGACCTTTAGAATTAGTGTACCTAATAACTTGAAGTTCCTTTACACATTCTGATATCGAGGGCCGTTCTCTACTGTCTAATCGGACACATCTTGATGCTAGATTCGCAAACATGGCTATCGACTCCATTGTGTATGATCCCCGTTCCATTTCTTGATCAATTACCTTCTTCAGCTTCTTCTTGTCATTCAAAATGTGTCTAACCTGTGAAGTTTCAAGTACACGAATTGTTATGTGGTACTGTTTGTAATAATTTCAACTGGATTCTGAACATTCTAAATTGATTCTAGGAGAGTCATGTGTTTCTAAAGTACCTGTAGTACTAAGTTTTGATCACTTGGTCCTTGGTTCAGGTCTACTGCCCTCCTTCCTGTCAAAAGCTCGAGTAGGACGACTCCAAATGCGTATACATCACTTTGTAAAGTGAGTTTTCCTGTCTGTTTCCAAGGTATATACACATCCATAGCTCAGTACCTCTTGCAATTTCGTCAATTAAAGTTAGATTTAGACCTTCTGTTCTTAGTTTCTAATTTCCATCCAACGAAATGTCTTACAAATAAATCAAGAAAGTTCCCTTTTTAGTCATCATTTGAGTCCAAGTTAATATAGGAAACCCCAAAAATCTTTAAGATTTTTCATTTAGAAAAAGTACTGGAGTAAAAGTTCTGACCATGGTGTTAATTACTGGAAAATCATACTCTTCTTCATGTTCTTGTGATACAATACGACAGATCATTTTCGTACCAATGTATACTCTGGATCAAAATAGCCGAAAGTGCCGAGCACTCTGGCGGTCACACATGTTTCTTGGCCCTCTGGCATCAGTTTTGCTAGCCCAAAATCTGATATCTGCACTCATCCACGCAACAACAACAAAAACTTCGTAAAATCAGTTTTAATGTTGTAGTTTTACTCTTTAAAAGTTGATCAAACTATGGATGAACAGGGGTAGTTGATTCATTCAAATGAAAAAAAACCGTGGATCCGCCCCTATGGAGGCTTGTAGATCACTTATTCTTACCTTTGCTTCATAGTTACTGTCAACAAGAATGTTGGTGGATTTGAAGTCTCTGTGAACAATAGGACTTCCAACAGAAGAACTTGAATGCAGGTATGCAAGCCCTCTAGCAGCTCCAATAGCCATTTTCAACCTTACGGACCAATCCATCTTCACTTCTCCTATCCCTACAATCCCATGATCAAATCATTTCAAATATTTTGCTAATTTTAACATAATATATTCTAATTTACTCTCCGAATATTCGTTACGCTTCCCATAATACGACATGTGAACAACTATGTTCGAAAAAATGAAAAGAAAAGACAAACCATTCAAGTGATCTTGCAAGTTCCCTTTGCTCATATATTCATAAACAAGAAACCTATGCTTCCCATCTGCACAATACCCGATTAATGTCACAAGATTCGGATGGTCTAATCTGCTCAAAATGTCAACCTCCACCCGAAATTCTCGCTCCCCTTCGGCTTCTTTGAACCAAGGCAGCTCCATTTTCTTGATTGCTACAACCTTGTAAGATCAACAAAGTTATATATAAACGATTCGAGCCAAGAATTAATGCTATAACATACCTCTCCAGAGCGGAGTGTTCCTTTGTATACTCGACCAAATCCACCCTTTCCAAGCAAATTTTCATTGCTAAAAGACCAAGTTGCCTCTTCCATTTCTCTGAGTGTAAAAACATATGAAGCGTTACGCCTTTTTGCTGGTGGATTCCCACATTCGTTTTTCCAGTATTCCATTGGCTTATATACCCCTGAAAACCAATCCAAAACAAGATGTAAAATCTTGTATCAACACTAAAAAATCCAGGAACTGAAACATACACGGATTGATCTGATCTTCGGACTTGCTTCTCCTACGCTTGTTCCAAGCAGAGACTAAGCCAATCAAAGACATGGTTGCAACTGATATTTTTAACCAAAAATATGTTTACATTCTTACTCTAAACTCACAAAACAGTATACAAAAATTGAAAGAAAATGCAGTTTTAAAGGATTTACAATGTATATGCAGGACTAAAATTGGTTTATAGTGTATAAACCAGACATTATAATACTATAATCATATTAAGTACAAGACTATATTCCTATGAAGAGTATGTATAAAGAAAAATGAGATGTTAGTTTTGTAAACTATACTAAGCAATAACATCCTCCAACAACCAGGATTTCTCACTTGAAGAGAAAGATAAGGCAAATATTGTATTAGCAATCATTGCTTTGCTTCAATGAGAATTTGTGGGCTCTTCTAGTTTAGGTGACGGCTCTGACCGCGTGCCTGATGAAGAATGAGCAGGCAAAAATATTGTTTTCAGATCTCTCAATTCATCAAATTCCTTAAAATGTCTCCTTAGGACTTAATATATTTTTTAAGGTAGACTTCATTTTGGCAATTTTTTTTTTTTTTTGAGAATTTGTAAATGTTCTTTAAGAGCTGGCTGGGTCCGGTGGGCTGATAGCCTATGTTTTGAAAGGAAAGACATCAGTTGTTTCTTGTTACAGAATTTTCGTATCAGGAATGTTGGAGTACTTGAAAATAAAAGTGTAGTTGAAGGGTTGTTTTCGTTGATTATCGACCATAGATTTTTGGTTGCTTTGTGAATATCGTTACCGGGCATGACCATAAGAGTACTTTCAATATAGGGGTAGCTAGGATTTCAAAATAGGGGTTGTATATTAAAAATTTAAGCATTTTTTAATGTATATAAATTATGTTAAGAATTGTAAAAGTTCACACTTTTCTTATATAATAAAAATAACGTATTATTTTTCATAATTCTTTTATATAAATATTTTCTTCGCATACTTGATTGCTATTATTTAAGATCATGATTATCCCCGCCAAGATCTAGGTTTCAAATATATAATTAGATCAGTAAATGTAAATAGAGCAGTAATATGATCCTGAAAAAATCATTTCAACTCAAAAAACATATATATGTAGCTGGAAACTTTCAATGAAAAGAAATAGCGACTCAAAAAATTTAAGAAAATCACATGCTTGTTAGAAATAACGAGGTAGTCTGGCAGCTCCACTGATTCATATAAACTTATGAAAATAATTTAGTACTGATTCTTCAATATATTCCTTCCGTTTTCACACTTAATTTGTGAATTTCATCGTATCAATTGGGGTTCGGAAAAGGCGGGAAAGGTTGAGACGGGAGAAATACGTGAGATTTGATCAAATTTCAAGTCATGTAGTAAGCAAATAACTATGTCTTGGAATGTGAATTTTATTTTTGAATATAGAATCTACGTGAGAGGCAAGTTGTTGATTTTATCCCAAGCATCTACTCCTAATGTATATGAACTACGACCGCTTTTGGATTCATATGGACGACGGAACCCAGAAAATTGTCATATATATATATATACTAGTTAATTTGGCATCGCGCCTTGAGCTTATAATATGGTATATATGTCCAATAAAGCATCCGACACAAGTTCAACAGACAGTTCTAGAGAATAAAAAGATGGTTCATATGCATTGAACATACAAAATCATACGTATATAAAATCAAATAGGTTGGAGTAAACAAAAGTCTTCCCCAACAGTACACCATAGCAAGAATTGGCATATGATATCCTCGTAGGGCCCAATAGACTCTCTAAACAAAAGTCATATACGAAACAGTAGTAGATAACATAAGATATCACAATAAAAGTAAATCTCAATGAACTCCAAAAAACAAATCAAAAGTTGTTCGCAAGAGTTTTCAAAATGACGATGGTTCATTTCATAATGCAGATATGCGTTCGGTGTCTCATAGCAGTAGCGAGCATCTCATAAGAGGAATTATAGTTTGAATGTAAATGTGACGTCCCAAATTATTATCAAACAAGTAATATATAATTATCATAATTTAATTTTTTCTAATTTTTTTGATATAATCTCTTTGTACATGAAGGGAAATTTTGATGCCAAATATCATAACAAAGGTAACCGAGAACAATCACATATTAGCAACGGGTCGTAGGTAAGCCAAAACTCAAAATGTATACAAACAAGCAAAACTGACGACCTGTAATCTACCAAAAATTCATTATGCCGGATATTTTATAAAAAAAATTATTATTAAAGTTTGCCACAATGAAAACTTAGTTTTAACTCTCTTTTTTTAAATAAGATCACATAAAAAAAGTATTATTAAAGTTTGCCACGACTAAAATCTATTTTAAACTATCTGTTTTTTTTTAATTCATACTTGACAAAATTAACAAGGCTTTTTCTAAAAAAAAAAACATTTTACATTTAAAATTTGAGATAAGAGGGATGCACTATTGGGTCAAGAGTTTTGATATAATCTCCTTATACATTAAACAAAGGTAATACCATATGTCAGCATTAAGTCGTAGGTAAGCAAAAAATCAAAATGTACATAAACAAGCAAAATCGACTGTGATATCCCCGAAATGATTAGGTGTTATTTAAACATTAATCATTGTTGTGAAAATTATGGTATTAATTCTTGTGTTGAATTAATAATATTTGGGAAATGCATGTGAGGGTGCACGTGTTATATGTTGGGATTTTGGAGTTGTGGCATGATTATTTGGGGTGTGTGTGGTTCGTTTTGGTAAAGCATATTTAAATGGGAGTTGAAGTATTTTATTGAGAAAATACTATAAAATATCATGTGATGATATTTTAATACATCGTGCTAAATACCGGGACCAAAACATAACACATCACTTAACCCACCACTCAACCACCCCCCTTGACCCATACCCTGCTGCCAGCTGCTTGCCCATGCCCCTTGTCCCATCTCCCACTCCACCTTGCCATAGCTGGAACTCCTCCATTCCTCTCCCATTTTTTGTCCAACATCTGATAAGTAAGAAAAGGAGGAGATCCACCATTTTTATTGCTTGGAAACCTTGCAAAAATCGGAGCAAAAGAGGGTGAGAAACCATTTCTGGGTTTGAATTTAAGTTGTTTAAGTTCATACTTTTATTGGTGTAAAAATGGCATATTAGCTTAGGTTTCTTAAAACCTTCGATTTGAGTACATGCATGGTAGTTTGTAAAGCCCAGGACGTTTCATGTTTGAGTATGTTTTATGATATATGTTGTAATTTTTATAGCATGAAATGAGGTACTCAAGAAATCTGGAAATGATTATGTTGCCATGTTTCCAGAAAAGTTGATAGAGTACTTGTGTAAATGGTCGACGTTTATGCATGTGGGCTTATGGTTGGGGTGTAAATTTGATATGAATACACTCAGGGTAGTGTATTGTAACTACTAGCATGTTTGTTTGGGCATGTTGTATGTTTTACATGTTAAAACGAAAGGTATGAAAATCAGTGTTAGAGCATTCTGGAAAATGTCGCGCACAGACCATGTGGCGATCGATCGCCACAAATGGGGCGATCGATCGCCGACGTCCAGTAGCCAAAATCAAAGGCACGCGATCGATCGCCATGAATGGCGCGATCGATCGCCATGGGACAGTGAAGTCTGGCGATCGATCGCCAAGTGGTAGCGATCGATCACCAGAGGCAGAGTTATGAAAAATTGATATTTTGTTGGATTTTTGATTTTGGACTATAAATTGGCATCTAATATTGTGTTGTACACTGGTGTAGAGCCTTCACAGACGGCTACACAACGCAGGGGATAGAGTCCCACCACACACTACATTTTGGAAAGGTACGTAAGCGACGTACGGGCATCCCAACGGTAACATGTACTTTATGTTTGTCTTTGACACATGATGAATGCAATGTGATGCATTAAGGTTATGATACATGTTATTATGCATTGTTGTTGCATATTATGCATTGTGTTGCATATTGTGAGGTGGAATAAAGAGGTGTATTCCACGAGTCAGGGCGATCACAGTTAAGGTTTTAAATGCTTACGCTTTACCGCTAAAAATGTGGAGCGGGAGGGGGGAGGCTCGCTTGCACATAGAGGCGGGGTATACCATACTGAGCGAGGATGAGATACCGCTAGTATGAAGAAGCGAGGATGAGATACCGCTTGTTTCGAGATTATGAAAGCGAGGAAGCATTAAAATAACTGATGATGACTGACTCAAGAAAAAGAGATGATATGTCATGACATTTATTTATGAAACCATATGTTCATATAGTGAGTTGTTTATGAATTATGGTACATGGTACAGGGACAACCAATAGGCGTTGTAAATGCGATGAAAATACAGGAAGTGTTTTGTATTTATGATTATGCATTTACGCCTTACGCATTCATATTGTGTTGTATATGAATAGCTATGTGCTCATGTGTTGGGGGTTGTCTTTATAGGTGCTTTTGCTAAGGAGAACTAGGGTCGGGGCTGATACTTTGAGCTGTAAGGAGTGCTACTACAATAGCAGGACAGAGTTCTTTTGCGTAGTCTCTATAAGTAGTAGAGTAGAACTATAGTGTCACTCCTATTGCTTTTGAGAAATGTAACTATTACCTGTTGAAAATTTTATGGGTACATGTGAACTGTAAGCTCAAAATGTCAACACGATTAAATACTCTGATATTGAAATGCTTAGTTCTCATAATTGCACCTTACATTATGTTTAAGTATCGGGGTCTCACATTTAGTGGTATCAGAGCAGTGGTTAGATAACCAGGGAAGAGTGAAGGGTAGCCTTTAGAGACAAGTTGGTTAGGTATTCATTGTTGGGCATGTTATGCATGTGATGCATATTTTTGTATAAGTGTTATACTAACATGCTTTGAATATAATACTCTTGTTATCTAACGGCTTATATTATGAACTGCTTTTGGTATTGTTGTTAACTCTTGTGTTGCAGCATGGCGGCTATTAACCCGGAGAACCTCAATGAAGAGGTAGGGGATATGGGCAGTATGAATGCTAGTGTTGCTCATATGAATCCTTTACCGCCACCTGCTGTAGGAGTGGAGCCCAGTGCATAGATGTTATTATCAGGGAGCTCAGTTTGACACAGTTTCTGAACTTCCGTCCACCCATGTTTGAGGGGACCGAGTCTGGAGAAGGGGCCGAAGAGTGGCTAGAACGGATAGAGCAGATACTTGTGACTGCGCCCTGTGCACGTACCGCATGGCTGAGGTTAGCCGAGTTTCAGATGGCGAAGAAGCCTTCTATGTGGTGGAAGACCACTGTGATGGAGCTAAGGGCTCAAGGTATGGTAGTGGACTGGACTGTATTCAGGACCCGATTTCTTAACCGGTATTTTTCTGCAGCTGCCAGACAAGTAAAGGAGGACGAGTTCACTAATTTGAAGCAGGGCAACATGTCAGTTTCAGACTTTGCTTTGCAGTATTCCTCACTGTTGAGGTATGTCCCCCATATCGCTGTGAGCAGCCATGCGAAGATGAGGCATTTCCTGAAGGGACTGAGGCCAGAATTGTTTGATTGGGTTGTTTCCAACAACCCCAGCTCTTTTGATGACGCCCTGACTAGGGCAGAGCTGGCAGAGATTGCAGTGGGAGCATATAAGGACGTTGTACCCCCTTTTGTACCACCACAGAGGCCTGTTACTGATGGTTTGAAACCACGAGGGGATCAGTTCAAGGCTCGTGGAGCCTCATCATCTTCCAGATTTAGCGGGAAGAAATCTCAGGGTCAGAAACAGAGCAATCGAGGACCTACACAGGGGAGTAAGGCAGGAGGGGACAGGTGTGACCGCTGTGGAGGATTTCACTTGTCACGTGACTGCCGAGGCTGTTATGTTTGTGGCAAGGTGGGCCACTTAGCTCGGAATTGCCCCAATCGGGCAAGTCAGGCAGACTCAGGACCGAATAGGCCAAGATTTGATGCTAGGACGGCACCACCGAGGCAGCAGTTTGTGCCTCGACCACAGGGAGGTCAGGCGACAGGACCACCGCAGGGACAAGTGTATACACTGACTAGGGAGCAGGCTGAGGCAGCCCCGGAGGAGGTCATTGCTGGTACGTGTCATTTATTTACGTACCCTGCATTTATTTTGGTAGATACAGGTGCTTCTCATTCTTTTGTATCTGTTGCTTTTGTGGAGAGATACCACTTGTGCTCGTCTCTGTTACCCACGCCTCTCATGGTCTCGACACCCACGGGAAAGCATGTGATTGCGGACCGACAGTTATCTGATTGCCTCATTTATTTTGAGGGCAATGACCTGAGGGCCGATCTGATTCAGTTAGAGATGGCAGATTTTGACTGCATTATCGGCATTGATGTGTTGAGCAGATACCGAGCTGTGGTAGATTGCCGACAAAGGATGGTACGTTTTCTATCTAATCAAGGGTTCCAGTGGACTTTTTATGGGGACGGCTCTCGTCCAAGGATTCCAGTGATCTCAGCGGTTAAGATGTCACGGTTATTGGAACGTGGCCACACTGGGTACCTTATTTATACCATGGATGCATCGGACGAAAAGGAAGTGAGAGCCGAGGACATTCCAGTTGTGGCGGAATTCATTGATGTGTTCCCAGATGAGATTCCGGGGTTTCCGCCTATCAGGGATGTTGAGTTCGCCATTGAGCTGCTGCCAGGGACTTCTGCTATTTCGCGTGCCCCTTACATGATGGCACCGGCAGAGCTGAGAGAACTGAAGGTACAGTTACAGGAGCTCCTCGACAATGGATACATTCGTCCTAGTGTATCGCCTTGTGGTGCACCAGTCTTGTTCGTGAAAAAGAAGGATGGATCAATGCGTCTGTGCATTGACTACAGACAATTGAACAAGGCCACAGTGAAGAACAGGTATCCACTTCCGAGGATTGATGATCTGTTCGACCAGTTGCAGGGTACAGAGGTGTACTCAAAGATAGACTTGAGGTCAGGCTATCATCAGGTGCGGGTTAGAGCTGGCGATGTCCAAAAGACGGCTTTTAGAACTCGGTATGGGCACTACGAGTTCTTAGTGATGCCATTCGGGGTGACAAATGCACCTGCAGTTTTTATGAGCCTGATGAACAGAGTATTTCAGGAGTACCTCGATCAGTTTGTGATCTATTCATTGATGACATCCTTGTCTATTCAAGGAGTAGGGAGGATCATGCCGATCAGCTGAGGATAGTGCTCCAGATCCTCAGAGATCATCAGTTGTACGCCAAACTCAGCAAGTGTGAGTTATGGCTGAGCAGTGTAGCATTCTTGGGCCATATCATTTCACGAGAGGGGATATCAGTAGACCCGAGAAAGATAGAGGCAGTTATGGATTGGTCTGCCCCTACTTCAGTCAGTGAAATTTGAAGTTTTCTTGGTCTGGCTGGCTATTACCGACGTTTCGTCGAGGGTTTCTCAAAGATCGCCAAGCCAGTTACACAGCTGACTCAGAAGGGAGTTCAATTCCTTTGGTCGGAAACTTGTGAGCAGAGCTTCCAGGAGTTGAAGCACAGATTGACTTCAGCGCCAGTTTTGGTGATTCCCAGGGAGAACAAAGGGTTCAGTTCTCTATACCGACGCATCGCTTCAGGGTTTAGGATGCGTGCTGATGCAGGATAAGCACGTCGTGGCTTATGCTTCGAGACAATTGAAGCCACATGAGACGAGGTATCCGGTCCATGATCTGGAGCTAGCAGCTATAGTGTTCGCCTTGAAGATATGGCGACACTACTTATACGGTACCTCATTCACCATCTTCACTGATCACAAAAGCCTGAAGTTCTTGTTTACACAGGCTGAGCTGAACATGAGGCAGAGGAGATGGATGGATCTACTGAAGGATTATGATTGTGAAATCCTATACCATCCCGGGAAAGCGAACTTGACAGCCGACGCTTTGAGTCGGAAGGTGAGGAGCACAGCAGAGGATGCCATGTGTCTATCAGCTATGTTGGGCTCCTACTGCCATTTGGGATTTGATTATGATGTGTCTACTTCACCAGTACAGGTTTTGACCTTGTTAGCTGAGCCTGTTATTTATGATCACATCAGGAAGGCTCAGGGGACCGACGCAGAGGTTCAGAGATGGATGTCAGTGGTTCATTCAGGTCAGCCATCGAGATTCAAAGTGGCTGAGGATGGTTCTCTGAGACTTGGCGACAGATGGGTGGTTCCAGATACACCCGAGTTGCGTCAGGGTATATTACAGCGAGCTCATTGCAGCAGGATGAGTGTCCACCCGGGCGGAAAGAAGATGTCTAAGGATCTACGCAGCCAGTTCTGGTGGAGGCGTATGAAACAAGATGTCACCTCATTTGTCAAGAGATGTTTGATCTGTCAACAGGTGAAGGCTGAGAGGCAGAGGCCTGGAGGTGAACTAAGGAGCTTGGAGATACCACAGTGGAAGTGGGAGCACATATCCATGGACTTCGTGACCCACTTACCGAGGACTGTTTCGGGTTTCGATGCTATATGGGTAGTCGTCGACAGATTGACTAAGAGTGCTCATTTCATTCCCTACTGTATGACCTTCACGTACTTGAAGATGGCACAGTTATATATCAGAGATGTGGTGAGACTGCATGGGATCCCTGTTTCGATTGTGTCTGATCGAGATCCGCGGTTTACATCTCACTTTTGGGAGGGTCTGCAGACAGCTCTAGGTACAGAGTTGAGGCTGAGCACAGCCTATCACCCTCAGACGGACGGACAGACCGAGCGTACAATACAGACGCTCGAAGATATGTTGAGAGCTTGTGTGCTAGAGTTCGACACTTCATGGCAGGACTCGATAGCCTTGGTGGAGTTCTCTTACAACAACAGCTACCAGGCAAGTATACAGGTGGCTCCTTTTGAGGCCCTCTATGGTAGGCGTTGTAGGTCACCCTTGTGTTGGGATGACGTGGATCGCAAATCAGTCGGAGGACCAGATTTGATCCGGGAAATGGAAGAAAAGGTAAAATTGATAAGACAAAAGATGAAGGCAGCTCAGGACAGACAGGCAGCGTATGCCAATCAGCGGTGAAGACCGTTGGAGTTTCAGTTGGGCTACAGAGTCTTTCTGAAGATCTCACCCTTCAGGGGTGTGGTACGGTTTGGTATGCGGGGGAAGTTATCCCCGAGATATGTGGGGCCGTACGAAATCTTGCAGCGTGTGGGTACTCTGGCTTACCGGTTAGCTTTACCGCCCTCTCTGTCTGGTATTCACGATGTATTTCATGTGTCTATGTTGCGGAAGTACGAGCCAGATCCTTCTCATGTGTTGCAGCCTTCTGAGGTTCAGATTGAGTCAGATGTTTCCTATGTTGAGCGGCCTATCAGGATTTTGGATAGGGCAGATCGCAAGCTGAGAAACAAAGTTATTCCTATGATCAAGGTTCAGTGGGATCGTAGGGGTGTCGAGGAGGCCACGTGGGAGACAGAGCGACACATGGTGCAGCACTATCCAGAGCTGTTTTCTGGTATGCATTTATGTTTTGTTTTACTTCATGTTGGTAAGCATGCTGATTTCGAGGACGAAATCTTACAAGTAGGGGAGTATTGTGATATCCCCGAAATGATTAGGTGTTATTTAAACATTAATCATTGTTGTGAAAATTATGGTATTAATTCTTGTGTTGAATTAATAATATTTGGGAAATGCATGTGAGGGTGCATGTGTTATATGTTGGGATTTTGGAGTTGTGGCATGATTATTTGGGGTGTGTGTGGTTTGTTTTGGTAAAGCATATTTAAATGGGAGTTGAAGTATTTTATTGAGAAAATACTATAAAATATCATGTGATGATATTTTAATACATCGTGCTAAATACCGGGACCAAAACATAACACATCACTTAACCCACCACTCAACCACCCATTGACCCATACCCTGCTGCCAGCTGCTTGCCCATGCCCCTTGTCCCATCTCCCACTCCACCTTGCCATAGCTGGAACTCCTCCATTCCTCTCCCATTTTTCATCCAACATCTGATAAGTAAGTAAAGGAGGAGATCCACCATTTTTATTGCTTGGAAAGCTTGCAAAAATCGGAGCAAAAGAGGGTGAGAAACCATTTCTGGGTTTGAATTTAAGTTGTTTAAGTTCATACTTTTATTGGTGTAAAAATGGCATGTTAGCTTAGGTTTCTTAAAACCTTCGATTTGAGTACATGCATGGTAGTTTGTAAAGCCCAGGACGTTTCATGTTTGAGTATGTTTTATGATATATGTTGTAATTTTTATAGCATGAAATGAGGTACTCAAGAAATGTGGAAATGATTATGTTGCCCTGTTTCCAGAAAAGTTGATAGAGTACTTGTGTAAATGGTCGACATTTATGCATGTGGGCTTATGGTTGGGGTGTAAATTTGATATGAATACACTCATGGTAGTGTATTGTAGCTACTAGCATGTTTGTTTGGGCATGTTGTATGTCTTACATGTTAAAACGAAAGGTATGAAAATCAGTGTTAGAGCATTCTGGAAAATGTCGCGCACAGACCATATGGCGATCGATCGCCACAAATGGGCGCGATCGATCGCCGACGTCCAGTAGCCAAAATCAAAGGCACGCGATCGATCGCCATGAATGGCGCGATCGATCGCCATGGGACAGTGAAGTCTGGCGATCGATCGCCAAGTGGTAGCGATCGATCGCCAGAGGCAGAGTTATGAAAAATTGATATTTTGTTGGATTTTTGATTTTGGACTATAAATTGGCATCTAATATTGTGTTGTACACTGGTGTAGAGCCTTCACAGACGGCTACACAACGCAGGGGATAGAGTCCCACCACACACTACATTTTGGAAAGGTACGTAAGCGACGTACGGGCATCCCAACGGTAACATGTACTTTATGTTTGTCTTTGACACATGATGAATGCAATGTGATGCATTAAGGTTATGATACATGTTATTATGCATTGTTGTTGCATATTATGCATTGTGTTGCATATTGTGATGTGGAATAAAGAGGTGTATTCCACGAGTCAGGGCGATCACAGTTAAGGTTTTAAATGCTTACGCTTTACCGCTAAAAATGTGGAGCGGGAGGGGGAGGCTCGCTTGCACATAGAGGCGGGGTATACCATACTGAGCGAGGATGAGATACCGCTAGTATGAAGAAGCGAGGATGAGATACCGCTTGTTTCGAGATTATGAAAGCGAGGAAGCATTAAAATAACTGATGATGACTGACTCAAGAAAAAGAGATGATATGTCATGACATTTATTTATGAAACCATATGTTCATATAGTGAGTTGTTTATGAATTATGGTACATGGTACAGGGACAACCAATAGGCGTTGTAAATGCGATGAAAATACAGGAAGTGTTTTGTATTTATGATTATGCATTTACGCCTTACGTATTCATATTGTGTTGTATATGAATAGCTATGTGCTCATGTGTTGGGGGTTGTCTTTGTAGGTGCTTTTGCTAAGGATAGGGTCGGGGCTGATACTTTGAGCTGTAAGGAGTGCTACTACAATAGCAGGACAGAGTTCTTTTGCGTAGTCTCTACAAGTAGTAGTGTAGAACTATAGTGTCACTCCTATTGCTTTTGAGAAATGTAACTATTACCTGTTGAAAATTTTATGGGTACATGTGAACTGTAAGCTCAAAATGTCAACACGATTAAATACTATATTGAAATGCTTAGTTCTCATAATTGCACCTTACATTATGTTTAAGTATCGGGGTCTCACATCGACGATCTGCAATCTATCAGAAATTTATCATGCCGAATATTTTATAAAAAATACAAAAAAAAAAGAAAAAGGAAATAAAAAATATTTAAAAAAATAAAAAAGCGACTGCCGAATATCACAGGAACAATAACCGATTGAACAAATAATAAATAACAAAAAAAAATAAAAAATAAAGTTTTTTTTCTTTAATTTTCGTCTAGACATATTTTACCCATAACTTTGATGCTTTAGTTTTGTTCAAGTAATTTTCACTTTGATTATTTATTTGACATGTCATGTGATCTCACTGTATGCATTATATTCGTAGGTAATTCAGATGTCCGTAGTAAATCGTGGGACTGAAATTTAGAAAAAATATTATAACGAAGGAATTTTACGAATTATTTATTAAGTAATTTATTATATATTTATACTCGCTTTTTGTTTCCAAAATTAAGGAATATGGCTTAATTTATATTAGCGACTGTCAAGATATCAAACCATCGGTACAACAATAGAAGCAAGGCTGATCAACTTTCAAGTAAATTAGTTATATGAATCTGTTAAGTTAGTTAGGAATAGAATGAGTTGTTAATTTTTCATATAAATATTGAATAATTGTATTTTCACAATTTAATAACTTCTACTCTCTCATTTTCTATACAACAGAATGTATAGAATTCTCTTCTCAACAGAGTGATAGTGTTTTAAAATTTTTGATTGGATTAAATGATTCTTACGCTCCTGTACGAAGCCAAATTCTCCTAGCATCCCCTTTGCCTTCTCTTGCAAAGGTTTATTCATTGTTGCTTCAAGAAGAGAGTCAAAGATCCCTTCAAGCTCATTCCACAACTTCTTTAGATCATTTAGCCATGATGACTCAACAATCAAACAGAAACTCCTCTGGTCCTATCATAGACTCTACTGCTTTAATAATATAAGTTGTAATTATACTATTCATTGGAATAGTAACTTTTTGACACTTATAATATAGTTGTAATAAAATAATATAACTTGTAATTACACTATTTATTGGAATAGTAACTCTTTTGACACTTATAATATAGTTGTAATATATATATATATATAATTTATGTAAATATTTTTGAAATTCTTATCATTTATGAAGATAAGATATGAAAATAGGAATATGAGTTTTTTTTCTTTAATTTTCGTCTAGACATATTTTACTCATAACTTTGATGCTTTAGTTTGGTTCAAGTAATTTTCACTTTGATTATTTATTTGACATGTCATGTGATCTCACTGTATGCATTATATTCGTAGGTAATTCAGATGTCCGTAGTAAATCGTGGGACTGAAATTTAGAAAAAATATTATATCGAAGGAAAATTTACGAATTATTAAGTAAATGTACATAAATCATATACGTTTTAATGTATATAAAAATTACCATTAAATTTTACAATGTTCTTTTATATAAAAATAATATATTATTTTTCATAATTTTTTATATATAAACACTTCCTTTTTGTACTCATTTATTATTGTCTTTCTTCACAGTTATGATCTATCCTCGATACAAATATATAACTAAATCAGTGAATTGTAAATAGAGCAATAACATAATCCAGGTGTAAAAAATCATTCCAGCTCAAAACAAACATATATAAATGTAGCTCGAAACTTTGAACGAAAAGAATAGTGACACAAAAAATTTAAGAAAAAACACATGGTAGGTGTGAAGTGCATCGAATACGAATGATTGCTCCAGGCAATAAAACTTTGTTGATGGTTCTGAAAGAGAAAAATAACGAGACAACCTGGCAGCTCCACTTATTCAGTCATAAGCTTGTAAAATTAATTTTTTGTACTAATTCTACAATACATTCTTTCCGTTTACATAATTTTTTTGTACGAGTTAACTTGTGAATTCCATCATATCAATTGAGGTTAAGTGATCAGTTGGGAAAAGATTTGATCAAATTTGAGTAATGTAGTAAGCAAATGACTCAATCTCTTGGTTGGTGAAATTTAAATTTGAAGGTCGAATCGATCATGGGACGCAAGTGATTGATTTGACCCCAAACATCTATTCCTAATGTGTATGGACACGTCAAGGAGAGGAAGAAAGATCAGTGTCAAATATATATATATATATATATAATACTTTATGTATGTATTTTTTTAATTTCTAATCATTTATGAATTTTTTGTTACAAGACATTCACTAGGTTTCTCGCAGGAGGTAACACGATGGCATCGATTCGATACTGCTGTAAGTACCCCTTCACTACCAATCTAGCTTTGTACAGCCGATTCTGCTATCGGCGAAATACGTTGTTAGTCCGTACCTGCCTTGGGAAAAACGTGGAACAGGTGATTGTGGGTCAGTCAAGTAACGAGGAATGCTATGTATTTTTTAAATTCTAATCATTTATGAAATTTTTTGTTACAATAAATACATATAAATAAAATACTTTTATTTTAATAATGTTTTTCTCTATATTTATTTGAATTATATATATATATAGACACACACCCACTAAATTCGGTTTTATAATATAACAATTGCGTTGAAGTAGGTGGTCCATGGCAGCATCCAAGAATCTGGTTGGATAAGGTTGATCAACGGTCATTTAGAAAGAAAAAAAATTGAATTACATTAAATCGATGTGTGATTGCAATTTTGGTATTTTGAAAAAAACAAACTTCATCAAAACAGTTTCTCACACCCTCTTTCATTATAATATAGTAAATATATTCAAGAAAATATAATTTTGTTTACATCATTTTGGATCACATTCATAAGGTTTAAATTGATCCTTCAACATTATTAATTTAAATTTACAACCATGTAGTAAACCACATAATGAGGATTATGGGTTATTTGGTGAAGTTGTTAGTGATTAATATTCAATTTTAAAGCTTGTAGGAATATTGAAAGCCTGTCACAAGTAAAAATTAATGAAATTTGATAATATCATATAAAATATTTTTTTCCCAGCAACACGAATGAATAAGGCTCGATTTCGAGTCGAAATTGCTCAGTCAACATGTCATATACATGGAAGCAGTAGCTGTGCCAAGCATCAATGAAAAACTTTAAAATACAGGACATGACAATGGCTAAGGTAACTGCAGCAATTATGGAGCCAACGATCCACTTATTCCGGCTAATCCTCCTAGACATGGAAATCAAGGCTTTTTTACTCTTGTCAATCGCGCTATCTGCCTAGGAAATCTGCAAATTGAAAAGAAACAAATCAAAACTACTGCCTCCTGGATAATAAAAAGGGATCGAAGAAACAAGATTAAGTTAAATATGGCTTGCACAAAAGGATCAAAACGAATCGCTTATCCACGAAAGAGAAACTAGATGATCATAAAAAATGGTGTGTGTAGCATGCCTTCTTGTGAGAGTGCAAAAGAGTTTGGCATTGCTGATGAAAATGTTAGAAGGATTGACACGCCAAGCTGTTCTGTCTCCGATGCAGCCCTACGACTCTCCATTAATCTTGATAGATTGGTTATAGCCTCTCAGTTGACATTATCAATCTGTCCCTTTGATTTGCGGAAGCCTGTCAAAGTTATTTGTTATTCTCGATGCATGGATACTGTGAATGATGGAAACATCCGAGTATCAAAGGATCTAGAAGATTGGGCACATGAAAAATGCATATACCGTGTGTGCACCAGCCATTCCAGTTCTAAATCTTCATTAGAAGGCTGATTAGAATTAAGCAATGTCAATTTCTTCACTTCCCTTTTCAGCTTATTCAGATCAGATTTATACTCCCTCAGCTTAGCAAGTAGTGAAGCTTTCAAACTTGGCTGCAAACTTCGGGCCTCAAGATCCATTTTTCGAACCTGGTAAAACAAACGTATTAGCCTATATGAAAACTAAATAATTTTTTACTCAAAAACACTAAATAAAATTGCAGCAGCTTGAAATATATGAAACTTGAGTACTACCAGAACATCAGCATCGTCCAATCCAGCTTGGAGTTCTGCAACCTCCTGTTTCTTTCTCTCTGAGGATCATAGCAACGCCTTCACCATTCTCCACAAATCAGCAAAAATAAAAAATTTCAAAAATATATAGTCACACAGCATCGCCACACTCAACAACTGATAGCAACCGGAAAATATAAATTTTGATTGCTAGCATATTCAAATATAGAGGAATCAAAGCCCGGGTAGTTCTTAAAACAAGAAGTCGTGTAGTTCTTAAAACAAGAAGGGGAGGGGAAAGCTTGAACTTTTTAAGTTGCCTACGTATCCTCACAGAGGAATCAAAGCGCACATAGTTCTCTTACCTTTTTCCTTCGTACCTTAGAGAGTGGCATAGCTCAATCACTCTCACCCCGTTCCCGTCATGATTGTTTCTTTCGTATCAAATTGTTCTGGCTCGTCAGGTTCAACTGGAAAATGTTGTCTTTGTTTCACGGCCTTCATCAAATCATCTACAAATGCTTGGGCCTCCAAACTATTAAGGAAGATATTTTGAAAGATCCTACATAACATTATTATATATTTTCATACCTTTTCAAATGTAAATTAGCCATAGGAGATTTGAAGGAGATATTACCTTATCTCCAATTATTGTAAAGTGTATATATTGTTCCTAAATCAATGAAACAAGTGAGCCAAATTATACCAAACCTTATATGGTATCAGACAATTACCGATCCTCACCTAACCCTAAGGCTGCGCCGATCTCCGTCTCTAGCCGTCCACCATATTTTCTTCATCATTATTCCACCTCCAAAATATACCACCAGTAGTAAATTCCCAACTTTCTATTCCACCTCTACAATACGTCCACCATATTTTTTTTCATCATTATTCCACCTCCAAAATATACCCACCAGTAGCAAATTCCCATCTTTTTGTTCCACCTCTGCAATACACCCACCAGTAGCAAATTCTCATATCTTCTCCTCAATGGCCGACTCAAACTCATCCACCACTAATTCTAAACCAAACCACGGCACCACGACGCCAAGTCCCCTCATCCCTATTACTACTCACAACCACCTCCCTGTCAAACTAACAGGGTCAAACTTCCCCTCTTGGCTTGCCCAAATCTTTGCGCTCCTCAATGGTTTTGCCCTCACTGGCTTCATTGATGGCCGAAAACCATGTCCAAATCCCGGTTCGGATGATGTTCCCAACCCCGACTTCTCTGCTTGGTTTCAACAAGATCAACTAATCTTGTCGGCCATTTTTGGCTCTTTATCCCCGAAAATTCTTCCATTTGTTGCATCTGCAATGTCATCCGCCGATGCATGGCTCGTCCTCACTCGCCTATATGCAAACAAATCTCGTACGAGAGTCAAGCATTTAAAAGATGAACTCCCACGTGCCTCTCTTGGGAATCAATCTGTGAGCTCCTTCCTTCAAACACTGAAGTCTAAGGCTGATGAATTGGCTATCATCGATAAGCCACTATCGGATGATGATTTAACACTATGTCTTGAATGATTTGGGAGCAGCATATTGTGAGATCGTAGCACATATCCGTGCCCGCAAATCAGGAACTCCACGATCTCCTCGTTGCTCACGAAGAATACATCAAACACCTTGAATTGGCATCATCATCCCTTGTTGCTACTGCCAACACGGCTGCCTCAACTCCAAAACAATCCTCTCGGCCCTCAAATTATGGTGGCAGCAGCAATGGCGGTCGCGATGGCAACAACCATGACAATCACCAACTGAATTGGCGTGGCGGCTCCTCCTCATACCGCGGCCGTGGTTATGGTCGAAATCCCTGTAACTCGAACTCTTACAATTCTAATTATCAACCTAATTCCAGATCTGTTGTTATTTGTTAATTGTGTGGTACACCTGGACATATTGCTCCCTATTGCCGAAAATTACTTGCTTCAGCACATCATGCCCAAAGCCTACTAGTTCCGAATCCTGTTGCCTCATGGTTAGTCGACTCTGGTACTTCCCACAGTCTCACTGCAGATCTTAATAACCTGTCCATACACTCCGAATATGATGGTACAGAGGAGGTCCATATTGCCGATGGTTCAAGATTACCTATTACACACACTGGTACTTCTATACTGCGTTTTCTTGATCGAGATTTTCATTTAACTTATGTATTGTGTGTTCCCAATGCATAACTTATTATTTGTTCATCAGTTTACAAAGGCTACGGCGTCTCGCTTGAATTTCATCCTAATTATTTCTCTGTCAAGGATCAGGTCACAGGGGCTATTCTGGCCAAAGGCACGTGTAAAAATGGTGTGTATCATATCCAACAACCAGCAGCTTACTCTCCTTCAGTTTCCTCCTCTATCATTGGCGTCCGAACCACCAACACCATTTGGCACGCACGTTTGGGACATCCCTCACCTAAGGCCAGCAATTTTATTATCTCTCAGTTTTAGTTACCTACTCTAAAGCAAAACAATAAATCTTTCACTTTATCATGTGATGCTTTTGCAACCGCTGTTTATCTCATTAATCGCATGCCAACTCCTATTCTACAAAATAAAAAGTACCCTTGAGACTTTATTTTCTCGTCCACCTAACTATCTCAAGTGCGGACCTTGTGATCTCTGTTATCCTTGGCTACGCCCTTACACTCGGACTTCGTTGGCTATTCCACCTCTCAGAATGCTTATCAGTGCATGGAATTCGAATCTAAGCGCATCTTTCTTTCACGCCATGTTCGCTTCTCAGAATTTATTTTTCCGGCAAAGCGAAAGGATTACTTTGGCACGCTGCCAGCTAGCTCCTCTAGTCCAATCTCTCTTGGTATTTTGCCGCCATCCTCATCACCTCCCAGAGACTTCTCTTCCCACCTCTGCCTCTACACCTGCTCAACCAACCACTGACGACCCGTCACCCAGTCTAGCGGAGCTCCCGGCGCTTCGGACTCATGTCATGCGCACCCGCAGTATGAATAAAATCCATCACCCTAAGCAGATTCATTCCGCCACCAAACAAACACCCCATGCCTTCGGACACTGAACCCACTTGTACTTCTGACGCCCTAAAGGATCCTCGTTGGCGTGCTGCTATGACTGACAAATTCACAACTCTCCTTCATCATGGTACTTGGTCTCTCGTGCCTCCCGCACCCAACTCCAACGTCATCGGTTGCAAATGGGTCTTTCGTATCAAACGGAAACCCGATGGCTTTGTTGATAAATTCAAAGCTCGTCTCGTGGCAAAGGGTTTTCATCAACGCCCTGGCCTTGGCTACACAGATACTTTCAGTCTTGTAGTTAAACCTGTCACTATTCGCACTATTCTATGTGTTGCACTGCAGCACAACTGGCCTTTACGACAACTTGACATCACTAATGCATGCCTCCATGGTACACTAAAGTAAACTATTTACATGTGCCAGCCACCGGGCTTTGTTGATCCACAACTTCCTCGTCATGTTTGTCATCTACACAAGTCTCTTTATGGCCTACGCCAAGCTCCTGTGCTTGGTATTCTGCTCTTAGCTCTGCGCTGCTCTCGTTTGGGTTCACTCAGTCACGTTCTGATACGTCTTTATTCATTCTTCACCATGGTCGAGTGCACCACTTCTGTCTAGTTTATGTTGATGATCTCATTATCACCGGCTCTGATCCTGATCGGATTCAGTCACTTGTTCAACACCTTGGAAACTTATTTGTTGTCAAAGATGTTGGCTCCGTCTCTTACTTCTTAGGCATTGAGGTTGCTCTATGTTAGGAGGGTTTATTTCTCTCTCAACATAAGTAAACGGTGGATTTATTACGCAGGCACAAAATGGATGGCGCAAAACCTGTTACTACACCTATGGCTATGACTCTCTCTAATGTTATTCCATGTTCTGTTGATCCCACTGAATATCGCCGTGCTATCGGTGGTCTTTAGTATCTAACTCTCACACGACCTGACATCTCTTTTACTGTCAATCGCTTGGCTCAATCAATGGCTCATCCCACGACAGACAACTGGGCGACAATCAAATGCCTATTTCATTATGTTAAGGGCACCATGGCCCATGGTCTTCTATTGCAGCGCTCCGAGGATCTTTCACTCACAGTTTATTCCGATACTGATTGGGCTAGTGGTCCCAAACTCCGTAAGTCTACTTCTACCTACATCATTTTTTTGGCCCTAACCCTATCTCCTGGCGCTCTCGAAGACAAAATGCTGTCTCCCGCTCTTTCACGGAATCAGAATATCGTTCCCTTGCATTCGCTTCTGCCGAGGTATGCTAGATTCGCAATCTATTCCTCGATCTTGGCATTAAGCTACCTATGAGACAGAGGAATCCATGCCGGTTGAAGTACAATTACCGGGCACTAGCTTTTCATTGAGAATGTGACCTCTGCTCCGAAGATTCTCTGTGACAACATCGACGCTACTCGTTTGGCCCTCAATCCTGTTATGCATTCTCGCATGAAACACATTGTCATTGATGTTCATTTTGTACGTGATCTCTCATCCAAGGGTCTCCTCACAGTCTCCTTTGTTCGCACGGAGGATCAATTGGCCGACAACTCAATCGAGCGCGCTTCACTACCCTTCGGTCCAAAATCTCTGTGGCTGATGGCACGTCGATTTTGTATGGGCGTATTAAGGAATATTATGAAATATCCTACATAACATTATCATATATTTTCATACCTTTTCAAATGTAAATTAGCCATATCATAGGAGATTTGAAGGAGATATTACCTCATCTCCAATTATTGTAAAGTGTATATATTGTTCCTAAATCAATGAAACAAGTGAGCCAAATTATACAAAACCTTATACAAACTCAATGCCATCCAAGTATACCATATTCTTTACCCAGAAAACGAAAACACATCTTAATCCAAGTCCACACATTCTGTTTGATTGAATCAGACGAAATAATTCCCAAAAAGCAGCATGTGATGGAAGAAAGAAAAGAAACGAGGCTATAACCGGCGAAACAATTACATTCCAACTCTATCAAGCATAAGGTTGACAAATTTCAAAGATCCAAACATTTTTCTTTACAAATGACCACTGCTGACTTCAATCACAAGACTAAAAATCTATAATCTGTAATATAGTAAACGTACCAATTTATCTCCACGAACTGCTTCAGTAGATTGATCCTGCCTATCTTGCTCTGGTTCTCTGCAGTGCAGGAAGCTGCTATTGTTAGAACTGGAGAGGTAAGAGAGCTTAAAATTCAACTTATCTTCTTAAGCTGACCAAATCAAATGTTGCTCTAATAATCAAGATTTTTCTACTATCAGACAAGATTATTTATCAAATAAATGGAAATATAAATGATTGATAAATTACGAAGACAACAACAACGAGATTCTGATCTCAGCTCCAAGATTTGAAACAAATAATAAGCACACCAGAATTCTTCCCTCAGCTCATTTCTTAACATAAATGTTGCGATATAAACGAAATGCAAGATGAACACAAGAAATAGCACAATGGATCACAGTCAAATGAACACAAGAAATAGCACAATGGATTCATATATATCTAGATGAGCTTCTTCTAGTTGAATTTAAACGAATGATGCAAAAGAAACTGTATAAAACATTTGAGACAACATTGTAGTGACAAAATATATTTAACAAAGAGAATAGAAGTAAGATTTATGCAGACCTGTTTATCCATAATCAACGAAAAAATAACTTTTAAAATTGTTTATATGATTGAATATATTCATCTATTATGTTAAATATTCAGCACCCGTTTTCCATGACATTATTACATGTCATTGTACAATACATATAACTAACGGAAAAAATGAAAGAATTCATTCTCTTCTTTATTTATTAGTTAACGGAAAAAAAATGAAAAAATGAGTTTGGAAACTACCTGTGAGGAAATGTCTTGTATTCCGTCAAAGCCACTATAGTATTATTCCTGCGAGCATTAGCAACCAATTTCCAAACAGCAGAACCACCTGTCCTATGTGGCTGGCTTGGATGACAATTTCTAAACAGCAGAAAGACCTGTCCTATGTGGCTGGCTTGGATGACAATGGTCAAAATATGGCATTTGAAATTATAGAGTCTAAAACCTTTAGCATCCACTCAGTTAAAGTTTTTGGTATGGCGATAGACGCTTGATGCTATACTTATATCTAAGGAGAAGTGATGTTGGAACTAAGGTAAAACAAGTCAAAGTAATGAAGTATTTTAAATGTTTTTATCACAAAGAACATTCATTGGTTTCTATGAGATAAGTTCCATTCTCTAACTTCTATTATATTTTCATGGGTTGTAAATACACTACGTAATGGGTGTCGTAAGTCGGCTTTGCCCTCTTTTATTCAGTTTCTTTTGAATGGCTTTGGTGCTAACTTCACTTGCATAAAGCACCATCAACTCTTCATTGTCATCCACCCTCCACTCACCTTTTTCGCTATTAGTCACTTGCTTTCTTGTTTAAGTAATAGAAAACATTCTTAAACAATTGTTGTTATGAAAATTGCTATGGAGCCAGAGATTAAACAAATAATCAATTCTACAATATTGACTTAAAATTCCCAAAAATACCAAGAAAGAACTAATGAATCATCAGCTTAAATATAAATGATTGCAATACAAACAAAGTTTTATCACTGAAATATGAGTTACAAATCAAAAAGAATTTGATAGAACATATATTATCAGTCACAAATTTGACTCAAAACACATACAAACCAATTTGAAAGTACCATTCCAAAAATCTAAATATGCAAACATGAATCAACTTTTTGATAATAACCAATGAGACAAGATGCTAGATCTTTTCAACCCCGATAATTCCTCAAATGTATGTTTCAAATATACATCCACCCTTTTTTCAACAAACACAATGCTCATAATGGGTGCATCCACTCAAAGTTATACTCAAAAGTAAAAATTCGTACTCATCAAATAATCAAATGTACTTAAAGTTAAGTATAAATCATGTGTGTGTGTGAACTACACAATGATCTTTTTGGGAAAGATTTTCAAAATCAGCTCAATGAAAGACAAAAATCGAAAGTCTTGTTCAAACTTTACCTTGTCATCTAATCACTTCCTTCGCAGGTAACTGATTTGGTAGCTTTCACACTAATACCTTCATTTGTTAGGTAGCTTTTTCCAGTAGTTGATAGCTTCACACTAACCTTCAATTTGTATAGGTAGCTTTTTCCAAACATATAAGCAGTATAATTTTCTTTTATTACTACCATTTTTTTCTTTCTTTCCTTTTTTTAATAAACCTGCATATGATTTTTCTTTAGCACAAGTGATTAGACTACTAAGGTGGATTAAATCCTTAGTCACGAGGAAATTCAATTTTCTGTATTTCAAAGAGCGTCAAGATCAACTCTCACAATCAAATAACTGTATA
The DNA here is from genome assembly GCA_907163345.1 of Haberlea rhodopensis. Taxonomy (NCBI): domain Eukaryota; kingdom Viridiplantae; phylum Streptophyta; class Magnoliopsida; order Lamiales; family Gesneriaceae; genus Haberlea; species Haberlea rhodopensis. The sequence goes on from CAJQUN010000068.1 coordinate 373,525, forward strand.
GTGCGTGCAAAGTAATTGATTTATACCTAAACTTAAGTCAATCCAAAAACTCAATTTTCCAAATTTTTAAGTTTTAGCATAACTGATCGTGAAGCACACATTTAGCAAGATATCATGTAAATTTACACACTTATACACAAATTTTTTTATGACACAAACACCTAAGGCTTTCAAACTTTATAGCACCGACCACCTTAGTAAAAGTATCAGCAAGTTGATTTTCTGTTGTAAAATATTCTAAATCAATTTCCACAGAATTTCTGTCTTAACATTCTATTTTTCGTTTGTGGTAATAAATGTGGTACATAAACCTATTTTCAAGTTTTACACCAGTACCTAGCCTGAATAGTAAAAAAGAACATCCAAGATTTTGAGCCCCATCAAAAATGGAAAAAAATTATAGTCAAATTCTACTTCTAGCAATGTTTAACAAGCCTAAATGCAAACAACAAATGCTGACGAACGTTTTTGTCTTTTATCTACTTTCAGATATATAAATCTTGTATCCATTAGTACTAAAAATAGGACCAGAAAACAAAGGTAGCTTGTTTCGAATGATGGGTTACCAGTGTTTTCATTGCTAGCCTCAAATATTGATTGAGGTAGTTTTTCCATTAATTCAATGGTAGCTTTAACTCTATCACCATGTTCTGACCCTTGGTAATGGATCTAGTTATAGGACGATTGGGAGGTTGGTCGTTTAGTTCATAGATTTGTTTGTGGGTTTTTCTTCCTTTTCTACCTATTTTGATGAGTAGGACAAATAAACTTCTGAATCCTACGAAACAATATTTTCACCTGATCAAACTTTGATGTTTCCTCACGAGGTAGTGAAGATGCAAATTCCTCGAGGACCTTAACAACCTCAGAAAACTCCGGCCTCTTTTCGGGTTGCAGACGCCAACATTGTTCGATCAATGCTTTAATGGTTGGAGGACAGTCTTCAGAGATGACTGGCCTCAAGTTCTGAAAAATTATCAGATGATAGTTGAACATTAATTAAGAATACAAAGAAATAAAAAAATATACATAACAAGAAAGAAGAAAATATTTTGGAACGAACATATACCTTGTTCCCCACACCAAATACAATTTGAGATATTTTCTTATCCATGTATGAGATGGTTCCCGATACAAGTTCCCATAAAATGTGCCCGAATGCATAGACATCCACCTTGTGTCCATAGGGATTGTGTTCGAGCATCTCAGGAGCCATCCAACGAAATGCGCCAGGAACGCGTGACTCAAGATGACATTGTTCCTCCTCACAAGCAATACCAAAATCAGAGACTTTGAGGTGAAAATCTTTGGTGATGAGAATGTTATCTGGTCTCAGATCTCTGTGAATAACGCCTTGCAAATGAACGTATTCCATTCCTCTAGCAATGTCCAAAGCCATTGAAATCAACATTTGGATCGGCAGAGATTTGGGCTCAGACTTGTTCAAGTATGATCTTAAAGATCCCTCTTGTAAGTACTCGGTCACAATGCAAAACATGGCTGGTATTTTATATGTTCCTACAAACTGCAATATAGGAAACACAAATTGTCATGCAGAAATGAGAAGTCCGGTAGCTCATTTTTACAATCAGATAAAGCCTGATAACGATACCTTTATAATGTTTGGATGATTCAAACTGGACAACATAATAACCTCACTCGTGAATTGCTTCTTGCACCATTCACCAAGCACTTTCACAGCAACAGGTTCTTTCTTATAAATCCCACTGTAAAGCTGACTATGTGCTCCATGTGCAAATGGTCGTCCGAAAACTAACTTTGATGGATCGAATGCATTCTCATCAGCACTTTCAACAGATCTAACCCTCTTCTCTCTGTCATCAAAATACTTCGTACAGTCCGGCCTTCTTGGACTCTTAGACTTGTCATGTAAGTTTAGCGACATGAAGCCCTTAAGGGAAATGGTACAGTTCAATGACTTTGAACAGTGTAAGTCAGATGTTGGGGACTTTCTTTCGTGTGAATCTTTCTGGAATAACTTGCTTATTATTCCCTTGTTATGCTCCATGCTCCGAGGATGTGAAGTTGAGAAGCTATCTTCCTCCATTCTTGACAGATGAGATTGCACTTCTTCCATTTTTGACCCAACAAGAATATATTCAATATTCCTGAAATAGTAAAAAGAGCATCCCAGATTTTGAAATGATTCACTGACATGGTCGTAGAGATGTTGTGAAGCTGATATGGTCGTAGAGATGTTGTGAAGGCCGATGTTTCAGTTCCAAAAACATTTTGCGGAACGAGCGCAATTATTACCACGGAATTTTTTTTTAAATAAACATAAAAATAATTCGATCATTTGAAAATTTTTGGACAAAATTTTAAATAAAAAATAAAAAATAAATGGGAAAATTGGGGCTGTTTTAGCTTGAAACTTTGTCACCATCGGTGCTTAACTGAGTGGCCGTTCGGCGTCCCATATCGTGAACCATGTGATGAACAGCAAAAGAATCAAATTCTACGTTACGACGGATAACAAGCCTAAAAGTAAACAACAAAAGTAGGCCGACTTTAAGGTCTTTATCTACCAACAAATGTATCAAAATCATGTATCCATGAATGAAAAATACCAAAAACGGTACCCGAAACAGGCACAAAAACATAACATCAGAAGAATCCAATTAAAGATAGGCACAAAAACAGAAAGACACCCCCATTCCCTCGGTCACCAAGAAAAGTTAATAATCGCATCAATACAAAAACAATCCCGCGATGAACAAACGCAAAAAATAAACAAAGAAAAACCCACATACTTGAAATGATGCACATAATAAATACACATTAACGTCAAAAAAAAATCTTCGTCGACTGACCCAAAGGCTATACCTCTAACCAATCTTGAGAAAACATTGAAAAGAAGGATTCTTCTTCTCTTTTCCTCTGAGAACACAATGGTGTCACATACGGTGAAAAGAATGCAGAAGAGTCGGAGTCCAGATTGACCACTACTGCAGGTATCATGAAGTGTTGAATAGCCATTGGAATTTCGAACGAGAACGTAAAAATATAAGGTAGACGGAAGACGAGTTCACGTAGGAGTCTTAGATTCTGTTTCTTCATTCTTGAACCTGGGCTGCAATTTTTACGGATTTATATTCAATTTTTACTTTAAGAAATATATATTATTTTTACTAACTATTTATATTTAAGTAAATTATCTACCTTATTATATTTTTTATACTAATTTTTTTAAAGAAATTTCTAAAAATTACAACAATTAACTTGATATCTTAGTTATTTTGTCCTTATTTGAAGTAGTTATTTTTTAATATAACAACTAAATTTTAAATAATATTAAGTATATTAACATCAATTTAATCTTTATATGATTGGGACAAAAGTTTAGTCAATTAAATTAAACCTTGTGCTATACTTGCTTTTTTAAATAATAACATTATAAAAATTAATTTCTAAACCATATTTAAAATTTATTTTAAATATTTTATATGACAATTGTGTAAACATAACTATATTTTATATGAAGGTGGTGGGATGAAAGGGTTGAATGTCGTCGATATTATATAGAATTGTCGTTTCATCTAAAAGTCCGAGATTTTAAAAAGATTGGATAATTTATTATTTATTTTCTAACAATTACTTAATACTTATAAATAAATAAATAATGATACAATTAAAAATTACAATGAGGGCGTGTTATGATGGGTTTAGTAGTTTTGGAATAAATATCACCACACAAATAATATGTAACTATAATCATTCTAAAATCAAAACCTCGATATCTCTATTTCAATGTGATCTTTAATTAAATTAAAGATAGATAATTAGCCAATTACATCTACACAGTAACACAAACTACTAATTGTTATTAAAATCGAGTCGTCTCAAAAAAAATTTGATTCATATATTCAAATCGAACTCGAACATGTGCAGACATTTTTTAGCCTAACTATATTCCAAATTATTTTGTTCAATAGTCGTCAGCTGATAGCGAGCTTTAAAATTATATTAATATGATATAATTATAATAAATATATTTTGAATATTTAGTGCTTTTATTTTTTAGTAATAATTCGAATAACTCGCGAATATGTTCGAATATTTTGAACTGAACTCGAACTCGAACCTTGATTCGAATCGAATTCGAGCAAAATATTTCCAATTTTCGAGCTCGAAGTCGAGCCTTAAAATTTCGTGATATTCAACTCGATTCGATTCGTTTACATTCCTAAGTCCTTAATGTCCAATTATATTTTTAACTTACTATATATTTTGGTTTCTTCTTAATTGAACATTCTGGTTTGTAAGGGTTTGCTTGGTTTGCAAGATGTGATAAGTAATGTAATGATTAAAATTATGAGATAATGATAAATAATATAGTGTGATAAGTTATATATGGTGTTTGGTTTGGAGGATATATATATCATTATGCTATAAAATTTGATAAATATGATGTGATAACATTTTGTCAATCATGCAAACCAAACATGAGACTAAAAAATAAAGCTAAGATTACTAATCATTATCCCTCAATCTAAACATGGCCTAAATGTTTGATCATTCAAATAAAATCACATATTTTTAGTGGATTTATGATATATAACCGTACCTTCAGGACCTAAGTCACATAAGTCGGATGAGGGAGCGGATGCGGATGCGGATGCGGATGCGTGAGTGCGTCAATTTGCAAAAAATTGAGTGCGGGTGCGCCTTAATGCGCCTATTAAAAATTAATAAATAAATATATATATATACATACACACTGATGAAATGAAGTTAAACATACATAATATACATCATATTTAACAAACTCACATCATTATTATATTATTTACAAATTTACAATATGAAGTTCTTAACAACTTTGGTGTTTGCAGCTTTACCATTCTTAAAAAGCATTAAAATTAGATTTTATTGAAGAAACTAACATTTGCAGCTTTGCAAAAATGTTATAGCCAGTGATACAACGTAATTTGAATCTTGTATTTTGTTAGGATCGATTTCGGGGGTGGGTTGTCATTCCACACCCGAGTGCAACCAACTTGAGCTTCAATAGCTCGTGTTCTTGAAATAATTGCACCGAGAGATTATATCGAGTTCGGTTACAAAACCGAGCGGAAGACACTCGACATAACCCGCTCTAAAACCGATTACTCATTTGAAAGGCATTTTAAAGATATGCAAGAAAGTATGTAAAAGCAGTAAGGTAAATAAATGCAGTAAAGTAAATAACACAAGTATTTGTTTCTGGAAGTTCGAAGCACAACGCTTCTACGTCTCCCCTTCTTCCATCTCATGGAAGGATACACTAGAAGACTTTGATTTATACAACTCTTTGTACAAACCCGGTCCAGTTGGGCATTCCCCATTTAACTAAAACTCCTAGCAACTCAACTATGTATGTTCTTTAATGTCTCACATACAAAGACCTCTCAATCGGTTGTGATGAATCATCAACCGTTACAATTGTATTCACTCTTCTATTTTAGCTCACAAATACAATGAATAGAGTGAATACAAAGGCACAAATGATCTCCTAACAGATCTGATACAGCAAGGTAAGAGGTGCCAAAGGTTTGAGGAGTGCTCTTTATTTAGCAGCTTTTGTCTTTGAAGTTCCTCAATTGAATCCCAAGTGGGTTTGCTTTGAAAGGCTTGGATTGATCTTCAATCTGCTGTTATTGAGCTTCCAAATCATGTATATATAGCCCCAAGTAATGATATATACGTTAGATACAAGAATATAACCGTTGGGACAGTTTTGGTAAGCTTTCAAACATTGCAACGATCATATTCTGCTTCTGGGCTATTTTTGGAAGTCTGCTGGTCTGGTCAGCCAGTTGGTCTGGTCAGCTGGTCTGGTCATCCAGTTGGTCTAGTCAGCTGGACTGGTCATCCAGTTGGTCTGGTCATCCAGTTGGTCTGGTCAGCTGGTCTTGTCATCCAGTTGGTCTTGTCAGCTGGACTAGTCATCCAGTTGGTCTGGTCAGCTGGACTGGTCATCCAGTTGGTCTGGTCAGCTGGTCTTGTCATCCAGTTGGTCTTGTCAGCTGGACTGGTCATCCAGTTGGTCTGGTCAGCTGGACTGGTCATCCAGTTGGTCTTGTCACCATTTGGTCTGGTCAGCTGGACTGGTCATCCAGTTGGTCTGGTCAGCTGGTCTGCTCAGCCAGTTGGTCTGGTCACTAGTTGGTGCAATCCAGTAGGTGCGATCCGGTAGGTGTTTCAGCTCTGCACCAGCAAGCTCTTGCAGACGTCTTTTCGTCAAGTAAACCTTCGAATTTGGTCTTCTAGCCTGAAATACGACTTGTAGAGAATTGAGTTTTCTATCCAACCCCTTTGGAATCAGGTCATTTCGATATCCGAGCTATGAGATATGATCAATTTAATCAGCAGCGCTCGGGGTCTACTGGATGCTGAATTCTCATTTCAGCAACCAAACTCAAGGCCATTTCTTAGCATATCATCAAGCTGTAAAATATCATCTATGAACTGCACACTTGATGAAATATGTTAGCAACACAATAACAAGTTTTGTTAACATCAAAACTAAGATTCTTCGGTTTTCCAAACCCAACATATTTGATCGTTCGTCTAGCAAGAATTCTCCAAAAAATATATTGTAGAAATAGAAATGAAGTATTAAAGTTTTGTTTTATTTTAAGATATAAAATAACGAATTTGAAAAATGAAACCAAATTGTTCATATTTATTTCAACATGTTTGGTAATAGTATGAATTTATTAAAAATGACTCATATTATTTCTGGAGACTTATATTATTATTTTATGAAATGACTAATATAAACATTTAAATTAACTCAATAAAAAAAAGTTTTATTTATAAAGTTCATTCTATTAATTTTCATGCAAAAAACTAAGATATCAAATTTATTATTATTTACTCCGCAAAATGTTACAAGATCACAGATTTATCATACTTTCTTTTATCACATATTTTAATCTTTCATATGTTATTATGTCTTTTCATGATTCATTATCTATCTATTTACCATATAATATAATTTTCTTACCGACCCGAAATACCTAGAAACCATAAAAATTTATCTAAACCCAAAATCGAAGAATTTTTTTTATAATTACAAAAAAAAAAAAAAAATCGGAGAATTAAGGACGATTAACAAGACTTAGTAACTTAGTGTGCGACTTAGTAAATCTTAATGCGTGAATTATGAAATCTTAGTGCGCGAATTAGGAAATCTTAGTGCGCGAATTAGGAAATCTTAGTGCGCGAACTAGAAATTCTTAAAGCGCGAAATAGAAATTCTTAAGTCGCCTTAATGCGCCGCACGCGCACCGAGTTCGCCAGTCCGCGGCCGGAGCGCCAGTGCGTGGAGAGGGGTAGGAGGATTATGTGACTTAGTTCAGGACAATCTTGCCATTAACAATTTTACCCTTAATATTTAAAATGTTTTATTTACAACTATTTTTTTATTTTTTATTTTTTTGTGTTTCTGTGTGTTTTTTTTTATTTTTTTTATTTTTTTTTAAGTTATGTTTGTTTTTTTCAAATTCCAATTATGATTCTTGGATTCGCACATGCTCTGAAACATTTCTGGCATGAAGCTATTGAAAAATTTTCAACTATCATGGTCATTAAATATGCATTTTTTAGGCTAATTTAATTTAATATAATAAAAAAGGAAAAAAAATTCAAAAAATAACGTTAATTGAAAAATTTTAACATTTTATTGTAATTCACGATCTCGGTATGGGAATTCAATTGTTCTAAAGTTGCGATCTCGGTATGCGAATTTAACTGTTTTAAATTTGCGATCTCGGTATGCGAATTTAACTATTTTAAAGTTGCAATCCGGGATTGCGAATTTAACTATTTTAAATCTTGAACAAATAATTTTTTATAAAGTTTCAATTCAATACACAATTCTAATTAGAATGCATCAAATATATTTGTGTTTAAAACATTAGGGACTGGACCGGGTCCTGAAAATATTAAGCAATAAAAAAAATAATTTTTTTGTAAAGTTGCATTTCAATATACAATTTTTAATTAGAACGTGTCAAATATATTTGTTTTTAATTATAAATTTTTTTAATCCCTAATATTTTCAGGACTGGTTCAGTCCATAATGTTTTAAACCACATAAATAGTTGAAATATAAATAGATGATATGAAATAGTACACATAGAAATAAATATATGACTCTTTACATTGAACTCTAAATATTTCTTCCGGTCCAACAGGCACGTCTGTATATCTCTCGTTGTGGTCTTCTAGATGGTTCAGCTTCCTCTACATTCCGCGTTTGTGATTGAGGAGGTATAATCCTAGCGCTGGACTCACCAATATCATGATAGTATGGAGTCAAGTCGGAGAATGTAACATGTGAAATATCAAAATGTGGGCTTGACTGTGTAGGATCGGGTACACGAAGCAGAAGATCCGTAAATGAGGTGCCTGGTTCTACATATCCACGTCCACATTTTGATCTCTCACCTGTTATATTCTCCGACTTGACTCCACAATATCATGATATTGGTGAGTCCATCGCTATGATTAGACCTCCTCAATAACAAACACGGAATGTAGAGGAAGCTGAGCCATCTAGAAGACAACGAGAGATACATAGACGTGCTTGTGGGACCGGATGAAATATTTAGAGTTCAATATAAATAATAATATATTTATTTTTATGTGTACTATTTCAGATCATCAATTCATATTTCAACTATTTATGTGGTTTAAAACATTATGGACTGAACCAATCCTGAAAATATTAGGGATAAAAATTGTAATTAAATACAAATATATTTGATATATTCTAATTAAAATTGTATATTGAAATGCAACTTTACAAAAAAATATTTTTTTATTCCTTAATATTTTCAGGACCCGGTCCAGTCCCTAATGTTTTAAACACAAATATATTTGATGCATTCTAATTAAAAATTGTATATTGAATTGAAACTTTATAAAAAAATATTTGTTTAAAATTTAAAATAGTTAAATTCGCAATCCCGGATTGCAACTTTAAAATAGTTAAATTCGCATACCGAGATCGCAACTTTAAAACAGTTAAATTCGCATACCGAGATCGCAACTTTAGAACAGTTGAATTCGCATACCGAGATCACGAATTACAATAGAATGTTAAAATTTTTTAATTAACGTTATTTTTTGAATTTTTTTTCTTTTTTATTATATTAAATTAAATTAGCCCATTTTTTACATTGTCATTTAAAAATAATTTCTAATTAATTTATTGAAATTATTGAGTTGAATATGCTCTGTATATTGACTGGATTAAGCGATTTTTAATTCGATTAGGTTTATTCGATTTTGATGAAATTTTTTTGTCGCAATGTCAAGGTTAGATTGACCCATGCTGATGGGATAAATTGTTGGAGTTAATGTTCCGCTAATGATAAAATCACGTCCTTTGTAGCTCACATATCAAGTGGTTTTTAATTTCTAACAGGTGGTATGAGAAAGCCTTGCGGCATAGAAACACAAGGACTTGTTAAAATATTGGTGGGTAGACAATTCGTTATCACATTACATCGATCTAACATGAAGGAATTAGTACAAACAATAATGAGAGTTCTGTTAGAGTTTCATCTCAATTTCCATTTTTCCGCCGCAGGTCTCCTCCAAGCTCCCTTTCCGATGCAGTTCTACTCCAATCTTCTTTCCCATTTGCCAATCTGCTCCTCGGCCCTCTCCTCTCAACCATGGTGATTTTCCAGTTTTCTTGGGGTAGCTTTCTCCTTTTCTCTACTAAGGTATGACTCATTTTTTCTTCAAGATTTGGTGGGTTGTGTGGTATACTTCGTAAGAAAAGCAATGGTAGCTTTTTCGATCCTACTTTGTCACTATCGGGTATGCCGCTTGTAAGGTCTCGCTACCTTAAGTGCGGATTAAAGGCATAAGTAGAGCTAAGCATGCATAATTCAGAGTATAAAGTTCATGTTGATGCATCGAGCTTAAAGGATTACAGTGCCAAAAATAAAATTCCAAAAAGATTAATTATATTCCCAGCAAAATGAATGTTAATGCTATAGCTTTACACTACTCCTAGAGTAGAGACTATACAAAAAGAATCTTGTCCTCCTATACCGATAGCACTCATCACAAGCTCACCACATCAACCCAGTCCTTAGCTCTCCGTGCCAAAACATAGCTACAGGAACAACCCCAAAACCATGAGCATATAATAAATCATAACCACATCAATAAGATTATGATATAAAAATGCATAACCGTAAATACAAATCACTTCCTGTATTCAATGCATTTAAAAGCTCCATTTGGTTGTCCCTGTACCATAATCATAATCAACATATTATAATACCAATAATGTATGTCATGACATGCATCCGTTCCATCAATACCAATAACCAATTTCCAAGTCTTATTATATCAGTGGCATAATACCCCTCGTGTTGACATGACAGCGGCATAAATACCCCTCGCTTCGACAATACCAGCGGCAAATAATATCCATCGCTATAATATGACAGCGGTATTTTCCTTCGCTTCGACATATTAGCGGCAAATATTCTCTCATCGCTACGGTATGATAGCGGCAAGTATTCTATCATCTCTACGCCATGAAGGCGGCAAGTATTCTTCATCACTGGAATATAACCTCGATTTACAATCACATGCACCAATCCATACAATATATACATGCAACCATAATGCATAATCCCACATGTATATGCAACCATAATGCACCATCCAAATGTGTGCAACCATAATCCATAATCCAATTACAAAATACATTTTACCGTCTGATGCCCGTACGTCTCACTACGTACCTTTGTTCCAAAAAGTGGAAATCGTGAAGGACTTTATCTCCTTGGTTGTGTTGCCACATGGGAAGGTTCTACACAATCACGCAATCCAATATTAGAAGACAAATAATAGTCCGATACCAAAAATCCCACAAGATAACCAAAATATCAAAATTTAGCATCTCGCGATCGATCGCCATCAAGCCCCGATCGATCGCGAGATCCAGCTACCATGCTCTTAGAAATTCTGTACTCAGCGATAGATCGCCAAGTTTGGCGCGATCGATCGTGAGACTCACTGATCGATCGCCCCAACTTGGCGATCGATGGCCAAAAGCTTCTGCTCGCTACTGCCTTCGCCCGATCGATTGCCTCATTTTGGGCGATCGATCGCCACGACCTATAATCCAAAAAATCACCATTTTATCGCCAAAAGCTTCTGCTCGCTACTGCCTTCGCGCGATCGATTGCCTCGTTTTGGGCGATCGATCGCCACGACCTATAATCCAAAAAATCACCATTTTCATGTGTTCAACACCTTACCATTAACCAATACACCATAAACCATCAAACCAACATATCATAACACCACCAAACCAACATATTTCATCCCATAACACATAATAAAGCAACACAAATCAAAACCCAACCAAAAATCATCATACTTGCCATTTCCCCCAAACCATAAACCTAAAATCATTAAGAACCACTCAAACACTACAAGGAGAGGTTCTCTTACCTCTTAGCTTCAATTCCTAGCAAGGAATTCAACAATGCAACTATTGGAAGTCTCCTCCTCCTCTTCCTTAGCCAAAATCGATTTGTGGGTTTTTGTTGGGGGGTTTGAGAGTGAAAAACGTTTTTGTGGGGGAAGGAGTGGAGTGAAGAGAGGTAATAGGGTGGGGTGGATTTTAAAACCATGCCCAAGCATTTAATGTTGGGAAACGATTTCTAAGTTTTGGTGATTACAAAGACCAACTGGATGTACACCTACCGGGTATTGAAGACTTACCGGGTGACAAATACCAACTGGATAGACATCAACCGGACAGACATCAACTGGATGGCTACCAACCGGACAGACATCAACTGGATGGCTACCAACTGGATAGACATCAACCGGACAGACATCAACTGGATGGCTACCAACCAGACAGACATCAACTGGATGGCTACCAACTGGATAGACATCAACCGGACAGACATCAACTGGATGGCTACCAACCGGACAGACATCAACTGGATGACTACCAACTGGATAGACATCAACCGGACGGACATCAACTGGATACAGACATCAACCGGATAAACATAAACTGGATGGACATCTACTGGACAACCATCAACCGGATAGTCTCACACTGAACAAAGACATCTACTGGTCACAAGAGGATAAACGACCAGTTGAACAAAGAAGACCAGCAGAAGTCTAAACATCCAGTAAGAGCACTAAGCAACGAGACAAAATAAGTACAACATTCTCTGACAAAGGTACAACAGAGCGCTGCACCCTGTTATATCTCCGCCATCATTACCGTCAGAATAAAAGAGTCGTTGCTTAACAAAATAGGAAAGAAGACAATCTGAATTTGGAAAGCTGATCTTTTCCTAATACAGAAAAGCTACCGTTGGACCTCTGATCCTATAAATACGTCCAAGCAAAGAATGAAGAGGTTAGCTAAGCGATTTATTCAATCAAAAAGGAACACTTCAATCAAAACAGAAAATCAACTTACTGATATTCAAAAAGTTCAGCAAAAGAGCAGACAAGCAGTGCAACTGAATCTGTGACAAAGTATATCCAACTGAAGTCTGCTGCTCAAGAACACTCTAAGCTAAAAGTTTATTTTGTAAAGAGTGTCATAGAATCTCTTGTAATCAAATTAAGAAGTTGTGATTGCTAAGAGTTTAGGCCAAGTTGTGTGAGTGCCTAAGAAGGTTGTATACTGTAAAAGTGTAAACCAAATCTTCTAGTGAATCCTTCCTACAAAGGAAGAAGGGGAGACGTAGAAGCGTTGTGCTTCGAACTTACAGAAACAATGCTTATGTCATTTGTTTATTGCTTATTTACTACTCAGTTTTATTCCTCACAAGTCCAGCAGACGTCTTCCGCACTATAATCAGTGTCTGCTTACTTGCCTGATATTGAGAAGCAACTGTAATACTTAACAGTTTACAGTTAACAAGAAAAGAATCGAAATTGAATCTAGTGTTTATTCGACCCCCCTTCTAAACACTACCTCGATCCTAACAAGTGGTATCAGAGCCAATGTCGCGTGTTCGATTCCCATGAGTTGCAGAGAGTGCAATTATTGGGGAGGGATTGTTGGGGTTCAACAATTGTCTCTGCTTTGTGATCAGTCGAACACGTGGCGCTTGTGCCAGTGTATTGTTGAAAAGATTGATGTTACGCCATTATCCTTAACTATAGTTATTGGTAAAGCGGTAAGCGCTCGATCCTACAATTGGTATTAGAGCTTAGGTCTTCTCAATCTTGAGAAATTACCAAAAACTGATGGCCTCATTCAGCAAGATTCCAATGTTCAAGAAGGATGAATATGACGATTGGAGAATTCGTATGCAAGAACATCTAAGTGCCCAAGATGATGATATATGGTTCGTCATCACTGATGGACCAATGAAGATCATGAAAGTTAATACAACAACTGCTATCTCTGGTGGTGAACCTCAGATGGTTGAAAAGGATAGATCCTTCTGGACAAATGAAGAAAAGAAAAAGGCAAATCTGGACAACGTGGCAAAAGACATACTGTTCAAAACTCTGGACAAAAATATGTTCAACAAGATCAAGATGTGTCCCACTGCAAAGGACATCTGGGAAAAGATTGCTCAGCTGTGCGAAGGAAATGATCAAACCAAGGAAAACAAGCTCACTGTTGCATTACAGAAGTTTGAAAACATCAAAATGATGTCCGGAGAAACTCTAAGCGAATACGATGAGAGAGTAACTGGCATCATAAATGAACTCAATAGCCTTGGCAAAGATCTATCCAACAGGGAAGTCACTCTAAAAGTCATGAGAGGTCTCCCAAGAGAATGGGATGTAAAGACGATTGCCATGAGAGAATCAAAATATCTGAACAAGATAGACCTACAAGACTTATTTGCTGACTTAAAAGCTTATGAGTTCGAACTAGGTATTCGGATTGAAGATGAACCCAGCACCAGTCAACCAACCAAAGCTCTTACTGCATCTGAAGCTCCACCTGTCACAACAGAGATGACTCCTGAAAAAATATGCAACGATGCAATGCTGCTATTTGTCAAGAAATTTGGAAAGTTTATGAAGAAAAATCAAAAGACTTATCAGTCCTACCCAAGAAGACAAAGCTTCAAGAATAGATCAGATGAAGATGAACGTGTATGCTTTAACTGTCTCAAACCAGGACATTTTATTGCTGACTGTCCTAAACCGAAGAAGGATGATCAAAAGAAAGGACCAAAAGAATATAGAAAGTCTAAAGAGAATAGAAGATCATCCAGAAGAGACAGAGAACAAAAAGTACTGGTGGCGGAAGAAAACAAGAACAAATGGGCTGACTCAGAATCAGAAACTTATTCCAGCTCCTCCAGTGACAGTGAAGATGAAGAAGTTCATTGTCTAATGGCCAACGACGACTGTGGGGTAAATGATCCTAATCTTTCTGAATTTAAACATATTGAGCTCACAAATGCATTACAGGACATGATAAATGAGTATCAGATGTTGTACGAATCCTTCGAGAACTACAAGACTGAACAACAAGTCCCAACAAAACAGCAGAACAACGAATGTGATTGCGAACAATCCACTGAGTTGAAAAGCTTGATGGATAAAGTAAGTCATCTCGAGAAAGAAAGGGATGAAGCAACATGTGCACACCAGAAACTCAGTAAGCTGGTTCGCACATGGAATGCATCTACTGCCAGAAAAGATGAAATGCTTGAGTCGATAAGACTTGTTGGTGATCTCATCGGTATAGGCTACTCTAACAATGATAGTAATTCATCCGGCATCAAATCTCAAGTGTGTCTAGAAAGAAACAAGATTCAAACAATGAATTTTGTTAAATCAAGCACAGTATATGATCCCATTGAACTGGTTAAAGAACCTGTTAAAGCAACACTCATTAAGGAACAGGCATCACACCGAGGTATTGGTTATGTTGAACCAATCAAGAAAGCTAAACCGGGGCAAAAGTTCAGAAATGAACTTAAACCCACTGGTCGAGCAGCTAGAGAGGTTAAATCCAACTGGTACTACAACTGTATGCCCATCCAGAAGAGGTATATGCCAAACAACAGGAACTACAAACCAAGAGCACATGCATACACTCATTATCACACTACACAGTCAAGACCATCACCATCATTTATGAATGCACACACATTTCAGAACACACACCGACCTAAGCCACTCAGGGTCATACAAGTGTGGGTTCCGAAAGGACTAATCCTGTCCGGACCCAAGTAGGATTGGGTACCAATCATTTTATCGCCTTAATTGCAGGAAACTAGAATGCATCAAGTTCGGAGCTCAGAATGTTTCTGGACCGCGGATGCTCTAGACATATGACAGGAAATGCGAGCTTATTATCTGAACTGGTGGACTCCACCGGACCCAGAATAACTTTTGGAGACAACGCGAAAGGTAGAACCGTGGGTAAGGGTAAGATTATCTACGATAACATTATTATTAAAGATATTCTGTTGGTTGAAAATCTATGCTATAACTTAATTAGCATAAGTCAACTCTGTGACAATGGTCATTCTGTAGAATTCAACCAGCACTCATGCACAATCAAATCTACTGATGACAGTATATTACTTGTAGGAAGAAGGCATGATAACACTTAAAAAATTGATTGGAATCTTAATCAGCCTACCTCCTCTACTTGCTTTGTTGCCCTGAATACTTCCAAAAATTGGCTTTGGCACAAACGATTGAGTCACTTAAATTTTAAAACTATTGCCAGTCTGCGTAAACTTGATCTAGTCATTGGACTGCCCCAAATTGAGTTCTCAAAAGACAAGATCTGTGCAGCATGCCAACTTGGTAAGCAAATCAGATCCTCCTTTAAGAACAAATGGAGTAAATCTTCTTCTAGGTGCCTAGAGTTGCTGCATATGGATCTATTTGGTCCTATACCAGTAACAAGTCTAGGGGGAATGAAGTATACCCTAGTGTTAATAGACGATTACACTCGTTTTACGTGGGTCCTGTTCCTAAGTGGCAAAGATCAGGCTACTCCAAAGCTGATCAAACTACTGAAAAGACTCCAAAATGAGAAATCGTGCGGGATAGATAGAATTCACAGTGATAAGGGTACTGAGTTTACCAATCAGCCACTCGAATCATATCTAGATGACCTTGGTATTAAACACGAATACTCTGCTACTAGAACTGAGAGTAGGAACCGCACTTTGAAAGAAGCTGCGCGAACTATGCTTGCGGAATCAGAAATATCGCAGAGATTTTGGGCAGAAGCTGTCAACACAGCTTGTTATACGCAGAACAGATCAATGATTAATAATCGAGCAAATAAAACACCTTATGAGATCTGGAATGGCCGTAAGCCAAATATTTCTTATTTCCATGTGTTTGGTTGCAAATGTTTTATTCACAACAATGGAAAGACTCATCTCACCGCTTTTGATGCCAAATCTGATGCTGGAATATTTCTTGGTTATTCTACAGTTACTAAAGCATTCAGAGTATTTAATAATAGAACTCTTACTGTAGAAGAATCAGTGCATGTAAAATTTGATGAACCTACTGACAGTACGGTATCTGATATGCAAATCAACAACTTGAGCAATCGACTGGAAAGCACTTACATTGATGAAAATGTTGATGATGAGATAAATTACAGAATCAGGACTGACTGCTCCTTAGAACCAGAAGTTCCTGAAGCTCAAACAGAGGAGTCTGCTGGTCAACAAGCACCGCATCCAGCTGACAATGACACTATTGCACATACTCCTGCTGCAGTAGAGGAAGCAAATGAAAAAGATGCATCAATCAGCTCTTCTGAACTGCCCACTCATATCCAGTCAAATGAAGGGCTCAACTCTCTTGGACCTCCGCTCCGGTGGATGAAGGATCATCCTCCCGAGCAGGTCATAGGTAACCCTGTTGCTCCTCTACGCACCAGAGGACAATTAATTAATGAATTTCTTCATGCTGCATTCATATCTCACCTAGAACCTAAGAAGATTGATGATGCTATGTTAGACCCAAGCTGGGTAGACGCTATGCAAGAAGAACTAAATAAGTTTGAGCAAAACAAAGTATGGTATTTAGTACCACGACCACAGCATCACACTATCATTGGCACCAAATGGGTATTTAGGAATAAATTAGATGAAAATGGAAGAGTAATCAGAAATAAAGCAAGATTAGTCGCACAGGGCTACAGACAGGAAGAAGGTATTGATTTTGATGAAACCTTTGCTCTACAGCTCGACTAGAAGCAATTCGTATATTTCTTGCATTTGCTGCTTTTAAAGACTTCAAAGTCTATCAGATGGATGTTAAGAGTGCGTTTCTTAACGGCAAACTCCAGGAAGAAGTTTACGTTGAACAACCTCCTGGATTTGAAAGCCATCAGCAGCCATCTTATGTATTTCGTCTTAATAAAGCTTTGTATGGTCTGAAGCAAGCTCCCCGTGCTTGGTATGAAACTCTATCAAAATATTTAACTGAGCATAACTTTACCATTGGCACGGTGGACAAGACTCTTTTCAAATTCACAAAGGGTGATCATACTCTGCTTGTTCAAATATATGTTGATGATATTATTTTCGGTAGTACTAACTCAAAATTGTGCGAAAGATTTTCTAAAATTATGCAGGATCAATTTGAGATGAGCATGATGGGAGAACTATCATTTTTCTTAGGATTGCAAGTCAAGCAATCCAGTGAAGGAATTCTGATAAATCAATCCAAATATACTAAAGAGCTGCTGAAGAAATATGGAATGAGTACCAGCTCAGCTGCTGCTACACCAATGAGTTCATCTGCCAAACTCGACTTGGACAATTCAGGAATACGAGTCGAAGTTACAATGTATTGAGGCATTATTGGATCATTGCTGTACTTAACAGCCAGCCGACTAGACATTATGTTTGCAGTTTGTATGTGCGCCCGATTTCAAGCAAATCCCAAGCAGTCGCACTTCACTGCTGTCAAAAGAATCCTCAAATATCTGAAAGGCACTGAGAACGTCGGTCTATGGTATCCAAGAGACTCAACTTTTAACCTTATTGGATATTCAGATGCAGACTATACTGGTTGCAAAATTGACAGAAAGAGTACCAGTGGATATTGTCAATTTCTTGGCGATAGACTAATTTCATGGGGATGCAAGAAGCAGACATCCATAGCAACATCTACTGCAGAAGCATAATACCTTGCTGCTGGAAGCTGCTGTGCTCAACTGCTCTGGATTCAACAACAACTGAGAGACTACGGAATTGAATCCACTGAAGCACCCATATTTTGTGACAATACATCTGCCATAGCAATTACTTATAATCCGGTTCTTCATACGCGTACCAAACATATTGACATTCGTCATCACTTCATCAGAGATCACGTAATGAAGAAAGAAATTCGGCTGGAGTATATTTCTACTGAACAACAGGCAGCAGATATTTTCACAAAACCCCTACCGGACGCTAAGTTTTCCTACTTTCGAAATATTCTTGGTTTAATTGAAATCAATCCTTGATTATTTTCTTGGTAATGAATTCAGGGGGAATTACTTAGTTTATTCGCATAAATTAAGGGGGAATTTCAGTTACATTTTATATTGGTTATTCAAGCTCAGCTGGTAATACAATGGTCTGCTGCAGTAGGTGTATATGTACCAGTAGGACTCTACATACCAGTAGATGTTCCCTACCAGTCGGACCATACATACCAGCAGACTTTGCCAAGTATGCTTTGACTAAAATAACCTTCTATACCCATTAACCTACTGGAACGTCGGAATTTAAATTCATCTTTTTTGTTTTAAAAATAAATTACTTGAATCCCACCCAAATCCTGTCATTTTAATTAATTTTTAAAATCTTTAAATCGTTAGATGATCACCACTACCCATGTGTCCGCTCATCTACAGTACGACGTTACATATACTTCTATCTTTAACCGCCATTACTTTGGTTATTACTCTTTATCTTCTCCAACAATTCACTGCGATTAACTTTCCTTCCAGAAAATTTTATTCAACATGATTGTTGCTGCTTTCTCCGCATATTCATCAGAAATGTCGAAGAATACTCAGCCAAGTTTCATCACTAATGCTGTTCATGTGGATTTTCATTCAATCTCCACATCATCTGATAAAGAGACAAAGGAACTGTTTCACAAGTTGGATACCTACGGTCTCTTAGTGATTCTAAGCCAGGCTCCAACGTTCTACAAGGAAGAATTACACGAGTTCTTCGCCACTGCAAAAGTTGTTGATGGCTCCGTGGTGGCATCTATCTCCGAACAGTTGGTTACAATCACCCAACTTGAATTTGTCACCCACTTGTGTCTTCCCTCAACAGGACTTACTGATTTCTCCACTATTCCAGTGGAGCTAAGAGAAGAGATGCGCATCATATTTTCTGACTCTACAAATTGCCTTCAACGACCTCCGTTCAGGAAAGTGTTAATGAAGAGTCACTTTCGACAACTGGCGGATATCATTTCCAAGGGGCTACTGTGTAAAGCCGGGTCATTTGATATCATCACCCCAGAAAAATTTGATGTTATGAGTGCCATATACAAAGGCTTGGAAATAAACTGGTCAGTTGTACTATTTCAAATTCTCACTGGTCTCGTTGTTTCTGGAAAAGGTCAATCAGGCTTCGCCCTACCACTAAGCAGCATCTTTGACAGCAAAAACATTAAGACCGGGGCTCTCTCCAAACTTCATCCAGGCAGACTGATAACTGCTAAGTATCTTCAGCTACATAGACAGCGGAGTGGCAGAGAGGTTGGGTTGACGAAGCGCCGATCGACTCAAGTTATTAGTGATTCTGAACAAACCATATCTGAATCCGCTGAGTCATCTCCTCCCCCTCCTCCTCCTAAGAAGCCCAGAACCAGAAAATGGGCTCCTCCTGCTTTCCGACAGAGAGTCATTGCTGCTTCTGATACCATCTCCTCTGTAGGTCCGACGGAAGATATCCTTGGTAGAAAACCCAGCCATGAAAATCCTCCACCTGAGGAACCAACTGCTTCACCTGCTTCAATAGCCATGGTACTTGCTACCTCAGTGGCTCCAGCTGACAATCCTTCCGCACTGATGAGCTCTCAGCAAGCACCCGGCTCTATCAGTTTTAGGACACCCAAGTCCTTGTGTCCCTACTATCATCCAAGGACCAGCACAGCTGGAAAAGGAAAGACTCTTATGGCTCCAGTGTCCACACCTGTTGCCTATGAGATACAAATGGTCATGGATACCGTTGAAGCCAAGCTGCAGCCACAGCTAGAACTTTTTGATCGATGGGTGAAGGCACGGGTGAAAATTCGATTTAATGACTTCACTCCTATCCTAGATCAAGCACGGGAAGATGAGAACTAAATTGTGGCTTATCTTCAAATCACAGACCCTGAGAAGAGTCTGCAGCTGAGGGATCTTTTCCGAATAATGAACTATGTGGGCGAACTTCAAGCCCTTGTTGAATCCCGTATTCAGCAATTCAACGGTGACTCAGGCACAGTGAATCATGATAGAGCCGTTCTAAATGCTCTTGGACCAAAACTGTAAATGGCCGAGCAAGCTCTTCATGATCTTCGCATATCCACTGGTTTTCACTCATGTTCTAGAGCTGTGGACAGTGCAAGTCCCGATCCTACTGATTTGGAGATTGCTTCTACTGTTTTGTCGATTGCTCCGATTGATCTGGAGATAGCTACTACTGAAGCGGAGACAACTTCAACTGCCTTGGAGGCAACTCCTCCTGCCAAAGAAATCTCCTCTCCAACTGCTCAACTTGTCTCCTCTGCTCCCAGTACTACGAATGATCAACAGACCCAACTGATGATTGTTGATCATGAGAATGTGGACACAGTGATTCAGACTGTGGTGCATCAAGTTACCATCTCTTCTGGTAATCCTGAACCCAGCGAGTCCTCACATTCAAATGATCACACCCAGTCGTCTGCAGCTGCACTGGACCAAACCACTGATAGCATGGCTGTTATTGCCACAAATGCAACTGCTGCACCAACTGTTGAAGCCCCTGCTTCACTCACCCCTGCAGTTATTAAGGATCATCCCGGAGTTCTTGCTACTGCTGCTGCACCTCAAATAGAGGCTCTGGATCAGTCAATGGCTCAAGATCCTTCAGAGGATTTCTTTGACTTCCAAACTTCTATCCCTCTGGAAGGGCCACCTGACATTGTTGATCAGCTAGTACATCTTTCAAATGCAATCTCTGCACTAGCCAGTGATGTCAACAAGCTTAAACAAGAAGAGCGCACTTCGACTCTTATTCTAGGCAGCCATCAGCAGCACACTGATTCGCAGTTCCAGCATGTATATAGGGACCTAGACAGCCTGACGTCTACTGTCACCAGACTTCAGACTTTTGTTGCGGATGCATTTGCAGACTCATTCTCTCGAATAGGGCAGGCTCATCTTCAGATAAATCAACACAATGAATCACTTCAGGCTGCCACCTCACTGGCTCTTGGAGATAAGATAGAAGACGCCAAGAAAGTCTTCACCGATCAGCTGGCAACCATGCAGGCAGCATTTACTTCCCAAATTCAAGATTTATGCAACAGCCTGCCTGCTGCCCCTCAAATTATTAGAAGACTGCCTGAGTCCAGCCGCCCTGCTCCTCAGTCCCAACGAGATCCGAGTCCAGCAAATCGTTCATCCACTGCAGCTGGAGCATCTGTGGGGTCTTCCCACCTTAACAGTGTTAGGATAACAAAATTTGAACTAAACATGCATTTTATAACGTTTTAGGGTTCCGGTTGTTACGTGAGCTAATAAGATTACAGGCCAAAATAAAAACTTTGTAACTTAATAGATACATTCCTAAACAAGAATGCTAACATTTTAGATTTATACTACTCCTAGAGTAGATACTAAACATAAACAGAATCCTATGCATCTTGTATCCTTGTAGCTCACTGCTTCAACCCGACCCTTAGCCCCTTCAGTCCAAAAGCGTACCTACAGGGACAACGCATCGTGAGCATACAAGTGTTTACTTAACATCATATTAAAAGGCATAACAGTAAATGCATAACATCTTAGTTAAGTAAAATTTGTTGGTCGTTCTTTAACTTCTTTTTGTTGTCCCTGATTCTCATTCATGTATAAGGGCATCTTACCCCATTGTATGGCATCTTACCATAACATAAACATCGTGTGGCATCTTACCACATGGGCATCTTACCCAATCGTATGGCATCTTACCATATCATAAACATTGTGTGGCATCTTACCACATGGTCATCTTACCCAATCATATGGCATCTTACCATATCATATACATCGTGTGGCATCTTACCACATGGGCATCTTACCCATAACATATGGCATCTTACCATATCATATACATCGTGTGTCATCTTACCACATGGGCATCTTACCCAATCATATGGCATCTTACCATATCATATACATCGTAACATCATCTAAACCATCATAATATATAAACATCATTTCATGTAAACGTCATCATTTCATCGTACATACTTATGCGATAAATGCACAGTCATAATGTAGAGGCGTGTTTTACCGTCCGATGCCCGTACGTTTCTTACGTACCTTTTTAAAAGGAGGAGAAGTAGATAACTCTATCTCCTTGATTGCGCTGGTACCTGGGATGGTTCTATAAAACCACATAATACCATATTAGATGCCTCAATACAATCTCATACCATAAACTTAACAAAATAAATCATCATCATATTTTTCAACATTCTGCCTCTCTCGATCGATCGGCCCCAAGGTCTCGATCGATCGAGAAAATATGCATAAATAGTGCCCAAACACCCTGCCTCGATCGATCGATCGGAAGGAATTATCGATCGATCGAAGCGTTTCACCGATCGATCGGTATATCCTTCGATCGATCGGTCCCTGAATTCCAAAACATACATTAACAATCTGCCTCGCTCGATCGATCGGGACTAAAGTTTCGATCGATCGAGCACTCTGAAAAATCGGGGCTTCCCCAGATTTTCGAGCACCTCGTTTCCTACCATCATTTCTACTTCATAAAGCTTAAAACATGCTTGAACAAAAATGTTTTAAGCTTCATAAAACTACCATGCCTGTGTTCAAATCAATGGTTTAACAAAACCTACGCTAACATGCATCATAACATCATCAAAATCTTCAACCTCATCCAAAAATTCAGGAAAACAGGGCATGCCAGTTCTGCCCAGATTTTCGAGCACTTATTTTCATAACAAGAAAACCAACACATAGCATATGTAACATGCTCGAACAAACATGCTAGGAATTTCATAATACTTCCATGTAAACATTCATACCAAGGTTTCGTTCAAACCTATACTAGCATGCATGAAAACATCACCACAAAACCCAAACTCGAACAAAACCCAGAAAACAGAGTACTAAAACTTTACCCCTCTTCTTGCTTCTCTTTTTGGCAAGGTTTTGCACACCAAAACACAAGCTTTTCCTTCTCCTATATGCAGCTCTTTAGGGACGAGAATGGAGGAGAGAAGGAGGAGAAGGAGATGGAGGAGTAATGAGTGAAGGCATGGGTTGGGCAAGTGGGAGAGGTATGGGTTGCCAAGTGGGGGAGGGGAGGTGGCCGAGTAGGGGGTGGTGAGGGTTGGGGTGGTCACGTGGTGTTTAATCGTGTCCCGGTATTTAGTACGATGTATTAAAATATCATCACTCGATATTTATAACTTTACTTAATTAATACATCTCTTAAAACACCCAACATGCCCCCTAAATCATATCATCATAACATAATCATAACCCCCAATTTAAATGCACCACCACCCTTAACCATAACATAATCATATATGTTAAAAAATAAACATATAACCATTTCGGGGGTATTACATCATCCAATCAGTCCAGACCATCTACTCAGCAAAGATCTCGAAGTCCGCACCAACCGTCTACCGAAAAGCGCGACTATTCCCGACATTGGTTAGGGAGGAAATAGTATCATTTTCTGATCCCTTATTAATTACTCTTATCTTTTTACTGTTTTCATTTGACTTTTTCCATATGTATCGTCACATCATTATTGTGTTCACACTTAATTAAATTCTTCTATAAATAGAGGCTTATTTTTTTTTTTATAACACACATTCACTCATTATGATTATTTTCAATTCCTTGAAAATTCCTTGGTTTCCTCTTCGCAATTGTTCATTTTCATGGGTTTATTACTTATCTAAATCAACCCATCATGGGTTGATTACTTATCTAACCCAGCTCCGTTAAGCTTCAGTGTTTGGATCCTGCTCTGATGCTCATCATCAGTCAGGAACTACAATCAGGAGTTATATGGGTGCTGATGACAAAAAGGGGGAAAACAGAGATAGAATATTTTCATGGGTGAATCCATGAACCATGGAGGCCTGATGAATATACATTTGAATATCTCCCGAAGCTCTTCCTCTCTGAAACATGGTGGATCGAAGCTTTTCCTCCCGCAACTAGGTGGATTGAAGCTCTCCGGTCTACATTGTTCGTTTAAAATTTGTCATGTATCAGCTATATTGTGTAGAAATAGATGTGTCTTAGGTTAAATCCAGTTATAAGAATTCATCTTAAATGAAGATGAATCTCTCTAAATTGTCCAGTTTGATTACAACTTGTAATCTGCATATCTTTATAACAAATGAAAATTTCCTTTCCATTATCTCTTCAAGTCTTTTCAGGATTCACCGCCTAAATTATTCAAGTATGAAATCGTTATTGCTTAGTTTTGTCATCACCAAAAAGGGGGAAATTGTTGGGAAACGATTTCTAAGTTTTGGTGATTACAAAGACCAACTGGATGTACACCTACCTGGTATTGAAGACTTACCGGGTGACAAATACCAACTGGATAGACATCAACCGGACAGACATCAACTGGATGGCTACCAACCGGACATACATCAACTTGATGGCTACCAACTGGATAGACATCAACCGGACAGACATCAACTGGATGGCTACCAACCGGACAGACATCAACTGGATGGCTACCAACTGGATAGACATCAACCGGACAGACATCAACTGGATGGCTACCAACCGGACAGACATCAACTGGATGGCTACCAACTGGATAGACATCAACCGGACGGACATCAACTGGATACAGACATCAACCGGATAAACATAAACTGGATGGACATCTACTGGACAACCATCAACCGGATAGTCTCACACTGAACAAAGACATCTATTGGTCACAAGAGGATAAACGACCAGTTGAACAAAGAAGACCAGCAGAAGTCTAAACATCCAGTAAGAGCACTAAGCAACGAGACAAAATAAGTACAACATTCTCTGACAAAGGTACAACAGAGCGGCACACCCTGCTATATCTCCGCCACCATTACCGTCAGAATAAAAGAGTCGTTGCTTAACAAAATAGGAAAGAAGGCAATCTGAATTTGGAAAGCTGATCTCTTCCTAATACAGAAAAGCTACCGTTGGACCTCTGATCCTATAAATACGTCCAAGCAAAGAATGAAGAGGTTAGCTGAGCGATTTATTCAATCAAAAAGGAACACTTCAATCAAAACAGAAAATCAACTTACTGATATTCAAAAAGTTCAGCAAAAGAGCAGACAAGCAGTGCAACTGAATCTGTGATAGAGTATATCCAACTGAAGTCTGCTGCTCAAGAACACTCTAAGCTAAAAGTTTATTTTGTAAAGAGTGTCATAGAATCTCTTGTAATCAAATTAAGAAGTTGTGATTGCTAGGAGTTTAGGCCAAGTTGTGTGAGTGCCTAAGAAGGTTGTATACTGTAAAAGTGTAAACCAAATCTTCTAGTGAATCCTTCCTGCCAAGGAAGAAGGGGAGACGTAGAAGCGTTGTGCTTCGAACTTCCAGACACAATACTTGTGTCATTTGTTTATTGCTTATTTACTACTCAGTTTTATTCCTCACAAGTCCAGCAGACGTCTTCCGCACTATAATCAGTGTCTGCTGACTTGCCTGATATTGAGAAGCAACTGTCATACTTAACAGTTTACAGTTAACAAGAAAAGAATCGAAATTGAATCTAGTGTTTATTCAACCCCCCTTCTAAACACTACCTCGATCCTAACATTTAACATGATGTATAAAATATCCCAACATGCTATTATAAAAGCATTTTCCAAAAATGCAAGCATTTTCAGAAAATGCACCAAAACTCAAATAAATATGCTTCACCTCCACTTCAATAAACCATGCCAAAACCCAATCTGCCAACATGCATCACTTGCACTTTGATATGTATTACCAGGTCATGCCCACCGCATAACTATACATTTTTTCACCATGATTAATTTACACCATATTAATCACATAAACATAATTAATGGCCCAAATGCACATAATTATTTCAGGGATATCACAATACTCCCCTACTTATAAGATTCCGTCCTCGAAATTCGCATGCACTTACCAATCCAAAACAAAACATAAATCACATACCATAAAACAGTTTCGGGTAGTGCTGCACCATATGTCGCTCCGTCTCCCACGTGGCCTCCTCGACACCCCTGCGATCCCACTGAACCTTGACCATCGGTATCACCTTGTTCCGAAGTCTGTGATCAGCTCTATCTAGAATCTTGATTGGCTGTTCCACGTAGGACACATCAGAATCTAACTGAACCTCCGAAGGCTGCAACACATGTGACGGATCAGCTCATACTTCCACAACATAGATACATGGAACACGTCATGAATACCAGACAATGACGATGGCAAAGCCAGATGTTAAGCCAGAGTACCAATGCGCTGTAAGATCTCAAACGGCCCAACATACCTCGGAGATAATTTCCCACGCATTCCAAACCGCACTACACCTCTGAAGGGTGAGATCTTCAAAAACACTTTATCCTCAGACTGGAATTCCAACTGTCGTCGCCGTTTATTCGCATAGACTGCCTGCCTATCCTGAGCTGCCTTCATTTTCTGTCGGATCACCTTAATCATCTCCTCCATCTCCCGGATCAACTTGGGTCCTCTGACCGATTTACCAGCCAAGTCATCCCAGTATAATGGTGACCTACAACGTCGACCATAAAGAGCCTCGAATGGATCCATCTGAATGCTTGCCTGATAGCTATTATTGTACGAGAACTCTACCAAGGCCAATGAATCCTGCCATGAAGTATCAAACTCCAATACAAATGCCCATAACATGTCTTCGAGCGTCTGTATAGTACGCTCGGTCTGACCGTCCGTTTGAGGATGATATGCCGTGCTCAATCTCACCTCAGATCCCAAAGCTGACTGAAGACCTCCTCAAAAGTGAGATGTAAACTGCGGATCTCGGTCAGACACAATAAAAACTGGAATCCCGTGCAGTCTCACTACATCCCGGATATACAACTGAGCCATCCTCAAGTATGTGAATGTCATGCTGTACGGAATAAAATGAGCTACCTTCGTCAGTCTTTCCACGATCACCCAAATCGCATCAAACCCTGAAGTAGTCCTCGGCAAGTGGGTCATGAAGTCCATGGATATGTGTTCCCACTTCCATTCAGGTATTTCCAAGCTCTTCAGCTCACCACCAGGTCTCTGCCTCTTTGCCTTCACCCGTTGACAGATCAAACATCTCTTAACGAATGTTATAACATCTCGTTTCATTCGCTTCCACCAAAATTGGTCACATAAGTCTTTGTACATCTTCCTCCCGACTGGGTGGATACTAAGCCTGTTGCTATGAGCTCGCTGTAAGATCCCTCGACGCAACTCCGGCGTACTTGGAACTACCCAATGGTTACCAAGTCTCAAAGAACCGTCTTCAGCCACTCTGAACTTCGATGGCTGACCAATAAGTACCAATGCTAACCACCTCTGTATCTCATTGTCTGACTTCTCCTGATATTCTAAAAAATATCCGGCTCTGCTAACAAAGTTGATACACGTACCGGTGATGTATCCACATCGAAGTCATAGCCCAGATGCCAGTAGGAAGTCATCATAGCCGATAAATGCATGGCGTCCTCTACAGTACAGTTCACCTTCCGACTCAAGGCGTCTGCTGTCAAGTTCGCCTTTCCGGGATGGTACTCTATTTCGCAATCATAGTCCTTGAGTAAGTCCATCCACCTCCTCTGCCTCATATTCAACTCCGCCTGAACTTCTTGCTCTTGTGGTCTGTATAGATGTTAAACGACGTACCATACAAGTAGTGCCGCCAAATCTTCAAGGCAAAATTGATAACCGCCAACTCCAAGTCATGAACTGGATATCTGGTCTCATTCGGCTTCAATTGTCTTGAAGCATAACCTACCACATGCTTATCCTGCATCAGCACACAACCCAAACCTTGTAGTGATGCATCAGTATACAGAACAAACCTCTTGTTCTCCGTGGGAATCACCAATACAGGCGCTGTTGTCAACCGGTGCTTCAACTCGTGGAAGCTCTGCTCATAAGCCTCAGACCAATAGAATGTCACTCCCTTTTGAGTCAACTGAGTCAAAGGCTTAGAAATTTTCGAGAATCCTTGGACAAAATGTCGATAATAACTGGCTAAACCAAGAAAACTCCGTATCTCGGGCACAAAAGTAGGTGCAGGCAATTCCATCACTGCCTCTATTTTCCTGGGATCCACTGATATCTCATTGCTAGAGATGACATGCCCCAGAAACAATTGATTTTCTCTAAGGACCTGGAGCACTGTCCAATGCAGTTCTACTCCAATCTTCTTTCCCGTTTGCCGATCTGCTCCTTCAGCCCCGCCCTCTCTCCTCTCAACCATGGTGATTTTCCAGTTTTCTTGGGATAGCTTTCTCTTTTCCTCTGCTAAGGTGATGACTCATTTTTTTCTTCAAGATTTGGTGGGTTGTGTGGTATACTTCGTAAGAAAAGCAATGGTGGCTTTTTCGATCCTACTTTGTCACTGTCGGGTATGCCGCTCAAGGCCAGGGAGACCTTCGGGTGTTATTTTGCTTACTACTGACGATTATTAACTATCTCCCCTTTTGTTTTCTCTACATCTATAGTTCATATATCTACCTCCTGGTATGTTGTTTTGCGTTCGTTGGTTTTGCTGGGATCGGGGCATGGCTTTTTGACTGTTTTTGGTTGGCCGTGAGTTCTGATCGGAGGAGGATGCCGGAGCCGGCTACTGGGCTTCATGGATACAATGGTCATTTTCTGGCGTCCCAAGGTGGTCCTGCTTTGATGTTTGTATTGGTTATGGGAGCTTGTGCGCTTGTCTGTCATCATCTGAAGGCATCTCCCGACCACGTTTATCTTCACAGTTTCTTGAAGGCAGTTGCATCTATAGCTGATCATGGGGAATTACCTCTCGTGGCAGTTTTGTTCATTTTGACTAGTAATAGGCCCTATATTGTATCTTTTATTCCGTGTACGGTCGGCCATTGGTGATGTTGTTATTTGATAAAGTTGGTGTGGATTATGATGTTTGGATGGACCGTCGTTGTAAACAATGTAAGGATGTTTATCTAATATATATTTTAGTTAAAAAATAATAATAGTGACTTCTATTTTTGTCATCATGAGCCAAAACAAGCAACAGATCAAGATAAAAATGCTAAAATAAGAATATATTACAACAAGTTTTTATAATGCGCTCTAATTTTCATCTCCCTTCGGCCTCCCCTTCTCTCACCCCTCCATCACCCCTCCACCCTTCTTAAGGCGAAGCCACCGCTTTCTTCCCTTAAACCCTTTCGGCGTCGCCTTTCCATCCTGTTAGCATAAATGCCCTACAAGCCAATCGTTGGCCCAATGGGCTTTATATTAACCCTGGCCCAATTAGCTTATACAACTATAAATATGACATTTGTATCAGAAGGAAAAGATGACGACCTAATCACTCTCAATCAACACTCACTCTCTGAGAATAGCCGTCATCACACTAGCACTGGTGTCGGGCTTGTAGATCTGGTCAGGTTGATTGGACTCGAGGATCACCGACATCAGATTGATTTCGCTGTTAACGGTAATCTCTTTTCGTGCATTAATATTCGATTTATGCATGTTTATATATGAATCAGGCGCGATCCTCCGTCCCTGGGTCAGATCTGTTTATTGTATTATTTCCGCTGCGTTTGGATCTGGCGCCGGGGTATGGAAACCCAACAGTGGTATCAGAGCCAGGTTGCGCTTTGATTCATATTTACAGTATTTAATTTTTATTAGATCGTTTCCACGTGAAATTAATCGTGTTGGAATTTCAGAAATTATGGAGTCCGGAAAAACATAGAAATTGAATTAAAAATTGTTTTTAATTCTTGCACCACCGCCGGAAAATTGCATCTGCCGGAAATTGAATGCCCGGCCGCGACCGCAGGCTGGAACCGTAGCGTCGGCGGTGGAGGGTGCCGCCTCCATACGCGACGTTGATGGATTGGCTGCGGCGTGGTACTGACGCCGCGAAGTTGAAAATCGCATGGCCATGGATTCTGCAAATGTTGCAGTCGAAAATCGCATGGCCTCTTCGATTACTCTTCTCGTTAATGCGCACGGTTATGACCGGCGATCGAGCGACGAGATTGAGGTGTGGCGGCGCTTCTTCAGGAGGCGAGATGGCGACTGGAGGCGCTAGGGTGGCGGCGGATTTCAACCTATCCCTAACCCTAACCCTAATTTCGAATTTGAGGGGAAGATGAATAGTGAATTTCGGGTTTTTTTTTTAAAAAAAAAAAAAAAATTTAATTTTTGATAAATCCGAAAAATGAGGGTATTTTTTTGGGTTGAAATTGCATTTTTAATTTTTGGATCCAAATTGGTTTGGAGTCCATAAATTAATTTGGGTCATTTTAGATGTTTTATCCGGATACTTATTTTTGAAATAATAAATCATAAACTTAATTAATTAAAAATATGATTTTTAGTTTATTAAGTGTAAAATGGAGATTTTATAATTAGTTGAAAATGTAATTAATTGGAAATTGAATGAAAATGTTTCATTTAATTTGTTAATGTTATTTTTGGCTAATATTATGATTAATAGGTAAAATAGTGATTTTACCAATTAATTGAAAATAAATTAATTAGAAATTAAATAAAATGGTTTTATTTAATTTGTTAATTTTATTTTCAATTAATGATTCGATTAGTGGGAAACGATAGAATAAATTAATTATTGTGATCTAATTACATGTGATGTAATTAGTCCAATTACATATGATGTAATTGGTTAGTTTAATGTTTAATTACATATGTTGTGATTGCATGATGGATGATTACGGGCCTTGACCAATGTGTTTAGGTGAATGCTTAAGTTTTTTTATTGTTTCATTATTATTGTGATTTTTGGTTATCAGGCCTGCGAGTCTGCTCTCTCTATTTTCTGATGTATCCCTCCCCGGATTTGTATCCATATTCTCTTGTTTGCACGATTTAAATGTAAAATTTTTAGAATTAGTGGGAGATCGAGATTGAAGACGGAGCACCAAGAATCAAGACATGTATAATGGAAGCAAAAATGTAATAGGATTGCATTACATACCTGCATCACCTTAGACAGACTTGTGATCCACGTATGGCTCACGTGGATCAATTAGGAAAAGGTCGTAATCGTCCATATTTATTTTATTATGCATGTGATGTATGATAAGTGTTTGTTTGTATGTTTTATTAGTACAAATGATTGCATGAATAAAACATAGTTGCATGAATCCGACAAACAAACAAACAAACAAGCAATTGATGAGATTTTAAAATAAATTAAATCCCTCTTTTGAATATGATTCAAAATTTTTAATATCAAACTGTAAAGGGAGCTCAAAAGAGTTTGTTGCTTCCTGTCTTCCATCAACAGTTAAGCCATGAGACGCTACTTGTGTCATATTGCCTTACTCACCCACGTGGGGGGCATCTGGCATGGGAAAGCTGTGCGTTTAACTGCCACTTAATTAAGGGTGTGGTTATGTTAACCTTATAGATTACTCACCCACGTGGGGTCTTTTGGGCGTGACATTTCCATCCGTGGGATGGGTTAGTTTGACGTGAGAAGGCATAATTGTCCTGCCCACGTAGGGTTATGCCAATCGCGAGACAAATATCTTGGGGGTTGCATATGATGCAATTGTGATCTACCTTTAGTATCATGAAGCCGGTGGGCCCACGTCCGGGGTTTTCATGAGCTAGTTGGACTCCAAGCCCACTAAGAAAATATGATTTTCCGTTCATTTGTCATGAGGGTGATGAATTCAAAAAATTTAGTGGGAGCATTCAATAACTAAAGTCCATAGTTTTTGAATTAATTAATAATCAGACGGTTTGCATGTATTTTCTGTTTTTTCTCAGTATTGTGATTGCCGTGAATCCGATTGCATCAATTCTCGATACAAACAAAGTAACCGCACCAAATTATTCTGATTGACTATTAATTTTAAAAGAGTGCTCGCTTCTAAAATGTTGCTATATACCCTTGGTGGGAGCCTCCTGTTGAAGTGTCTCCCCGTTCGTCTCATGAAGAGATCGCCACACTTGAGAAGTGGTGGGACGATAATCTCTCGGCTAGGTGCTATATGATAGCATCAATGTCACCAATGAGTTTCAACACAGATATGAGAAACTCGTTCACATTACTGATATTTTCCAACACCTACAAATGTTGTTTGGTGAACGGGCGCGATTACTGAGACTCGCGATTTCAAAAGAGCTATTTCATTTCACATGCGAGATGGGGCTTCGGTCTATGAGCATGGTGTAAGAAAAATATCTCTTGTTGAGAAATTGGAAAATCTAAATGTGACAAATCCTCATTAACTGGCTATAGATTTGATCTTATAGTCAAAATGAGGGAAACTCATGAGTCCTTGATCCAAAAGGAGAAACGTGTTTTTCTTGTCGAATCTTCTACCAATGGTAGGAAGAGTTCAAGGATAAAGAAGAGGAAGAGAAATGGTTCCCAACCTTGAAAGACGAAAAAGGATATAGTAGCAACTAAGAAAGGAGAGGCATCTATGTTTTCACTGCTGGTCACTAGCGCAAAATTGTAAGGAATACATATACTAGAAGCGTTCTAGAAATGGTATGTTATATATTAAAATTAAATGTTTCTATTGGTCCTACTTCTTTGGTATATGATGCCAGTTGTGCTCGCATTTTTGCAAAGAGTTGCATGTGATGTGAAGAAGTAGAGAGCCCTAGGAAGGTGAACCTACCTGAGGCTAAGCATTGTAGCAAGAGTTGTTGCAATGGCTGTTTGAAACATTTATTTAATATAAAATCTTGAACTGGTTAGGAACTGGTTTGAGCAATTATTTATTTGTTCTAGATTTAATCATGAACATTGTTCCTATTTTGATAGAGAATGATATTCTTTTAAATATGCGAATGTGATTTGCATTATTTTTAAGAATGCATGTTTTATTGAATCTGGTGAACTTATGAATGATTAGTATGATTATATTCAAAGAATATAAAAAGAATGATAACTTAAATCCAACATATATTTAGCATGTGCTGAATGTCCATTGAATTTGATTCATATGGACGTATGTGGAGCACTAAATGTTAGTGCAAGATGATGTTGAGTTATCTTAAAGAGAATGTGATTCTCTCTGAGTAACTCTCTAAAGTTACATATTTGTTGAATATAATTCATACCAATGCAGTGACGAAAACTCCATATATGATATGGACTGAAAAATAATCCAAATATAGATTTGAGATTGTTCTGCTTATGTGAAGCAGTCAGTGGGAGATGAGTTGGATAGTTGATCCATCTTATGTTATTTTGTGGAAATTTATATTATCAATTGCAGGCAAAGAGTTTGTTTCGCAAGTGCAATCTTTCTAGAGAAAATGTTTATTAGAAAGGATGACAAAATATAACTTGAAAGGGAACCACTAGAAAAGTGAAAACAGTGAAATTAGTTTAGTCAATCACAACCTTTGATTTACACACACCAAGGAGATTTGAAAATGTTTCAAGAGCTCCTGATAGAATGAATCTACTCCTTGAAAGTAGTCAAGAAATAGACCATGGATATGATCCTTGGACTTTCAAGGAGGCGATGTCAGATATTGATTCGGGACATTAGCAAGATGTCATGAAATCTGAAATGGGCTCTATGTACTCCAATAAGGTATGGGCCTTAGTAGATCATCTTTGAGAATTGTTCTCATTGGCTGCATGGATTTACAAGTGAAAGCTTGGAGTGGATGGGAAGGTAGTGACCTTCAAAGCTTGACTGGTGAGAAACGATTATTCTCATAGGCAAAGAGTTGTTTATGAGAAAATTTTCATCGGTTATGATGCTATAGTCTATTTAGATTTTATTAGTTATATCTTTATATTATGAATATGAGATATAAGTAATGGATGTGAGCACAACATTTCTCAGTGGTGGCATTGAGGTAGAAATGTAGCAGCCAAATGTGTTTACAACTTCTTGGAGTGAGAAAAATGTTTTCAAACTCCAGAAGTCCATTTATAGGTTTAAGAAGGCATCCCGAAGTTTGAACTTCCGTTTTGATAACATCATCAAAGTGTTTGGTTTTGTTAAAAATCCAGAAATGACATGTGTGTGCAAAAGGGTTAGTGGAAGCATGGTTACATTTGTGATGCTTTAAGTTGATTATATCATGCTCATTATGAATGGTATTGGATTAATCAATTAAAGCATGATTATCTACTAATTTCTCCATGTAAGATTGAGAGAAGCATCATAAGTGCTTAGCATAATGATCTATAGGGATAGATCTAAAGGATGCTTGAAATCTCTCAATCTACGCACATAAACACTGTGCTAAAAGGGTTTAGCATAGAATAGTCGAAAAATGAGTTACTTCATAATAGCTGAATAACAGCAGATTCAACAGACGGATAGGGTGGTGTAGGAGTATTAAAGTGATTAAAGGTGTCATAGTATTCATCTCTGGAGTCAATGGGTCTTAAGATTGATGAGGAGAGAGAAAATATGACATTTGTACCTTATATTTCTACTTTTAATAGCATACTGTATGTTATGGTATGTACTTGGCCTGATGTATGTTCTTAGAGTAATGGGCAGACATCAGACAGATCCCGGTGAAGGTCACTGGAAAACTGTGAAAATAATCATCATGTTCTTATGAAGAACTTATGATATGTTCATGGTTTTTGGATCTGTAAGTGGAGAAATAAAAGTTGAAGGCAAAGCTGATGCTAGTTTTTAAATTGGATGTAGATGATACCATATCGATGGTCGGATTTGTATTTAAGCTCAATGATGGTGATGTATCTTGGAAACGTTCCAAGCAAGACACCACATTGGATTCCACCACTGAAGTTGAATACATTGCAGCATACGATGCAGCAAAGAGGCAGTTTGGATAAGAAATTTCATCCAAGAGTTGGGTGTAATTTCTAGTGCAGTTGACACAGTCTCTGTGTACTGTGACAACATTTGAGCTATTATGAATAGCCAAGATCTCATCAGGATCCAAACATATATTGAGAAAATACTATCTAATGAGACAGATGGTAGACACGACATTATTATCGAGGGAATCGCTTCAACAGAAAAATATAGTGAATCCACTGACAAAGCATTTACAATGATTGGTGTCTGATAGACATCTTGGGAAGATGGTCTTAAGACACATAAGTAGTTGGCTTTGGGAAAGTGAAAGATACTGTTGTCATACATGATTAAGTAAATCAATAGTTGATTGATTGTACTTATAATCTTATTATGCCAAATCTTTGTTTGAATATTAATATATATGGCACTTCTTCATCTGTTTACCCATGCATCTTGATGCATTGATGAAGTCATTGAGATTGCTATAGTCCATAGAATGTGATTACGCATATGATGGTGACCATGAAATACATTCTCGACTGCGATTTCTAAATGTTCCTGGTCGATGAGCCTTCGAGAATGGGATATCGATATATGCTCGTTAGAGACTGGTATTCATGATGTGTCTAGTGTAGTGCGCCGCGTTTCATCGGCGTTGGCTTGGAGAAGTCAGCACACATGAATAGGTGCTCATTAGGAATGAGTTCACTGAACGACCCTACTCGGAATTCTATAAGTGGTTACCTTTTGTCGAGTATAGAATTTCTAGTCATAGTTGTGCACCATTACTCCTCATGACCCCAGGCGTCATTGAGGTCTTGATAGATAGCTGTGTACTTTGATTTAATGACTGGTCACATGTGGGTCAAAAAGTCATTATTTTGGGTATTCAGTGATGCTGTCAGAGGCCTATGATTGTCGTTGGGGATTCACCACTGGTCTTGATGAACCAGGATGTCTTATGTGTTTTTCTATATATGATTCGAGGAATCTCTGGCCAGAGTGGGTAGTGCTTGTGAAAAATGAGTTTTTCATATACGCACACAATGAATCATATAACGTGAAACAAATACATAGTTATTGAAATCATAATGGGTCTCGATCAACCAATGCCCTAGATTCAATCGGGACATATTGAGTGAAAGGAATGTACTGCACGCTAACTATGGCTGACAGGTTCTCGTACGTTGCTAGTCATTTGTATCTAGGTCTTCGTGAAGCGCAGATGCTAGGCGCTACCCACGATCGGTAGGTTGTTGCTGGAATTATATTTCAGCCATTGTCTATTAAAGGAGTTTAATTGACAATGAGGCATTCAGGGTAAGCCCAAAGAAGTTGTTTGACTTCTAAAATCACAAAGGTTGTGATCCTACTGCTATGATACACTTGAGCCTCGCTGGGTCACAATCAACCGGCCGCCGATCTATTGATGAGAATTGAGACTTAAATGTTAAGTGCTCAAATTGAGTGATTTAGAAGAGATGAATTTAATTTTGAAAGCTCCTCACTTTAGTGGAGTTTCTATATTTGAAAATGTTTCATCTGTAGAAAGTTCTAAATTAAAACGTTTGATATATTAATGTCTCATAATTATGTACATTAGTAGTACATCAAGTTATTCAATAGGATTGAGTTATTTGGATTATGAGTTTGTAGTTTTGTTTTGGCTTTTGGGCAAGTGGGAGATTGTTAGCATAAATGCCCTACAAGCCAATCGTTGGCCCAATGGGCTTTATATTAACCCTGGCCCAATTAGCTTATACAACTATAAATATGACATTTGTATCAGAAGGAAAAGATGACGACCTAATCACTCTCAATCAACACTCACTCTCTGAGAATAGCCGTCATCACACTAGCACTGGTGTCGGGCTTGTAGATCTGGTCAGGTTGATTGGACTCGAGGATCACCGACATCAGATTGATTTCGCTGTTAACGGTAATCTCTTTTCGTGCATTAATATTCGATTTATGCATGTTTATATATGAATCAGGCGCGATCCTCCGTCCCTGGGTCAGATCTGTTTATTGTATTATTTCCGCTGCGTTTGGATCTGGCGCCGGGGTATGGAAACCCAACACATCCCCCTGACCATGCAATTCCAGCGACTCCACCAATCTCTTCAAATAATTCATCTCGTGTGCCTCTCCTCATGCAAACCGACCAGAAAAACAACCTCAAGCTAAAAACGAATAATCGGCTATTTTTAAACCATTGCATAATAATAATGTGTATCTTCCTTCCTCGGCTCCCTTCATATCCATTCAAAACACCATCATGATCGATGGAAGCTTGCAATACGCTTCACGCAACAAGAGGTGGAATTATTGGCTAAAGCATTTCATAATTGTTTGGTTGGTAAATTTTTCAAGAGACGTCTGAAACTTGAAGCGGTTAGAAAAGCTTTCGAAGCCATCAAGCTTCGTGGTGCAGTTTCGGTTGGTCATTTGAGGAGAGGTTCGTGCTTATTAGTTTCGATAATAGTGAGGATTTCAATTTCATTTGGTCCTCTCGAATCTGGAAAGTTGTAGGCGCCCCTATGAAAACATTCAAGTGGGCTCCAGACTTCGACTTCAAGGTGGAACCATCCTTAACTCATGTTTGGGTGACCCTTCCCAACCTTCCGATCCACCTGTTCGAACCGAGTGCCGTATTCTCGGTGGCTCAAATGATCGGGAAACTCATGTGTGTGGCTAAGGCTACACTTCGTAAAACTCGACCTAGCGTGGCTCGATTTTGCATTGAACTGGACTTGCTCACGGAACGTCCAGACATAGTAACCATCATTCAGGATTGGAAGCTCATCCATCAGCAAGTGGTTTATGAAAACTTCCCATGTATTGCTCTCATTGCCTTCTCTCCGGACATGAGGTTAGTATTTGCAAACCCAAGGAAAAGATGGTCAACACAGCCCTACAAAAAATGCTTTATATGGACGCGGCGGGTAGTGGTCCAAACAAAGAAGTCTCGTCGGTGGCTGTTTTTTTATAAGGGTTGACGGCGAATGAAGTCGAAACTAGGATTTCAGAGGTTCTTTTTCTGGATATGGAAGGGATTGCCCATTTGGAAGTGATGTGTTCAAAGGTGGATGGCGTAGCTGCTGCAGTGGCTTGCCACGAGGTGGTGGTTGTTGGGTGCATTGTATGGGAATCCTATGAGGTTTCAGGAAAATAAATGATGAACTTTGTAAGTCGAGGCAAGTGTAGTACACTTTGTCCTTAGGAGGAATTTGCCTCGTACTAGGCGCTTTCGATTTGTGGCAATCCTCATCAAATCACAAGAATCTCAACCACAAAGGTTGCAAACTATCTTCTTCAAGAACAAATATGAATGTGTGAATATGCACTTTGATCTTGCTTTTCTCTCACAAATTGTGTTGTTAATTCAACCTATTATATATACTAGTCCACAATATGTAATTGGAGGCACTAATCCATGAAAAATCATATCTACGCACACACCAAGAGGTGCATCATTTCAGAAAAACTGTCGAAATGGTGTTGGGGCGCTGCCCGTGCAGCTCCCCAGCGCCATCCTTACTGCCTGCAAAAATTTCTCCCAGGCAGTAGCACCGCGGCGCCTAGTACCTATTGGTAGGACCGTTGATAAAGGAAAGAAATGATGTGTATGAATCAGTCACATATTCTTCCCGACGCCAGCGACAACTGCACGGAATTTTTCTGGGAAGTGTTTAATTGCCCGGAAAATTCTGTTTTCGCACTCGTTTTCTTTGTTCGATTTTTCTTTGCTTAATTTCAATTCATTAAGCATATTTTGTATTTTGCTTAATTTATTTCATTAAGCCACAAATTTCCAACAGTTGCTTCTTATGGGATTGATGATTTGGATGTGCCTATTGGTGAGGTGGCACATAGATTAGGTGAGGTGGACCGTGACTTGTGCAAATGTTTCAAGTTAAAGATGTTAACATGGTGAAAACAAATCATGTTCCAGACTTTCCTAGCCCTATTCAAGGAAAGATGGTTATGAAGTTGGATGGATGTGAACATGTTTTAGAGAATGTGAATTATTGGAATGGAGTTGACTGGGTAGTCTCCTATAGGTGCTCACAAATCCCTCAATGTACTTGATTCTCCTATTTCGAATTTTGGAGCTCAAAATGTTTCAAAAATTTCAAATTTGAAACTGGACCGCGGGATTAAGGGCGTCGAAATCTCCTTGAATGAAGGGATTAGTGTTTTGAAGATCGGACCGGCCGGTTCAACCCGTTTAACCGATAACTAGTGTTTGATCCGGTTCGATTGACCCTATAAAACCAAAATACTAAGAAATCGGTGGGAACAGATTGAACCGGTCAAAAATCGGTTCAATCAGTGAACCGATCCACAGGTTGAACCAATTGTTCCTTCATTTTTCATTATTTTTTTTAAAATTTTAAATTTTTTTTCAAATTATAAATCAAATTTTTAGAACAAAAATATATTATATATAATTTATTGTTATTGAAATAATTAAGAAATAATATTTTATTTATGTATCAAAAAATCCATATAATTTCATAAAGGTGTCTTGTATATTATTTATAAATATGTTTAGTTTCTCGTAAATTATAAAATGTGTGAATTATTTCATAATTTTTTAAATTTTTTTTTATGATTTTGGAACATTATTCTTTTTGGGTATTGCTTGTGATTTTTGAGATGTTTTATTGTTTTTCTTTAATGTTTGATATTTAGTTTGATCTGTTTTTTTAAGTTTGACAAGTAATGTTGGTGTAATGATATTTTTTATTGTGAACAACTATAAACTATAGCAAATACATTAGATATGTATTTTTCAAAAATTAAAATAGATACTATATAATGCTGCGTCATCAACATGTAACCAGTAAGGGCACCAATTTCATGTCCGATTCAATTTTGAAAACACTGGAAGGGATGATGATCAATCCTAATTATCCACCTTCCACTATTCCTGTTTTTGAAAATTCCTTTTCTCATAATAATCAATTTGAAAATCTTTCATTCCCTAATCCTATTCTAAAAGAGGTGTCGTTTTTTACTTCTATTGGAGAGGAAAATGTTGACCTATCTTTCTTGGAACTTTCCAAATTACAAAAGTCTAATTCGTTACCAAAGATTTCCAATAATAAAGTTTATAATCCTAGACATCATATCAACTCTATTCACAACAATAATCAGGATTTTCCTCTTTTTAATTTTCATGGATCGAAACATGCCTTAAATAAATCATGCAGCCCAGGATTCAAATCGGGCAGCTCGTATCACAATTCGGGCAAATTCGAATGTGTCCTGGAAAGTCACTTGAATTTTAAAACTTCGTTCTCCAACTTCATTCATAGTTGTGATGCTGGACTTATTTCAAGTGTCTCAGGCAGCCCCGAGCAAGCCCTCCCCGTAGTCCCCCAACCTCAAATATACCTCGAAGATAATGACAAAATGTTGATACTATGACAACCATCTTCAAATTCAAATCTAAGTCTAATTCCTCCCAATCTTTAATCAAATCGGGTTTTTTAAATAATAAAAAATCCGGTATTTTCAGGGTGAATCGAGTTGTTCCAAATTTGACCATAAAACCCCTTCAAAATTGTGGGCAGAATTGGTGAATGATGATGATGATTTTCTTTTCCCTGTCTCCGTTCGGCTCGAGAAGGAGTACGAAAAATATGTCATCGATGAGTAGTTTCCTTATGACACAGTGTTGATGGAAAGACTTAGTGTCGAGTATATGGAAAAACATGGTCATGAGGAATCGTTGGCACACCGACGCTCCGACGATGAGGATGATGAAGAAGTGGTTTCACGAGCCCCTCCAGCACCAACTACCAAGACTTACAACTTGAGGATACGATCACACATCTATTTTAATTACTTGTTTAGTTTAGTATTTTGGTTGTTTTATAATCGTGATTATTAGTAGTTAGTTTTCCTCATTATAGTGCTTGATGCACGTACTCTTATTTTCCAGTACAAACGGGTAGTGATCTAGTCCCCTCTTATATTGTTAAGTTTTAATAAAATAAGTGGTATTATGCAACAAAAAAAAAATTAGATCAAGATAATTGCATATTGATATTGCTAGGCGAGCTGAATACCATCAAGTCTAATGTTGGCCATATCAATAGTATCCAATGAACAAACCACAAAATTTATCAAAACAAGAGGAAAACTATAATTTTGAGCCACTCAAGTTAACATTAAATGCAAAGAGCACAAGGGTTCCCACTAGTCAACACAACTATCAGACATCACCACCATTTGGTTCAAAACTCTCTTTCTTATGTGACAAATTGATTCAAAATCCTCATAAATATTTATGTGTTACAATGACGAAAAGAGGATGCAACAACAAAGTAGAAAACCTAATAATAAGTTTGTAATCTCATAGTGTGCCAACCAATTTTAATGGAAGCCAAGTTCTTAGAAACAACTTTTCTATTGTTGTAGTTCACAAGGACATCAATAATAAGTTATAAGATTGGCATTTAGTAAATCCACACAACCCCACCCGGGTTAAATCGATGTTCATACAGTAGATTGGTCGAAAATGGACCATGCAACGTGCAAATATGCTAAGAACAGACAGGAAGGTGAATGCCCATGAACTTCAATGAGAACTTCCATTTATAAATCATCAACTGTTGTTGTTGTATACTGCAAGACTGTGCTTTTAACACCATATTTAAACTTATAGCTAATGGTAAAGTCGCAATTATATAGTATTTAAAACATCCCATGCTTATTTTTTGCCACAGACGGCTATGCACCACAACGAAGGAAAATGCTTCTACACAACCACAATGTTTGTGTCACAAGAGCTAATATGTATGTAGTGTACATTATACTCTAGACAAATAACACGGGGTTTGATATGTCATAGACTCGCATATCAGGAGACAACCTATTTTTTGAATCCCCACCTCAACAGTATATGGGAAGCAAGGTAACTCTTAGGACTTTTCACCCGCAAACTGGTGGCCAAACAGAGAGAACAATCCAGACTCTCGAAGATTGCTAAGAGATTGTACCATGGATTTCAGTGCAAATTGGAGCGAACTCCTACCCCTAATTGAGTTTGTTTACAACAATAGCTACCATAGCCGTATTGAGATGTCACCATACGAGGCAATATATGGACGCAAATGTCAATCATCTCTATATTGGGATGAAGTAGGAGAAAAAGCTATCACTGGACCTTAGTTAGTTCAAGCTATTGTTGCGAAAGTTTTCATTATAAGAGAAAGACTTAAGGCAGCTCAGGATCGACAGAAAAGTTGGGGTGACCTAAAAAAGATGATCGAGATTGGTACAAAAGTCTATGTGAAAGTTTCACCACTGAAATGTGTCATCCGGTTTGAAAAACAGGAAAGCTGAGTCCGAGATATGCAGGACTGTTCGAAATCCTAGAAAAAGTTGGATCACTTGCTTACATAATCGATCTACCACCAAGCCTATCCAGGATTCATAATGTATTCCACGTATCACAATTGAAGAAATACATTGATGAACTGAAACATGTATTCGAGGCAGAACCCCTAATAGTTCAAAGGAACTTGAACGAAACTATGAAGTATGAAGAAATTCCAATCCGAATAGTTGACTAAAAAG
Organism: Haberlea rhodopensis; assembly: GCA_907163345.1. NCBI lineage: Eukaryota > Viridiplantae > Streptophyta > Magnoliopsida > Lamiales > Gesneriaceae > Haberlea > Haberlea rhodopensis. The sequence continues at coordinate 416,326 of CAJQUN010000068.1, forward strand.
TCCAAGTGTTGAGACAGGGGACAATCATATACGTCAAAGTGCTATGGACAAACCATACGGAGAGAGAAGCCACTTGGGAACCAGAAGAGAGCATGTGCAAGAAATATCCCTATCTTTTTAACGATCAAGATAACTCAAGTTTCGAGGATGAAACTTCTCATAATGAGGTAAGAATGTGAAATTCCATCTTGCAGATGGAAGACTTTGAAAATGGAATGAGAAGACTGGCAGGAAGAATGGAGTGGGAAGACTGGCAAAACATATGGAGTAGGAAGACTGGCAAAAGACTTAAACATATTCATTAATTCTGCATTTACATTTAAGGAAAGAAATTTGTAAATTTCCTCTATAAAATGTATCAAAATAGAATATTTCATTTATGAACAAATAAAATACTATCAAACAAAAAATCATTTCTAGTTGTACCAGCAAGGAAAAGGGAAGATTTTGAAGCCTTTTTGCAACCTAAATAATCTGTAAGTGGGTTTTGATTATATTATCATTTTGTTTTGACAACATATGTATGCTTGAAAAATTCAATCAAATGTGTGAACTATTTTAAAACTATGATGTCATGAAAAGTCGAAATACCGGGAGATTAGTGCTATGTGGAGCAACGTGCTACGTGCGTGTGAGCCACCTCTTGAACTTGAGGGGCAAAGTGATGCACGTACGGAAGCCACATCTTGAATTCGTATGAGTCACCTCTACAATCCTTGTATTGTGTAGATCGATCTAATTTGATTAGTATATGATATGTTTTCTGATATGATGTATTTTGTTTGGCAGAGATGAGCAAAATTGTGTTAAGTTAAATGTATTTGTTCATATCAGTTTATGTTTTGATATCTGTTGCGAAATTTGCATATAAAAGTATGAGTTTTTGGCATATTGGACCGGCCCCCGGTTGGTGAGTATTTTCCCAAATACCACCAATTACATTCTCTTCCCAGATAAGAACGAAGAAGAAATAGAAAACGAGAAATAATATAACTTTTGGAGTTGGTGATCCACCGCAAAGATTTCAATATTTTACGTAAATAAGCTTCCGATAAACTATGTCAAGATTTAAGTTGGGATTTTATTTTCAGTTGTAAGGACAATAAGGTTTATGGAATAAAAGATTGGTTATATTTGAATGTCTGTACTACAAGGCTTGTTGTCTTCGAATTTTATATTTGAATGCAACGAATTTAAGTGGTATCAGAACAAACAAGGTTCAATATTCCCGTTGGGAAAAGATTTGTAGTTGACATAAAAATACCAAATTACGAATCCCGCTAAAATAGACCAACTTTGCGAGTCAAAAACAAGTTGGGAACTTCAAATTTTTTTGGAGAAATCTAAATATAGTGCAGTCTTCATCGCTGCCGGAAAAACAATGGTCGACAAAATCCTGAACCGAAACCCCTCGGCGAATCAAACCCCCCAAGCAATTCCAAGATCCGTTCGCTGAACAAGGAACAATTGTTGGATGAACCCACACACCCAACTCCTTCACGCCGCTCACTTCCGATATAGCCGCCTCCAGCCAACTACGGACCAATCCGTCCTATTATCGTAAACCCACAGACCATTTCGAACATTAACCCTCTATCAAATCCGACTTCCAGTCGTCGGACATTGACCGATTGCAAAAGCTAGTCGGACTGTTATGAATCCTAAAACCACGAACATTCATCCCTTGATTTATCACTCATCGTAACACCGTTTTAAATCAATGCAGGATATTAGTCCTTGATCATGTCGATCCAAAGCCCTCTATTGAATTTAATTCACAAACAAGTTAAGGTGGTTAATTTCAAGGCAAATTTAACGCCCTAGAACCCTAACCGTTCCGAAATTTCGATCCTCGATTTTTCTATAATCCGAACATTAAAATCAAAATTGGAGTATTACTCTCCACCATATGGGTAGTAAAATATCTTTTTCACATTGAAGGGAAGATGTTCAATTCGCGGATCGAGATTCACGCTCTAGAACCCTAAATTGCAGAAAAAAATCGAGCTTCAATTTCTCTAGAATTCGAATACCATTTTCAAATTAATTTCGTGTTTATGATCATCATATCATGCTCATTAAAGCCCTTGACCAATTTTAGATTTCCATATCCGAATTGGCGGAATTTTTTTATCGCAATTCTCGCCCCATTTGGACTATAAAACCTCGAGATTTACGGTTCGATTTCTTAACCATTGTAACATGTTTTTTGTTCCATCACGGTTGTGACAACCTTGCCAGATCTATTAACAGCCTTCCATATATTTCAACTTTCGGTCAATATAAAAAGACAAATTGCTCAAACAAAATTATTCCAATAAGAACCATAAATTCAAATTTTTTAAAAAGGGAATAAATTTGGGAGCGAGTTATTATTTATATTTTTCTTGCAAATGAGTATTGTGATGTTAATAAGTGATTACTAAATATTCTTAATAATAATAAAAATTTATAACGAAAAGATATTTCATTCAAATTAAAATATTACATATCTGATCCACATTACACAAAGAACTAAATTAATAATTAAAAAATTTATATTTCCAAACGACATTACCAACATAAATAAAATTACAACAAACTGCAAAATAAAATACAACATTAAAAATGTTGGGATTTCTTCAGGCATATCTCAAAGCACGTCCACGTTCAAATGAACCACCCCTGCTTCTAGCCAAGCTTTAGATTGAGAGTCCAGTCCCAATAGTAACCACTGGACCAAATACCAAGGGAGCTTTAACTTCCCAAAATAAGCTTCAAAAATGCTCAAATGGATGATCATTACAATTCGAATTCAAGCTTTTATTTATTGGAAAACTTGAGGCATGGAATGATGTGGGAGTGTTATAAAATAATGAAATAATAATAACACTACTAATAATTTATTGTAACATGTGAACTACAACCAATATCTCATTATTTCGGTATAGGTGATGACGACCTGTGGGCAGACTGCCAAAAATTTCAGTTAGAACAGGAAATAAAAGAACTAAGAAAGGTTCTAACGAGGGAAATATGGAGCAACACTGAATTGCTATATAACAAAGAACATATGCTCATAGATATTCAACAGATTACCTAGGAAAAAAGCTAAAAGAAACTAACAAAGACCTTTCAAGACTTTCTGGTCTTTATGAAATTGAATTTGAGAAGAATCAAACCCTGAGACACCAAATAGAAAAACCTCCAACAAAAATACGATGAACGCCATGAACACAAGAGGCTCAAGTACTAGTCCTTGAGACCCAGAATGAGGAACTCATAGAGGATAATGGATATCTACAGAATATTATCCTCAACATGCAAGAAAAATCCGATGAAGAACCCATGGAGGAGGAAGAAGAGCCCGAGAAAGGACCCATGGATGAAGAAGACCCTGATAAAGAACCGTAGGAAGAATAAGAAGATCCCAATGAAGAACCAATGAAAGAAGACATAAAAAAACTATGCGATTGAGAAGTGATAGACTAGTTCATAAGACTAGCTAGATTAAGAAATTTTAAGAAGTACTTTTAGTAATAAAATTTCAATTGAAATCTCTTATTTCTTTCAATTATCAATAAAAATATTTAATCTTCCCTTCTAAAGCATGTTTCTGATATGATAAACATAATTATCATTGCACTTATGTACTACGATTTTAGAAATATGCGAATTTGTAGGACATGACTGGACGTCCACCCCATAACAATCGCAACCCACGATACGCGTTTCCACGCAATAACGATGATAAAGCCAGTGGAAGCCAAGATCCACCACAACCACCAAGGACTGGCTTAAGTCGTGAAAACTTAATGGCCATAGCTACCATCGTAGCCATGACTCTGCAAGGATTCGTGAACCCAGGTGCCAATATGCCACAACCCCAGCCTCAACCACAAGGGATCAAATATCACTATGAGTCCCTCCGTAAGAATCGGGTCCCAACATTCGATGGAAATCCGGATCCAGAAGTAGCACATAATTGGTTAATGGAAGTGGAAAACCACCACAAATTATTGAAGGTGCCTCAGAATATTAAGGTCGAGATCACATCATCGTTTCTTGTTGAGCAAGTAAGTAAATGGTGGGAAAGTATATTCCCATCATTGGCAGAAATGTGACCGATCACCTGGCAGGCTTTCCGTAATGCATTCCTTAAATAATACTTTCCTGCAGAAGTACGGATTCATAAGTTGAGTGTGTTTGACAACTTGATGCAAACTCCGGGAATATAAGTGGATTACTCAGCAAAGTTCAATGCCCGAGCAACTTACGCTCTTTCAATTATTGCAGATGAGACCCTGAAACTGCATTACTTCAGGAAATGTATGAATAGCCGAATCCAATATGTCTTGGCCGAATATAAGACCAGTAGCTTTGGAGACTTAATGGTAGCAACCATCACGGCTGAAACTGATACCCAATGATGTGAAGAGGAATTCAAGTGCAAACGACATCTCCCTAGTCAGCTCTCTAACAGTGGCCAGAAGTTCAAATGTCCAAACCGGTTCAATAATCAGCAAAGAGGACCTACGTCTACCACGATCAACAAAGAAGTCCAAAAGTGCCCAATTTGTAATTTTTCACATGCCGGGGAATGTCGCAGACATAGCGGAGCTTGCTTTCGATGTGGAAAGTTTGGACATAGGATTGTGGATTACCCTGAGACTGGGAAAAAGGGGACTGGTGTAGGTAATGACGCCCTTCCAAACAAGTCGAAAGAAAACAAACTCAATGCTAGAGTCTTCGCCATGACACAGAATGAAGCAGACGACACAAATTACATTGTGACATGTACCATTTTAATCAGCAAATTACATGCATATGTTTTGTTTGATTGTGGTGCCACACATTCGTTTAAATCTAAGATTTTTGCTACGAAGTTAGCAATTAAACCTGATGTACTTGATGAACCTTATAGAGTAGCAACTCCCGCTAACAAAACCTTAGAAACACATAGTGTTTATCGAGGCTGCAACATTTATATAAGTGATAAAAAGTTCAACAACGACCTGATTCAACTCAACATGGTGGAATATGATGCTATCCTACGACTGGATTAGTTAGCTAAACATCACGCCTTAGTTAACACTTGTAATAAGAATGTCAAACTAAGCCTCCGGATCAATAAGAAATCATATATCATGGCAAGACAAAAGAGCATAAATCTCTATTATCTGCTTCACAAACTTGGAAAGCCATGAAAAGCGGTGAGATAATTTACCTAACCATGATAAGCGAAGTCAAGGAAGGAGCTGAACTCAGATTAGAAGATATTCCAGCAGCACAAGAATTTCAGAATGTTTTTCCTAATGATATGCCAGGATCAGTCATAGATCGTGCAATATAGTTTGAGATTAACTTGGTGACAGACGCTGCATCAACTTTGAAGACACCATACCAAATGGCTCCAGCTGAATTGAAAGAACTCTTAGATAAGAAGTACATCAGACCAAGTGCATCACCATGGAGAGCTCCAGTACTATTAGTAAAGAAGAAAGACATGAGTATAAGATTGTGTATCGATTACTGTGGGGTCCTCGTTACTTAATTCATTATGTATCAGTTCATTATACATATGTGAGTCAGAATTAAGTAAAACATACACTGATTAAGAGTTTAGTTATGTAGGTTGTTACAAATTAACAAAAACCATGTCAATAATACACATCCTATATACAGCACAACAACTTAAATCAACACTCCTAAGCAGTGGTTCAGCTCGCAGCGGAAAACGACTCACAATCCCGTCCTCCCACGTCTATGAGTCCCTAAAGAAACAATCACACAACATGAGTATAGATACAAAACCATCCCAGTGCGATATCAATACAAAACATAAACGATAAAGCACTATAAACATCAAATGTGATTGTCCTGTATCATGCATTATCAAATGCAATTATGTCATGACATGTCTCATCTCATCTCCTGTTATAACCAGACCAATATGATATGCCTATCTCAGCTCAATATGTCAGTGGAACCTCCTCACATCTTCATATTAACAGCTCATATCATAGTACCGTCCTTACATGTTATAACAGCTAGAGCATATACTCAACCGGCGTATATCTCTCATGCCAAAGCATATGTAGCATACCTATCGTGGCAACAATCCCAGCCAAAGCATATACCCAACACTGGCATATCTATCATGGCACCGATCTCAGCCAAAGCATATACTACATATCTATCGTGGCATCCATCTCAACAATATAAAACTCATGAATGCACATGCATATGATGTCACCAATCATATAATACCATGCTCACATCATCATCACAACAAAATCATATACCTCGTACTTCAAAACGTACCTGTTCTGCGACACAAACGATATAAATTAGGCGTCACTGTCTAACTGCCTCGTTGTCCCGTCCCCTGTGATGATGCTACAACAATACCAACAATATATCATGTTATCTTAGTTATTAAAATCAAATTCTACAAAATTATAACATTTTTCAAATTTGGACCCTGGCGATCGGTCGCCTAAAGATTTGGTCCTAAGCGATCGATCTCTTAAGTTCACGCGATCGGTCGCCTACCCTTTGGTAAAACTTTCTGCCTCGAGGCGATCGATTGCCTACTTGAAGTGATCGATCGCTCAATGCACCGCCACTCTCATGTTTAGCCACCGGCGATCGATTGCCTCAAACGTCGAGATCAATTGTGATGTCCGGGAATTAATGGTGTTAATCCCGGTGTAGTATTAATCCTGGATGGATTTTTTTTAATTGTAGCAATTAGGAATTAATTGCGGTTTGGGTCTCCCGAGGTTGTTAGATTGGGCATTTGTGATCGTTGGATCCAAAGGTTGAGATTGTATTCTCATTTTGGTGGAAAGCCTATGATTTGGGTTTTTAGTGGGACTTGGAGTCCGGGGTGCCTTGTGTTGGGGCCAGTCTGGGGATTTGATGTTGGAGGGTGAGTTTTTGAAAACAGATGATTTTTAATGAATCATGATGTATTTGCGGAGGTTTTGGTGTGTTGGGGTATTTTGCTATATATACCCGTTGGACTCGGGATTCCGTCATTTGGAATCCATTTCTCTCCTCTCCTCCCCCTCTCACGCCACCTTCGCCCCAAACCCTTCCCCTTCCCTTTGGTTGAAGCAAAATCGTTAGAACTCGATTATGGGGGCCGGATTTCTTGAAGAAAGATAGGCATGGGACTCAAGGAAGGTTTGGCTTGGACTACGGAGACTTAAGGTACGTGGGACGTACAAGCATAACCTATTATAGTATTGCAACTGTAATATGCATGGTTTGTGATAATGGTATTAAATGGGCATTGGAATACATGGTGTATGGTAATGGTATTATATGGACATTGCAATATCTGGCATGTGGTAAGTATTGAAATGCATGGTGCATTATATTTACTTCAAATGGATAATGATATGCATGGTATATGGTAACTGTGATAAATAGACATACATTGGAAATCATAGGGTGCCGCTTTAGAGCGAGCAACGATTGGGTGTTGTCGCCGTTGAGCACTACCGGTTATGACGCCGCTATTGTTGAGCGTGCGCTGGGTTAAGAATGCCGCTATTGTGGAGCGAGCAATGTTACGGGAACATGGAATCCTTGGTTAAATATATGTGAAATCTATGGCCTATGTATAATGATTTTACATATTGATTATGGAGCTGACATGATAGAACTGTATTAGTTAATCTATATGGTGATTAACTGGCTTTGGGAATTTGATGAGTTTGGTTATTTTGAGAACAGGGACAATGCATGGGATCCCGGATGAGGGTATTGCCATCCAGGGAGTATCATTTAAATTATGGCATTTACATTCTGTAAATTATGAATTGCAATATTATTATTTTGTGATTGGTGGTATTGGTATGCTCACCCCGTGTGGGGGCTGTCTCTGTTGGGGCAGGTAACACAGGTGTAGCGGCTTTGGAGTCGAGCTCGGGCTTTTGGTTAGAGGTACTTCCAGGATCGAGGTACCAGAGCTGGTTGGATGGACGCTCAGATCCAGTGTTGAGATCGAGTTGTGCTTGGAAGGTGCTTCCAGGATAGAAGTACCAGTAGCGGTATCCGGTATAGTGTTTTATGCATCAAATACACGTTTATTCATTGAGTACACCTTACGTGTATATGGGATGTATAAATGGGCTATGGCCTCTTTCTGTTCATTATGGTTGCATGCAATTAATTATGGAAATTGCTAAATGAACTAAGAGCATATTAGTGTATTATGTGGGTGCATGTTATGTGAATAATAATGGTAGGGGGAATTTGAATATTGGGAATTGAATGCAAGAAATTTTCTGGGTAGCATACGGTGTTGCACTTGCATAGGGTTTTTCCCCTGATGGTATGATTATATGCACTCATGGTATGGCTTAATGCACTAATTACGGGTTAAGGGCACGGGGGTCCTTACATTAGTGGTATCAGAGCAGTGGTTAGCTCTTTGGGGCTGTTGAGGGCCTAGGAACATGTTATTGGGAATGAGAAGCACATACTTATGCATGATTGCTTATGTGCGTTTATGATATGTGTTCATCATTGGCATATGTGTTGCTAACCATGGTGGTTGCAGGGTCTTATGAGACATGGACTATGCATTACGGTTGCATAGGTATACATCGGAGTGATGATTTTAATGCTTTGCCGCTACATGTTGGAGCGAGGTGCATTAAAATACACTCATGGCGATGTTTATGGGAATACGGATTATGCATTACGGTTGCATGCACGTCGAAGCGATGATGCCGCTGTCGTGTCGAAGCGATGGTAAATGCCGCTGTCACGTCGAAGCGATGATGCCGCTGTCGTGCCGAAACAATTATTGAAATACGGGTTATGCATTACGGTTGCATGCATGGCGTAGCGATATGAATACTTGCCGCTGTCGTATTATAGCGATGAAGAATATTTGCCGCAAATATGTCGAAGCGAAGGAAAAATGCCGCTGTCATATTATTATTGCGAGGGATATTATGCCGCTAATACGTCGAAGCGAAGGGTATTTCCGCTGTCATGCCGGAATGATGGTAAATGCCGCTGTCGTGTCGAAGCGATGGTAAATGCCGCTGTCACGTCGAAGCGATGGTACCACCGTCATGTCGAAACGATGATGCCGCTGTCGTGTCGAAGCGATGATACATGCCGCTGTCACGTCGAAGCGATGATGCCGTTGTCATGACGTAGCGATGTGATCGGGAACAAAGTACTACATGAGTGTGAGTACCTCTTGAGTCCGCGATTAGCCGGGTATTTTATTGGCGATGGTTACGCCGGGTATTTTATTGGCGATGGTTCCGCCGGGTATTTTATTGGCGATGGTTACGCCGGGTATTTTATTGGCGATGGTTACGCCGGGTATTTTATTGGCGATGGTTACGCCGGGTATTTTGTTGGCGATGGTTACGCCGGGTATTTTATTGGCGACGGTTACGCCGGGTATTCTATTGGCGATGGTTTATACCGCCGGATATCTATAGCGACATTTTATGCCGCTGACTCCATGGCGAGGGATCATGCCGCTGATTCGATAGCGATGGATTATACCGCTATGTGTGTAGCACTGGATTATGCCGCCTACGAGCGATGGGTGCTGCTTATGTACCGCTGGTGGACGATGGATACAGGTATTCCGCTATCTCGATAGCGATGAGGTATGGCATATTACTTTTGTTATCAGTATGGTGATTATGGTGTATTATTATTTACCGTCATGTGTTTGACGATGAGATTATGGATGTCGTGTATCGACAGGTACCGTCATATGTTCGACGATGTTATTTGGGATAACTATGTGGACGCTTGGCGTCATTTTGGTGATTTATGCATTCATGTTTATGTATATGGTTGTATGGTTTGAGTGCCGATGGTGGGCACATGGTAGGGTCTGGGTATTTAGTTGACGAGACCTTTTGCCGAGCAGGTTTGCTCGATGGATCATTGATGCATTGTACCGGTGAGAGTACGCATCGTATTATGGAGGTATATTATTGACGAGCAATGATACCCTTGGGTATGCTCGCTGGGATGGCTAAGGCCAAGTGAATGGTGGTAAGAGTAGTCATTGAGGAAACTACTCGCTTGTTATTGTGATGAGGAGTAAACATGGTTACACCCACCCTAAGGGCGTGGAAGAAGTCCTAATGGATTAGGATTGCATGATAATTGAGCGTGGACGCCGGGTTGTCCAGTGTGCTTTGGTGTTTTAGAGATATGTTGGGCAATGACCCACAACTCTAATGGTTTGGGCGGTATGGTATACCGGGATGGAATGTGTGTCGCGTTAATAGGTTGGTATAAGCCTATGGGACCAGCGAATCACTAGCCAGGTATTGTTGCAGTGCTTTAGTGTGCTTGTGGTAGCTATTATAATGCTCGTTGGATTCGAGTTTGGTGAATCGTATGGTGATACGATGAGGGTTATGGTAGACTCTTGTAGTCTCTATGTGGCATGGTGTTTGAGGTAGGGAATACCTCACGGGGACGTTATACGTCATTGTTTTGAGGGACTTGTGCTGGGACAGCTCAAGTTTGTTGGTATTACCAACGTGAGTGTCAACAAGTCGTGGTTAGCTCTAGTTGAGCATCCTTGCATATGGCATGCAATGGGAGTCACAATGGTTTGTGAGATATAGTTAGTGGGGTGACACTACTATATTGATTTTTTTTTATCTCTTGGAGAGATTTGGATTGTACTGTCTTGGAGACAGCTTGCATCGGTCGTGGTTTGATTGTAAGTCAGCCATGGTAAGCATTACTGATGTTGGACCGAGTAATGGATTTCTTACCTCGGTGAGACGTTTGAGGAGACGTCTTCGGGGAGATGCTCGATTTTGGAGTACTATGGTATTAGTACAGAGCATCGTTGGAAGGTGTATACATGGCGTATACGGATTTTTGGATTGGGTAATGGTAGTATTGATGCACTACTCTAACCAATTGTATATTTCTGGGTTCCGGGATATGTTTTGGTATTAATATACCAGGTTTTCCGAACGGTAATTCGAGGATTGGAGGATCATGGATTCATGACTTCTTCCTTGAGAGGAAGACGGTATTGTGATTCCTACCGGTTGAATCTTTTGGGGAGATTCGTTATTTTGGTTCGTGTGGTGGTGATGTTGAAATCACACCCTTTGGTTTTGGTTTGTCAACCATCATTCTCCGTGGGGCGAGAATAATCGGGGTTTGACAGTTGGTTTTGGGATTTGGGTGTGATTGGAGATACCCGAGTCTATTGCATTGTGTATGCATGTTGTGATTGGTGTTTGGGCATGTATGCCGTGAGTGTATACGAATGCCAATGTTATTTTGTTCATTGTTGAACGTCGAGTTGTATGCTTGGTTTGGTGAATCTCCGGTGTGAGATTGTGGGACCTCGAGATCGGTAATCTCGCTGGCACGATGCATTCTGATGAATGATCGTGAGGGTTGTTTGACTTCCCCGGAGGAGGGATTGTTGTGTTTTGAAACCATGGTAGTTCTTGCTGGTTAATTCGATAGCCTCCCTGTTTTAGGATTGTAAAATCCCAGGATAGACAAGGGGTGGCCAGGACTCGGATTTGTTTGGTGTCGTGGTTGACACGCGTGGCGGGGATGCAAGTGATTGTTTTGCGTGACCTCTGTGGAACTTGAGACTTTGTGGAGTCTTGAGGGTGTGTCGGGACCAAGATATGATTTCTTGGAACACACCGGTGTAAACATCCTCGGTGATGTGTTTTGTGTGGATCAGTGACCGTGGGTAACCCGGTCCGGGTTGCAAGTGGTGCAACTACTCCTTTGGAGGAGATGGGCTGGGAAGCGGAACCGGATTTTCTGTGAGTATACTGTCGTATGCTAGTAGTCCTCATCATAACGATGCGTGTTAAGCATCGTGGACAAGTAATGGAGATATCATGGAGAGATATCTATGTCGAGATTAATGAAGGTTTGGTTGAGTTTCAGTCATGGTGGACTGACTTCTGGGACGATTCACGTCGAGGTATGTTGTTATCTTTCGGGTTGTATTGGTTTTGGCGGTTGCTCTATTTTAGGTCTTAGTGCGAGACTGGTATTCTCGCAGTTGTTAATTCGATTCTAAGGTGGTTCAGAATCGGGGTCTTGGCTTTGTTTTGTTTGTGTAGTCCTGGTGTTACGTGGAGTACACCGGTGCAATTTCGGGGACGAAATTTTATTAGTAGGGGATAATTGTGATGTCCGGGAATTAATGGTGTTAATCCCGGTGTAGTATTAATCCTGGATGGATTTTTTTTAATTGTAGCAATTAGGAATTAATTGCGGTTTGGGTCTCCCGAGGTTGTTAGATTGGGCATTTGTGATCGTTGGATCCAAAGGTTGAGATTGTATTCTCATTTTGGTGGAAAGCCTATGATTTGGGTTTTTAGTGGGACTTGGAGTCCGGGGTGCCTTGTGTTGGGGCCAGTCTGGGGATTTGATGTTGGAGGGTGAGTTTTTGAAAACAGATGATTTTTAATGAATCATGATGTATTTGCGGAGGTTTTGGTGTGTTGGGGTATTTTGCTATATATACCCGTTGGACTCGGGATTCCGTCATTTGGAATCCATTTCTCTCCTCTCCTCCCCCTCTCACGCCACCTTCGCCCCAAACCCTTCCCCTTCCCTTTGGTTGAAGCAAAATCGTTAGAACTCGATTATGGGGGCCGGATTTCTTGAAGAAAGATAGGCATGGGACTCAAGGAAGGTTTGGCTTGGACTACGGAGACTTAAGGTACGTGGGACGTACAAGCATAACCTATTATAGTATTGCAACTGTAATATGCATGGTTTGTGATAATGGTATTAAATGGGCATTGGAATACATGGTGTATGGTAATGGTATTATATGGACATTGCAATATCTGGCATGTGGTAAGTATTGAAATGCATGGTGCATTATATTTACTTCAAATGGATAATGATATGCATGGTATATGGTAACTGTGATAAATAGACATACATTGGAAATCATAGGGTGCCGCTTTAGAGCGAGCAACGATTGGGTGTTGTCGCCGTTGAGCACTACCGGTTATGACGCCGCTATTGTTGAGCGTGCGCTGGGTTAAGAATGCCGCTATTGTGGAGCGAGCAATGTTACGGGAACATGGAATCCTTGGTTAAATATATGTGAAATCTATGGCCTATGTATAATGATTTTACATATTGATTATGGAGCTGACATGATAGAACTGTATTAGTTAATCTATATGGTGATTAACTGGCTTTGGGAATTTGATGAGTTTGGTTATTTTGAGAACAGGGACAATGCATGGGATCCCGGATGAGGGTATTGCCATCCAGGGAGTATCATTTAAATTATGGCATTTACATTCTGTAAATTATGAATTGCAATATTATTATTTTGTGATTGGTGGTATTGGTATGCTCACCCCGTGTGGGGGCTGTCTCTGTTGGGGCAGGTAACACAGGTGTAGCGGCTTTGGAGTCGAGCTCGGGCTTTTGGTTAGAGGTACTTCCAGGATCGAGGTACCAGAGCTGGTTGGATGGACGCTCAGATCCAGTGTTGAGATCGAGTTGTGCTTGGAAGGTGCTTCCAGGATAGAAGTACCAGTAGCGGTATCCGGTATAGTGTTTTATGCATCAAATACACGTTTATTCATTGAGTACACCTTACGTGTATATGGGATGTATAAATGGGCTATGGCCTCTTTCTGTTCATTATGGTTGCATGCAATTAATTATGGAAATTGCTAAATGAACTAAGAGCATATTAGTGTATTATGTGGGTGCATGTTATGTGAATAATAATGGTAGGGGGAATTTGAATATTGGGAATTGAATGCAAGAAATTTTCTGGGTAGCATACGGTGTTGCACTTGCATAGGGTTTTTCCCCTGATGGTATGATTATATGCACTCATGGTATGGCTTAATGCACTAATTACGGGTTAAGGGCACGGGGGTCCTTACATCAATCGCCTCCTCTGTTTTCTGAAAAACCATGGCGATTTTCTACTTCTTTTCTTGGTTCTCCTTCTACAACACAATTCCAACCATAAAACTTTGCCCACTACAAGTTCTAACATCATATAAACATCTTTCTAGCATAGTTCCAATCATTCCTTTACATAATAACAAGTTTCAATTCAAGTCATAGAAGAATACTACCCATGCTTCAGGTTTCCATCAACGAAGCAAATATACATCATATATACTATGAAATTCTTACCAAGAGGATATGAATTCACTTCTCTCAACTTTTTACCAAGTGAAATCCAAGCCAAAAGATGCAAACCTAAGGAAGAAGCTAGAGAGGAGCTTGTTAGAGATTTGTAGGTGTTGATGGTGTATTATGTGTTTCAAATCTGATTTGTGTGAGATATAATCAGCCTTCAAATTCAACTCAAATTCACACCACATGCCAACTCCACTCAAATGCACATTCAAATGCCTCTCACATGCATGCTAAATGCACACCAATGTTAGATCCCACTATACATGTCATATACAACATGAATGTTCTTGATATATATTTATCAACCATGTAACACCATTTCAATTCAATTCTTAAATATAGGAAGGTGTTTGTCACCTCATAATTTCACCTGAATTGAAATCCTAATTATCTCCTCTCGAAATCACGACATACCATAATTATTTCATAAGTACGCCTTAACCATATCACATCATATCAAGGCATGACATTTCTCCCCTACTTATTGAATTTTGTCCTCGAAATTGCATATACATAAAATGTATATATCTATACTCAACTCAACAATCCTACTGCAAAAACATAAGAAACATGCTCATATATGCAACATTGCAGTACTTACTTACCAACAGTATCATAAAACTGTAAAGTCATACCAGCAAATAACTCAGATACTGCTGTATCATATGTTGCTCCGTCTCCCATGTTGCTCCGTCTCCCATGTTGCCTCCTCGACACCCCGTCGATCCCACTGTACCTTTACCATTGGTATCACTTTGTTACGCAATGTCCGCTCAGCTCTATCCAGAATCTTTACTGGTCGTTCCACATAAGACACATCTGTATCCAACTGTACTTCAGATGGTGGCAATACATGACCTGGATCTGGTTCATATTTCCTCAACAATGAAACATGAAACACATCGTGGATACTACTCAATGCTGGCGGTAGTGCTAAGCGATATGCCAACGTACCAATACGTTGCAACACCTCATACAGACCAACGTATCGTGGAGACAACTTTCCATGTTTACCAAATCGTACCACACCTTTAAAAGGTGAGATTTTCAAGAATACGCGATCACCAACTTGGAATTCAAGTGGTCTACGTCGTTTATTGGCATAAACAGCCTGTCTATCTTGAGCAGCTTGTAATTTCAATCTGATCAACTTCACTTTCTCCTCCATTTCACGTAGCATTTCTGGTCCATGGAGTGCAGTCTGATCAACATCATCCCAATATAATGGCGATCTACATCGTCGCCCATATAATGCCTCAAATGGGTCCATCTGTATACTAGTTTGATAACTATTATTGTATGAAAATTCCACTAATGGCAATGACTCTTGCCATGAGTTATCAAACTCCAATACACAGGCTTGTAACATATCCTCAAGCGTCTGTATCGTACGCTCTGTCTGTCCATCTGTCTGAGGATGATACGTTGTACTCAATCGTACTTCAGTCCTTAGCGCTGACTGTAATCCTTCCCAAAAATGAGAAGCAAATCGTGGATCTCTATCCGATACAATTGACACTGGTATGCCATGTAGTCTTACTACATTTTGAATGTATAATTGAGCCATCTTCAAATAGGTAAATGTCATACTGTAAGGTATAAAGTGGGCTACTTCGTCAATCTATCAACAATGACCCAAATCGCATCAAAGCCAGAGGAAGTCCTTGGCAAATGGGTAACAAAATCCATTGTAACATGTTTCCATTTCCATTGAGGAATCTCCAAACTCCTCAATTCACCTCCTGGTCTTTGTCGTTCTGCTTTTACTTGTTGACAGATCAAACACCATTTTACGAAGTTCAGTACATCCTGTTTCATGCGTTTCCACCAAAATTGGTTACGCAAATCTTTATACATTTTCTTTCCTCCAGGATGTACTGTAGCGACTACAATGCGCACGTTGTAGTATTCTTGGCGTAATCCTAATGCAGCAGGTACTACCCAACAGTTTCTATACTTCAAAGTTCCATCACTTGCAAGTACAAATTGAGATGTTTGTCCTTGACATATCATTTCCTTCCAGTGTTGTACCTCATCATCAGTACCTTGTGCCATTCTAATTTTCTCAAAGATATCGGGTTCAACCAACAATGTTGATACCCGTACTGGCTCTGTATCTATAACAAACTCATAACCTAAGGTACAACAAGAAGTCATCAAAGCTGATAAATGTATCATCTCATCAGCAGTATTATGAACTTTTCGACTTAACGCGTCTGCTGTGAGATTAGCCTTTCCTGGATGATATTCGATCTCACAATCATAATCCTTCAAGAGATCCATCCATCTCCTTTGCCTCATATTCAACTCTGTTTGAGTGAATAAAAACTTTAAACTTTTATGATCAGTATAAATGCTAAACAACGTACCATATAAATAGTGTCGCCATATCTTCAAGGCAAAGACAATGGCAGCTAACTCTAGATCATGTACTGGATATTTCATTTCATGTGGCTTCAACTGTCGTGATGCATAAGCCACTACATGTTTATCCTGCATCAAAACACAACCCAAACCAAGTAATGATGCATCTGTGTAAAGAGCAAACCTGTCATGCTCTGATGGAATGATCAACACTGGAGCAGTAGTTAACCGATGTTTCAATTCCTGAAAACTATGTTCACATGCGTCTGACCATCGAAATGGTACTCCCTTCTGTGTCAGCTCTGTGAGTGGTTTGGTAATTACTGAAAAACCTTCAACAAATCGTCTATAATATCCAGCCAAACCTAAGAAACTACGAATTTCTGGCACAGAAGTAGGTGATGACCAATTCAACACCGCTTCTATCTTTCTCGAATCAACTGATATACCATCCTTAGAGATCACATGTCCCAAAAATCCGACACTGGTCAACCAAAACTCACACTTACTGAGTTTGGCATATAGCTGATGTGTTCTCAATACCTATAACACCAGATGTAAATGTTGGACATGGTCAGTTTCAATCCGAGAATAGATCAATATATAATCAATGAATACAATGACAAATTGATCAAGGTAATCCTGGAAAACTCGATTCATCAAGCTCATGAAGACAGCTGGAGCATTCGTTACACCAAATGGCATCACTAGGAACTCATAATGTCCATAGCGAGTTCTAAATGCTGTCTTCTGTACATCTCCTTCATTCACACGTATCTGATGATATCCAGATCTCAAATCAATCTTAGAATAGATTGTAGATCCCTGTAACTGATCAAACAAATCATTAATACGAGGAAGAGGATATTTATTCTTTATAGTTACCTTGTTCAATTGTCTGTAGTCAATGCAAAGTCGCATTGAACCATCCTTCTTCTTAACAAATAATACCGGAGCACCCCAAGGCGATACACTAGGACGTATGTACCCCTTGTCCAATAGATCTTGCAATTGAGTTTTCAATTCTTTCAATTCCGATGGTGCCATTCGATATGGTGCTCGTGAAATTGCAGAAGTACCAGGCACTAATTCAATACCAAACTCTACTTCTCGACTTGGTGGAAAACCAGGAATCTCATATGGAACTACATCTGCATACTCTGCAACCACTGGTATATCCTCCACTCTTCTTTCTACTTTCTTATCTGTGACATCTATCGCATATATCACATATCGCGTATGTCCACTTTCTAACAAACGGGACATTCTAAGAGCAGATATCAATGGAATCTTGGCACGTGATCCTTGTCCATAGAATATCTATTGATTTCCAGTATCAGACTGAAATCTCACTGTCTTTTGACAACAATCTACAACAGTTTTATAACTGCTCAACACATCAATACCCAGAATGCAATCAAAATCCATCATATCTAACACAATCAAATCAGCTTGTATTTCATACTCAGCATCAAACTGAATAACACAAGCAGACACACTCTGACTAACCATTACAGTAGTTCCTGGGTGTCGAGACATACAGAGGCATCAACAGTGGAGACGAGCATATATGATACCGGTCAATAAACGCTTGTGCAACAAATGAATGTGATGCACCAGTATCAATCAAAAGTAAAGCAGGATAAGTAAATAAACTACACTTACCCGCAATTACATCATCAGGAGCTGCCTCTGCTTGCTCCTTATTCAGTGCATACACCTGAGCCTGAGGTGGTCCTGTTCTCTGTCCTCCACCAGTCCGTGGAACACCCTGTGGTCTCTGCTGCACTGTACTCTCTGATATATTCCCTCTCACCTGTTGTCCCCCAGCTTGAGGACAATCTCTAATCATGTGTCCTGTCCTCCCACAGCGGAAACAAACTGGAGTATCAAGTTGTGGACAATCTCGTTTAAAATGTGGGCCTCCACATTTCAAACATTGTAGCCCTCGACCACTGCTACTACTAATACCTTGGGACTGTCCCTTTGAACCTCGTTCACTACCCTTTCGCATAATAAACTGCTTTCCACTAAATCTAGAGGAAGATGCACCACCTCATGATGATTTAAATGGTTCTCCTCTAGGTCTCATATCTGATGTAGGTGGTTGGGATTGTCCCACATCCTTGTACACTCCAACTGCAATCTCAGCCATTTCGGCTCTAGTCAATGCTTCTTCATATGATGTAGGGTTATTAGAAATTACCCTATCAAACAACTCAGGCCTCAAGCCCTTCACAAACTGTCTGATCTTTGCCTTTGTGTTTGCAGCGATATGTGGTACATACCGTAGCAATGAAGAATATTGCACAGCATAATCAGACACTGTCATTGATCCCTATCTCAAATTGGTAAATTCATCCTCTTTCTTCTGCCTTGCAGCAACCGAGAAATAGTGATCAAGAAACTTAGTTCTGAATACATCCCAATTTACTGTTTGTCCTTGAGCTCTCAGCTCAATCAATGTTGATTTCCAACACATCATTGCTTTCTTTGCTAATTGGAATTCTGCCAAACGTATCCAGGCGGATTTGGCACATGGCGCTGACACAAAGATCTGTTCAATCCGTTCCAACCATTCCTCTGCTTGTTCCCCTGATTCCTTACCCTCAAAGCGAGGTGGCTGATAACTCAAAAACTGTGTTAAAGTTACTCCCCAGGTAACAGTACCTGTTCTACTGGCCCTTGCCCAAATGATGGTGTTGGCACAGGCGCCAATCCAACACTCGCATTGCCACTCATGGCATCCCCAACCTCATCATGTGGTACTCTGTCTGCCATTGCTGCAATTACAGGTTACCAACAATAACAAATATATAAAGCATGTCAGTATAACATTATATCATGACTCATAACATGCTTTCAACGTATTAGGCAACTCCCTAATACACTTCTTCTACCCTTGTTCACCCCATTCTCGAACCACTGCTCTGATACCACTAATGTGGGGTCCTCGTTACTTAATCCATTATGTATCAGTTCATTATACATATGTGAGTCAGAATTAAGTAAAACATACACTGATTAAGAGTTTAGTTATGTAGGTTGTTACAAATTAACAAAAACCATGTCAATAATACACATCATATATACAGCACAACAACCTAAATCAACACTCCTAAGCAGTGGTTCAGCTCGCAGCGGAAAACGACTCACAATCACGTCCTCTCACGTCTATGAGTCCCTACAGAAACAATCACACAACATGAGTATAGATACAAAACCATCCCAGTGAGATATCAATACAAAACATAAACGATAAAGCACTATAAACATCAAATGTGATTGTCCTGTATCATGCATTATCAAATGCAATTATGTCATGACATGTCTCATCTCATCTCCTGTTATAACCAGACCAATATGATATGCCTATCTCAGCTCAATATGTCAGTGGAACCTCCTCACATCTTCAAATTAGCAGCTTATATCATAGTACCGTCCTTACATGTTATAACAGCCAGAGCATATACCCAACCGGCGTATATCTCTCATGCCAAAGCATATGTAGCATACCTATCGTGGCAACAATCTCAGCCAAAGCATATACCCAATACTGGCATATCTATCGTGGCACCGATCTCAGCCAAAGCATGTACTACATATCTATCATGGCATCCATCTCAACAATATAAAACTCATGAACGCACATGCATATGATGTCACCAATCATATGATACCATGCTCACATCATCATCACAACAATATCATATACTCGTACGTCAAAACGTACCTGTTCTGCGACACAAACGATATAAATTAGGCGTCACTGTCTAACTGCCTCGTTGTCCCGTCCCCTGTGATGATGCTACAACAATACCAACAATATATCATGTTATCATAGTCATTAAAATCAAATTCTACAAAATTATAACATTTTTCAAATCTGGACCCTGGCGATCGATCTCATGTTTTGAGGCGATCGGTCGCCTAAAGATTTGGTCCTAAGCGATCGATCTCTTAAGTTCACGCGATCGGTCGCCTACCCTTTGGTAAAACTTTCTGCCTCGAGGAGATCGATTGCCTACTTGAAGCGATCGATCGCTCAATGCACCGCCACTCTCATGTTTAGCCATAAGCGATCGATTGCCTCAAACGTCGCGATCGATCGCCTCCTCTGTTTTCTGAAAAACCATGGCGATTTTCTACTTCTTTTCTTGGTTCTCCTTCTACAACACAATTCCAACCATAAAACTTTGCCCACTACAAGTCCTAACATCATATAAACATCTTTCTAGCATAGTTCCAATCATTCCTTTAAATAATAACAAGTTTCAATTCAAGTCATAGAAAAATACTACCCATGCTTCATGTTTCCATCAACTAAGCAAATATACATCATATATACTATGAAATTCTTACCAAGAGGATATGAATTCACTTCTCTCAACTTTTTACCAAGTGAAATCCAAGCCAAAAGATGCAAACCTAAGGAAGAAGCTAGAGAGGAGCTTGGTAGAGATTTGTAGGTGTTGATGGTGTATTATGTGTTTCAAATCTGATTTGTGTGAGAATAATCAGCCTTCAAATTCAACTCAAATTCACACCACATGCCAACTCCACTCAAATGCTCATTCAAATGCCTCTCACATGCATGCTAAATGCACACCAAGGTTAGATCCCTGATCGCTTTTATTTTAAACAGTTATTTCCAGTCTAGCGATTTATGTATTGCAAGTGCACGGTGTCAAGTTTTAGTATAGATAGGAAGATACGGATTGTCTAACCCACAGAGACTAACAAGTAAGTACCAAATAAGATGTCTTTTAACTATATTTAACCTACGATAATAAATTGATAATTAAACTAAACTAAATTAAACTACTCTAATCCAACCAAGTCAATAAAAGTAAACGAGAAAAATCCACAAGATAAGATTATCGAGACTTTGGCTCACCAATGTAATTCCCTACAATTCTCGATTGAATATTCAAATATTTCTAAGGTGACGAGTTCTCCCAATTTATCTAATACACTCTCTCGAGCTATATTAAACCTAACACCAAATTGCAGTAAGTAACTCTCGTTCACTTATTTAACAATTCAATGTTGCATAAGATCCATGAAAACTCCTAGCTTTCAATTACTAGAATCTATGGCTATCACGCATGTATTTGACGTCATCTCTCGATCTCGGTCTTAAATCCATGGTATGAGTTATTAATTTTGTATCATAAAATCATCTCTCGATCTCAATTACGATACTAACATCATTCAAAGGTGATCAAACCTCCAAAAGCATGAAGAACATAAAACATACGCAAAGAATTATAAGAATTCAATCATTAAATCATCAAATCGAAGGTTCATAACAAAGGTTCGTCTAGCCTCGATAAATAAAATTAGTTCCTCATAATAAATCAAAACACAACAAAACTAAGAATTTAAAGACAAAGAAAAACTCCCAGCATCGACTTCGGTTGTAGATCTTCACTCCTTCTCTTGCTTCCTTCTCGATCGTCTCTTTTTATCGCCTTGTTGGGTTGTTCCAATTCCTAGGGTGAAGTGGTGATGATGGATGATGGTGATGGAAGGATGGAGGTTGATGATGGGGAAGAAAAGGTGGACGTGTGAGAGGAGTGAAGGAAAGAGAGGTTTGGATGGTGAATGGGTGTATGATATATGGAAGAAAGGTGGAGGTTATGGTGGACGTGAGATGGATTGGAGGAAGAAGATGGTGTGTGGTTTGGATGGTGAATGGGTATGGAGGTGTGGAGGCTTTTCCTAGGGTTCAAAATCTAATATGGGTTGTGATTTTGTGTATAATATATAGGGGAAAGAATTATGGACTTCCCTATTGCATCCAAACTCTACAAGGAATGTATTTTAATGAAAACTGCTCGTCCCGATCGATCCGAACAGAAGAGCCGATCGATCGAGCCTTCCAGTAAGATTTTCGCTCAATTTTCAGCCTTTCTCGATCGATCGGAAAAGCTTGCTCGATCGATCGGAAATCACAGTAAGTTTCTTCGCCTTTTTCAGCTTCTGGCGAGTTTCGTATTTTGGCCGTAACTTTCTCATACAAACTCCGAATTTGATGAATCAGCTGTCCACGTGAAGATAAGAGAAAGTTCTAGAACTTTTATATGGACCACATTTCCAAAACATGGCTTGAACATATAGTAATTTGAGGAGAAAGGAGCAACATGTGTCTTGGATTCTGGTTTCTTCCTCTTTTCTTCAACTTTATTCATTTTTTCATCATTTTAGCTTGATTTCCTGAAATAGAGAAATATATACCATAAACCATAAAATTATCCAAGAATCAACACGAAAACATATACATATCATAGCATAAAAACGCGTAATATTCAACCCTATCAACTCCCCCAAACTTATCACTTAATCGTCCTCGATTAAGCATTAAAATCACAAGGTAGAGTTCATTCTTGATACTTGAAACAATTATTTCATGACTTATTTTATTCTCAGAAATCTCATGCACATATACAAAAGTTGACAAGACATGTTTTCTCCTAATTCAAGCAACATATCTCAAAATCGGAACGTGTGTGTGTGATATAGTCAGTCTCAAGTTTCATGCACATATTCAAGATCAAATCATGTTAATCAACTCAAAGTCGAGATTATTATCAAGCACCCTATAAGCCTATTTTCAAACAACTTCTCCACTAATGATAGATAGTTACTCCCTAGACTTGGATCAAAAGGACTTTTTAAGCTTGTAATGTAAGGCCTTTGGTGTTGGCTTCAAAGAAAGATAGGATAAGCGCAAAGAAGAGAGTATAATCATTTACAATTCAAATGTTTCGCACACATCGAGCTTCTCTCCTTTTTCTTTTATAGCCTTGGCCACTTTGGGTCTTATATGTTTATTTTTTTCTTTTCAAGGCTCTTTGTCTATCTTTTTCTTTTCTCATTCATCAATATTTTTCAATAAGCTCATCAGGATATAACAATTTACGTGCATCGAATGGAATTCATTATACTCTCTTAGGGTAAGGATAACTTTTTCATTTAGGCTCAAATAAGGGTAAGTATAATGAGTTTGCCAAGAATGTCGAATGGGGTCTAATTATATGCAATGCATATACCATTCTTTTTTCAATAAAGCTCAAATAGGACACTAGGGATTGATATAGACTAGGTAAGCTTGAAAGGCTCAAACGTGTCAAAGATCGCCTAGATCATTTCCAAGTCAAGTTTGTAACTATAAAATTTCGCCTCAAAGTGTCATCATCAAATAAGTTCTATGATAGCTCTAAGATGCTCAAGACAAATCATCAAGTTCACAACAATTATCACTATTCAACATGCAATCCACAAGATCATGACTCTCTGTGCTCAAAGTATTCTTCATTCTTGACATGCTAACTCAAATTAGGATATTCATGTACAAGTCCAATCACAAATCAAGTTCATATGCATAGTGAGATCAAAATCCTCATTGAATAGTCACTACTATAATTCATTCTTTTCTCAAGTTTGAACTCACAAAAAAAAATTTTTTAGCTCATAATAATCGGACGATTCAAGTGTCATTTCAGCACACAACATGTAGTTAAAACTAGTAAAACATGCAAGCTACTACTCCCCCAAACTTAAATCAACATTGCCCTCAATGTTTAAAAGAATCAAAAGGGAAAAAGTGAACTCCCCTGATCAAGACGCTTGCATGAGGGTTGAGGAAGATTTGCTTTTGAAAGCTCCACTGTTGTAGGGGTTCATCGCTCCAACCAAGTACCTAGCAAGAGAAGAATGCAAATGGTAAAATCGTCGACTTGAGAGATAAACAAAACTAAAATGCAAAAACTGAAAAAGTAAAATAAAACTAAATAACTAAAGGATACGCTTGGGTTGCCTCCCAAGAAGCGCTGATTTTTAGTTGTCGGCTTGACCATCAGAAGCAACCATAAAAGAGCGGCTGCCGCCCATAGTAAGTATCGTATGATACCACTAATGGGTCTTCATTCAGTATGCCCTCAAGATTGGCAAGATTGTAGCAGTGTAAGCTCGTCGCTCCAACAACTTTCTTCATGAAATAGTAGGCATGAGAGAATGATTCTTGACTTGGCTTCATATCTTGGAGGGCGTAGTGCGGTGAAGTTGGCATCGATGAAAAGAAAGGATCCACATATGGCATAGAACATATCTCCATCGATGGGTGCATATCAAAGTTCTCAAAAATCTCCTCCTCCAACATCACTTTTGGCTCGTCTTCCCGTATGATTTCCTCGGTTGAGTTTTCTACAGTAGGCTCAAACACTTCAAGTGGCTCAACTTCCCTTGACTTCTCCACATAAGTAGGATCACTCCCCCAAACTTGATTAGTTGAGTGATCATCATCATGTAACCAGGCCTGATTCTTAGATCTTGTCTCCTCTTCTTGGCAGCTCATTGAAATGTTTTCCACAAGGATTGATAATTGCTGCTCTAGGTGATGTATAAAATTTGTCTGGTTTTCTAAATGTTGCTCAGTTGACGCCATGAATCTAAGTAACATATCCTCTGATTGAGCCAATACTTCTGCCGAACTATCTATCTTCTCTCCTTGATGCTCAAATGGTTGTGGCGTATCAATAGGGTAGCGAGGCTCCGGTGGGTATTGGTGACTCCATCCTTGTAGTGAAGGATCACAATGCCAGTGATGATCGAAGTCCGCCATATCATTGAACATGTGCACCACACTGTCCTCATCTCTATCAACCAGGGGACTCCCAATCATCAGTGCTCTGCTCAATACCCATTCTCGTGTCTGTGCATCCAACCCTTTGAAGAAATATTGCAGGAGAGTGTAGTTCGAAAAGTTGTGATACCGGAATGTGTTGGCCAATTCATTGAATCTCTCCCAAACAGCGTAGAACGGCTCGGAACGTTGTTGGGCAAAGCTTGTGAAGGCTTGTTGATGTAGCATCTCCAAATACCTCACAAGACAAACAAACAAAATAATTTAATAACTTTTTTTTTTTTCAAAATAAATATATACAAAGGGAAAAATGGTTAAATTACAGTCAAAGCTTCTCGTATGATATTACTAAAGTTAGTCCCCGGCAACGGCGCCAAAAACTTGATCGCTTTTATTTTAAACAGTTATTTTCAGTCTAGCGATTTATGTCCGCAAGTGCACGGTGTCAAGTTTTAGTATAGATAGGAAGATACGGATTGTCGAATCCACAGAGACTAACAAGTAAGTACCAAATAAGATGTCTTTTAACTATATTTAACCTACGATAATAAATTGATAATTAAACTAAACTAAATTAAACTACTCTAATCCAACCAAGTCAATAAAAGTAAACGAGAAAAATCCACAAGATAAGATTATCGAGACTTTGGCTCACCAATGTAATTCCCTACAATTCTCGATTGAATATTCAAATATTTCTAAGGTGACGAGTTCTCCCAATTTATCTAATACACTCTCTCGAGCTATATTAAACCTAACACCAAATTGCAGTAAGTAACTCTCGTTCACTTATTTAACAATTCAATGTTGTATAAGATCCATGAAAACTCCTAGCTTTCAATTACTAGAATCTATGGCTATCACGCATGTATTTGACGTCATCTCTCGATCTCGGTCTTAAATCCATGGTATGAGTTATTAATTAAGTATCATAAAATCATCTATCGATCTCAATTACGATACTAACATCATTCAAAGGTGATCAAACCTCCAAAAGCATGAAGAACATAAAGCATACGCAAAGAATTATAAGAATTCAATCATTAAATCATCAAATCGAAGGTTCATAACAAAGGTTCGCCTAGCCTCGATAAATAAAATTAGTTCCTCATAATAAATCAAAACACAACAAAACTAAGAATTTAAAGACAAAGAAAAACTCCCAGCGTCGACTCCGGTTGTAGATCTTCGCTCCTTCTCTTGCTTCCTTCTCGATCGTCTCTTTTTATCGCCTTGTTGGGTTGTTCCAATTCCTAGGGTGAAGTGGTGAGGATGGATGATGGTGATGGAAGGATGGAGGTTGATGATGGGGAAGAAAAGGTGGACGTGTGAGAGGAGTGAAGGAAAGAGAGGTTTGGATGGTGAATGGGTGTATGATATATGGAAGAAAGGTGGAGGTTATGGTGGACGTGAGATGGATTGGAGGAAGAAGATGGTGTGTGGTTTGGATGGTGAATGGGTATGGAGGTGTGGAGGCTTTTCCTAGGGTTCAAAATCTAATATGGGTTGTGATTTTGTGTATAATATATAGGGGAAAGAATTATGGACTTCCCTATTGCATCCAAACTCTACAAGGAATGTATTTTAATGAAAACTGCTCGTCCCGATCGATCCGAACAGAAGAGCCGATCGATCGAGCCTTCCAGTAATATTTTCGTTCAATTTTCAGCCTTTCTCGATCGATCGGAAAAGCTTGCTCGATCGATCGGAAATCACAGTAAGTTTCTTCGCCTTTTTCAGCTTCTGGCGAGTTTCGTATTTTGGCCGTAACTTTCTCATACAAACTACGAATTTGATGAATCAGCTGTCCACGCGAAGATAACAGAAAGTTCTAGAACTTTTATATGGACCACATTTCCAAAACATGGCTCGAACATATAGTAATTTGAGGAGAAAGGAGCAACATGTGTCTTGGATTCTGGTTTCTTCCTCTTTTCTTCAACTTTATTCATTGTTTCATCATTTTAGCTTGATTTCTTCCCTTTTATGAATTTCAACATTGATTCCTGAAATAGAGAAATATATACCATAAACCATAAAATTATCCAAGAATCAACATGAAAACATATACATATCATAGCATAAAAACGCGTAATATTCAACCCTATCAATCCCACTATACATGTCATACACAACATGCATGTTCTTGATATATATTTATCAACCATGTAACACCATTTAAATTCAATTCTTAAATATAGGAAGGTGTTTGTCACCTCATAATTTCACCTGAATTGAAATCCTAATTATCTCCTCCCGAAATCACGACATACCGTAATTATTTCATAAGTACGCCTTAACCATATCACATAATATCAAGGCATGAAAGTTACAGAGAATTAAATAAGATCACAATCAAGAACAAGTATCCCCTTCCAATGATAGATGACCTTTTCGACAACTCAAGAAAGCCAAGGTCTTTTTCTGAACTTGATCAGAGGTTGGGTTATCATCAACTCAAGATTAAGGCAGAGGACATTCCGAAGACTGCCTTCCGAACTACATATGGAATTATAGTTCACATTGATGCCATTTGGCATGACTAATGCTCCAGCCGCATTCATGGATATGATGAGCAGAGTATTCAAGCCCTTTTTTGGACAAAATCGTTGTTGTGTTCATCGACGACATTCTTGTTTATTCATCGAGTAAAGAAGAACATGAGGATCACCTTCGCCTCACTCTCCAAAACTTAAGAGAGAAAAAGCTTTCTGCCAAGTTGACAAAATATGAATTTTGTCTAGAGAGCGTCGCATTCTTAGGGCATATCATATCAGAAGCAGGCGAATCCGTAGACCCTAAGAAGGTGGAAACAATTATGGACTGGCTGATACCAAAGGTTGTGACTGTGATCTGAAGTTTCTTAGGTTAGCTGGCTATGATCAGAAATTTGTCGAAGGATTTTCTTCGATAGCTGTACCCAGTACGAGACTCACACAAAAGAACCTCAAATTCAACTGGAGCAAAGAGTGTGAGAAAAGCCTCGGGGATTTTGAAGAAAAAGCTAGTATCTACACCTGTGTTAATACTACCGACTGAAGGTATGGATTTTACTATTTACAATGATGCATCGAAGGAAGGACTAGTATGTGTGCTTACACAAGAAAGGAGAGTTATTGCTTATGCATCAAGACAGTTTAAGCCTTATGAGCAAAACTACCCTATACATGATCTTGTGTTAGCCGCCGTAATATTTGCTTTGACGATTTGGAGGCACTACCTCTAAAGCGCTAAGAGTGAGGTATTCACTGAACATCAAAACTATCAACTACCATCCCGGGAATCAAGTTAAACATTGATAGAGACTCTAGTTTGACAAAATTAAAAGAGCAAGTCAAAGAGGGGAAGATCTCTGAGTTTAGTCTGACAAAGACGAAATCATATGGATGAAAGGACGATTATGTGTGCCAGATGTCGATGACATTGGACAAGAAGTGATGTCTGAAGCACATACATCAAAATTTTCAGTCTACCCCGAGAGTATGAAAATGTATAAAACTTCTGCTGGAATGGAATGAAGAAGGGCGTTGCTGAATTTATCGCCCTATGATTAATATGCCAACAAGTTAAAGTTGAGAACCAACAACCTGAAGGGTTGCTTCAACCTTTGGAAATTCCAGTGTGGAAGTGGGAACATATCTCCATGGACTTCGTCGTAGGATTGCCGAAATCACGGAGGAGTCATAATGGAATATGGGTAATTGTGGATACCACAAAATCCGTACATTTCCTATCTGCCCCTATGAATTACATATTGGATAAGTTGGCAACCTAGTACATGTACAATATTGTTTGACTACATGGAGTGCCAGTGAGCATTTTATCAGACAGAGATCCCAGGTAACTCTTAGTACTATTTATCACCCGTAAACTGATGGCCAAACCGAGAGAATAATCCAGACTCTCGAAGATATGCTAAGAGCTTGTACCATGGATTTCATTGCACATTGGAGTGAACTCCTACCCTTAATTAAGTTGTCTTACACCAATAGCTACCATATCAGTATTGGATGTCGCCATACGAGGCATTGTATGGATGCAAATGTTGATCACCTCTATATTGGGATGAAGTAGGAGAAAAAACTATCACTGAACCTAAGTTAGTGATAAGTGTGATTTTTACACTTAATTTGATATATGATTAGGGGTGTTTTTGTAGTGATTCCTATAAAATATTACACATTTTGGTATATATTTGTATATGTCAGGAATCTAGGTCCAAATGCATAAAAGTGGATGAAATGGACTTAAAAATGCTGAAAAGGACCAAACTGAGCAAATCTGGAAAAGGAGGGACCAAATCGCAAGATTGGAGATTTGAGGTCTGCGATCGATCGCCAACTTACGAAGATCAATCGCCACCATCCAGAATGTTTCCGCGATCGATCGCCAAATGACGAAGATCGATCGCCAAACCCGAAAATTTTGAGATTTTGTTTCCTTCTTGGTTATTTTGTGTCCAAACTTTACAAAACTCCTTCACCACTATTTATATTAGGTTTTGGACGAAAATAGGGACTTTTTATCATATTTTACACCCTAGGAATAGCCTCCATCCATCCTCCCATCCTCCATATCATCATCATCCACCTCCATCCATCAACCATCCAAGGATTTTGGAACACCTTCAACAAGACGATTCAAGAGACGATCGAGAAGGAAGCGAGAGAGGGAGCAAGGATCTACGAACGAAGTCGACATCGGGAGTTTATTCTTGTCTTTTAATATTAGTTTTGATTTGTTTTGATTTACTATGTTGAACTAATTTATTTATCGAGGCTAGGCGAATCCTTTGTCAAGAACCTATGATTTGATGATTTATTTGATTGAATTCCTTTAATTCCGTGTATAATTTATTGATCTTCATGCTTTTGAGGGGTTGATCACCCTTGAATGATTGTTATATTGCGATTGAATTGACCATAGGATATTGCAATACGATAGAGTAAATTATACCGTGGGTTTTAGGTTGAGACGGACCAAGTAAAATCTAGCACACGTGTGATAGCAATAGATTTACCAAAATCGAAGGCTAGTAGTTTTCATAGATCTTTATTCGATATTAATTGTCCAATAAGGACACGGGAGTGCTTTACTGCAATATTAATATTAGACTTGTTATAACTGGACCAAAGTATAACGAATGCATTAGGAAAACTCGTCACCTTAGAAATTTTTGGATATTCAATCGAGAATTGTAGGGGATTGCATTGGTGAGCCAAAGTCTCGATAATCTTCTCTTTTTACTTTTATTGACTTGGTTGGATTAGTAGTTAATTTAATTAATTAGTAGTTTAATTATTAATTAAATTTCGTATGTTAAATATAGTTAAAAGCGTCTTATTTGATACTTACAGTTAGTCCCTGTGGGTTCGACAACCTGTTCTTCATTTACTCTACTAAAACTTGACAACCGTGCATTTGCGGTACATAAATCGCTACACTGAAAATAACTGTTTAAAATAAAAGCGATCAAGTTTTTGGCGCCGTTGCCGGGGACTAACTTTAGTAATATCATACGAGAAGCTTTGACTGTAATTTA
Organism: Haberlea rhodopensis; assembly: GCA_907163345.1. NCBI lineage: Eukaryota > Viridiplantae > Streptophyta > Magnoliopsida > Lamiales > Gesneriaceae > Haberlea > Haberlea rhodopensis. The sequence continues at coordinate 447,048 of CAJQUN010000068.1, forward strand.
ACCATTTTTCTTCTTTGTATATATTTATAAAAAAAAAAACTATATTTAATTGTTTTATTTGTTTTCCTTGCGAGGTACTTGTGATGCTTCATCAACAAGTCTTCACAAGATTTGCCCAACAATATTCAGAGCCGTTTTATGCAGCTTGGGGAAGATTCAATGAATTGGCAGACAGATTCCGGTATCACAACTTTTCGAACTATACTCTTCTGCAATATTTCTTCAAAGGTTTGAATGCACAGACACGAGAATGGGTATTTAGCGGAGCACTGGTGACTGGGAGTCCTCTGGTTGATAGAGATGAGGACAGTGTGTTACACCTGTTCAATGATATGGCGGACTTTGATTATCAATGGTATTGTGATCCTTCACTACAAGGTTGGAGTCACCAATACCCACCGGAGCCTCACTACCCTATTGATAAGCCCCAACCATTTGAACATCACGAAGAGAGGAGAGATAGTTCTGCAGACGTCACTACTCAGCTAGAGGATATCTTAATAAGATTTATGGCATCAACTGAGAACAGTTTGGAGTGCCAAACCAACTCTATGCGCCACCTGGAGCAGCAAATGACAGTCCTTATGGAAACAATTTGAACTAGCTGCCAGGAGGAAGAGACGAGAGCTACCAATAAAGAGGCGACGAATCGAGTTTGGTTATATGATGATGATCACTCAACCAACCAAGTTTGGGGGAGTGATCCTACTCATGTGGAAAAGTCAAGGGAACTTGAGCCTCTTCAAGAGATTGAGCCTACTTTAGAGATGCTATCCGAGGAGTTCTCATGTGAAGATGAGTCGAGTGTGATGTTGGAGAAGGAAGAGACTTCCGAAGATTCTGATTTGAGCCCATCGATGGAGACATGTTCTATGCCATATGTGGATCCGTATTTTCCATCGATGCCAATTTCACCGCACTACATCCTCCAAGATATGAAGCCAACTCAAGAATCGTTCTCCCATGCCAACCACTTCAAGAATGTTGTTGGTGCGACGAGCCTACACTGTTACAATCATGCCAATATTGAGGGCATACTGAATCAAGACCCGTTAGTTGTATCATACGATACTTACTATGGGCGGCAGCCGCTCTTTGAAGGTTGCTTCTGATGGTCAAGCCGAAGACTAGAAATCAGCGCTTCTTGGGAGGCAACCCAAGCGTATCCTTTTGCTATTTAGTTTTGTTTTATTTTCAGTTTTTACATTTAGTTTGTTTATCTCTCGAGTTGACTATTTTACCATTTGCATGCTTCTCTTGCTAGGTACTCATTTGGAGCGATGAACCCCTACAACAGTGAAGTTTTCAAAAGCCAATCTTCCTCAACCCTCATGCACGCGTCTTGATCAGGGGAGTTTACTGTTTCCCTTTGATTCATTTCAACATTGAGGACAATGTTTGATTTAAGTTTGGGAGAGTGGCTTGCATGTTTTACTTGTTTTAACCACATGTTGTGTGCTTAAATGACACTTGAATCGTCCGATTATTATGAGCTAAATTTTTTTTTTTATGAGTTCAAACTTGAGAAAAGAATGAATCATAGTAGTGGTCTCTATTCCATTAAGATATTAATCTCACTACGCATGTCAACTTGAGTTTTGAGGATTGTAAAACTTGTTTGTGAATATCTTGTTTTGAGTTAGCATGTCAAAGATGAGGAATACATTTAGAACATATGAGTCACAATCTTGTGAATTGCATTTGTGGTAGTAAAAATCTTCGTGAATTTGATGAATTGTTTTGAACATCTTAGAGTACCTTAGAAACTATTGGATGATGACACTTTGAGGCGAAATTTTATAGTTATGAACTTGACTTGGAAATGATTTAGGCGATCTTTGGACCGTTTGAGTCTTTCAAGCTTACCATGATATATATCAATCTCTAGTGTCCCATTTTGAGCCTAATTGCAAAAGAATGGAGTATGTTTAACATACTATTAACCCCCATTCAACAAATTTCATTGGCAACTCATTATACCCACCTTTATGAGCCTAAATTGAAAGAATTCATCCTTACCTAAAGGGAGTATAATGAATCTCATTAGATGCACATAAATTTCTATATTTTGATGAGCTTATTATTATTGAAAAAAATGATGAATGAGAAAAGAAAAAGATAGATAAAGCCTTGAAAAAAAAAATCTAATTAAGACCCAAAGTGGCCAAGGCTAAAAGAAAAAAGAAGAGAAGCTCAATTTTGTGCTAAAAATATAAACATTACATGCCTATACTCTCTTCTTTGTGCTATCCTATCTTTTCTTTGAAGCCAACACCTAGGCCTAACGTTACAAGCTTAAAAAGACCTATTGATCCAAGTCTAGGGAGTGACTACATTAGTGGAGAAGTGTTTGAAAATAGGACTATGGAATGCTCAAAGATAATCTTACTTTGCATTGAATAGCATGATTTGATCTATGAAAATTGCATGAAACTTGAAAGTGACAATAGCACACACGCACATTCTAATTTGGCGACATGTTGCTTGATCTAGGAGAAAACACAACTTGTTAAACTTTCTGATTAATTATTGTTCGTCTGTAAGTGAGATGTCTGAGTGACATGATTGACTACGAATTGGTTTATTTGAGTCTTCAATATTGAACTCTACTTTGTGATCTTATTTCTTGCTCGAGACGATCAAGTTTAAGTTTGGGGGAGTTGATAAGTGTGATTTTTACACTTAATTTGATATATGATTAGGGGTGTTTTTGTAGTGATTCCTATAAAATATTACATATTTTGGTATATATTTGTATATGTCAGGAATCTAGGTCCAAATGCATAAAAGTGGATGAAATGGGCTTAAAAATGCTGAAAAGGACCAAACTGAGCAAATCTGGAAAAGGAGGGACCAAATCGCAAGATTGGAGATTTGAGGTCCGCGATCGATCGCCAACTTACGAAGATCAATCGCCACCATCCAGAATGTTTCCGCGATCGATCGCCAAATGAGGAAGATCGATCGCCAAACCCGAAAATTTTGAGATTTTGTTTCCTTCTTGGTTATTTTGTGTCCAAACTTTACAAAACTCCTTCACCACTATTTATATTAGGTTTTGGACGAAAATAGGGACTTTTTATCATATTTTACACCCTAGGAATAGCCTCCATCCATCCTCCCATCCTCCATATCATCATCATCCACCTCCATCCATCAACCATCCAAGGATTTTGGAACACCTTCAACAAGACGATTCAAGAGACGATCGAGAAGGAAGCGAGAGAGGGAGCAAGGATCTACGAACGAAGTCGACATCGGGAGTTTATTCTTGTCTTTTAATATTAGTTTTGATTTGTTTTGATTTACTATGTTGAACTAATTTATTTATCGAGGCTAGGCGAATCCTTTGTCAAGAACCTATGATTTGATGATTTATTTGATTGAATTCCTTTAATTCCGTGTATAATTTATTGATCTTCATGCTTTTGAGGGGTTGATCACCCTTGAATGATTGTTATATTGCGATTGAATTGACCATAGGATATTGCAATACTATAGAGTAAATTATACCGTGGGTTTTAGGTTGAGACGGACCAAGTAAAATCTAGCACACGTGTGATAGCAATAGATTTACCAAAATCTAAGGCTAGTAGTTTTCATAGATCTTATTCGATATTAATTGTCCAATAACGACACGGGAGTGCTTTACTGCAATATTAATATTAGACTTGTTATAACTGGACCAAAGTATAACGAATGCATTAGAAAAACTCGTCACCTTAGAAATTTTTGGATATTCAATCGAGAATTGTAGGGGATTGCATTGGTGAGCCAAAGTCTCGATAATCTTCTATAGTGGATTTTTCTCGTTTACTTTTATTGACTTGGTTGGATTAGTAGTTAATTTAATTAATTAGTAGTTTAATTATTAATTAAATTTCGTAGGTTAAATATAGTTAAACGCGTCTTATTTGATACTTACAGTTAGTCCCTGTGGGTTCGACAACCTGTTCTTCATTTACTATACTAAAACTTGACAACCGTGCACTTGCGGTACATAAATCGCTACACTGAAAATAACTGTTTAAAATAAAAGCGATCAGTTAGTTCAAGCTACTGTGGAGAAAGTTTCTATCATAAGAGAAAGACTTTAGGCATCACAGGATCAATTGAAAGCTGGGTTGATATGAAAAGAAGACCTTTAGAATTCGAGATTGGTACGGAAGTTTGTATGAAAGTTTCACCAATCAAATGTCTCTGGTTTGACAAAATAGGAAAGCTGAGTCCGAGATATGTAAGACCCTTCGAAATCCTAGAAAAAATTGGATCACTAGCTTACAAAAAATCGCTCTACCATCAAGCCTATCCAGGATTCATAATGTATTCCACTTATCACAATTGAGGAAATACATTGCTGACCTGAATCATGTAGTCGAGGCAAAACCCCTAATAGTTTAAGGGAACTTGAACGAAACTATGAAGTATGAAGAAATTCCATTCCAAATAGTTGACTAAAAAGTCCAAGTGTTGGGACGGGGGACAATCATATACGTCAAAGTGCTATGGACAAATCATACGGAGAGAGAAGCCACTTGGGAACCAGAAGAAAGCATGTGCAAGAAATATCCCAATCTTTTAACGATCAAGATAACTCAAGTTTCAATGATGAAACTTCTCATAATGAGGTAAGAATGTGAAACACCCCACATCTTGCAAATGGAAGACTTTGAAAACAGGATGAGAAGACTGGCGGGAAGAATGGAGTGGGAAGACTGGCAAAAGACTTAAACATATTCATTAATTATAACATTTACATTTAAGGCGAAAAATTTGTAAATTTCCTCTATAAAATGTATCAAAATAGAATATTTCATTTCTGAACAAATAAAATACTATCAAATAAAACCATCATTTCTAGTTGTACCAGCAAGGAAAAAGGAAGAGTTTGAAGTCTTTTTGCAACCTAAATAATCTGTAAGTGGGTTTTGATTATATTATCATTTTGTTTTGACAACATATGTATGGTTGAAAAATTCAATCGAATGTGTGAACTATTTTCAACTATGATGTCATGAAAAGTCAAAATACCGGGAGATAAGTGCTATGCGGAGCAACATGCTACGTGCATGTGAGCAATCTCTTGAACTTGAGGGGCAAAGTGTTGCACGTACGGGAGCTACATCTTGAATCCGTAGGAGCCACCTCTACAATCCTTGTATTTTGTAGATCGATCTAATTTGATTAGTATATGATATGTGTTCTGATATGATGTATTTGTTTGGCACATATGAGAGAAATTGTGTTAAGTTAAATGTATTTGTTCATATCAGTTTATGTTTTGATATCTGTTGTGAAATTTGCATATAAAATTATGAGTTTTTGGCATATTCGATTGGCCCCCGGTTGATGCGTATTTTCCCAAATACCCACCAATTACATTCTCTTCCCAGATAAGAACAAAGAAGAAATAGAAAACGTGAAACAACATAACTTTTGGGTTGGTCAAAGATTTTAAGATTTTACGTAATTAAGCTTCGGCTAAACTCTGTTAAGATTTAAGTTAGGATTTGATTTTCAGTTGTAAGGACAATTATGTTTTTGGAATAAAAGACTGGTTATATTTTAATCTTTATACTACGAGGCTTAAAATGTGCAACATGTTTCAAGTTAAAGATGGTGACGTGGTGAATACAAATCATATTCCAGATTTTCCTAGCCATGTTCACGGAAAGATGGTTATGGAGTTGGATGGATGTTGACATGTTATAGGGAAGTTGAATTATGAGAATGGAGTTGACTGGGAAGTCTCATACAATTGCTCACAAATCCCTTAATCTACTTGATTCTCCTATTTCGAATTTTGGAGCTCAAAATGTTTGAAACTGGATTGCGGGATAAGGGCGTCGGAATTTCCTTGAATAAAAGAATGTTGATCAATCCTAATTATCCACCTTCCACTAATCCTGCTTTCGAAAATTTCTTTTTTCAAAACAATCAATTTGAAAATCTTTCCTTACCTAATCCTATTCTAAAAGAGGTGTCATTTTTTACTTCTATACCTGAAGAGGAAAATATTGACCCATCTTTCTTGGAACTTCTCAAATTACAAAAGTCTCATTCATTCCCAAAGGATTTCCAATAATAAAGTTTATAATCCTAGACATCCTATCAACTCTATTCTCGAAAATAATCAGGATTTCTCCTTTTTAATATTCATGAATCGAAACATGTTAAATAAATCGTGCAGCCTAGGATTCAAACCTGGCAGCTCGTATCACAATTTGGGTAGCTTCGAATGTGTCCTGGAAAGTCCCTTGAATTTTAAAACTTCGGTCTCCAACGTCATTCCTAGTGGTGATGCTGGACTTATTTCGAGTGTCTCGGGCAGCCCCGAGCAAGCCCTCCCCGTAGTTCTCCAACCTCAAATATACCTCGAAATATGACAAAATGTTGATACTTTCACATCCATCTTCAAATTCGAACTCTAAGCCTAATTCCTCCCAACCTTTAATCAATATAGGTTTTTCAAATAATAAAAATCCATTTTTTAAGGGTGGATCGAGTTATGCAAATTTGAGCATAAAACCCCTTCAAAATCGTGGGCCGAATTTGTGAATGATGATGATGATTTTCTTTTCCTAGTCTCAGTTCGGCTCGAGAAGGAGAATGAAAAATATGTCATCGATAAGGAGTTTCCTTATGACGCAGGTGTTGATGGAAAGATTTAGTACCAAATATATGGAAAAACAAGGTCATGAGGAATCATTAGCACACCGATGCTCCGACGATGAGAATGATGATGAAGTGGTTTCGCGAGCCCCTCCAGTACCAACTACCAAGACTTACAACTTGAGGATACGATCACACAATCAATAGATCTATTTTAGTTACTTGTTTAGTTTAGTATTTTGGTTGTTCTGTGACCATGATTATTAGTAGTTAGGTTTCCTCATTGTAGTGCTTGATGTACTCTTATTTTTCTAGTCCCCTCTTATATTGTTAAGTTTTAATAAAATAAGTAGCATTATGCAAAAAGGAAAAAAAAACAGATCCATATAATTGCATATTGATATTTGCTAGGCGAGCTGAATACCATCAAGTCTAATGTAGTTAAGTTTTAATAAAATAAAGTGGCATTATGCAAAAAGAAAAAAAAACACATATCAAGATAATTGCATATTGATATTGCTAGGCGAGCTGAATACCATCAAGTCTAATGTAGGCCAGACCAATAGTAAAAAAACCACAAAATTTATCGAAACAAGAGGAAAACTATAATTTTGAGCCACTCAAGTTTATAGCAAATGCTAAGAGCACAAGGGTTCCCACTAGTCAACACAACTATCAGACAGCCCCACCATTTGGTTCAAAACTCTTTTTCTTCTGTGACAATTGATTCAAAATCCTCATAAATATTTATGTGTTACAATGAGGAAAAGAGGATACAACAACAAAGTAACAAACCGAAGAATAAGTTTGTAATCTCATAGTGTGCCAACCAATTTTAATGGAAGCCAAGTTCTTAGAAACAACTTTTTATGCTGAAGTTCACCAAGACACCAATAATAAGTTATCAGATTGGAATTTATCCGCAATATGGAGAGTTTGAATATTATTATTATAATAATCCTCTAAATAAGAAGTGGCCAAGAACGCAACATAACTGACAAGAAATTCATCCCAGCACAGAGAACGCTAGCAAGCCTGCCAAAGACTGGAGTTTTGTCTCTGGTAGAATCAAAAGCTCACGAAATAGTCAACACTTCTAAATAATTGCACAAGTCATCAGAAAGGGTGAAAAAGATAATGAAATTACATTACATAGGAACACTGCTTACAAGCCTAGCTCCAACTTGATCAAGTTGCTTCACCATGGCTAAAGCCTTCAAGTTACCTTCTTTCATGAAGGCCTCAACCATTCTCTTCCCAATTTCTCTACCCCTCTCTTCATCATCCGTCACCGCGACGGCGGTTGGCCCCGCCCCACTTATTGTACAACCAAACGCCCCAGCAGCAATTGCAGCTTTCTTTACTGCCTCCATTCCCGGAATCAATGGTGCCCTCCTTGGCTCGACTATCTTATCCGATGACAATGCCCTGCCCAATCCTTTCAAGTCTCCTTGTAAAATAGATGCAACCAATGCCCCAGCCTGGCTAGAATTCCACACATGATGGGACATGGTGATTTCTTGTGGCAATACAGCTCTCATTTTTTTGGTGGGGGCTTCAAATTCCGGATTTACTAACACAAAGAATAGTTTGTTTTCTTGAGGGAGCCTTAACTGCATTAGTTCAAGTGGGTCATAGCTTCTAATCAAAACGAAACCTCCCATGATAGACGGAGCTATATTGTCAGCATGGTAGCCGGAAACCTTCGCCTCCGACTCGAGCCCGGCAATAACGAGATCTGATTGAGACAACAGCCCTCCAAAAAGCTCGTTGACGGCTACTGCTGCAGCTGCTGCACTTGCTGCGCTGGAACCTAGACCACTGCCGAGGGGTAGACCCTTCTCGAGGGAGAGGGAGATGCCAACTGATCGAACTTTGAGCATCTTCATGGCAGCGATGGCAGCGATGCCAGCACAATTCCACAGTGGATTCTTGCTGAGCTTCGACCCAGCTCCGAAGATTTCAGAAATGGATACTTCACCGGGCCGAACATCCGGGTCGACTCGAAGGTTGACGTAGTCTCCAATCCCATCTACGGCGCAGCCCAGAAAGTCGAAGCCCGGACCCAGGTTGGCGACGGTAGCGGGGGCGAAAGATTTGACGGAAGTGAACACAGGTTGGGGTTCTGTGGCGGTCAATGCTACAGCTTTCGAATTGGAGTATGGTTGAGCTGATGCAGATATATTGAATTTCAAGGAAAATGGAAGATGAAACTGAGAGGAAGAATACTGGCGGTAGATAGGATTCAAGCTCATTTCACATGAAGACATGGCCATTGTTACAAGCGTCTGCGGGTGAAGCAGTGGGCGGCGCCTCCTACAATTGCTTCCGCTGCTATTGCTTCTTTTCTTCTCGCTATATAGGTGATCCAAATCTTGAATGTAAAGCTTTGAAACACTTGCTGTACGTATTTGCAGAGAGAAAATAGTGGAGAACTCAGAGAAAAGAGGCGTGATGGAGATTGGAGACGAGATGACAGGCTAATCAAAAAATTAGGGCTCCAAACCGCATAATTGGGGTTTTTAATAATATAACATAAATTTAAAAAAAAAATTGACAAAATAATCTGAATAGGAAATGTTCACAAATTGACCCAAAAAATATCTTCTGATGAAGACGCCAATCCAATTTGTGATTTCAACTTTTAAATTGAACACACCGACCAAGTTAGAAACTTCAACTTTTTTGTTTTTTTTTTAAACAAACAAGTTTAAAATAAAAAAATATAATAAAAATTATGCTCACCTTCACGTGTTCAATTTTTAAAGTTGAACACGCCAACTAAGTTCGAAACTTCAACCTTTTTTGTTTTTTGATTTTTTTTTAAAAACAAGTTTAAAATAAAAAAAATTAATAAAAATTATGCCCACCTTATCAGTAAATTGCAAACACAAAATTATATCTTCCAAATTTTACTCAAAATTTTTTTATTATCAAATTCAAAAAATATAAATTTGCAAGAATTATAGTAATATCTCGTTATGAAGATGTTGCTTCCGTTCGTTGGCTTGAAGTTGACCCATGTGCTGTGTTTTTCACATCATCAATTATTACGAGGAAGGTGGTGAGATAATTATATAATTATATAAATTGTGTGTTGAAAAAATTTAAATATGTTTCGCGACTAGATATGACAATGGGATGGGTCTAGACTGTTGGGATATGCCCTAAGACACATCATTAGATGATTGTTTATGACATACAATGTAATATGATTTTATGAATGGCAATTCATTATTATATATTATTCTTTTAACTGTGCAATGTGAATTAATATATATGTTAATGTCCTTAGAATAATATTGTATTATTCTTAAAGATGTCCATAGTCAAGTATTATCATGAAAGGGATAATGATAATACGTAGAGACTAGTATGTGTTGATCGATGAATTGTTCATTGATATGAGATATCAAATCAACATATGGGTACATGTTAGAGAACGATGTACTGGACAGACCCACCATGAGAATGCAACATGGATAGTTATATGATCGTCATATGCAATTCTCATAGTGATAATAATGTATGTAATCCTTACGACTTGTGATCATCAGAGATCCCAACATAAGGAGTTATGTATCTTGATATCGTCAAACGTTACCCGTAACAGGGTATACTATAAAGGCGACTATTGGATACACTACGAATTATGTAGAGGGATGTTGACTGATCGAGATAGGATTTGTCCCTCCTATATAACAGGAGATGTGTTAGGCCCTTGATCAAGTGAGAACTAAAATGCATGGCCATGCTCGAATGAGTCGATATGAGATATCGAGCTTATTCGTTTATTCTAGTTCTACTTGGGGATCAAGAAATAAAGATTGGATATACGAGTATGACTATTCCATGACTCGTGTTCAATCTAAACACAAAGGTGGATTAAGTTACATGGTTAATATTATCACAAGTTCTAGAGGTTATGTCGAGTCATTGACATTCTTGTAATTTGGGTAGCATTGATGTGTTGCTAGATACCGCTCAATGCTTGCGACATAAAATGAGATTTTATGTCACTGCCAACATTACAAGATCCTATCGGGTCGCACAAAAGATTAAATCGAGAAGGGAAATTAAATTCATTGGATGAATTGATTAATTAAGAAGAGTCTTAATTAAGTGATTAAAAGGTTTTAATTAAATCATGGGTTTGGGCCCATAAGACTTTAAGAAAGTCTTGAACCTTAATTAAAAGCCTTTTAATATAAATACAAGTTTATGAATTAATTGTATGACACAATTTTATATCATTCAACCTAAAATATTGGAAGCTCTCGGCCGCACCATCTCGAACTCTCGGCCTCCATCATAGCCGTGTGGTTCTTGGTGGTATTGTGCCATCATTCGATTGTGAATCAAGTTTGCTTCGTGTATTGGTTTAAGAACTTGTCTAGCAACTTGTTCTTAAACTTTCCCTTCACCCGATTTGATCGTGTGGATACCGTTGAGGCAAAACTCATTGAGTTTTGCTAGTGACTCGGAGAAGGCGTAGGACGTGGTGCTGCTCCGTGGATTCTGCTTCAAACACACTACAAGGGTAAGACACTTGTTATTCCTTTATCCGATATGAATCCTATGTATAGATCTGCTGGTTAGTAATCCATAAAATTTTATTCCGCTGCGTTGTATGCTCTTGGATTACTTACAGTGGTATCAGAGCCGTGTACAAGGCTCATATCGGATTTATGTGGTTAAATAGTTTAATCATATTAGAATTATATTGCATGCTATTAAAACTGTATAAACATATATGATATGTTAATATCGAGTTTGTGAAATTCATCGTAAAATTGTATTTGATATAATTGGCGAATAATTGTATACGATACACGAAAGCGTAAAATTGAGGTGTTGGCTCAAGGTGGTTCGACCACTTCATGACTTGACCCTCGGGCCGCCGCTAGTGAGCTAGGGTTCGGACCCTTGGCTCATGCATGGGGCCGCGCCGCTTCCAAAAGGCTAGGGTTTTGAACCCTAGTCACATAAGCCACTCGGCCGCCGCTCGGGCTAGGGTTTTTCGAACCCTTGGCTCGAGATGGTTAAGCCGTCACCGTCATGGACCGTCCATGGTTGGACCGTGGCTTGTGGCTCGTGGATTTTGGTGTTTCGAGCAAGTTGGCTCGATGAAAAACCAACATGGTGCAAGGCGGCTAGGGTTTGGAACCCTAGCGGCGCCGCACCCATGCCATCGGCTCGGACCATGTCGTGGGCTAGGGTTTCAAACCCTAGGCCCATAATTGGTCCAGCCGTGGTGTATGGTTGGTTCGAACCATGGTGGTTCGTAGCTAAGTCGCATTAAGTTCGTGGCATGTGATGTCCCGAGCGTACGATAATTTTTTCAAAAATTATTTTACAGTTTTAATTAGAATTAAATTTAAAATGTTTAGAATTTAATTAATTAAATGTTAATGCATGCTTTATGTGTTGTTTGAGCATGGTGCGTGGTTATAGCCCTTTGACCTATTAGATAGGATTTGTGGATGTTTGTAATTTATAATACGACCTGCGTGTCGTGCCTTTCTCTATTTCATTCTAAATGTAATCCCTCCCCTATGTTCCCCTCGAATGTGAATCGAGGAATTCTATATCTTGTAAATAGTGTAGTTTATTTTATTGATGATGATCAATGAAGATGGAGCATCGTGCCGGGATGAGGAGGCCATTCACAAATTGGAGCCAAATGAAGGTGCTTGTGAAGTTACCTTAGGTTGACTCATAGGATTTTCTCATTGGCTTGAGAAAATCATTAGTAGGGGCTATAACCATGTCACGTTTAATTATGTATGTTGATGCATGATTTATCTTATGTTTTAGTTTGATAATAGTATTACACATATATGTAGATATGTATACAACTATATGTAGTGGACATATTTTAAATTATCAAATTAATCATGAGATCAATAAATCCCTCTAAAATATTAAGTTTTAGATGCCTTCCAAAATAAAAGTACTCGTCAATAACTTCGATTGTACATGTGTGGGTTTGCCAAAGCAAAGCACCGTGGCAATCTTAGTAAGGCGCGAAAGGATAAAAGTGATATCCGTTATACTTTAATTGGGTACGACTTAACTAGGTTATCTCAATAGGATTGGGAACCTAGAGGCATGGGTTGGATTATAATTCATTTGATGAATTGAACAAAGTGTTGTTCGTCCAACTATCCAAGAATTATATGTGATGTAATTGACAAAGTGTTGTCTACCTAAATAACCGAGTCTTGGGCGATTAGCCAAAGCTAACTCAAGATTAAGTGAAATATGGATCTTGGCCCACTAAAGGTTTTGAGGGTTGATATTTTTAAACAAAATAGTGGGAGTATCATTTAATATAAGACCATGTTAAATGATTTAAATCATAAACTTATTTTGCATATTTATATTGTAGATATCCATGGCAACTAACAACGTTACTAGCACTTTATCACTGCGATCGGTCCTTGAGAAGGACAAATTAAATGGGACGAATTTCCTAGACTGGCATAGGAACTTGAGGATAGTCCTCAAACAAGAAAAGAAACAATATGTCCTAGAGGAACCCTTGCCCGCTGAGGAACCTCCCCTAACAGCTACAAGAGCTGAAAAAGATGCTTACAAGAAGCATCAGAGTGACACACTTGATGTTGGGTGCCTCATGCTTGCCACCATGAACTCTGAGCTTCAGAAGCAACATGAGGAAATGGAGGCGTTCGATATGATCGAACACTTAAAGCAGTTGTACCAACAGCAAGCAAGACAAGAGAGGTATGACGTCTCTAAGGCGTTATTTCAGTGCAGGATGGTAGAAGGAAGCCTAGCTGGAACTCATGTGCTCAAGATGATTGGGTACATTGAGAATCTGGACAAGCTGGGTTTTCCATTGGACCAAGAGTTGGCCACCGATGTGATCTTGCAATCGTTGCCTGAGAGCTTCAGTCAATTTGTAGTAAATTACAATATGACTGACATGGAAAAGACTCTACCACAATTGCTTGGTATGTTGAGAACATATGAAGCAAATACTAAGAAGACTAAGGCCACAAATGTCCTTATTGTGAATAAGGGCAAAGGAAGGGTCAAAGCTAAAGGCAACAAGAAAGCAAAGAAAGTCTTTGCTAAATCTAAGCCAAAGTCTTATGCACTGAAGCCAAAGGGAGGGATAGCAAAGGAAGGGAACTGTTTCCATTGCGGTGAGACCGGCCATTGGAAAAGGAACTGCAAAGTATATCTGGAGGATCTAAAGAAAGGAAGTGTGACTTCCGCTTCAGGTATTTTTGTTATAGAAGTCAATTTATCTACTTCTTCATCATGGGTATTAGATACTGGATGCGGATCTCACATTTGTGTAAATGTGCAGGATCTAAAAGGGAGTAGGACGTTGGCGAAAAGGTGAAGTTGATCTCCGAGTTGGAAATGGAGCAAGAGTTGCTGCATTAGCTATAGGGGATTATCATTTATCTTTGCCTTCTGGTTTATCATTGATTTTAAAAGATTGTTATTTTGTGCCTTCAATTACCAAAAAACATTATTTCTATTTCTTGTTTGGACAAGTATGGATTTTCATTTATTATAAAGGACAACTGTTGTTCCATTTATTTAAATGATATGTTTTATGCTAGTGCACAAATGGTGAATGGTCTTTATGTATTAAATCTTGATATACCTATCTATAACATAAATACTAAAAGGATTAAAAATAATGATTGTAATCCGACTTATCTCTGGCATTGTCGCTTGGGCCACATAAACGAGAACCGCATATCTAAACTTCATAAGGATGGAGTATTAGATTCATTTGATTTTGAATCATATGAAACATGCGAATCCTGTTTAATGGGCAAGATGACAAAAGCCCCTTTCAAGGGACATGTTGAAAGGGCAAATGTTTTATTGGGACTAATACATAGTGATGTATGTGGTCCAATAAGTACACAAGCTAGAGGTGGTTTTCAATACTTCGTTACATTTACTGATGACCTCAGTAGATATGGGTATGTGTACATAATGAAACATAAGCATGAAACCTTTGAAAATTCAAAGATTTCAAGAATGAAGTACAAAACCAACTTGGCAAAAGTATCAAAATCCTTCGATCAGATCGAGGAGGAGAATACTTAAGCCAAGAGTTTCATGACTATCTAAAGGAGTGTGGGATAGTCCCACAACTCACTCCTCCGTATACTCCACAATGGAATGGTGTATCCGAGAGGAGAAATCGAACCTTGTTAGACATGGTTAGATCAATGATGAGTCATGCAGATCTTCCGATATCGTTTTGGGGACACGCTCTAGAAACAGCGATTTTCTTACTGAACCGTGTTCCATCTAAATCAGTGGAAAAGACACCATATGAGATATGGACTGAGAAGCGTCCTAGTATGTATTTTATGAAGATTTGGGGTTGTGAGGCTTTCGTTAGACGTCAAGCCACTAACAAACTTGGACCCAAATCTGATAAGTGTTTATTTGTGGGGTATCCTAAGGAAACAAAAGGATACTATTTCTATTATCCCACCGAGAACAAAGTAGTTGTTGCTCGGACTGGTGTATTTCTTGAAAGAGAATTTATTTCTAGAAAAACCAGTGGGAGAAAAATAGAACTTAGTGAAGTTCAACCACAAGAAAACACTGAACCTGAGATTGAGATAGAAACAGAGCAGGCACCACAAGCTGTGGTGGAAGAAGCACCTGCTCAAGAGACACAAGCCCAGCGTAGGTCTGTAAGAGAACACCGGGAGCCACAGAGATATGGATTTCTTGTGACTCAACAAGGTGACTTACTACTTATTGATGAGGATGCGCCGTCATCTTATCAACAAGCTATAATGGGCAATGATTCTGAGAAATGGCAAGAGGCCATGAAATCTGAGATGGAATCCATGTATGCAAACCAAGTATGGACTTTGGTTGATCCACCTGAAGGGGTACGACCCATAGGGTGCAAATGGATTTTCAAGAAAAAGACCGATATGGATGGTAACGTACAAACCTATAAAGGTCGGCTGGTTTCAAAAGGATTCAAACAAATTCATGGTATTGACTATGATGAAACCTTTTCACCAGTGGCCATGGTTAAATCATAAGGATCTTACTTGCAATAGCTGCATTTCATGATTATGAAATCTGGCAGATGGATGTCAAAACAGCTTTCCTTAATGGAAATCTGCTCGAGGATGTGTACATGACACAACCCGAGGCTTTTGTCGATCCAAAGGATGCTGGAAAGATATGCAAGCTACAACGATCCATTTATGGATTGAAGCAAGCTTCTCGGAGTTGGAATCTTCGTTTTGATGATGCAATCAAAGAGTTTGGTTTTATCAAAAACGAAGATGAACCTTGTCTCTACAAGAAGGTCAGTGGGAGCGTAATCATTTTCCTAGTGTTGTATGTAGATGACATACTTCTTATTGGAAATGATATCCCTGCCTTGCAATCTGTAAAGATTTGGCTAGGGAATTGCTTTTCGATGAAAGATTTAGGAGAAGCCACCTATGTATTAGGAATCAAGATCTATAGAGATAGATCGAGAAGGCTTCTTGGTCTAAGTCAAAGTACATACATAGACAAGGTGCTTAAAAGGTTTAGCATGCAAGAATCAAAGAAAGGATTCGTGCCTATGACACATGGCATTTATCTCTCGAAGGAACAGTGTCCTTCAACACCAGATGAGAGACAACGCATGAGTAAGATTCCATACGCGTCAGCTATTGGATCTATCATGTATGCCATGATATGTACTCGTCCCGATGTATCGTATGCTTTGAGCATGACGAGCAGATATCAAGTTGATCCAGGTGAAGGTCACTGGATTGCTGTCAAGAACATCCTGAAGTACTTGAGAAGGACTAAGGATACATTCTTGATTTATGGAGGTGAGGAAGAGCTCAATGTAATGGGTTACACTGATGCAAGCTTCCAAACCGACAAAGATGATTTTCGATCGCAATCTGGATATGTGTATTGCCTAAATGAAGGTGCTGTGAGCTGGAAGAGTTCAAAGCAAGAAACAGTAGCCGATTCTACAACGGAAGCTGAGTATATTGCTGCATCGGATGCAGCAAAGGAAGCTGTTTGGATGAGGAAGTTCATTTCTGAACTTGGAGTGGTGCCTAGCATTAAAGATCCGATAGAACTCTATTGTGACAACAATGGAGCGATCGCATTGGCTAAGGAACCAAGATCTCACCAAAGATCCAAGCACATACTTAGGCGTTTCCATTTCATTCGAGAAATCGTTGAAAGGGGAGATGTTAAAATATGCAAAGTACCAACAGATGATAATGTATCTGACCCATTGACGAAGCCACTGTCACAGCAGAAGCATGATCGTCATACTAGATCTCTAGGCATTAGGTATATGTCTGAGTGGTCTTAGTGCAAGTGGGAGATTGTTGGGATATGCCCTAAGACACATCATTAGATGATTGTTTATGACATACAATGTAATATGATTTTATGAATGGCAATTCATTATTATATATTATTCTTTTAACTGTGCAATGTGAATTAATATATATGTTAATGTCCTTAGAATAATATTGTATTATTCTTAAAGATGTCCATAGTCAAGTATTATCATGAAAGGGATAATGATAATACGTAGAGACTAGTATGTGTTGATCGATGAATTGTTCATTGATATGAGATATCAAATCAACATATGGGTACATGTTAGAGAACGATGTACTGGACAGACCCACCATGAGAATGCAACATGGATAGTTATATGATCGTCATATGCAATTCTCATAGTGATAATAATGTATGTAATCCTTACGACTTGTGATCATCAGAGATCCCAACATAAGGAGTTATGTATCTTGATATCGTCAAACGTTACCCGTAACAGGGTATACTATAAAGGCGACTATTGGATACACTACGAATTATGTAGAGGGATGTTGACTGATCGAGATAGGATTTGTCCCTCCTATATAACAGGAGATGTGTTAGGCCCTTGATCAAGTGAGAACTAAAATGCATGGCCATGCTCGAATGAGTCGATATGAGATATCGAGCTTATTCGTTTATTCTAGTTCTACTTGGGGATCAAGAAATAAAGATTGGATATACGAGTATGACTATTCCATGACTCGTGTTCAATCTAAACACAAAGGTGGATTAAGTTACATGGTTAATATTATCACAAGTTCTAGAGGTTATGTCGAGTCATTGACATTCTTGTAATTTGGGTAGCATTGATGTGTTGCTAGATACCTCTCAATGCTTGCGACATAAAATGAGATTTTATGTCACTGCCAACATTACAAGATCCTATCGGGTCGCACAAAAGATTAAATCGAGAAGGGAAATTAAATTCATTGGATGAATTGATTAATTAAGAAGAGTCTTAATTAAGTGATTAAAAGGTTTTAATTAAATCATGGGTTTGGGCCCATAAGACTTTAAGAAAGTCTTGAACCTTAATTAAAAGCCTTTTAATATAAATACAAGTTTATGAATTAATTGTATGACACAATTTTATATCATTCAACCTAAAATATTGGAAGCTCTCGGCCGCACCATCTCGAACTCTCGGCCTCCATCATAGCCGTGTGGTTCTTGGTGGTATTGTGCCATCATTCGATTGTGAATCGAGTTTGCTTCGTGTATTGGTTTAAGAACTTGTCTAGCAACTTGTTCTTAAACTTTCCCTTCACCCGATTTGATCGTGTGGATACCGTTGAGGCAAAACTCATTGAGTTTTGCTAGTGACTCGGAGAAGGCGTAGGACGTGGTGCTGCTCCGTGGATTCTGCTTCAAACACGCTACAAGGGTAAGACACTTGTTATTCCTTTATCCGATATGAATCCTATGTATAGATCTGCTGGTTAGTAATCCATAAAATTTTATTCCGCTGCGTTGTATGCTCTTGGATTACTTACATAGACCCAAACCCATATTAACCGCCCCGCTGGGACGGGTCTAAACCAGCTTCAACTTGGTTTTGAAGTGGGGCAGATATTATTATTTTTAAAAAATTAACATTGATTATACATTTCACTTCTTTGATTGAATAATAAAGTGGCATTATTTAATTCATATATAAAATTAAATAATGACACTTTATTATTAAACTTGAAATGATATTCAATATTAAATTTTGTTTGAAAAAATAATAATATATGTATAGCGGGGCGGGTCCGGGTGGGTTTGGCCAAACCCGGGACCTAACCTGACCCGCTTCAAAACCCGATTGATGCGGCCCCCGACCAGTCCCGACGTGGCAGGTTTAATACGTGTCCGTGTCTAGAGCCGCTCCATTGCTATCTCTAATGTGAAACATATTTAAATTTTTCAACATAAAATTTATATAATTATATAATTACCCTCGTCACCTTCCTCGTAATAATTTATGTGAAAAACATAGCACATGGTTCCACTTCAAACCAACGAAGGGAAGCAGCATCCCCTTAAAAAGACATTTGTTAGGATCAGAGTAGTGTTTAGAAGGGGTAATTGAATAAATACTAGACTCAATTTATCGATTCTTCTAAGTACATCAGACTATTAAGTACTGCAATAGGATCTCAATTAATAGCAAGTCAGCAGACACTAAAAATAGTGCGGACGATGTCTACTGGACTTGTGAGATTAGAACTGACCGATAGATATTAAGAAACATAAAAAGAAAGATAGAATACTGAAAGTAAATGACACAAGATATGTTCTGGAAGTTCGAAGCATAATGTTTCTACGTCTCCATCTTCTTCCTTTGCAGGAAGCTTACACTAGAAGACTTTGATTTACACTTTAAAATATACAACATACTTAGACACCCACACAGATTTGTCTAAACTCCTAGTTAAACAACAATCACAACTGTTTACAATGTGTTCTTACAACACTCACACTGAATATAAAATTTTAAATCTTCGAGTGTTCTGTGAGCAACAGACTCAGTAGACTTTGATCTTCAAGATCACAATGATGTTTCTGCAAAACTTCAGAATATTGCAATATGCGTTTTTAATATTTTGCTTGAATTCGAATGAAATTGATTTTGGATTTCTGAGAGTTGAGCAATGGTCTTCTTCATTCTTTTCCTCGACGTATTTATAGACGTGACAATCTAACGACAACTATTCTTCAATTGGAAAGAACTGCGCAAAATCAGCTTCCTGATTTGCTTCCAAATTCTATTTGTCTTCTTTCCAATTTCGTTAATCAACGGTTAGTTTAATATGACACTATTGGTGGCGCTGATATAGCATAGCGGCGTTCTGTTGTACCTTTGTCAAAGTGAGTATGCACATGTTTTGTATTGTTGCTTTATACGTCCGATGGCTTCTCCTTGACTGTATGTCTGCTGGACAAACGATCAACTGATATCTTTTCCATCGTCTGCTGGATAGTCGTTAGTTACTTAGTCTGCTGGACTAAGGTCAACTAACGTTTTCTTAATCGTCTGTTGGTGTCTGCTACGTATTTGTACATTGGACTGAGATACTCTTGTACCAGTATATGTTCATTCTCTTCAGCCGGTGGATGATAATTCTTAGTCTTTGGACCCGGTTGACGATTTCTTTAACTCTTTGCATCCGGTAGATAATATCTTCAACTCTTTGTACCCAGTAGACCTTTGTAGAGTCAATCACCATTCTTTCATCAGTAGGCTTCTTTGATGCAGTAGATGCTGCAAGCAGTAGACATTTGTTATCACCAAAACTTAGAAATGCTTTCCCAACAATTTCCCCAATTTTGGTGATGACAAAACTTAGTAGTGGGGACTATGACTTGAACATTGAACAACAGATACCTGTTAAGACTTAAAACGTAACAATGGAGAGCAACAAAACATGTTAGATAAATAGCAGATTACAAGTAGTAATCAAGCTGAACATTTAAAAGAGAATATCATTTTTATATAAATGATTTCTCCTTAAAACTTACAATCCTTACAATAATCCTATGTTTACAATCTATTCAAGAAGGCAAAGTCAACTTGTCCGAACTGGCTAGTTTCGAGGTTTTTACAAGGGGGGAGAAAAAAACAATACAGAGATTTCTTACAAAGAAAACCTAGAACAAAACTAATTTATCTTCAACGTAATCCTCTATTCATCATAGCCTCTGTCATCCTCCTTTTTGTCATCAACACACATTAATCTGCTTATGAAATTCCAGGCTGGTGGGACGAACAACACCAAGACCTGAATTGCGAGCTTGAGCTAGCAGAGGTGTGTTATATAAGTAATCAACCTATGTATGGTTGATTTAGATAAGTAATAAACCCACGAGTTAGGATAGAAGGAATTTGCAAGAATGTAAATTTAAACTGTAGTAAGGCATGCTTGGAAATTTAGTAAGTATGCAGTGAGGTGAGTTCCATTTATAGCCAAAATGTGGCAAAGTTAGCTATTGTGGATTAATATGACACATTGCATGGTGTCATTCAATTCTGAATGTAATCGCAGAAGATAAGATTTAGAACATTGAAAACAAATATATTATTCTTTAAAAGTAAATAAATAACACGTCAAGACAAAAATACTTTACTACTGGCGTCCAAACCAATGTCTTGAGCGGCCAGCGTCGTGAGAGGTGTCAGGAGGTGGTTGTTTCCTTGAGCTTTGTGTTTGCTGTTGGGAGGAAAGTCTTTGCTGGCTTGGTTGTCCTCGTCCAGCAGAGGATTGCCTCTCTGGAACTTGATATCTTCTGGATGGCTCTTGTTGTCTGCTGGATACCGGCAACCTTTGGCCTAAGCGGCTAACAGTTGGCAAACTGTTGCTCAAATCTTCTACTTGGGTTGCAAATGCTGCTTGCATGTTGGTTATCTGCTTTGAGAATTTCTTGTGCATGCCTTAAATCTTACCTCCAATCTCCAGTGATGTAGCAGTATGCAGAGATTCATTCTGCTGGCTGAGTTCAAGCTTCGTTTGCCCAAGCTTGGAGAAGGAGTATGAGAAGGTGTCGATGACAAACTTTTGAAATCTTGTGACCTTCTCAGATAGACTTGTGACATCTCGAGTGATATCTTGAAACTGTGAGTCGGTATGTCGCCGTAAAATTCCAATCTCACGACAAGGGTCTCTTTCTTCATGTTTCAGCTTTTGAATTTCACTAGCAAGATTCGATTGTTGACAACTGATTTAGCCGACCAGTCACAGAAGGAGGCATATCTTCAGCTTCAAGTTCAGGGAAGTTAGGTTGATCAGTATCAAGAATCTGTTCAAAAGTAGATGGGCCAGCTCGATCGGATTCAGCTACAACAGTTATTGGTGAGGCAGGAGGAAGAGCAGCATATACATCAACAGATATAGCAGCAGGAACATCAGCAGACAGAACAATCTCAGCAGAAATATTAGAGTCAGTAGTATCACCACTGATGACTAACTCCCCAGCAGGGATCTCCTGGCAAGAAGGTAATGGGGATATGTGAGTTGGTATGAAAAAAATTGTAAGATTAAATGGAATTTAATTCAACGGTTCAATTAGTGGGGCTGAAAAAAATGTGGCAATAGTGGGTGCAATGGTAAATTGGGGTTGTATGGGTTGAGGAGGAGATGGGATGAGGGTTAAGGCATTGGTTGAGGTAGTCATGTGATCAGTAGAATCATCATTCTATGTTGTGAGGTTGACTCGATGAACTACCGATTCAATGATGGTGTCAACATTTAAGGGATAAACATTCGGTAGATGTGGATGTTGATTGGACACAACAAGTGTTTCAGAAGAGGTAAAAGGTTGTTCTACGGATACAGAGACGGTAGGAGGAACACTTACCAAGGAAATCTCTGCTTGGGCCACAACAACCATTCTCCGATCAATGACGTTTGCAGAAATTGCACCCAATTGGCTAGAGCATTAGTGCAATCCCAAGGTGATCTTGAGATCATGAAAAGTCCTCTCAGCCAAGGTAAGTCCTTTCAATGAGTGTAGAACCGCTATGTCATTGGTAGCGGTGCCAGAAATTGGATTAAACTCCTTATGCCTTGAATTTTTGTGAGTCCACTGATGTAGTGCATTAGTTGGTAGACCTCTCACTGACGTAGACCCTCTTCAACATCCTGGGTCTGCAGGAACTCATGAATCCGATTCTCTTCTATCCTGGCCTGTTTTAAGATTTTGTTAAAATCGTTCAGCCGGATCTTCATTCGGGTCTTTACCAATTGATCAAAATGTTCCATCTGCTCTTGCACCAGTGTTTCCACTTCATCCAGAACCAAATGGATTAATGTGGCCACTGGAGTGGACCCTGCATCCATAAGAGTTTTTCCTCTTCCTTCGTGAGTTTGAGGAGGAAAGCAGTAAATGCAGGCCATCCTTGGTGTTCTCAGAGTGAGTGCAAAAGATCCTGCCCTTCGTCGAGAACTGAGTGATAATCCGGCAGTAGAAGGAGCAGTAGGTACTGGCGAAGTAGTGATAATATCCATTGGTGCTGGAGGTCCAGTAGTTGCGACAACAATTGAATTCAGAGGATTAGAAGGTTCATCATCAGGATTTCTGGACCAGTAGTTGAATCAGCAGGTGTTGCCTCGGCTGCTATTGCTATTGCAGCAGCAGGAGTTGGCTTCTTGGATACAACAGGGTTCCCCTTTTTGGTTCTTGGTTTCTTGGTAGAGGAGGAGGAGATGACTCAGCAGAGTCTGAGATGGTCTGTTCAGAGTCTCTCGCCACTTGAGGCTTTCTCCTCTTAGTGGGAGCAGTCTTGGAAGGACCTCCTTTTCCACTGATGGGTTTCCGATGCGTCAGCAGGTATTTGACATTTATGAGCCTAGCTGGATGAAGATTGAAAATCGTACCCATCGGAACATTCATGCTGTCCAGAATGTCACTGAGCGGGATGACAAAGTCAGAATGATCCTTTGCTGATTCAATCATCCCAATCAGCACTTGAAAAAGTATCACAGACCAGTTGACAGCCAATCCCTTAACAATGGCACACATCACCTCAAATTTTTCCTGAGCGATGACGTCAAATGAACCAGCTTTACATAGCAGACCTTTTATAATGATGTATGCTAGCATTTTGAAGTGGTTCTTCATCAGAATTTTCTTAAATGGAGGGGTCCGCAGTCTTTGGCTAGATTCGGAAAACAAAGTACCCACCTCATAGCGAACGGAGATGGAAATGACAGAGAGATTAGTGAGCCCGGCAGCAGGAAGGCTCAGTTGCGTAGAAAAGTCCTTTTGAGTTACTGTCACAGCTTGGTTGGAGACATATGGCACCATTGTGTTGTTTACCACCCGTGATGAAGCATAAAACTCTTGGAAATCTTTTTTGTAGAACATCGGAGTGAGACCCAACATAACCAACAACCCCCAAACATTGGAAAATACTAATCATTTCATCATCGGTGCTGGTGTAGACGGAGTCGAAGTCAATGTGGATAACGTTGGTGACGAAACTTGGCTGGTTGGTCTTCGACATGATGATCTCTGAAACTCTAAGAACATAAGAAGTTTGAAAAAAATTGCTTCAAAAATATGTAGCGCGGTAGGTTTGAAATGGTGAAAATGAAAATTGAAAAAAAGTTAATGGCGGTGAAAGAGGAGGTAGATGTAACATCGTAATGTAGATGAAAGGACACATGGACACACGTCTCCCATCTAAGCAAAAGTAATTTTTGAAATAAAACTGAGACGGACAAGATTGAAGCGGGACCAAAATAATTCAATATAAATAATCATTAAGTTTGAAATCCGACGTTCCAATTGGTTTATAATTAAAGAAGGAATTAATAGCTTAGTGTATATGGTAATATCTACTGGTATGTAGAGTCTACTAGTGTAAGGACCCCCGTGCCCTTAACCCTTTATTAGTGTATTAATCCTTGCCATTAGTGCATACAATCATGTTATCATGGGGGAAAACCATATGCAAGGATAAAATCATATACCGTCTATAAAAATTCTTGCATTAGAACCACATAATATTCAAATTCCCCAACTAAGACCATTTAAATAGCATGCACCTTCATAATACACTAACATGCTCTCAGTTTATTTAGCAATTCCGTATTTAATTGCATGCAGACAATAAATGAAGAGAGAAAAACCATGCCCATTTATACATTCCATATACACGTAAAAACGTGCTCACATGAGAGCACCCAATGAATAAACGTGTATCTAATGTATAAGATACTCTACCAAATACCGTTACTGGTGCTTCGATCCTGGAAGCACCTCCCATCCATATCTCGATCTCCACTCCGAATCTACCGTTATGCTTATTCAACCAGCTCTGGTACTTTGATCCTGGAAGTACCTCAAATCAACAGCTCGAGCTCAACTCCAAAGCTATTGCTGCACCTGTACCACCTGCCCCAGCAGAGACAGCCCCCACACGGGGTGAGCATACCAATATCCCAAATCCAATAAGCACAATATTACAATTCATAATTTACACAAGTAGATGCTATGAATATTAAAAGACACTCCCTGGATGTCATCATCCTCATCCGGGATCGCTTATGTTGTTCCTGTTCTCAAAATAACCAAAATCATCAAATCCCAAAAGCCAGTTAATCATCTCATCGATTAACTAATTCCATTCATGCCATACCAATTTCATAATCAAATATGAATAAACCTTTTAACAAATAACAATAGATATCACATATATCTATTGTGGGGTCTTCCCACCTTAACAGTGATTAATAGACATAAGAAGGACTAATCTTAGGGTTCTAGTTGTTACATGAGCTAACAGAATTACAGGCCAATGAAAACTTTAAAGCTTATTAGTTACATTCCCACAATGAATGTTAACATGTTAGATTTATACTACTCCTAGAGTAGATACCTAACAGAAGCTGAATCCTATACGTTCCTGTGTTCCTCGTAGTTCACTGCCTCAACCCGACCCTTAGTCCTTTAGTCCAAAAGTGTACCTACAGGAACAACCCATCATGAGCATGTACATCATTACTTAACATCATAAGGCAATGGCATATAAATAAATGCATGAAAATAATTGGTAACGTATACTTCCTGGTTAATCGCATTAACCCTCTTTGGTTGTCCCTGTTTCATAGTCATGCATAAAAATCATTAATTCTTGACATGAATGATTAAAATCATCATCTTATAAATATCATCATCTTATAACATCATCATCATATAAGCATCATCATCTTGTAATTATCATTATCTTATTGCATCATCATCATATAAGCATCATCATCTTGTAATTATCATTATCTTATACAACATCATCATATAAGCATTATCATCTTGTAATTATCATTATCTTATAACATCATCATCATATAGCATCATCATTTTATAGCATCATCATCTTGTAGCATCATCATCTTATAGCATCATCATCTTGTAGTATCATCATCTTATAGCATCATAACAAAATATAACAGTAATTGTACGACATCTTAGTTAAGTGAACATGCTGGTTATTCGTTACCTTCTTCTTGTTGTTCCTGATTCATAATCATGCATATGGGCATCTTACCCTGTGGCATCTTACCACATTATAAACATCGCATGGCCTCTTACCATGTGGGGCATCTTACCCCGTGGCATCTTACCACAAATAAACATCGCATGGCCTCTTACCATGTGGGGCATCTTACCCCGTGGCATCTTACCACAAATAAACATCGCATGGCCTCTTACCATGTGGGGCATCTTACCCCGTGGCATCTTACCACAATTAAACATCGCATGGCCTCTTACCATGTGGGGCATCTTACCCCGTGGCATCTTACCACAATTAAACATCGCATGGCCTCTTACCATGTGGGGCATCTTACCCCGTGGCATCTTACCACAAATAAACATCGTATAAAACATCATCATATAAACATCGTATAAACATCATCATATAAACATCGTATATACATCATCATATAAACATCGTATAAACATCATCATATAAACATCGTATATATTCGTGCGATAAATGCATAGTCATAGTGTAGGGATGTGTTTTACCGTCCGATGCCCGTACGTCTCTTACGTACCTTTTTAAAAGGAGGAGGAGTCAACAGACTTATCTCCTTGATTGTGCTGGTACCTGGGATGGCTCTACACAACCACATAATATAATATTAGGCACCGATACGAGAATCGAAATCAAACTTCAAAGAAAAAGAACATAAAATTTTATAACATATGAACAGTAACTACCGATCGATCGGTCCCTCTTACCGATCGATCGCTAACTGTTCATCATTTTCTCCTTTTTGCTACGGCATTTGCCGATCGATCGGTGTTCATCACCGATCGATCGGTCATTACCATACATGCGAGATTTTCCAGAAATCTCGAACACCTCAAATCACACCCTTCAATCTACTTCATAACATACATATAATGCCTAAACAAGCATATTCATAGCTTCATCATACTTTCATGCATGTATTAAAATTAAAGGTTCACTCACAACATAAACCGACATGCATTAAAATAACCCATCTTTATCAGTGCTCATCCACATTTTCCGAAAAACAGGGCATCATAACTTCTACCCAGATTTTCGAGCACTTCATTTCATAGCAATAATTCTAACACATAAAACATGTAACATGTTCAAACAAACATGCTAGGGGCTTCATACAACCTCTATGTAAACACTTAAATTCAAGGTTCAACAAAACCTAAGCTAGCATGCAACATAACCTCATCAAAATCTTCAACCTCATCCACAATTCAGGAAAACAGGGCATGTTAGTTCTGCCCAGAATTTCGAGCACTTACTTTCATAACAAGAAAACCAACACATAACATAAGTAACATGCTCGAACAAACATGCTAGGAGCTTCATAATACTTCCATGTAAACATACATACCAAGGTTTCGTTCATACCTATACTAGCATGCATAAAATCATCACCCCAAAACCCAAACTCAACCAAAAACCCAGAAAACAGGGTACAACTTACCCCTCTCTTTTTGCTCCTCTTTTTTGTAAGCTTTAGCACATAAAATCACAAGTCTCTCCTTCCCCTATCTGCAGCTCACACCATCGATTTTTGGAAGAAAGAAGGAGGGAAGGAGGTGGAGTGGTGGGAGAGAAGGATAAGGTATGGGTTGGGAAAGGGGTTGGCAAGTGGGGTGGCTGATTGATTGGGGGGATGGTGAGGTTGGGGTGTCATGTGGTGTTTAATTGTGTCCCGGTATTTCATACGATGTATAAAAATATCTCCCCTTGATATTTTATAATTTTACTACATCCATACAACAATTAAAAACACCTAACATGCTCCCTAAACCATATCATCATATCATAATTATAACCCCCAATTAAAGTACCACAACCCTCTTAAACACATCGTAAATCATCATCGTAGCACATAATCATATAACATTTCGGGGTATTACATTACTCCCCTACTTATAAGATTTCGTCCTCGAAATCTACATGCATCATCATAACGGAACTAAACATAAAAACATACCAGAGAATAGTTCCGAATAGTGGTGCACCATATGCCGTTCCGTCTCCCATGTAGCCTCCTCGACACCCCGACGATCCCACTGAACTTTGACCATCGGTAAAACTTTGCTCCGTAGTCTGCGATCCTCTCGATCCAGAATTCTGATTGGTCGTTCTACGTAGGACACATCTGAGTCTAACTGAACTTCTGTAGGCTGTAAGACATGAGATGGGTCTGGCTCATACTTCCGTAACATAGAGACATGGAAAACATCATGTATGCCAGACAAGGATGGCGGTAGAGTCAAACGGTAGGCCAAAGTACCGATACGCTGCAATACTTCATATGGACCAACATACCTCGGGGGATAACTTCCCCCGCATACCAAGACGAACTACACCCCTGAGGGGTGAGATTTTCAAGAAGACCCTGTCTCCTACTTGGAATTCCAGCGGTCGTCGCCGCTTATTGGCATAGGCCGCTTGCCTATCTTGGGCCGCTTTCATCTTTTGGCGTATCAACTTAATCTTGTCTTACATATCCTTAATCATATCCGATCCTCCGACCGTTTTACTAGTCAAGTCCTCCCAATACATCGGTGACCTACATCGTCGTCCGTAAAGAGCTTCAAAAGGAGTTATTTGAATGTTCGTCTGATAACTGTTATTGTAGGAGAACTCCACCAGCGGCACTGAATCCTGCCACGGAGTATCAAACTCCAAAATACATGCCCTCAACATGTCCTCGAGCGTCTGAATGGTACGCTCTGTTTGGCCGTCTGTCTGAGGGCGATAGGCCGTACTCAGTCTTACCTCTGTGCCCAAAGCTGTCTGGAGACCCTCCCAGAAATGTGGAGTGAACCTTGGGTCTCTGTCAGACATAATCGAGACTGGAACTTCATGCAACCTCACCACATCCCGTACATATAATTGGGTCATCTTTAGATACGCAAAAGTCATACAGTAGGGGATGAAGTGAGCTACCTTCGTTAGCCTATCCACGATCACCCAGATCGCATCAAATCCCGAGGCCGTCCTTGGTAAGTGGGTCACAAAGTCCATAATGCTATGCCTCCACTTCCACTTAGGTACCTTCAAGCTCTTCAGCTCGCCACCAGGCCTCTGCCTTTCTGCCTTTACCTATTGGCAGATCAAACATCTTTTAACGAAAGCGATCACATCGTGCTTCATGCGTCTCCACCAGAACTGACCACTTAGGTCCTTATACATTTCCTTCCTCCTGGGTGGATACTGAACCGACTACTATGAGCCCGTTCCGATATTCCTTTAAGCAACTCTGGCGTATCTGGGACTACCCATCGGTTGCCCAGCCTCAAGGAATCATCTTCTGCCATTCTGAACTTTGATGGCTGTCCTCGAAGTATTAAAAACGACCACCTCTGAACCTCATCATCTGACCTCTGGGCTTTCCTAATAGCCTCAAATATGTCTGGCTCAGCCAACAAGATTGACACTCGCACCGGCGACGCGTCCACATCCAAATCATAGCCCAGATGGCAATAAGAAGTCATCATCGCTGATAAACACATAGCGTTCTCAGCAGTACTTTTCACTTCCGACTTAAGGCGTCTGCTATCAAATTTGCTTTACTTGTATAGTCCATCCATCTTCCTTGTTGCCTATTCAACTCAGCCTGTGTGAACAAAGCTTCAGGCTCTTATAGTCCGTGTAGATGGTAAACGACGTACCATGCAAGTAATGCCTCCAAGTCTTCAAGGCAAATATAACGGCTGCCAGCTCCAAATCATGGACTGGGTACCTATCCTCATGTGGTTGCAACCGCCTCGATGCATAAGCCACCACATGCTTATCTTGCATCAACACACAGTCCAAACCCTGCAGTGATGCATTCGTGTACAAGGCATCCCTCTTATTCTTAGCAGGAATCACCAACATAGGTGTCGTAGTCAAACGACGCTTCAATTCTTGGAAGCTTTCCTCACAAGCTTCGGACCAATAGAACGACACTTCTTTCTGAGTCAGCTGTGCCAGGGGTCTGGCAATCCCTAAGGATCTGGAGTACTGTTCTCAAGTGCTTCATGTGTCCCTCTTCAGTTCGAGAGTAAATAAGCATATCGTCCATGAAAACTATGACGAACTGATCCAAACATGGTTGGAGCACCCTGTTCATCAGGCTCATAAAACAGCTGGGGCATTCGTCACCCTAAAAGGCATGACTAAGAATCTGTAGTGCCCATATCTAGTCCTGGAAGCTGTCTTCTGTACATCATCCTCTCGAACTCGAATCTGATGATACTCCGACCTCAGATTGATCTTACTGTAGAGCCTCGTACACTGCAGCTGATCAAACCAATCATCAATCCCCGGAAGCGGATACTTATTCTTCATCATGGTTTTGTTCAGTCGTCTGTAATCGACGCGCAGCCGCATCGAACCATCTTTCCTCTTATCAACCAAGACTGGCGCACCCCAGGGCGATACACTAGGGCGTATATAGCCATTATCAAGGAGCTCTTGCAACTGAACATTTAACTTCTTTTTGCTCCGTTGGTGCCATCCTATACGGGGCACGAGAAATGGTAGACGTTCCTGGTAGTAACTTAATCCCAAACTCGACCTCTCTCGTCGGTGGGAATCCGGGAATCTCTTCCGGAGATACATCAGGAAACACCGCCACTACGGGCACATCCTCAACCTTTAACTCTTTCCTCTTCTCAGTACCATCAACAGCATAGATGAGATATCCTTTATGGTCTCGTTCCAATAATTGCGCCATCTTGACAGCAGATATTAACGGAATTCTTGAACGGGAACCATCCCCATAGAATGTCCATTGGACTCCCATATCAGACCTGAATCGGACAGTCCTTGTCTGCAGTCCACAACTGCCTGATACTTGTTCAGCACATCGATGCCCACAATGCATTCGAAGTCTGGCATTCCCAGAACAATCAAGTCTGTCCTCAGCTCGTTGCCCTCCAAATAAATGAGGCCGTCATAAACAATCTGATCAGTTATCAAACTTCTTCCAGCGGGGGTCGAGACTACAAGAGGCATGGGCGACGGAGAAGTGCATATGAAATTGCATCGCTTACTTCTGCATTTGCTGCTATGCTGCAACACAAGGGTTAACAACAATACCCAAAAGCAGTTCATATAAAGCACATCGTTAGATAATTAAACATGTTAGCATAACATAGGAACTTCATATGCAACATACATATAAAACATGTTCAAAAGTAAGCACCTAGCCAACTTATTGCTAAGGCTACCCTTCACTCATTCCCGAGTTATCTAACCACTGCTCTGATACCACTAATGTGGGGTCTTCCCACCTTAACAGTGATTAATAGACATAAGAAGGACTAATCTTAGGGTTCTAGTTGTTACATGAGCAAAAAGAATTACAGGCCAATGAAAACTTTAAAGCTTATTATTTACATTCCCACAATAAATGTTAACATGTTAGATTTATATTACTCCTAGAGTAGATACTAAACAGAAGCTGAATCCTATACGTTCCTGTGTTCCTCGTAGTTCACTGCCTCAACCCGACCCTTAGTCCTTTAGTCCAAAAGTGTACCTACAGGAACAACTCATCATGAGCATGTACATCATTACTTAACATCATAAGGCAATGGCATATAAATAAATGCATGAAAATAATTGGTAACGTATACTTCCTGGTTAATCGCATTAACCCTCTTTGGTTGTCCCTGTTTCATAGTCATGCATAAAAATCATTAATTCTTGACATGAATGATTAAAATCATCATCTTATAAATATCATCATCTTATAACATCATCATCATATAAGCATCATCATCTTGTAATTATCATTATCTTATTACATCATCATCATATAAGCATCATCATCTTGTAATTATCATTATCTTATAACATCATCATCATATAAGCATCATCATCTTGTAATTATCATTATCTTATAACATCATCATCATATAGCATCATCATTTTATAGCATCATCATTTTATAGCATCATCATCTTGTAGCATCATCATCTTATAGCATCATCATCTTGTAGCATCATCATCTTATAGCATCATAACAAAATATAACAGTAATTGTACGACATCTTAGTTAAGTGAACATGCTGGTTATTCGTTACCTTCTTCTTGTTGTTCCTGATTCATAATCATGCATATGGGCATCTTACCCGGTGGCATCTTACCACATTATAAACATCGCATGGCCTCTTACCATGTGGGGCATCTTACCCCGTGGCATCTTACCACAAATAAACATCGCATGGCCTCTTACCATGTGGGGCATCTTACCCCGTGGCATCTTACCACAATTAAACATCGCATGGCCTCTTACCATGTGGGGCATCTTACCCCGTGGCATCTTACCACAATTAAACATCGCATGGCCTCTTACCATGTGGGGCATCTTACCCCGTGGCATCTTACCACAATTAAACATCGCATGGCCTCTTACCATGTGGGGCATCTTACCCCGTGGCATCTTACCACAAATAAACATCGTATAAAACATCATCATATAAACATCGTATAAACATCATCATATAAACATCGTATATACATCATCATATAAACATCGTATAAACATCATCATATAAACATCGTATATATTCGTGCGATAAATGCATAGTCATAGTGTAGGGATGTGTTTTACCGTCCGATGCCCGTACGTCTCTTACGTACCTTTTTAAAAGGAGGAGAAGTCAACAGACTTATCTCCTTGATTGTGCTGGTACCTGGGATGGCTCTACACAATCACATAATATAATATTAGGCACCGATACGAGAATCGAAATCAAACTTCAAAGAAAAAGAACATAAAATTTTATAACATATGAACAGTAACTACCGATCGATCGGTCCCTCTTACCGATCGAACTGTTCATCATTTTCTCCTTTTTGCTACGGCATTTGCCGATCGATCGGTGTTCATCACCGATCGATCGGTCGTTACCATACATGCGAGATTTTCCAGAAATCTCGAACACCTCAAATCACACCCTTCAATCTACTTCATAACATACATATAATGCCTAAACAACATATTCATAGCTTCATCATACTTTCATGCATGTATTAAAATTAAAGGTTCACTCACAACATAAACCGACATGCATTAAAATAACCCATCTTTATCAGTGCTCATCCACATTTTCCGAAAAACAGGGCATCATAACTTCTACCCAGATTTTCGAGCACTTCATTTCATAGCAATAATTCTAACACATAAAACATGTAACATGTTCAAACAAACATGCTAGGGGCTTCATACAACCTCTATGTAAACACTTAAATTCAAGGTTCAACAAAACCTAAGCTAGCATGCAACATAACCTCATCAAAATCTTCAACCTCATCCACAATTTCAGGAAAACAGGGCATGTTAGTTCTGCCCAGAATTTCGAGCACTTACTTTCATAACAAGAAAACCAACACATAACATAAGTAACATGCTCGAACAAACATGCTAGGAGCTTCATAATACTTCCATGTAAACATACATACCAAGGTTTCGTTCATACCTATACTAGCATGCATAAAATCATCACCCCAAAACCCAAACTCAACCAAAAACCCAGAAAACAGGGTACAACTTACCCCTCTCTTTTTGCTCCTCTTTTTTGTAAGCTTTAGCACATAAAATCACAAGTCTCTCCTTCCCCTATCTGCAGCTCACACCATCGATTTTTGGAAGAAAGAAGGAGGGAAGGAGGTGGAGTGGTGGGAGAGAAGGATAAGGTATGGGTTGGGAAAGGGGTTGGCAAGTGGGGTGGCTGATTGATTGGGGGGGGGGGGGGGGGTGATTAGGTTGGGGTGCCATGTGGTGTTTAATTGTGTCCCAGTATTTCATACGGTGTATAAAAATATCTCCCCTTGATATTTTATAATTTTACTACATCCATACAACAATTAAAAACACCTAACATGCTCCCTAAACCATATCATCATATCATAATTATAACCTTCAATTAAAGTACCACAACCCTCTTAAACACATCGTAAATCATCATCGTAGCACATAATCATATAACATTTCGGGGGTATTACATCTATCCAATGATTCTATAGTCTTGTTTCATTGCTCGCTCCATAATAGCGGTATTTTAATCTCACGCAATGCTCAACAGCAGTGGCGTCATAATCGTTGTTCGCTCATCAGCGACAACATCCCATTTATTGGTCGCTCAAAAGCGGCACCATATAATTTCCATGTACATCCATTTATTGCAAATACAAATAACCATGCATTTCACAGTTTGCAATAATATAAAAGGCTATGCTCGTACGTTATAAGTACCTTATGATTCCGTAGTTCAAATCCAACATTGCCTTGGTCCCGTGACCCGATTAGTTATGTGCTAACACACAAAAATAACTCATAATTATTTATGTGCACACAACACATACCCAAGCATGAATCAAACCCCCAGATACATCATCAATGTACCCACACAAGCTCCTAAAAATTTAAGGAGAATTATTATTATTTTTTTAAACTTTACTGTTCATCCCTACCGATGTAACATCCATAAAGATTGAGAAAGATATTTAAAAATAATAATACTGATAAAATAAAATGTGAAAGATTAAGATAGGTATTGATAGTGGTATTATTTTATTTTTTGAGAATGTTTAGTATTATAAGTTTTTAAAAAAATAAAGAAATACAAGTTGGGTGTTCAAGTTGGTAATGGGCATGCACGTGTGACAAAGTAAGACAAATAAGGATGAGTCATATCAAAATTAAAAAAAGAAAATGTGGGAGGAAAAGCGAAACACAGAGAGGAACAAAACGTGGGAAAGAGTTTGTCAAAAATGTCCAAATTTTCGAGCCTTCAAATAATCGCAACAGAGGTCAGGTGGGATGTCGAATACTTTAATCGTTTTATTCCACTAGTCAGGTACGTTCTATCTTAATATTAGCATTAAATAATGATGATGTGAATATTAATGTACATAATGAGTTGTGATAGATGATGATGCGATATTATAGTATATGATGAGTTGAGATAGAATGATGATATGAATGTTGTTGTATATCGGGAATTTTGGATTGATGATTGGATAAATGCTATAGATGTGGTTGATGGGGACTGATGAGTCCAGGATTTGGGTTAGTGGATGAAATTTCTGGTCCTGATATCATATATATGGATGATATGGACTGACGAGTCCTGGATATAGGCCAGTGGATGACATATCTGGTCTGATGATCGTGAATGCATTGTGATGCATTTCACATATTGATGATGAGATGATATGATGTAATATTGGACATCATTTTTATATTATATAATTGTTGTCTTGTTTGACATGATTAGTTCCGAGGTAACGGAACAATGTATTATTATTTTGTTAAACTGTTGAGTTATATTGATAAGATGTTTACGATCTATATAATTTCTGTTGGTATTTTGATACGAATGTACTGGGCGTAAGCTCACCCGTTTATGGGTTTTGTTTTTCAGGTGACAGGACTGGTACTAGTGGACGGGGTCAGAGTTAGACTGACGACGGGATATAGGGTAGAGCCCACTAGTTTCTAGTGTTTGATATTACTGGAAGAATATACTTTTGATGTCCAATAGGTTTAAGAGATTATATGTTTATGTTTATGGTTTAAGAGATTATATGTTTATGTTGATGTTTATGTTTGTGTTTATGTGATGTTGATTAGCATCTCGATCAGGTTTGTCAAATTTTATTTATGATGTAAAGTATTTACTTTGGCGATAGTGGGCCTGTCATCATTTGCTTAGGATTGTGATATTGGATGCCGATATTTATAGTCGAGATGCTGTCTGTTTGTTGTTTGATTTAAATAAATTTCGGCTCAAATACATTTATACATCATCAAGTGGGCAATCTTGATTTTAGGAGGGCCCCAGTGTGTCTGGTTAATATTTGTTTTAAAAAAAAATTATTAGCCAGAATATTATTGATTGATTATTGATCGCGATTAAATGTATTAATTGCATGCTAATGTGAGATTCACTCGAGGGGCCCTACAACCGATCTATCGGTAACTTCTACCGATCGATCGGTAGAACCCAGATTACTCATTTTTGGCTACGGCACTCGACCGATCGATCGATAACTCCTACCGATCGATCGGTAGAACCCTGAAACTCGAAAATCACCATTTTAGCACCTCAAATCCTTCCCCAAACTCATACCAACAATTACCAACTACCACAACACTTCATAAACTCCATTCAAACCCATAAAAACACTAAAAACATAACTTTGGAGTTTTACCAAAAATCCCCAATTTCCAAACCCAACATAATTCTTAACCAAAATCCACCATACTACTATCAAATCGAAGATAAGGACGAGGGAAGATTAATACCTGATTATCTTTGAGAAATCCGGCTCCGAGATCGAGCCTTGCTCGATTCTTCCATGGGAGGAGAAAAGGAGGGTTTGGGGAAATGGGGGAAGAGGCGTGGAAGAGGAGAGAGAGGGAGGAGGGGAAAATGGTTACACACCGAGCCCTCTTGGCATATATATAGTACCAAGTCTCAAAAATTCCAAGTACTCCACAAATACATCATGACTCATTAAAAATCATCTGTTTTCAATAATTACCTCAATCTCTATTTCCATTACCAGCCCCAGCACAAAGTACTCCGGACCCCAGATCCCACCAAAACCCAATTCCAAGGTTTTTCACCACGGTGAGAATACAATCTCAACCTTTGGATCCAACGATCCCAAAATACCCGATTTAACATCTCGGGTGTCCCAACACGGCAATTAATTCATAATTGCCACAATTAGAATCCATTAAGGATCATTACCACTCCGGGATTAACACCATTAATTCCCGGGCATCACAATTATCCCCCACTAATAAAATTTCGTCCTCGAAATTTGCACGACGTACTCCACGTAATGCCAAAACCACACAATCCAAGATCTACATCATCGAGTCATGAACATATGATGAACGACATACCAACCGCGAGGACACCAACCTCGCACTAAAATCTGGAATGGAGTAAATCTCCCAAACCATCGTCAACTCAAAAGGACATCAGCATACCCCGATGCTAACCACCCAAAAGCAGTTAGTCAACCGTAACTGCTAACCAAACTAATCATTCGTGATTCCAACATAGATATCGCCTCAATGATATCTCTACGATTTAGCCTACGATGTTAAATCTACATCGTTACCAAGGAAACCACAGGTACATTACAGTGTACTTATACCAAATCCGGTTTCCGTTTTCCAATTCCGTCTCCATCAAACGAGTAGTTGCACCACTTTGCAACCCAGATTGGGCAGCTCACGGCCACCGATCAACACAAAACACATCTCTAAAGATGTCTACAACCGTGTGCTTCAAGAAATCACATCTTGGTCCAAACACACTATCGAGACTCCACAAGGTCTCAAGTTCTCGAGAGGACATGCAAGAAAAATCAATTGCATTCCCGCCACACATGCCAACCACGACACCTAACAAATCGAATCATGGTCATCCCTCGTTTACCCTAGGATTCAACAATCACAATACATGGACATTAGCAAAAAAGTCAGAAATGAATTACCATGGCCTCAACACACGACAATTCCCTCCTCAAGGGAGTCAACCAGACCTCACGATCATTCTTCAGAATACATCGTGTCATGAGATTACCAATCTCAAGGTGCCACAATCTCTCACCGAAGATTCATTCATCAAAGCATATTAACCCGATGCTCGACGATTACCAAGAAAATGCTGGCATTCGTATACACTCACCGGCATACATGCCTAAGCACCAATAATACCTGCATACTCAATGTAATCGACTCGCGTATCGCCAATCATACCCAAAGTCCCAATCTCAACTGTCAATCCCCTATTATTTTCACCCAGCGGAGAATGATGATTGACAAATCAACAATCAATGGTGTGATTCCCAGATCAACACCACACAAATCGACTCGTTGAATATCCCAAAGATTCCCAACCGGTAGGTACATCAATACTGCTTTCCTCATAAGGAAAGTGTCATGAATCCATGACCCTCCAACCTCGAACCATCTTTTGGAAAACTGGATGTATTTATACCAAAATATATATCCCGGAACCAACAAATACATAACTGGTTCAGAATAGTTCCTCAATGCCACTATTACCAAATCGAAATCCGTATACACAACGTATACACATCTAACGATGTTCTGTACTAATACCATAATACTCCACAAACCTCGAGCATCTCCCCAGAGACGCCTCCTCGTACGTCTCGCCGGAAATATAAAGCCATCACCTAGTCCAGCACTAGTAATGCTTACCATGGTTGATTCACAATCAACCCTGGACCAATACTAGCCGTCTCCATGACAGTAAAATCCAAATCTCTCCAAGAGATAAAATCAATATAATAGTGTCACCCCCACTAACTATATCACACAATCCAATTGTGTCCCCCATTGCATTCCATATGCAAGGATGCTCAACCAGAGCCAAAAATGACTTGTCGACACTCACGTTGGTACTCAGAATTGAGCTGTCCCAGTACAAGTCCTTTAAACATTTGACGTATAACGTCCTCGTGAGATATTTCCTGCCTCGAACCTTATGCCACAAAGCGACTACCGAGTCTACCATAAGTCCTCATCGTATCATCATACGATTCACCAAACTCTATCCCAACGAGCAGTATAATGGCTACAACAAGCACACTACATCACTGTCACAATACCTGGTTAGCAAATCGCTGCCTCCATTGGCTTACACCAAGCCTACCAACGTATCATACGTTCCATCCCAGTATGCCATACCATACAAACCATTAGAGTAGTGGGTCATCACCCAGCATTTCTCTAATCATTAAGGCACAACGGACATTCCGGTGCCCTCACTCAACCACAAAGCAATCCTAATCCCGTAGGATTTATTCCACATCCTCATGGGTGGATGTGATCATGTCTACCACATGTCCCCTCGGTATAAGAAAGTAGTTTCTTCACTATCCACTCCTACTACCAGTCATTTGGCCATAGCCATTCCAACGAGTATACTCAAAGATACCACCACTCGTAAAATATTTACCTCAAATATGTGATGCGGTACACTTCATGTATGGCGAACCCAATAATTCTTCGAGCAACCTGCTCGACATAATGGTCTCGTCAACTAGTGACCCAAACACTACCCTGTACTCGCCATTGGCACTCAAACCATACGACTAAATACATAGACATAAATGTATTATTCATCGAAACAATGCTACACGTCTACATAGAACATCCACTATGTCATCGTCATCCCGTGACGGTACATGTCAACATATGACATCCAAAATAATATCGTCAACTTCGTGACGGTACATGTCGATACACAACATCCATAATTTCATCGTCAAACACGTGATGGCATATGTATATCAACGCATGACATCCACAATAACTCTAATAAAACAGTAATATACCATACCTCATCGCTAACAAGATAGCGGTATACCTGTATCCATCGTCCAAAAATGGAACGCAAGCAGCACCCATCGCTCGAAGGCGGCGTGATCCCGTGCTATGTACATAGCGGCATAACCCATCGCTATAGAATCAGTGGCATAAATCATCGTTATAGATATCCGGCGGTATGAATCATCGCCATAGGATTAGCGGAATGTACCATCGCTATATAGATACCCGACGGTATGAACTATTGCCATAGATGTAGCGGCATGACCCACCGCCATGAATACCCGGCGGCATAAACCATCGACAATAGAATAGCTTAATGAACCATCGCTATGAATACCCGGCGGCATAAACCATCGCCAATAGAATAGTGGAATGAACCATCGCTATGAATACCCGGCGGCATGAACCATCGCCAATAGAATAGCGGAATGAACCATCGCTATGAATACCCGGCGACATAAACCATCGCCAATAGAATAGTGGAATAAACCATCGCTAGGAATACCCAGCGGCATGAACCATCGCCAATAGAATAGCGGAATGAACCATCGCTATGAATACCCGGCGGCATGAACCATCGCCAATAGAATATCGGAATGAACCGTCGCTATATAATATCCGGTGGCATGAACCATCGCCAATAGAATAGCCGATCCCTAGTCTTGTTACAGTAGTGTTTTTAATGCACCTCGCTTGTCATGATCGCGGCACTAAACCCCTCGCTTCGACATATCAGCGGCATTGAATAACCTCGCTCAAATGCGACATGCGGCAATACCCTCGCTTCAACATTTGACGGCAAATATTCTTTCCTCGCTATGATATGACAGCGGCAAATATTCTATCATCGCGTCAAGTGACAGCGGCAAAGCATTTAAAATCATCACTCGTCCATAACAACGACTCATGGGATGTTCACCAAGCATCCAATTTATACCTGCAACGCAATGCATAATCCATATCCCAATATACATCACAATGAGTGTGTTTTAATGCACCTCGCTTCAAATGTGACATGTGGCAATACCCTCGCTTCAACATTTAGCGGCAAAGCATTAAAATCATCACTCCAATATATATGCAATCACAATGAGTGTATTTTAATGCACCTCGCTTCAAATGTGACATGCGGCAATACCCTCGCTTCAACATTTAGCGGCAAAGCATTAAAATTATCACTCCAATATATATGCAACCACAATGAATGTATTTTAATGCACCTCGCTTCAAATGTGACATGCGGCAATACCCTCGCTTCAACATTTAGCGGCAAAGCATTAAAATCATCACTCCAATATATATGCAACCACAATGCATAATCTATAATGTATATAAAATACATGTTACCGTTTGGTGCCCGTCAATCCAGGCCTTAGCCCTCCATGCCAAAGCGTCCCTACAGGAACGATTCCAAACCATAAGCATATAATAATCCACACCACAATATAATTATAAAGGGTAAATGCATAAACCATAAGTACAAAGTATTTCCTGTATCCTAATGCATTTCAAACTGCTCCCGTTGGTTGTTCCTGTACCACAACTCACAATCATAATCGACAGATTATGTTATGATTCCATAGATGTCATGACATATAATTGTTCCATTATGATCACATATCATAAATGCACATAAGCAAAATAGTTGTGTCACACAACACTAACTACCATCATGCATAATTATGTGCTACTCATATCCATCAATATATTCCTTGGCCCTCAATAGCCCCAAAGAGCAAACCACTGCTCTGATACCACTAATGTAAGGACCCCCGCGCCCTTAACCCTTTATTAGTGTATTAATCCTTGCCATTAGTGCATACAATCATGTTATCATGGGGGAAAACCATATGCAAGGATAGCTCATATACCGTCTATAAAAATTCTTGCATTAGAACCACATAATATTCAAATTCCCCAACTTAGACCATTTACATAGCATGCACCTTCATTACACTAACATGCTCTCAGTTCATTTAGCAATTCCGTATTTAATTGCATGCAGATAATAAATGAAGAGAGAAAAACCATGCCCATTTATACATTCCATATATACGTAAAAACGTGCTCACATGAGATCACCCAATGAATAAACGTGT
The DNA here is from genome assembly GCA_907163345.1 of Haberlea rhodopensis. Classification (NCBI taxonomy): domain Eukaryota; kingdom Viridiplantae; phylum Streptophyta; class Magnoliopsida; order Lamiales; family Gesneriaceae; genus Haberlea; species Haberlea rhodopensis. The sequence goes on from CAJQUN010000068.1 coordinate 488,503, forward strand.
ATCTAATGTATAAGATACTCTACCAAATACCATTACTGGTGCTTCGATCCTGGAAGCACCTCCCATCCATATCTCGATCTCCACTCCGAATCTACCGTTATGCTTATTCAACCAGCTCTGGTACTTTGATCCTGGAAGTAACTCAAATCAACAGCTCGAGCTCAACTCCAAAGCTATTGCTGTACCTGTACCACCTGCCCCAGCAGAGACAGCCCCCACACGGGGTGAGCATACCAATATCCCAAATCCAATAAGCATAATATTAAAATTCATAATTTACACAAGTAGATGCTATGAATATTAAAAGACACTCCCTGGACCTCATCTGGGATCCCTTATGTTGTTCCTGTTCTCAAAATAACCAAAATCATCAAATCCCAAAAGCAAGTTAATCATCTCATCGATTAACTAATTCCATTCCTGCCATACCAATTTCATAATCAAATATGAATAAACCTTTTAACAAATAACAATAGATATCATATATATCTATCCAATGATTCCACAGTCCTGTTTCATTGCTCGCTCCATAATAGCGGCATTTTAATCTCACGCAATGCTCAACAGCAGTGGCGTCATAATCGATGTTCGCTCATCAGCGATAACATCCCATTTATTGCTCGCTCAAAAGCGGCACCATATAATTCCCATGTACGTCCATTTATTGCAAATACAAATAACCATGCATTTCACAGTTGCAATAATATAAAAGGCTATGCTCATACGTTATAAGTACCTTATGATTCCGTAGTTCAAATCCAACATTGCCTTGGTCCCGTGACCCGATTAGTTATGTGCTAACACACAAAAATAACTCATAATTATTTATGAGCACACAACACATACCCAAGCATGAATCAAATCCCCAAATACATCATCAATGTACCCACACAAGCTCCTAAAAATTTAAGGAGAATTTATGAGCACAGAACACTTATCGATCGCCTAAAAATTTAAGGAGAATTTATGAGCACACAATGTTGGGATATGCCCTAAGACAAATCATTAGATGATTGTTTTGACATACAATGTTTATGATTTTATGAATGGCAATTCATTATTATATATTATTCTTTTAACTATGCAATGTGAATTAATATATATGTTAATGTCCTTAGAATAATATTGTATTATTCTTAAAGATGTCCCTAGTCAAGTATTATCATGAATAGGGATAATGATAATACGTAGAGACTAGTATGTGTTGATCGATGAATTGTTCATTGATATGATATATCAAATCAACATATGGGTACATGTTAGAGAACGATGTACTGGACAGACCCACCATGAGAATGCAACATGGATAGTTATATGATCGTCATATGCAATTCTCATAGTGATAATAATGTATGTAATCCTTACGACTTGTGATCATCAGAGATCCCAACATAAGGAGTTATGTATCTTGATATCGTCAAACGTTACCCGTAACAGGGTAATCTATAAAGGCGACTATTGGATACACTACGAATTATGTAGAGGGATGTTGACTGATCGAGATAGGATTTGTCCCTCCTATATAACAGGAGATGTGTTTGGCCCTTGATCAAGTGAGAACTAAAATGCATGGCCATGCTCGAATGAGTCGATATGAGATATCGAGCTTATTCGTTTATTCTAGTTCTACTTGGGGATCAAGAAATAGAGATTGAATATACGAGTATGACTATTCCATGACTCGTGTTCAATCTAAACACAAAGGACAAAGGGATTAAGTTACATGGTTAATATTATCACAAGTTCTAAAGGTTATGTCGAGTCATTGACATTCTTGTAATTTGGGTAGCCTTGATGTGTTGCTAGACACCGCTCTTTGCTTGTAACGTAAAATGAGATTTTATGTCACTGCCAACATTACAAGAACCTATCGGGTCGCACAAAATATTAAATCGAGAAGGGAAATTAAATTCATTGGATGAATTAATTAATTAAGAAGAGTCTTAATTAAGTGATTAAAAGGTTTTAATTAAATCATGGGTTTGGGCCCATAAGACTTTAAGAAAGTCTTGAACCTTAATTAAAGCCTTATAATATAAATACAAGGTTTTGATTAATTGTTAATCATACTTTCATATCATACTTTGATATCAAAACAAAACCTAGACAAAGCAAGCTCTCGGCCGCCTCCTCCAAGCCGTGATCATCACCGCCGTCGCCGTGTGGTTTCTTGGTGATTTAAAGGTGGTGGTCGATCGGTTTTGAGCCGAGCTTTTGGTTTTGGTTCAAGAATAAGTCTAGTAACTTGTTCTTGAACATCCCTTCCCGATTTGATCGTGTGGATACCGTTGAGGCAAGACCTTGGAAGTGTTGCTCGTGACTCGGGATCGTTGGACGTGGTGCACCGTGGAATCTGCTCAAACACGCTACAAGGGTGAGACCTTCGTATATCCTTTATCCGATATGAAATCCTATGTATAGATCCGCTGTTCTAGTAATCCAAAATTTTGTTCCGCTGCGTTGTATGCTCTAAGGATTACTTACAGTGGTATCAGAGCCGTGTACAAGGCTCATATCGGATTTAATATTGCATGATATTTAAAACTGTATGAACATATATGATATGTTAATATCAAATTTGTGAAAATCATCGTAAAATTATATTTGATATAAATTGGCGAAAAATCGAACCATACATCACAAGTGTTTGGCCATCACCATCACAAATGACACACGGCTAACCACATGAGGGCTAGGGTTTTCGAACCCTTGGCTCGAGATGGCTTAGTCGTTGTGGCTAATAATTGTGCATGGAAGTGTCGAAACTTGATTAGGGTTTAGAACCCAATGGCTCGTGACGGCTAGCTCATGACGGCTAGGGTTTTGAACCCTAGTAGCCATGCATGGGCTCGGCCATCGTCGCCTCTTTGCTAAGGTTTTGAACTCTTTGGCTCGATAATGGTTCAAGCATGCATGGATAAGTGGCTTCACCACATGAGAGCTAGGGTTTTTCGAACCCTTGGCTCGAGCTGGTTGAGCCACCACCATGCATGAACTGAGCATGATTCGTGGCTCAAGAATTCCGGCGTTTTCGAACAAGTTGGCTCGATGAAGACCAAGAAGTGGTGCACGGCGGCTAGGGTTTGGAACCCTAGCGCCGCCGCCGCTAGCACAAGGCTCGGCCATGGGCTAGGGTTTCGAACCCTAGGCCCATGCCATGGTCCAGCCGTGGAGCATGGTTGGTTCGAAGCATGGTGGTTCGTAGCTAAGTCGAAATTAGTTCGTGGCATGTGATGTCCCGAGCGTACGATAATTTTTCAAAATTCTATTTTACAGTTTTAATTAGAATTAAATTTAAAATGTTTAGAATTAAATTAATTAAATGTTAATGCATGCTTATGTGTTGTTTGAGCATGGTGCGTGGTTATAGCCCTTTGACCTATTAGATAGGATTTGTGGATGTTTGTAATTTATAATACGACCTGCGTGTTGTGCCTTCTCTATTTCATTCTAAATGTAATCCCTCCCCTATGTTCCCCTCGAATGTGAATCGAGGAATTCTATATCTTGTAAATAGTGTAGTTTATTTTATTGATGGTGATCAATGAAGATGGAGCATCGTGCCGGGATGAGGAGGCCATTCACAAATTGGAGCCAAAGGAAGGTGCTTGTGAAGTTACCTTAGGTTGACTCTTAGGATTTTCTCATTGGCTTGAGAAAATCATTAGTAGGGGCTATAACCATGTCACGTTTAATTATGTATGTTGATGCATGATTTATCTATGTTTTAGATTGATAATAGTATTACACATATATGTAGATATGTTTACAACTATATGTAGTGGACATATTTTAAATTATCAAACTAATCATGAGATCAATAAATCCCTCTAAAATATTAAGTTTTAGATGCCTTCCAAAATTAAAAGTACTCGTCAAAAACTTCGATTGTACATGTGTGGGTTTGCCAAAGCAAAGCACCGTGGCAATCTTAGTAAGGCGCGAAAGGATAAATGTGATATCCGTTATACTTAAAATTGGGTACGACTTGCCTAAGTTATCTCAATAGGATTGGGAACTTAGAGGCATGGGTTGGATTATAACTCATTTGATGAATTGAACAAAGTGTTGTTCGTCCAACTATCCAAGAATTATATGTGATATAATTGACAAAGTGTTGTCTACCTAAATAACCGAGTCTTGGGCGATTAGCCAAAGCTAACTCAAGATTAGGGGAAATATGGATCTTGGCCCACTAAAGGTTTTGAGGGTTGATATTTTTAAACAAAATAGTGGGAGCATCATTTAATGTAAGACCATGTTAAATGATTAAATCATGAACTTATTTTGCATATTTATATTGTAGATATCCATGGAAACTAACAACGTAACAAGCACTTTATCACTGCGATCGGTCCTTGAGAAGGACAAATTAAATGGGACAAACTTCCTAGACTGGCATAGGAACTTGAGGATAGTCCTCAAACAAGAAAAGAAACAATATGTCCTAGAGAAACCCTTGCCCGCTGAGGAACCTCCCCTAACAGCTACAAGAGCTGATAAAGATGCTTACAAGAAGCATCAAAGTGACGCACTTGATGTTGGGTGCCTTATGCTTGCCACCATGAACTCTGAGCTTCAGAAGCAACATGAGGAAATGGAGGCGTTCGATATGATCGAACACTTAAAGGAATTGTACCAACATCAAGCAAGACAAGAGAGGTATGACGTCTCTAAGGCGTTATTTCAGTGCAGGATGGTAGAGGGAAGCCTAGTTGGAACTCATGTGCTCAAGATGATTGGGTACATTGAGAATCTGGACAAGCTGGGTTTTCCATTGGACCAAGAGTTGGCCACCGATGTGATCTTGCAATCGTTGCCTGAGAGCTTCAGTCAATTTGTAGTAAATTACAATATGACTGACATGGAAAAGACTCTACCACAATTGCTTGGTATGTTGAGAACATATGAAGCAAATACAAAGAAGACTAAGGCCACAAATGTTCTTATTGTGAATAAGGGCAAAGGAAAGGCCAAAGCCAAAGGCAATAAGAAAGCAAAGAAGGTCTTTGTTAAATCTAAGCCAAAGTCTTATGCACTGAAACCAAAAGGAGGGATAGCAAAGGAAGGGAACTGTTTCCATTGCGGTGAGACCGACCATTGGAAAAGAAACTGCAAAGTATATCTGGAGGATCTAAAGAAAGGAAGTGTGACTTCCACTTCAGGTATTTTTGTTATAGAAGTCAATTTATCTACTTCTTCATCATGGGTATTAGATACTGGATGTGGATCTCACATTTGTGTAAATGTGCAGGATCTAAAAAGGAGTAGGACGTTGGCGAAAGGTGAAGTTGATCTCCGAGTTGGAAATGGAGCAAGAGTTGCTGCATTAGCTATAGGAGATTATTGTTTAGCTTTACCTTCTGGTTTATCGTTGATTTTAAAAGACTGTTATTTTGTGCCATCTATTACTAAAAACATAATTTCTATTTCTTGTTTAGACAAGTATGGTTTTTCGTTTATAATAAAGGACAACTGTTGTTCTATTTATTTAAATGATATGTTTTATGCTAGTGCACAAATGGTGAATGGTCTTTATTTATTAAATCTTGATATGCCTATCTATAACATAAATACTAAAAGGATTAAAAATAATGATTGTAATCCGACTTATCTCTGGCATTGTCGCTTGGGCCACATAAACGAGAACCGCATATCTAAACTTCATAAGGATGGAGTATTAGATTCATTTGATTTTGAATCATATGAAACATGCGAATCTTGTTTAATGGGCAAGATGACTAAAGCCCCTTTCAAGGGACATGTTGAAAGGGCAAATGTTTTATTGGGACTAATACATAGTGATGTATGTGGACCAATAAGTACACAAGCTAGAGGTGGTTTTCAATACTTTGTTACATTTACTGATGACCTCAGTAGATATGGGTATGTGTACCTAATGAAGCATAAGCATGAAACCTTTGAAAAGTTCAAAGATTTCAAGAATGAAGTACAAAACCAACTTGGCAAAAGTATCAAAATCCTTCGATCAGATCGAGGAGGTGAATACTTAAGCCAAGAGTTTCATGACAATCTAAAGGCATGTGGGATAGTCCCACAACTCACTCCTCCGTATACTCCACAATGGAATGGTGTATCCGAGAGGAGAAATCGAACCTTGTTGGACATGGTTAGATCAATGATGAGTCATGCAGATCTTCCGATGTCGTTTTGGGGACACGCTCTAGAAACATCGATTTTCTTACTGAACCGTGTTCCATCTAAATCAGTGGAAAAGACACCATATGAGATATGGACTGGGAAGCGTCTTAGTATGTCTTTTATGAAGATTTGGGGTTGTGATGCTTTCGTTAGACGTCGCGCCACTAACAAACTTGGACCCAAATCTGATAAGTGTTTATTTGTGGGGTATCCTAAGGAAACGAAAGGATACTATTTCTATTATCCCACCGAGAACAAAGTAGTTGTTGCTCGGACTGGTGTATTTCTTGAAAGAGAATTTATTTCTAGAAAAACCAGTGGGAGAAAAATAGAACTTAGTGAAGTTCAACCACAAGAAAACACTGAACCTGAGATTGAGATGGAAACAGAGCAGGCACCGCAATCTGTTGTGGAAGAAGTACCTGCTCAAGAGACACAAGCCCAGCGTAGGTCTGTAAGAGAACACCGGGAGCCACAAAGATATGGATTTCTTGTGACTCAACAAGGTGACTTACTACTTATTGATGAGGATGAGCCGTCATCTTATCAACAAGCTATAATGGGCACTGATTCTGAGAAATGGCAAGAGGCCATGAAATCTGAGATGGAATCCATGTATGCAAACCAAGTATGGACTTTGGTTGATCCACCTGAAGGGGTACGACCCATAGGGTGCAAATGGATTTTCAAGAAAAAGACCGATATGGATGGTAACGTACAAACCTATAAAGGTCGGCTGGTTGCAAAAGGATTCAAACAAATTCATGGTATTGACTATGATGAAACCTTTTCACTAGTGGCCATGGTTAAATCCATAAGGATCTTACTTGCAATAGCTGCATTTCATGATTATGAAATCTGGCAGATGGATGTCAAAACAGCTTTCCTTAATGGAAATCTGCTCGAGGATGTGTACATGACACAGCCCGAGGGTTTTGTCAATCCAAAGGATGCAGGAAAAATATGCAAGCTACAACGATCTATTTATGGATTGAAGCAAGCTTCTCGGAGTTGGATTATAACTCATTTGATGAATTGAACAAAGTGTTGTTCGTCCAACTATCCAAGAATTATATGTGATATAATTGACAAAGTGTTGTCTACCTAAATAACCGAGTCTTGGGCGATTAGCCAAAGCTAACTCAAGATTAGGGGAAATATGGATCTTGGCCCACTAAAGGTTTTGAGGGTTGATATTTTTAAACAAAATAGTGGGAGCATCATTTAATGTAAGACCATGTTAAATGATTAAATCATGAACTTATTTTGCATATTTATATTGTAGATATCCATGGAAACTAACAACGTAACAAGCACTTTATCACTGCGATCGGTCCTTGAGAAGGACAAATTAAATGGGACAAACTTCCTAGACTGGCATAGGAACTTGAGGATAGTCCTCAAACAAGAAAAGAAACAATATGTCCTAGAGAAACCCTTGCCCGCTGAGGAACCTCCCCTAACAGCTACAAGAGCTGATAAAGATGCTTACAAGAAGCATCAAAGTGACGCACTTGATGTTGGGTGCCTTATGCTTGCCACCATGAACTCTGAGCTTCAGAAGCAACATGAGGAAATGGAGGCGTTCGATATGATCGAACACTTAAAGGAATTGTACCAACATCAAGCAAGACAAGAGAGGTATGACGTCTCTAAGGCGTTATTTCAGTGCAGGATGGTAGAGGGAAGCCTAGTTGGAACTCATGTGCTCAAGATGATTGGGTACATTGAGAATCTGGACAAGCTGGGTTTTCCATTGGACCAAGAGTTGGCCACCGATGTGATCTTGCAATCGTTGCCTGAGAGCTTCAGTCAATTTGTAGTAAATTACAATATGACTGACATGGAAAAGACTCTACCACAATTGCTTGGTATGTTGAGAACATATGAAGCAAATACAAAGAAGACTAAGGCCACAAATGTTCTTATTGTGAATAAGGGCAAAGGAAAGGCCAAAGCCAAAGGCAATAAGAAAGCAAAGAAGGTCTTTGTTAAATCTAAGCCAAAGTCTTATGCACTGAAACCAAAAGGAGGGATAGCAAAGGAAGGGAACTGTTTCCATTGCGGTGAGACCGACCATTGGAAAAGAAACTGCAAAGTATATCTGGAGGATCTAAAGAAAGGAAGTGTGACTTCCACTTCAGGTATTTTTGTTATAGAAGTCAATTTATCTACTTCTTCATCATGGGTATTAGATACTGGATGTGGATCTCACATTTGTGTAAATGTGCAGGATCTAAAAAGGAGTAGGACGTTGGCGAAAGGTGAAGTTGATCTCCGAGTTGGAAATGGAGCAAGAGTTGCTGCATTAGCTATAGGAGATTATTGTTTAGCTTTACCTTCTGGTTTATCGTTGATTTTAAAAGACTGTTATTTTGTGCCATCTATTACTAAAAACATAATTTCTATTTCTTGTTTAGACAAGTATGGTTTTTCGTTTATAATAAAGGACAACTGTTGTTCTATTTATTTAAATGATATGTTTTATGCTAGTGCACAAATGGTGAATGGTCTTTATTTATTAAATCTTGATATGCCTATCTATAACATAAATACTAAAAGGATTAAAAATAATGATTGTAATCCGACTTATCTCTGGCATTGTCGCTTGGGCCACATAAACGAGAACCGCATATCTAAACTTCATAAGGATGGAGTATTAGATTCATTTGATTTTGAATCATATGAAACATGCGAATCTTGTTTAATGGGCAAGATGACTAAAGCCCCTTTCAAGGGACATGTTGAAAGGGCAAATGTTTTATTGGGACTAATACATAGTGATGTATGTGGACCAATAAGTACACAAGCTAGAGGTGGTTTTCAATACTTTGTTACATTTACTGATGACCTCAGTAGATATGGGTATGTGTACCTAATGAAGCATAAGCATGAAACCTTTGAAAAGTTCAAAGATTTCAAGAATGAAGTACAAAACCAACTTGGCAAAAGTATCAAAATCCTTCGATCAGATCGAGGAGGTGAATACTTAAGCCAAGAGTTTCATGACAATCTAAAGGCATGTGGGATAATCCCACAACTCACTCCTCCGTATACTCCACAATGGAATGGTGTATCCGAGAGGAGAAATCGAACCTTGTTGGACATGGTTAGATCAATGATGAGTCATGCAGATCTTCCGATGTCGGGGACACGCTCTAGAAACATCGATTTTCTTACTGAACCGTGTTCCATCTAAATCAGTGGAAAAGACACCATATGAGATATGGACTGGGAAGCGTCTTAGTATGTCTTTTATGAAGATTTGGGGTTGTGATGCTTTCGTTAGACGTCGCGCCACTAACAAACTTGGACCCAAATCTGATAAGTGTTTATTTGTGGGGTATCCTAAGGAAACGAAAGGATACTATTTCTATTATCCCACCGAGAACAAAGTAGTTGTTGCTCGGACTGGTGTATTTCTTGAAAGAGAATTTATTTCTAGAAAAACCAGTGGGAGAAAAATAGAACTTAGTGAAGTTCAACCACAAGAAAACACTGAACCTGAGATTGAGATGGAAACAGAGCAGGCACCGCAATCTGTTGTGGAAGAAGTACCTGCTCAAGAGACACAAGCCCAGCGTAGGTCTGTAAGAGAACACCGGGAGCCACAAAGATATGGATTTCTTGTGACTCAACAAGGTGACTTACTACTTATTGATGAGGATGAGCCGTCATCTTATCAACAAGCTATAATGGGCACTGATTCTGAGAAATGGCAAGAGGCCATGAAATCTGAGATGGAATCCATGTATGCAAACCAAGTATGGACTTTGGTTGATCCACCTGAAGGGGTACGACCCATAGGGTGCAAATGGATTTTCAAGAAAAAGACCGATATGGATGGTAACGTACAAACCTATAAAGGTCGGCTGGTTGCAAAAGGATTCAAACAAATTCATGGTATTGACTATGATGAAACCTTTTCACTAGTGGCCATGGTTAAATCCATAAGGATCTTACTTGCAATAGCTGCATTTCATGATTATGAAATCTGGCAGATGGATGTCAAAACAGCTTTCCTTAATGGAAATCTGCTCGAGGATGTGTACATGACACAGCCCGAGGGTTTTGTCAATCCAAAGGATGCAGGAAAAATATGCAAGCTACAACGATCTATTTATGGATTGAAGCAAGCTTCTCGGAGTTGGAATCTCCTTTTTGATGATGCAATCAAAGAGTTTGGTTTTATCAAAAACGAAGATGAACATTGTGTCTACAAGAAGGTCAGTGGGAGCGTAATCATTTTCCTAGTGTTGTATGTAGATGACATACTTCTCATTGGGAATGATATCCCTGCCTTACAATCTGTAAATATTTGGCTAGGGAATTGCTTTTCGATGAAAGACTTGGGAGAAGCCACCTATGTATTAGGAATCAAGATCTATAGAGATAGATCGAGAAGGAGTCTTGGCCTAAGTCAAAGTACATACATAGACAAAGTGCTTAAAAGGTTTAGCATGCAAGAATCAAAGAAAGGATTCGTGCCTATGACACATGGTATATATCTCTCGAAGGAACAGTGTCCTTCAGCACTAGATGAGAGACAACCCATGAGTAAGATTCCATATGCGTCAGTTATTGGATCTATCATGTATGCCATGATATGTACTCGTCCCGATGTATCATATGCTTTGAGCATGACGAGCAAATATCAAGTTGATCCAGGTGAAGGTCACTGGATTGCTGTCAAGAATATCCTGAAGTACTTGAGAAGAACTAAGGATACATTCTTGATTTATGGAGGTAAGGAAGAGCTCAATGTAATGGGTTACACTGATGCAAGCTTCCAAACTAACAAAGATGATTTTCGATCAAAATCTGGATATGTGTATTGCCTAAATGGAGGTGCTGTGAGCTGGAAGAGTTCAAAGCAAGAAACAGTAGCCGACTCTACAACGGAAGCTGAATATATTGCTGCCTCGGATGCAGCAAAGGAAGCTGTTTGGATGAGGAAGTTCATTTCTGAACTTGGAGTGGTGCCTAGCATTAAAGATCCGATAGAACTCTATTGTGACAACAATGGAGCGATCGCATTGGCTAAGGAACCAAGATCTCACCAAAGATCCAAGCACATACTTAGGCGTTTCCATTTCATTCGAGAAATCGTTGAAAGGGGAGATGTTAAAATATGCAAAGTACCAACAGATGATAATGTATCTGACCCATTGACGAAGCCACTGTCACAGCAGAAGCATGATCGTCATACTAGATCTCTAGGCATTAGGTATATGTCTGAGTGGTCTTAGTGCAAGTGGGAGATTTGTTGGGATATGCCCTAAGACAAATCATTAGATGATTGTTTTGACATACAATGTTTATGATTTTATGAATGGCAATTCATTATTATATATTATTCCTTTAACTGTGCAATGTGAATTAATATATATGTTAATGTCCTTAGAATAATATTGTATTATTCTTAAAGATGTCCCTAGTCAAGTATTATCATGAATAGGGATAATGATAATACGTAGAGACTAGTATGTATTGATCGATGAATTGTTCATTGATATGAGATATCAAATCAACATATGGGTACATGTTAGAGAACGATGTACTGGACAGACCCACCATGAGAATGCAACATGGATAGTTATATGATCGTCATATGCAATTCTCATAGTGATAATAATGTATGTAATCCTTACGACTTGTGATCATCAGAGATCCCAACATAAGGAGTTATGTATCTTGATATCGTCAAACGTTACCCGTAACAGGGTAATCTATAAAGGCGACTATTGGATACACTACAAATTATGTAGAGGGATGTTGACTGATCGAGATAGGATTTGTCCCTCCTATATAACATGAGATGTGTTTGGCCCTTGATCAAGTGAGAACTAAAATGCATGGCCATGCTCGAATGAGTCGATATGAGATATCGAGCTTATTCGTTTATTCTAGTTCTACTTGGGGATCAAGAAATAGAGATTGAATATACGAGTATGACTATTCCATGACTCGTGTTCAATCTAAACACAAAGGACAAAGGGATTAAGTTACATGGTTAATATTATCACAAGTTCTAAAGGTTATGTCGAGTCATTGACATTCTTGTAATTTGGGTAGCCTTGATGTGTTGCTAGACACCGCTCTTTGCTTGTAACGTAAAATGAGATTTTATGTCACTGCCAATATTACAAGAACCTATCGGGTCGCACAAAATATTAAATCGAGAAGGGAAATTAAATTCATTGGATGAATTAATTAATTAAGAAGAGTCTTAATTAAGTGATTAAAAGGTTTTAATTAAATCATGGGTTTGGGCCCATAAGACTTTAAGAAAGTCTTGAACCTTAATTAAAGCCTTATAATATAAATACAAGGTTTTGATTAATTGTAAATCATACTTTCATATCATACTTTGATATCAAAACAAAACCTAGACAAAGCAAGCTCTCGGCCGCCTCCTCCAAGCCGTGATCATCACCGCCGTCGCCGTGTGGTTTCTTGGTGATTTAAAGGTGGTGGTCGATCGGTTTTGAGCCGAGCTTTTGGTTTTGGTTCAAGATTAAGTCTAGCAACTTGTTCTTGAACATCCCTTCCCGATTTGATCGTGTGGATACCGTTGAGGCAAGACCTTGGAGGTGTTGCTCGTGACTCGGGATCGTTGGACGTGGTGCACCGTGGAATCTGCTCAAACACGCTACAAGGGTGAGACCTTCATATATCCTTTATCCGATATGAAATCCTATGTATAGATCCACTGTTCTAGTAATCCAAAATTTTATTCCGCTGCGTTGTATGCTCTAAGGATTACTTACACACAACACATACCGATCAATCGGTAGAACCCAGATTTCTCATTTTTGGCTACGGCACTCGACCAATCGATCGGTAACTCCTACTGATCGATCGGTATAACCCTGAAACTCAAAAATCACCATTTTAGCACCTCAAATCCTTCCCCAAACTCATACCAACAATTACCAACAACCACAACACTTCATAAACTCCATTAAAACCCATAAAAACACTAAAAACATAACTTTGGATTTTTACCAAAAATCCCCATTTCCAAACCCAACATAATTCTTAACCAAAATCCACCATACTACTATCAAATCGAAGATAAGGACGAGGGGAAGATTAATACCTGATTATCTTCGAGAAATCTGGCTCCGAGATCGAGCCTTGCTTGATTCTTCCATGGGAGGAGAAAATGAGGGTTTGGGGAAATTGGGGAAGAGGCGTGGAAGAGGATAGAGAGGGAGGAGGGGAAAATGGTTACACACCGAGCCCTCTTGGCATATATATAGTACCAAGTCTCAAAAATTCCAAGTCCTCCACAAATACATCATGACTCATTAAAAATCATCTGTTTTAAATAATTACCTCTCAATCTCTATTTTCATTACCAGCCCCAGCACAAAGTACTCCGGACCCCAGATCCCACCAAAAACCCAATTCCAAGGTTTTCACCACGGTGAGAATACAATCTCAACCTTTGGATCCAACGATCCCAAAATACCCGATTTAACATTCTTGGGTGTCCCAACACGGTAATTAATTCATAAATGCCACAATTAGAATCCATTAAGGATCATTACCACTCCGGGATTAACACCATTAATTCCCGTGCATCACAACTGGTGAAGTAGCTTCTACTGCAGCATACAATTATTTTACCAGCTGAGCAAGAGTAGACCTTCGAAAAACACAAATTCCCCCTCAAGAAATAATCTCCTTAAATTCATGTAATATCTATAATATAATTCCCCCCTTAATTGAGCATATACGAGAAATTAAACAATCAAGATCACTTAGTTATAACAATTAGACCAAGTATATTTCAAAAATAGGAAAACTTAGTGTTCGGTAGGGGTTTTATGAAGATGTCTGCTGCTTGTTGTTCGGTAGATATGTACTCCAACTGAATCTCCTTCTTGATTACATGATCTCGGATAAAATGATGACGAATATCAATATGCTTGGTACGAGAATGAAGAACTGTATTATACGTGATAGCTATTGCAGACGCATTATCACAAAATATTGGTGCCTCAGTGGACTCAATTCCATAATCTCTTAATTGTTGTTGAATCCACAGTAATTGAGCACACCATCTTCCAGCAGCAAGGTATTGTGCCACTACAGTAAACGTTGCGATGGATGCCTGCTTCTTGCAACCCCATGAAATCAATCTATCTCCTAGGAATTGAGAGTATCCACTGGTACTTTTCCTATCAATCTTACAGCCAGCGTAGTCAGCCTCTGAATATCCTACAAAGTTAAACGTTGAATCCCTGGGATACTAGAGGCAAACATTTTCAGTTCCTTTTAGATACTTAAGAATCGTCTTAGTGGCAATGTGATGCGATTGCTTAGAACATCGAGCACACATACATACATCAAACATGATGTCAGGTCTGCTGGCAGTCAGATACAATAATGATCTAATAATACCACAATACATTTTTACTTCTATTGGTATGCCTGCTTCATCCAAATCTAGTTTAGCAGACGAGCTCATGCGAGTGGCTGTTGCTGAACTAGTGCTCATTCCGTACTTTTTTAACAGCTCTTTGGTGTACTTCGACTGATTGATCAGAATTCCCTCAACAGACTGCTTGATTGCAATCCTAGGAAAAATGGCAGCTCTCCCATAAAGCTCATTTTGAACTGATCCTGCATGATTTTGGAAAATCTCTCGCAAAGTTTTGGGTTAGTACTGCCAAGAATAATATCATCAACATATATCTGAGCCAGCAGAGTGTGGTCACCCTTTGTGAATTCAAAAATGGTCTTGTCTACCGTGCCAATGGTAAAGTCGTGCTCAGTCAAATACTTTGATAGAGTTTCATACCATGCTTGGGGAGCTTGTTTCAGATCATACAAAGCTTTGTTCAGTTTATAAATAGAGGAAGGCTGCTGATGGCTTTCAAACCCAGGAGATTGTTCAACATAAACTTCTTCCTGGAGTTTGCCATTAAGAAAAGCACTCTTAACGTCCATCTGATAGATTTTAAAGTCTTTGAATGCAACAAATGCAAGAAATATGTGAATGCCTTCTAATCGAGCTACTGTGGCAAAAGTTTCATCGAAACCAATGCCTTCTTCCTGTCTGTATCCCTGTGCAACTAATCTTGCTTTATTTCTGACTAATATACCATTCTTGTCCAATTTATTTCTAAATACCCATTTGGTACAAATAACAGTGTGATGCGGTGGACGTGGTACTAAGAGCCAGGCTTTATTTCTCTCAAATTGATTAAGTTCTTCTTGCATAGCTTCTACCCAGCTTGGAACTAGAATAACATCATCTATCTTTAGGTTCAATATGAGAAATGAATGCAGCATGAAGAAATTCATTAATCATCTGTCCACTGGTGTGTAGAGGAGCAGTAGGGTTATCTATGACCTGCCCAGGTGGAAGATCCTTCTTCCACCGGAGCGGAGGTCCAAGAGGATTTTTTACTTTGTCGGTAGATATTTGAGTTGGTAGTTCAGTAGACTGTATTGATTCATCATTGGTATTTGTGATGTCTACTACAGTAGGGGTATATACATTAGCGTCCTCGGGAGCATGGTTCAGCTCTTGTGCTTCCGGGACTTCTGGGCTCTAAAATGCAGTAGACCATTCTACTGTAATCCAACTCATATGAATATTTTCTAATCGATTACCCAAGTTATTGATTTGCAGTTCAGATGCAATATTATCAACGAATTCATCAAATTTCACATGAATGGATTCCTCTATATAAGTGTTCTATTATAAAATACTCTAAATGTCTTACTAACAACAGAGTAGCCAATAAATATTCATGCATCAGATTTAGCATCAAAAGCGGTGAGATGAGTCTTTCCATTGTTGTGAATATAATATTTGCAACCAAACACATGGAAATAAGAAATATTTGGTTTACTGCCATTCCAGATCTCATACGGTGTTTTGTTTGCTCGTTTATTAACCATCGATATGTTCTGCGTATAGCAAGCTGTATTAACTGCTTCAGCCCAAAATCTCTGAGAGATTTCTGAATCTGCAAGCATAGTTCGCACATCTTCTTTCATAGTGTGGTTCCTAAGCTCTGCAACTTCATTTTGTTGTGGGGTTCTAGCAGCAGAGTATTCATGTTTACCACCAATGTCATCTAGATATGATTTGAGTGACTGATTGGTAAACTCAGTACCTTTATCACTGCGAATTCTATCTATCCCACATGATTTCTCATTTTGTAGTCTTTTCGGTGGTTTGAACAGCTTTGGAGTAGCACGATCTTTGCCGCATAGAAATAGGACCCACATAAAACGAGAGAAATCATCTATTAACACAAGGGTATACTCCATTCCCCCTAGACTTGTTACTGGTATAGGACCAAAAAGATCCATGTGCAGCAACTCTAGGCACCGAGAAGAATATTTATTACCTCTGTTCTTAAAGGTAGATCTGATCTGCTTACCAAGCTGGCATGCTGAACAAATCTTGTCTTTTGAGAACTCTATATGGGGCAATCCATAAACTAAATCAAGCTTACACAGACTGGCGATAGTTTTAAAATTGAAGTGACTCAAACGCTTGTACCAAAGCCAAATTTTGGAGCTATTCAAAGCAGCAAAGCAAGTAGGTGAGGCTGGCTGATCAAAATTCCAATCAATCATATAAGTGTTGTCATGCCTCTTACCTACAAATAATTTACTATCATTGGCAGATCTTATTGTGCAAGTGTACTGGATGAATTTTACCGATTGTCCATTATCACATAATTGACTAATTCTAATCAAGTTATAGCATAAATTTTCAACCAACAGTACATCTTTAATAATTTTACCACGAATATTCTTACCTTTATCATGGTTTTACCTTTCACGTTATCACCAAATGTTATTCTTGGCCCGATGGATCCTATTAACTCGGACAGTAGACAAGCACTTCTTGTCATATGTCTAGAACATCGACTGTCCAGGAACCACTCTGAGCTCCAAACTTGCTGGATTATAGATCTTTGCAATTAAAGTGATGAAATCGTTGGTACCCAAACCCTGAACCTCTTGGGTCTGTGTGTGTCCTGAAATGCGTGTGCAATTAATGGTGATGGTGTTCTAGGGTGTTGCGTGTGGTATTGAGTGTATGCATGTTGTTTTGGTTTTTGGTTCCTGTTGGGAAGCATATATCTGTTCTGGACAAGCATACAATTATACTACCAGTTAGGCTTCGCCTCTCGAGTTGCTTGACTAGCAGACTTATGTCCATGATTGGACTGCTGTATTGGTCTAGTCTTCTCTACTGGCTTGACAGAACCAATACCCTTGTATGATGCCCGTTCTTTAATGAGTGTTGGCTTGACAGGTTCCATACCCAACTCACTTGGTTCATATACTATGCTGGATTTAACAAAGTTCATTCTTTGAAACTTGTTCTTCGCAAGACATAGCTAAGATTGAGTGCCAGATGTATTACTATCATTGTAGATATAGCTTATACGGGCAAGATCAATAGCAAGCCTTATCGACTCTAGTATCTCATCTTTTCTGGCGGTTGATGTGTTCCATGTGCGAACCAATTTGATAAGTTTCTGATGTGCACATTTAACTTCGTCCTTTTCTTTCTCGAGTAGACTTACTTTTTCCCTTAAATATTCAAGCTCCCTTGATTGTTCACAATCAAGTTTACTATCCCGCTGTTTGATTGGACTAGTAATTTGTAATGCCTAGATAGGAATTATACATGTTTTATTTGATTATTGCGTACTTATGAAATAATGACGGTGTGATGTGGACTCGGATTCGGGTTGAACCGAGTAAGAAAGATGAAATGGATCATTTGTTAAATGATGAAAGAATGTTCACGTTACATTTGATTAAATGAAATGTAATAGGTTGGGAACAACTATATGGAGTTGCTGTAATACATGTCGTAGTATGCAATTGGGATAGTAATTCCTCTACATGGAAGGCATGAACTTGATGCATGGTAGACCACATGGAATAAACTTACTATGGTATGATTTAGGTATGATTTATACCTAAGTATAAATCCACAAAATCAGATATAAAAGCATAGTGGCACCATTTTCAACTACATTTCTCTACCAAACCTCTCCCAAGTCTTGCTTCTTTTTTGTCATTTGTCTTGTCTTTTGGCTTGGAATCAAGAAGGAACTTGTGGTGAAGTGGAAGTAAAGCTACTTGGTGAGGATCGATTATTTAAATATGTGGATATCATGCTTAGTAGTTCCATTTTAACATGGTAATGAAAGATGATATGTTTGAGTTGTTATGAATTAATGAGTTGAAGCAATATGAGATTCAACCAAAGAAATAAGTTGTAATGTTTTGAAAACATGTTCATATGATGAAGTAGAACAATTTTATAAAGTTTTGGTGATATGAATTGAGGTGTAGGATGTAAACCATTGAGATAAGCATAAAAATCACCATATTATGAATTTTCATAGTCGGGCGATTGGTTACGAGCAATGTGGCGATCGATCGCCGCGACTGGGGAAAATCATAAGGTGGTTTAACACATGGGCAATCGATCGTGTGATTTTGACCGATCGATCGCTAGAAGACGATCGATCGCATGAAACATAGAGATCAATCGCTGATGGCCAGAAAGTTTTGGCTATCGATCTCGTAAAGTGACGATCGATCGCTAGGGTTAAAATATTGAAAAATATTATATTTTTGTGGAATTTGATGGTGAGGCCTATTATAACATTATACATTGTTGGTATTCATGTAGCACCATCACAGGGGACATGATAGTGAGGAGATTACACATTGACTCCTGATTTTCTATTGTTTGGACACGACGACAGGTACGTGTTGATATTTCATTTATAATTATCATATGTGATTGGTACTGTGAGGCATATAGTTGATGCCATGAATAGTATGCCATTATTGGGCATGTTGTATATTGATATTGCTGAGGCATATAATTGATACCATGAATAGTATGACATTGTTGGCATGTTGTATATTGATGTTGTTAAGGCATACAGTTGATACCATTAGGAGTATGCCATTGTTGGGCATACAATATAGATGTTATAACTTGTGAGGACGGTATTATGATATGTGCTGCTAATATGGGACGTGAAGGCTGAGTCACTGACATATTAAGTTGAGAGGCATATCATATCGGTCTCGTTCTAACAGGAACTTGTGAGGATGATATTATGATATGTGCTGCTAATATGGGACATGAAGGCTGAGCCACTGACATATTAAGCTGAGAAGCATATCATATGTAAGGACCCTGTGCCCTTAACCCGCTGTTAGTGTATTAACCCATGTATTTAGTGCATACAATCATATACTCAGGGGGAAAGAACCACATGCTACCATAGCATAACATACCAATAATAAAATTTCTTACATTAAACCATGTAATGTCCAATTTCCCCCAATCAATCCTCTTACATAGCATGCACCCTTATAATACACTAACATGTTCTCAATTCATTTAGCAATTCCTCACATTAATTGCATGCAACATATAAATGAAAAGAGAAAGACCATGCCCTTTATACAACCCATATACACATATAAACGTGCTCACATGCGAGCACGCAATGAATGATTGTGTATTTAATGTATACGGTACTCTAATCCATACCGACACTGGTACTTCGATCCTGGAAGCACCTCTAATCCATAGCTCGTTCTCAATTCCGGAGCTACCGTTGTACCTGTTCCACCTGCCCCAACAGAGACAGCCCCCACACAGGGTGAGCATACCAATACCACCATTGTCCGTATAAATAAGCCGAACTCTTGAGCCCTTACACATCAACCTCTCATACATCATCTTCTAGCTATTATCTGGCTCAAAGTAATGTAAGGACCCCCGTGCCCTTAACCCGTTGTTAGTGTATTAACCCATGTATTTAGTGCATACAATCATGTAATCAGGGGAGAAAGAACCGCATGCAACCATAGCATAATGTACCAACCATAAAATTTCTTACATTATTCCACATAATGTTAAAATTCTCCATACTACTCAACCTTACGTATGCATCTTATAATACACTAACATATTCTCAATTCATTTAGCAATTTCTTAATTAATTGCATGCAACCCATAAATGAAATGAAAAAAGAAAAGCCCTTGCCTTTTTATACAACCCATATACACATATAGTAGTGCTCGCATGCGAGCATCAATCGAATGTATGTGTATCTAATGTATAAAATACTATGCTCAACACCATCACTGGTACTTTGATCCTGGAAGCACCTCCAATCCATAGCTCGATCTCAACTCCGGAGCTACCATTGTACCTGT
This sequence comes from Haberlea rhodopensis, assembly GCA_907163345.1. Lineage (NCBI taxonomy): Eukaryota > Viridiplantae > Streptophyta > Magnoliopsida > Lamiales > Gesneriaceae > Haberlea > Haberlea rhodopensis. The sequence goes on from CAJQUN010000068.1 coordinate 508,910, forward strand.
TCAACCTGCCCCAAAAGAGACAGCCCCCCACACGGGGTGAGCATACCAATACCACCGATCCAATAATCACAATATAACAGTTCATAATTTACAGAATGTAAATGCCATGAATTTTAAAAGATACTCCCTGGATGGTATCATCCTCATCCGGGATCCCCTGTACTGTTCCTGTTCTCAAAATAACCGAAACCATCAAATTTCCAAAAGCCAGTTAATCATCTCATTGATTAACTAAATCCATTCCTGCCATGCCAGTTTCATAATCAAATATGATTAAATCATTAAACAAATGACCATACATATCACATATATCTAACCAATGATTCCATAGTTCTATTTCATCGCTCGCTCCACAATAGCGGCATTTTAACCTCTCGCACGCTCAACAGCAGCGGCGTCATAACCGATGTTCGCTCAACAGCGACAACATCCAAATCATTGCTCGCTCAAAAGCGGTACCATTATTCCCAATGTATATCCATTTATTGCAAATACAATATACCATACATTTCACAGTTGCAATAATATAAAAGGCTATGCTCAACCAGTATTTATATATTCATGTATAAATGTATTTTGAATGTGATGTTGAAGGTTAAGTGAATGAGTTGGATAGTTGAGTTTAATACACGTGGAATGGTTGATACGTCGATGTACGTGATCCAGGTATACGAGTTGATTATTGATGCCCTTGGCACGATCGATAGGAGAAGTGGTCGAGAATGAGATTAATTGATACGCAGAGTTGCCTTCGAGATAAGATTCGTCATGATTGTGTATAAATGATAAACTGTGGTTATGTCGTATTTATGGCATTGATGAGTATCATGGTTTGAATAATGATATTGAACTTGATGTTTATGAAAGTGTATAAGATTGAAACAGGTATAACATGTGCAACATTGTCTCGTGAAGAAAGCTTGAACCCATGGAAAATAGTGCTCACAGGATTATGGTACAAGTATCGGTTGATGGTACATATCACTTATGCATTGAGAATTGATTCGTATGTGAGCAACTGGAAGCGTGTATATGGACTGTATATAGTGTTGAAGTCCTCTTTCTATATAGTTGATTGATGTGTATGTTATTTTGAGGAGCATGTGATATACGATTTTAGTGATGACGGGAATTCATATCTTGCTAGTATTGTGACTTCCCTGGCTGGGAACTTTTATCTTTAGATTATGGTGTCTTTATATTGAGGGTGTTTATGGTTGTGTATTTTCTGGGATAGTCCAATTTATGTTGAGACTCTGCCTGAATTTTTATAAAAGTCATGGGAACATGTGAAGCATGTAATGATTCTTTTAAAGAATGAAAATTTTCACATAGATATGACGTCATAAATGCCTAAATGTCGTCTTTAAGTGTTGGGGTATTACATCATATCGGTCCGGTTATAACAGGATGTTGAATTGAGATATGCCATGACATATGCAGCTACTTGTATTATGATGTATATTGTGTTTTGGGGTATGTACAGGGGGTATCTACATGAACAACCAGAGAAGTGCATTACAAATGCATGAAGTACAGGAAGTTGTTTATACATCATTGATGTTGGATTGTGAACATCATTTATATACTCATGTTTTACGTGGTTGTTCTATAGGGAGTCATAGCTGGGGAAAAGACGGGATTGTGAGTCTACCTTCTGCTGCTAGGATGTAAACTGGTCGGGATTGAATGTGTTATGATGTGTAAATGATATACTAGATGTGAGGTATATAGTGAAAAATCTTGAATATTATCTTAATCCTAATAAGTAAAGATATGTGCTTTACTTAATTAAATGATTAAGAAAGATGTAAGGACTCCCGTGCCCTTAACCTCGTTATTAATGTATTAATTCATGCCTTTAGTGCATACAATCATATATCATGGGTAGAAAGTCACATGCAAGCATAGCATCATACCAACTATAAAATTTCTTGCATTAATACTCCATAATATTCAACTTCCCCAACCAAAACCATTTACGTAGTATGCACCATCATAATACACTAACATACTCTCATTTCATTTAGCAATTCAATAAATAATTGTATGCAACTCATAATGAAGAGAGAAAGACCCTTGCCCTTTTATACATACCATATACACATATTAGTGCTCACACGCGAGCATCAAATAAATATGTGTGTAACAAATGTATAAAACACGGTGCTCAAGACCGTCACTTGTACTCCGATCCCTGGAAGCACCTCCATTCCATAGCTCGAGCTCAACTCCAAAGCCATCGATGTACCTAATCACCTTATAACTCCGTAGTTCGAGTCCAACCTTGCCCGAGTCCCGCGACCCGATGAGTTTAGTGCAGCTTTCTTCAAGAAATCGGGCTCCCAAGACGAGCCCCCATCGATTTGTTTCCAAGAAAAGAAGAGGGAAGGGTTTGGGGTGAGGGAGAGGCGTGAGGGAGAGGAGAGAGAGGAGAGATTCCGTATAATGACGGAATACCGAGTCCATTTGGTATATATAGCACCAATACTTCCACAACTACATCATGATTCATTAAAAATCATCTGTTTTCAATAATTATCTCTCCGACTCTAATTCCATTACCAGCCCCAGTACAAAATATTCCGGACCCCACATTCCACCAAGAACCAAATTCCAAGGTTATCACCACGATGAGAATACAATCTCATCCCTTGGATCCAACGACTCCAAAAACCGGATTTAAAACCCCCAGGAGTCCCAAAACCGCAATTAATTCATAATCACCACAAATAAAATCCATTAAGGATTATTACCACACCGGGATTAACACCATTAATCCCCGGCATCACAATTATCCCCCACTAATAAAATTCCGTCCTCGAAATTTGCACGGCGTACTCCACGTATTGCCGAGATTACAAAAATATCCAAACGGATTCACCTCGTCGAATCATGAACATGTCATGAATGACACACCGACCGCGAGGATACAGACCTAGCACCAAAACCTGGAATGGGATAAACCTCCCAAATTATTTCAACCGCAACAGAACGTCAGCATATCCCAATGCCAACCATTTCAAAGCCGTTAGCCAACCATAACTGCAAATCAACCGAATCATCCGTGATTCCAAAATAGATATCGCCTCGATGATATCCCTACAAATCCAGCCCACGATGTTAAACATACATCGTTGCCAAGGAAACCATCAGTACACAACAGTGTACCTAAACTACATCCGGCTTCCGCTTCAAACTCATCTCCATCGAAGGAGTAGTTGCACCACATTGCAACACGGATTGGGCAACAACACGGCCACCGACCAACACAAAACACATCTCCAAAGATGTCTACATCCGGGTGTTCCAAGAATCATATCTTGGTCCAGACACACTATCGAGACTCCACAAAGTCTCAAGTTCTCGAAAGGACATGCAAGAACAATAAATTGCATTCCCGCCACATGTGTCAACCATTGACACTTAACCAATCCGAATTCTGGTCATCCCTCGTTTACCCTAGGATTCAACAATCCTAACACGAGGGAGGCTATCGAATTAACCAGCAAGAATTACCATGGTCCCAAAACACGACAATCCCTCCTCAGGGGAAGTCAACCGGACCTCACGATTATTCCTCAGAATACATCGTGTCATCAAGATTACCAATCTCCAGGTGCCACAATCTCTCACCGGAGATTCATCAAGCCAAGCATACTCAATGCAATAGATTCGGGTATCTCCAATCATACCCAAAGTCCTAAAACCAACTGTCAATCCCCAGCTATTCTCACCTCGCAGAGAATAATGATTGACAGACCAACGATCAATGGTGTGATTCCAACATCAACACCTCACAAACCGACTCATTGAATCTCCCAAAGATTCCCAATCGGTAGGTATATCAATACTACCTTCCTCACAAGGAAAAATGTCATGGACTCATGACCCTCCAACCTCGAACCGTCGTTCGGAAAATCTAGATATATTTATACCCAAAACATATCCGAGAACCAAAAATATGCAACTGGTTCAGAATAGTGCATCAAAGCCACTATTACCAAATCGAAACCTGTATACGCCATGTATACTCAATCTAATGATGCTCTGTACTAATGCCATAGTACTCCACAATCTCGAGCATTTCCCTGGAGACGTCTCCTCAAACGTATCACCGAAAGGTAAGAAATCCATTACTCGGTCCAACACCAGTAATGATTACCATGGCTGATTTACAATCAACCCACGATAGATACCAGCTGTCTCCATGACAGTACAATCCAAATATCTCCAAGAGATAAAATCAATATAGTAGTGTTACCCCACTAGTATATCCCACAATTCCAATTGTGACTCCCATTACATTCCATATGCAAGGATGCTCAACCAGAGCTAACGACTTGTTGACACTCACGTTGGTATTCCCAACAAAATCGAGTTGTCCCGGTGCAAGTCCCTAGAAACATTTGACGTATAAACGTCCCCATGAGGTATTCGCTGCCTCAATCATCATGCCACATAGAGACTACAAGAGCCTACCATAAACCCTTATCGTATCACCGTACGATTCACCAAACTCGGTCTCAACGTGCAGTATAATGGCTCCAACAAGCACACTATATTACTGCCACGATATCTGGCTAGCAAATCGCTGCCTCCATAGGTTCATACCAACCTATCAACGTGACACACGTTCCATAGAGTTGTGGGTCATCACCCAATATATCTCTAAAACACCAAAGCATAATGGACATCCCTGCTCAACCACAAAGCAATCCTAATCCCGTAGGATTTATTCCACACCATCAGGGGTGGTGTGATCATGTCCACCACATGTCACCTCGGTATAAGCAGTAGTTTCCTCAACAACTACTCCTATTACCAGTCACATGGCCATAGCCATTCCAACGAGTATACCCAAAGGTACCACTACTAGTAAAATATATACTTCAAATATGTGCCGCGGTACACTTCCTGTACGGCGCACTCAATAATTCTTCGAGCAACCTGCTCGGCATAATGGTCTCGTCAACTAGTGACCCAGACACTACCATGTGCTCACCATTGGCACTCAAACCATACGACTAAATACATATGCATAATGTATTTTTTCATCGAAATGACGTTACGCGTCTACATAAACATCCACTATGTCATCGTCATCCCGTGACGGTACCCGTCAACATATGACATCCAAACTGACATCGTCAACTCGTGACGGTACATGTCAACACCTGACATTCACAATCTCATCGTCAAACACGTGATGGTATATGATAACCCATGGTATGCTAACTAAACGGCAGCATACCATAACTCATCGCTAATAGAATAGCGGCATACCTGTCTCCGTCGTCCAATAGTGGAACATAATCAACACCCATAGCTCGTGGGAGGTACAATCCCGTGCTATGTAGATAGCGATAGAACCATCGCTATAAAATCAACAGCATGATCCCTCGCCATAGAGTCAGCAGCATAAAACATCGCTATAGATGTCCGGTGGTATGAACCATCGCCCATAGATGTAGCAGAATGAACCATCGATATATAATACCTGGCGGCATTAACCATCGCCAATAGATGTTACGGAATGACCCATCGCTTATATAATACCTGGCGGCAAGAACCATCACCAATAGATGTAGCGGAATGATCCATCGCTATATAATACCTGGCGGCATGAACCATCGGCAATAGATGTAGCGGACTGACCCATCGCTTATATAATACCTGGCGGCATGAACCATCGCCAATAGATGTAGCAGAATGAACCATCGCTATGAATACCCGGTGGCATAAACCATCGCCAATAGGATAGCGGAATGAACCATCGCTATGAATACCCGGCGGCATAAACCATCGCCAATAGAATAGCAGAATGAACCATCGCTATGAATACCCGGCGGCATAAACCATCGCCAATAGAATAACGGAATGAACCATCGTTATGAATACCCGGTAGCATAAACCATCACCAATAGAATCATCGATCCCTAGTCTTGTTATAGTAGTGTCTTTTAATGCACCTCGCTTGTCATGACCGCGGCACTAATACCCCTCGCTTCGACATATCGATGGCATTGAATAACCTCGCTCAAATGCGACATGCGGCAATACCCTCGCTTCAAAATTTTGCGGCAAATATTCTTTCCTCGCTACGATATGACAGGGGCAAGTATTCAATCATCGCGTCAAGTGACAGCGGCAAAGCATTTAAAATCATCACTCATCCATAACAACGACTCATGGGATATTCACCAAGTATTCCATCTATACCTGCAATACAATGCATATTTCATATCCCAACATATATGTAAGGACCCCCGTGCCCTTAACCCGATATTAGTGTATTAACCACTGTACTTAGTGCATACTATCATGTTAACAAGGGGAAAGTAATTACATGCAACTCTAGCATGCATGCCATCTATAAAATTGCTTTACATTAATCGTGTAATGTCTATGCTTTCCCAACATATTCCATAAAACATGTCATGCACCTTTCAACATACACTAATATGCTCTCAATTCATTTAGCAATTCTACTTTTAATTGCATGCTAACCGTAAATGAATAGAGAAAAGCCGTAGCCCATTTATACATTCCATATACACGTAAAATGTACTCACATAAGAGCACCCAATAAATAAGCGTGTATCTAATGTATAAAACACTCTACGGGATACCATTACTGGTGCTTCGATCCTGGAAGCACCTCCCAAGCGCAACTCGATCTCGACTCTGGATCTGAGTGCCTATCCATCCGGCTCTGGTACCTCAATCTTGGAAGTACTTCTATCAACATCCCGAGCTCAACTCCAAAGCTGCTGCTACACCTGTACCACCTGCCCCAACAGAGACAGCCCCCACACGGGGTGAGCATACCAATATCCCAAATCCAATAACCACAACAATACAATTCATAATTTACAACAATGTAAATTGCTATGAAATACAAAATATACTCCGTGGATGGTATCATCCTCATCCGGGGTTTCCTGTACTGACCTGTTCTCAAAACACTGAAACCATCAAATTCCCAAATGCCAGTTAATCATTACATTGATTAACAATTCCATGAGCCATATATCAATATCATAATCAATAACATCAAATCATTAAACAATGATTATAGACAATCTATGTTTCTCACTTATGGTTTCATAGCTCTATCTCATTGCTCGCTCTACAATAGCGGCATTCCATTTCCACGCATACTCAAGAGCAGCGGCGTCATAATCGATGTTCGCTCACAGGCGACAACATCCCATTCATTGCTCCCTCAAAAGCGGCACCATGCAATTCTCAATGCATATATAGACATTTGAAGCAAGTACCATAAACCATGAATTTCAATCTCCGTTTATTGCTAATACCATGTGTCATGCATTTCCACACACATTAATTGCAATACAGTGTACCAAGCACTCAACAATTGCAATTATATTAAAGGGCTATGCTCGTACGTCATACGTACCTTATACTTTCCGTAGTTCAAGTCCAGACCTTGCCTTGATCCCGTGACCGATGAATTAAATGCTAAACACGATAATAATCCACAATTAATTTCAAGCATGCAATCAAATGCCCAAGCACGTTCACAAACCCCAAATATATCGTCATCCATGACGATTAACCATTTTAAAAAGGCCCCGGGCGAAGCATGCATCGAAAACTCAACACGAAATAATTCCCCAAAATAAGGCATTGGCGATCGATCGCATGATTTCAGGCGATCGATCGCCTCGCGAAAACAGGAACAGGCGATCGATCGCTCCTTTTCAGGCGATCGGTCGCCTCTTAGCGTAAATGGCCACAGCCTCATGGCTATCGATCGCTTCATTTGAGGCGGTCGATCGCCTCATTGTTCATCTTCCTGAAATTTCCAACAACGTCGCGGCGATCGATCGCCCTGCCCTAGGGATCGATCGCCTCGACCTGTAAAAGCCAAGAATGACGTTTCTCTTGCAAAATTTTGCCCAACAACAATCCTCACACCCCTTACAACATTAAACCTCAAAATAAATACCATAAAAACTCCTCAAACCAACCAACCCAAAATTCTTTAAAAATCCATTACTTTAAATCCAACACAAAACCTTCCCAAACACCACAAAACCACCATCAAAACGAAGATAAATGCGAGGGGATGAATAATACCTTATTATCTTCGAGAAATCCGGCTCCTAGGATGAGCCTCCGTCGATTTGCTCATCAAAGGAAAAGGGGGAAGGGTTAGGGGTTAGAGAGTGGCGTGAGAGGGAGAGGAGAGGAGAGAAATGGATTCCAAATGACGGAATTCCGAGTCCAACTGGTATATATAGCAAAAATGCCCCAAAATACCAATACCTCCAGAAATACATCATGATTCATCAAAAATCATCTGTTTTCAAAAACTCTCTCTCCAACATCAAATCCCCAGACTGGCCCCAACATAAGGCACCTCGGACTCCAAGTCCCACCGAAAACCCAACTCATAGGTTTTCCACCGAAATGAGAATACAATCTCACCTTTGGATCCAACGATCCCAAATGCCCGATTAAACAACCTCGGGAGACGCAAAACCGCAATTAATTCCTAAATGCCACAAATAAAAAATCCATCAAGGATTATTACCACACGGGGATTAACACCGTAAATCCCCGGACATCACAATTATCCCCCACTAATGAAATTCCATCCTCAAAATTTGCACCGGCGTACTCCACGTAACACCAGGACTACACAACCAAAGTAAAGCCACGACCCCGATTCTGGACCACACTAGAATCGAATCATCAACTGCGAGAACACCAATCTCGCACCAAGCTCTACAATAAAGCAAACGCCAAAACCAATATAAACCCGAAAGATAACAACATACCTCGATGTGAATCGTCCCGGAAGTCAGTCCATCATGACTGCAAATCAATCCAAACCCCATTGGTTCTAACATAGATATCTCTCCATGATCTCCACTACTCGCCCACGATGCTTTAACACACATCGTTAAGATGGGAACCACTAGTATACAATCAGTATACTCCCGGGAAAAATCCGGTTTCGCTTTCCCGATCATCTCCTCCAAAGGAGTACTTGCACCACTTGCAACCCGGATCGGGTAAACCACGGTCACTAATCTACACAAAACGCATCACTACAGATGTCTACAACCATGTGTTCCAAGAAGTCCCATCTTGGTCCAAAACACACTATCAAGACTCTACAAGGTCTCAAGTTCCACAGGGGACATGCAAGACAAACAATTGCATTCCCAAACACGTGTCGACCGTGACACTAAACAAATCCGAATCCTGGCCATCCCTCATTTATCCTGGGATTCAACAATCCTAAAACAGGAAGGCTATCGAATTATCCAACAAGAACTATGGTTCCAAAACACGACAATCCCTCCTCAGGGGAAGTCAACAACCCTCACGATCATTCATCAGAATGCATCGTGTCATCGAGATTACCGATCTCGAATTACCACAATCTCCCACCGGAGATTCATCAAACCAAGCACACAAATCCGACTTTCAGCAAGGAACGAAATAGAGTTGGCATTCGTATACACACATGGGTATACATGTCCAAGCACCAACACAACAGGCACACTCAAAGCAATAGACTCGGGTATCTCCAAGCATACCCAAAGTCCCAAAACCTACTGCCAACCCTCGATTATTCTCACTCCACGGAGAATAGTGGTCGACAGACCAAAGCCAAAGGGTGTGATTTCAACATCGACACCACACAACCAAAGCAACGAATCTCCCAAAGATTCAACCGGTAGGTATATCAATACCGCATTTCCCACAAGGATAGTGTCATGAATCCATGACCTTCCAACCTCAAACCACCGTCCGAAAAACTGGATATACACATACCAACATATATCTCGGAGCCAAAATCTGCAATTGGTTCAGAATAGTGCATCGAAGCCACTATCATCAAATCGAAACTCGTATACGCCAGGTATACTCAACCAACGATGCCCTGTACTATTGTCATAGTACTACACAACTCGAGCATCCCCCGGAGACGTCTCCTCGAACGTCTCACTGGAAGTACGAAGCCATCACCTAGTCCAACACTAGTAGGGCTTCCCCTGGTTGATTCACGATCAGCCCTCAACCAATACTAGCTGTCTCCATGACAGTACAATCCAAATCTCTCCAAGAGATAAAGTCAATATAGTAGTGTCACCCCACTAACTATACCACACAATTCCAATTGTGACTTTCGTCGCATACCAAATGCAAAGATGCTCAACCAGAGCTAACAACGACTTGTCGACGCTCACGTTGGTATTCCAACAAAATTGAGTTGTCCCAAAACAAGTCTCTTAAAACATTTGACGTATAAACGTCTCCTCGAGGTATTCCCTGCCTCAATTATCATGCCACAAAGAGACTACAAAAGTCTACCAAAAGTCCTCATCGTACCACCATACGATTCACTGAACTCGAATCCAACGAGTAGTATAACGGCTATCAAAAGCACGCTATAACATTGCCACGATATCTGGCTAACAAGCGCTGCCTCCAAAGGCTCATATCAAGCCTACCAACGTCTCATACGTTCCACCCGGTATACCATACCGTATCATCCATTTAGAGTAGTGGGTCATCACCCAATATTTCTCTAAAACCAAAGCATAATGGACATCCCGGTGTCCTTGCTCAACCACGAAGCAATCCTAATCCATTAGGACTTATCCCACACCCTCAGGGTGGGTGTGATCACGCCTACCGCAGATCACAATAACAAGCGAGTAGTTTCCTCAATGACTACTCTTACCACCAATCACTTGGCCTAAGCCAAACCAGCGAGTATACCCACGGATATCATTACTCGAATAATATATACACCAAATATGTGCTGCGGTACAATCCCTGTACGGTGCACCCAATAATTCTTCGAGCAACTTGCTCCGCATAATGGTCTCGTCAACTAGTGACCCAGACACTACCATGTGCCCACCAAAGGCACTCAAACCATACAACTCAATACATAACATAAATGTATTAATCATCAAAACGACGCCACACGTCTACATAGAACATCAACTATGTCATCGTCATCCCGTGAAGGCATATGTCAACATATGACATCCAATTAACATCGTCAAACATATGACGGTACATGTCAATACACGACATCCATAATCTCATCGTCAAACACATGACATATATAGCAACACGTAGTATCCTCAATAATGCTAACAAAAGTAATATGCCATACTTCATCGCTATCAAGATAGCGGAATTCCTGTATCCATCGTCCACCAGCGGTACATAAGCAGCACCCATCGCTCGTAGGCGACATAATCCAGCGCTACGCACATAGCGGTATAACCCATCGCTATAGAATCAGCGGCATGATCTCTCGTCATAGGGTCAGCGGCATAAGACATCGCTATAGATATCCGGCGGTATGAACCATCGCCATAGGTGTAGCGGAATGACCCGTCGCTATGTAATATCCGGTGGCACGAATCATCGCCAATAGAATACTCGGCGGCATGAACCATCGCCAATAGAATAGCGGAATGAAACATCGCTATCAATATATCCGGCGGCAAGAACCATTGCCAATCAATATAGCGGAATGAACCGTCGCTATCAATATACCTGGCGGCAAGAACCATCGCCAATCAATACATCTGGCGGAATGAACCATCGCCAATCAATATAGCGGAATGAACCGTCGCTATCAATATATCTGGCGGCAAAAACCATCGCCAATCAATACATCTGGCGGAATGAACCATCGCCAATCAATATAGCGGAATGAACCGTCGCTATCAATATATCTGGCGGCAAAAACCATCTCCAATCAATACATCTGGCAGAATGAACCATCACCAATCAATATAGCGGAATGAACCGTCGCTATCAATAAATCTGGCGGCAAAACCATCGCCAATCAATACATCTGGCGGAATGAACCATCGCCAATCAATACATCTGGCGGAATGAACCATCGACAATCAATATAGCGGAATGAACCGTCACTATCAATATATCTGGCGGCAAAAACCATCGCCAATCAATACATCTGGCGGAATGAACCATCGCCAATCAATATAGCGGAATGAACCGTCGCTATCAATATATCTGGCGGCCAAAATCATCGCCAATAGAATAGCCGGTCCTTAGTCATTATCACGGTAGTGTATTTTAATGCCCCTCGCTCAAATAAAACATACGGTACTCCCACCCCTCGCTTCACATATAGGCGGCATAGAATAACCTCGCTTAAATGGACATGCGGCGCTCCCACCCCTCGCTTCACATTTTAGCGGCAAATATTCTTTCCTCGCCTCATATGATAACCACGCTTCAATGTGACATGCGGCGCTCCCACCCCTCGCTTCACATTTCAGCGGCACAAAACAAATAAATAGCGGCAAGCATTTAAAATCATCACTCATCCATAACAATGACTCATGGGATATTCACCAAGTATTTCATCTATACCTGCATCACAAAGCATAATCCATATTCCAACATACATCATCACGAGTGTATTTTAATGCACCTCGCTCAAATGCGACATGCGGCACTCCCACCCCTCGCTTCAACATTTGGCGGCAAAGCATTAAATCATCACTCCATTGTACACATGCAACCACAATGCATAATTCCATGATGTATATAAAACGCAGGTTACCGTTTCGTGTCTTTCAACCCTGGCCTTAGCCTTTCGCGTCATAGTGTTCCTACAGGAATAATCTCAAACCATGAGCATACTATAATCCATATTCACCACAATATGATTATAATGAGTAAATGCATAAACTATGAGTACAAAGTACTTCCTGTATCCCAATGCATTTCAAAATGCTCCATTTGGTTGTCCCTGTGTCACAACTCACAATCATAATCAACAGGTTATATTATGATTCTATAGATGTCATGACATATAATCGTTTCACTATGATCACATATCACAAATACACATAAGCAAAATAGTTGTGTCACACAACACTAACTACTATCAAGCATAAATATGTGCTACCCATCCCTATCAGCATGTTCCAGGCCTTCAACAGCCCCAAAGAGCTAACCACTGCTCTGATACCACTAATGTAAGGACCCCCGTGCCCTTAACCCGATATTAGTGTATTAACCACTGTACTTAGTGCATACTATCATGTTAACAAGGGGAAAGTAATTACATGCAACTCTAGCATGAATGCCATCTATAAAATTGCTTTACATTAATCGTGTAATGTCTATGCTTTCCCAACATATTCCATAAAACATGTCATGCACCTTTCAACATACACTAATATGCTCTCAATTCATTTTGCAATTCTACATTTAATTGCATGCTAACCGTAAATGAATAGAGAAAAGTCGTAGCCCATTTATACATTCCATATACACGTAATATGTACTCACATAAGAGCACCCAATAAATAAGCGTGTATCTAATGTATAAAACACTCTACGGGATACCATTACTGGTGCTTCGATCCTGGAAGCACCTCTCGATCTCGACTCTGGATCTGAGCGCCTATCCATCCGGCTCTGGTACCTCAATCTTGGAAGTACTTCTATCAACAGCCCGAGCTCAACTCCAAAGCTGCTGCTACACCTGTACCACCTGCCCCAATAGAGACAGCCCCCACACGGGGTGAGCATACCAATATCCCAAATCCAATAACCACAACAATACAATTCATGATTTACAACAATGTAAATTGCTATGAAATACAAAATATACTCCCTGGATGGTATCATCCTCATCCGGGGTTTCCTGTACTGTCCCTGTTCTCAAAACACTGAAACCATCAAATTCCCAAATGCCAGTTAATCATTACATTGATTAACAATTCCATGAGCCATATATCAATATCATAATCAATAACATCAAATCATTAAACAATGATTATAGACAATCCATGTTTCTCACTTATGGTTTCATAGCTCTATCTCATTGCTCGCTCTACAATAGCGGCATTCCATTTCCACGCATACTCAACAGCAGCGGCGTCATAATCGATGTTCGCTCACAGGCGACAACATCCCATTCATTGCTCGCTCAAAATTGGCACCATGCAATTCTCAATGCATATATAGACATTTGAAGCAAGTACCATAAACCATGCATTTCAATCTCCGTTTATTGCTAATACCATGTGTCATGCATTTCCACACACATTCATTGCAATACAGTGTACCAAGCACTCAACAATTGCAATTATATTAAAGGGCTATGCTCGTACGTCATACGTACCTTATACTTTCCGTAGTTCAAGTCCAAACCTTGCCTTGGTCCCGTGACCGATGAATTAAATGCTAAACACGATAATAATCCACAATTAATTTCAAGCATGCAATCACGTGCCCAAGCACGTTCACAAACCCCAAATATATCGTCATCCATGACGATTAACCATTTTAAAAAGGCCCCGGGCGAAGCATGCATCGAAAACTCAACACGAAATAATTCCCCAAAATAAGGCATTGGCGATCGATCGCATGATTTTAGGCGATCGATCGCATGATTTTAGGCGATCGATCGCCTCGCGAAAACAGGAACAGGCGATCGATCGCTCCTTTTCAGGCGATCGGTCGCCTCTTAGCGTAAATGGCCACTGCCTCATGGCGATCGATCGCTTCATTTGAGGCGGTCGATCGCCTCACTGTTCATCTTCCTGAAATTTCCAACAACGTCGCGGCGATCGATCGCCCTGCCCTAGGGATCGATCGCCTCGACCTGTAAACGCCAAGAATGGCATTTTTCTTGCAAAATTTTGCCCAACAACAATCCTCACACCCCTTACAACATTAAACCTCAAAATAAATACCATAAAAACTCCTCAAACCAACCAACCCAAAATTCTTTAAAAATCCATTACTTTAAATCCAACACAAAACCTTCCCAAACACCACAAAACCACCATCAAAACGAAGATAAATGCGAGGGGATGAATAATACCTTATTATCTTCGAGAAATCCGGCTCCTAGGATGAGCCTCCGTCGATTTGCTCATCAAAGGAAAAGGGGGAAGGGTTAGGGGTTAGAGAGTGGCGTGAGAGGGAGAGGAGAGGAGAGAAATGGATTCCAAATGACGGAATTCCGAGTCCAACTGGTATATATAGCAAAAATGCCCCAAAATACCAATACCTCCACAAATACATCATGATTCATAAAAAATCATCTGTTTTCAAAAACTCTCTCTCCAACATCAAATCCCCAGACTGGCCCCAACATAAGGCACCTCGGACTCCAAGTCCCACCGAAAACCCAACTCATAGGTTTTCCACCGAAATGAGAATACAATCTCACCTTTGGATCCAACGATCCCAAATGCCCGATTAAACAACCTCAGGAGACGCAAAACCGCAATTAATTCCTAATTGCCACAAATAAAAAATCCATCAAGGATTATTACCACACCGGGATTAACACCGTAAATCCCCGGACATCACAATATATCACCATGAGTGTATTTTATTGCACCTCGCTTCAAATGTGACATGCGGCAATATCCTCGCTTCAACATTTGGCGGCAAAGCATTAAAATCATCACTCCAATATATACAACCTCAATGAGTGTATTTTAATGCACCTCGCTCAAATGTGACATGCGGCAATACCCTCGCTTCAACATTTGGCGGCAAAGCATTAAAATCATCACTCCAATATACGTGCAACCACAATGCATAATCCATAATCCAATATACATCGCCATGAGTGTATTTTAATGCACCTCGCTCAAATGCGACATGCGGAATTTTACCATCGCTTCAACATTTAGCGGCAAAGCATTAAAATCATCACTCCAATATATATGCAACCACATAATCCATGATGTATATAAAATGCAGCTTACCGTTTCGTGTCTTTCAACCCTGGCCTTAGCCCTTCGTGTCATAGCGTCCCTACAGGAACAATCCCAAACCATGAGCATATGTTAATCCATATTCACCACAATATGATTATAATGAGTAAATGCATGAACCATGAGTACAAGGTACTTCCTGTATCCCAATGCATTTCAAAATGCCTCCTTTGGTTGTCCCTGTGCCACAACTCACAATCATAATCAACAGATTATATTATGATTCCATAAATGTCATGACATATAATTGTTCCAATATGATCACATATCATAAATTCACATAATCAAAATAGTTGTGTCACACAACACTAACTACTATCATGCATAATATGTGCTACTCATTCCCATTAATATGTTCCTAGGCCCTCAACAGCCCAAAAGAGCAAACCACTGCTCTGATACCAATAATGTAAGGACCCCCGTGCCCTTAACCCGTTATTAGTGTATTAATCCATGCCTTTAGTGCATACAATCATATATCATGGGAAGAAAGCCACATGCAAGCATAGCATCATACCAACTATAAAATTTCTTGCATTAATACTCCATAATATTCAACTTCCCCAACCAAAACCATTTACATAGTATGCACCTTCATAATACACGAACATACTCTCATTTCATTTAGCAATTCAATAAATAATTGCATGCAACTCATAATGAAGAGAGAAAGGCCCTTGCCCTCTTATACATACCATATACACATAATAGTGCTCACACGCGAGCATCAAATAAATATGTGTGTAACAAATGTATAAAACACGGTGCTCAATACCGTCACTTGTACTTCGATCCCTGGAAGCACCTCCATTCCATAGCTCGAGCTCAACTCCAAAGCCATCGATGTACCTAATCACCTTATAACTCCGTAGTTCGAGTCCAACCTTGCCCGAGTCCCACGACCCGATGAGTTTAGTGCAGCTTTTCTTCAAGAAATCGGGCTCCCAAGATGAGCCCCCATCGATTTGTTTCCAAGAGAAGAAGAGGGAAGGGTTTGGGGTGAGGGAGAGGCGTGAGGGAGAGGAGAGAGAGGAGAGATTCCGTATAATGACGGAATACTGAGTCCATTTGGTATATATAGCACTCAGGCTCCAAAATACCAATACTTCCACATCATGATTCATGAAAACTCATCTGTTTTCAATAATTATCTCTCCAACTCTAATTCCATTACCAGCCCCAGTACAAAGTACTACGGACCCCAGATTCCACCAAGAACCAAATTCCAAGGTTATCACCACGATGAGAATACAATCTCATCCCTTGGATCCAATGACTCCAAAAACCGGATTTAAAACCCCCAGGAGTCCCAAAATTGCAATTAATTCATAATCGCCACAAATAAATCCATTAAGGATTATTAACACCATTAATCTCCGGGCATCACAAAAGACGAGGCCCCACATTAGTGGTATCAGAGCAGTGGTTAGATGACTGTGTGAACAAGGGTAGAGGAAGTGAATTGCGGATATGCCTATTCACTTGAAAGCGTTTTATATCCTTAATGTAGTATAGGATGTTGTGCTAACTTGCTTTATGTGTTTCACTATATTGTTGTTAACCCTTGTCTTGCAGTATGGTGGTACTACTTGTTATGCCCAAAAACATCAGAGGGGATGTTGTGAGTATAACTGTGATTGTTACTCCGTTTTTGTACTACCATTTGCAGTAGGCCAAGGGCCAGGGGCAATAGATATGCGTATCTGGGAACTTGCCAGTAATTCAGTTCTTGAACTATATGTGTGTTGATATGAAGGGATTGAATATGGGGAGGGAGCAAGTTGAGGAGTGGTTGGAGCATGGTGACCAGATCTTGGTGTCAGCTCCATGTGCAAAGTCAGTGTGATTGAGACTGTAAATGGTGACCGATGGTGGACTGGATGTCTTCAGATTGTGATTTTGAGTCACTATTTGTTCTGTTGTTATCAGACAGCTATACGAAGATGCATTTCTGATTACGAAACAAGATATGAAAATTGTATGTGAGGTTGTTTTGTTCAGTCTTCGTTCTTGGTGAACTATGTGTGTGAGGGGATTGAGACATTGGTTGTATGATGTACACCGTATGAGATTGCGGTGACAACTTACAATGGGTATTTGTGTTGTCAGTGTAATATGTACTGACTATCATATGACAGGCGATGAATACCGTTACCACTGTTATGATGTGTGATGAGAAAGACATATATGGATGTCTCCATGGTCGTGTGTGAAAGGAATGTCATGGGTTGACGTACGATTGTGTGTCCTAGATTGATATGAGAATACTAAGTCAAGTACGTTTACTTGTGAGATGTATAGTTATGGCATCTGATTCTGTGGATTGCATCATAGGATGTGATATATGTGTGCTGAGTAACACTTTGTATGCGTCTATGCATTGAGTTGGACATTGCATGCATATAGCGATGTCGGAAAGAACAGAGATAATCTCATGTTATACGAATGAACATGTCACTCTCATGAGTGATGATTGAGATGTAATGGTTGAAGATTTTGGCATCTCTGATTGTATGTATATGTAAGTGAGATTGGGAAGAGGATGCTCTGACTTCTTGATGGAAGTTAGGAAAAGTCTGTGTAATAGTCGAATGGGACATTGTGTGGTATGCTATATTATCCTTGACTGTATCACATGTTGGTGGTGAATCTAACACCTTATGTAGACAAGGTGTATTCGTCAGGTGATAACGTATTATAGTAAGAGAGAGTGAGCTTGTTGTATCCAGTCGATGGCATCTGGGTACCGAGTATGATGAATTGTAGGATGTGACAATAAGAGCTTATTGTACACTTGGTATGGTCACTAGAACACGTTTGTGCTTGAGGTGAGAGCTTTCTCAAGCAAGTGTTTGTATGTATTTATATATTTCTAAATTGTATTCTCAACAAGTCAGTTTTGTTGGTGCGACCAACGTATGTTGTACTTGACGAGTACCAGACATTCGTGAGTATGATTGAAAATGCCAATCATATGAGGAATTGTGATTGTGATTATGATCTCCATTGTGTTAATTGTGCACTGGGGATGTGCTGGTGAATTGTAACCAGAGTTGTGGGCCATATGTGGTCTGATAACACGATATTGTCGAGTTTCAGTTAGGAATGATATCTGGTGTGGAGCCACTATGCGCTTGATTACATGGTCATAGCGAAGGAATTGCCTTGAACGGTACTATAATCATTTTGGCATTTGTGTCAGAGACATTGTATGGATTCATTGTGACAATGGTTAAGTATTAGTCTGTTACTCCACAAGCCTTGTTGGAAGATATATACATTGCATAGACATGTGTGCGAATGATTTGATGGTAATAGTGGCATGAATGCACTATCATGAGGTCGTTTTGTATATCATGGTTCAAGGATACATTTGGATAGTAACGTGTTTGATCATTTGACCAATGGTTCGGGTTTGGAAGCTGTATATGCATGATGTGTTCCTTGTACAGAAAAGAAGTATTCAAATACCTGTTTGGAATCTTTAATAGATTTGGTGAGGTTTTGGGGTATGAAATTCGTATATGTATGCATACTCATGTGATGGATGGTAGTCTTATCACATGCTTGAGGGACTTCTTGGAACTAGCTAGTCAAGTGTGTACATAGTACATTTGTGATGTTCGTGATATTGTTGTGTGTCTTAAAGATGTATGAACTAGCATCTGTATGCTTGTTAATCATCTGACAGTGTATATGGATGGGTGTACCTCATGAAGGAGATTGTGTTATCCTCGTGAATAGTAGGCTGGAGAGAGTAGTTGATGTAAAAGGATTTTATTCTAGACTTAGTTGATTTGTGTTCGAGGAGAGAATGACATCCCTGGGTAATGTGATATCTTATCATGCAAATTGTGTGAATAAGAGTGATCATTGTGTTTGAATCGATGAATCACAGAGATCAAAGAGAAATGACCAGAACTCTATGACATTTGATAATTGATGGTGATATATGTGTGGTGAGTATGTATCAGGGTATCGTGCATGGTTTCTGATGGAAACTACATGTTTGGTACAACGTTTGATCCACAACATCATGTCTTGGACTACAATAGTGATGACATTTGTGTAGAAATTTCTTTGTGTTGTCTGATTGTTGAGGGTTGCTCGATTTAGTTAGCAAACGATGTACCTTATCTCTTGATGCTTCCATTAGGTGTTATGGAATGAGAGATGTAGGATTGTTTGCAGGTTTGACATACTGTGATAGATAGAACCATTTCATTTGACACGTTGTGTACTTGCATTGTTAAGCGCAAGTTGGTGAGATGTTATAGCGGTGATAGCTCTGTTCACATCTTATTCGATAAGATATTAGTTGGAAAGTAATGAATTACTTGAATTTGGTGAGATCAAAATGTGTTCACATCAGTGTTTGGTGTGGGAGAATCTCTTCATATAGAAGATTGGTGTGAGGGTGAAATCCTCAGAGTTGATATTTCGTTCATGACATATAGATGACTCATTACTATGTAGTGGTGTAGAATTGCTTGGTTTATATGGCACGTGGAGTACGTGTGTACAAAGATAAATGTGATGAATGATCAATTTGTGATAGATGGATAGTACCATGTACAACGGTGAATGGACAATGATGTACGTTACTCTTGTCTTGAGATGTTGTTGCTCAGTCAGTTATGAGTAGATCAGATATGGTACAACGTAGTTCATATGCCCAGTATAGTGACAAGGGAGTCTAAGCTCATCTTTAAAGGATGTTGTTCGATGTGGTAGATTATTTACCTCGTCTGATGAAGCTTAGGTTTCACATTTGCATGGAAGGACAAATGGCACTTAGCTACGTGGGCTGATTGTGTTGTTATAGTGTGTGGGCACATTGATATAGCATTTAACATAGCCACTCTCCATGACTGGTGTTCGTAAGGTCTTGTAACAGGACGTTGAATTGAGATATGCGATGAAATATGTGGCTACTTGTATTATGATGTATATTGTGTTTTGGGGTATGTACAGGAACAACCAGAGAAGAGTATTACAAATGATGAAGTAAAGGAAGTTGTTTATACAGTATTTATGCATTATATTGATGTTGGATTGTGAACATCATTTATATACTCATGTTTTTTGTGGTTGTTCTGTACGGACTCATAACTGGGGAAAAGCCGGGATTATGAGTCTATCTTCTGCTGCTAAGATGTAAACTGATCGGGATTGAATGAGTTATGATGTGCAAATGATATACACGATGTGAGGTATATGAACTATGTAAGCTAAAGACATAGTGAAAAATCTTGATCAGTAGTAATAGTATTTTAATCCTGATAAGTAAAGATATGTGATTTACTTAATTAAATGATTAAGAATGACGATACCCTACATATGTTTAGTCTTGTAGTTCTTGAAGGACACATACAACACTTGATACTCATTTATCATGTCCTGTAATGCATTAGTGAGTTCAGTATGTGTAAATTCAGAGAGATTTGAATCAGTTAACTCACTGTCGTCATTTGCCATGAGGCAGTGAACTCCTTCATCTTCACTTTCACTCGAGGAGCTTGAAGATTCTTCAGATTCTGAGTCTGAATTAGCCCACTTACTTTTGTTCTCCTCAGCGACAACCACTTTTTGATATCTGTCTCGTCTGGATGATCTTCTTTTCTCCTTATACTTCTTGTAGTCCTTGGATGTTCTCTTTTGATCACCATTCTTTGGTTTTGTGCGGCCGGCGATGAAATATCCCGGTTTAAGACAGTTCAAGCAGACACGATCATCTTCTTCCGATCTGTTCTTGAATTTTTGCTTCCTTGGATAAGACTGGTATGTCTTCTGGTTCTTCTTCTTCAGGGGTCATATCTGTTATGGTGGACAGGGACTCTGATGCAGCAGGGGCTTTCGTTGGTTTACTGGTACTTGGTTCATCTTCAACCCGAATGCCTAGCTCGAACTCGTAGGCCTTTAAGTCAGCAAATAGATTGTGCAGACAGATCTTGTTTATATCATTGGACTCTCTCACAGCTATTCTTCACATCCCATTCTCTTGGAAGACCCCTCATGACTTTTAGGGTAATTTCTCTGTTTGATAGTTCCTTACCCTGGTTGTTGCGTTCATTTACAATTCCTGTCACTCTTTCATCGTATTCATTTAGAGTTTGTGCAGACAACATCTTGACGTTCTCAAATTTTTGTAGAGCGACAATGAGCTTGTTCTCCTTGGTTTGATCATTTCCTTCAAACAGCTATGCGATCTTTTCCCAGATATCTTTAGCAGTAGGACACATTTGATTTTATTGAACATATTTTTGTACAATGTCTTGAACAAGATGTCCTTGGCTACATTATCCAAATTTGCCTTTTTCTTTTCCTTGTTGGTCCAGGATGCTCTATCATTTTTTCAACCATCTTAGGTTCACCACTGGAAAATAGACCCTGCCGTGTTGACTTTCAAGATCTTCATAGATTCGTCAGTGATGACGTACCACATATCATCATCCTGAGTACTTAGATGTGCTTGCATTGGAATTCTCCAGTCATCATATTCATCATTCTTGAACAAAGGAATCTTGTTGAATGAGGCCATCAGTTCTTGAAATTTCTCACAATTGAGAAGGCCTTGCTCTTATGCCACTTGTTAGTATCGGAGTACTGTTTAGAAGGGGGAGGTGGTTGAATAAACACTAGACTTAATTTCTCGATTCTTCTAAGTACAGTAGACTGTTAGTACTGTGGTAGGATCTCAATTGATAGCAAGTCAGCAGACACTAAAAATAGTGATGAAGATGTCTACTGGACTTGTGAGATTAAAACTGACCGGTAGATATTAAGAAAAAGAAACAGAAAGATAGAATACTGAAAGTAAATGACACAAGAAATGTTCTGGAAGTTCGAAGCACAATGCTTTTACGTCTCCCCTTCTTTCTTTGTAGGAAGGTTATACTAGAAGACTTTGGTTTACACTTTACAATGTACAACCTACGTAGGCACCCACACAGATTTGCTTAAACTCCTAGTACTACAAAAATCACAGTTGTTTACAATGTGTTCTTACAACACTCACACAGAATATAAAATTTTAGATCTTTGAGTGTTCTTTGAGCAGCAGACTCAGTAGACTTTGATCTTTAAGATCACAATGATGCTTTTGTGCTGCTATGCAAAACTTCAGAATATTGCAATATGCGTTTTAATGTTTTGCTTGAATTTGAATGAAATTGATTTTTGATTTCTGAGAGTTGAGCAAAGGTCTTCGTCATTCTTTTCTTCGACGTATTTATAGACGTAAAAGTCTAACGACAACTATTCTTCAATTGGAAAGAACCGCGAAAAATCAGGTTCCTGATTTTCTTCCAAATCCTTTTTGTCTTCTTTCCAATTTCGTTAATCAACGACTAGTTTAATCTGATGCTATTGGTGGCGCTGATATAGCAGAGCGCCTCTGTTGTACCTTTGTCAGAGTGAGTTTGTAAGTGTTTTGTCTTGTTGCCTTATATGTCTGCTGGCTTCTCCTTGACTTTATGTCTGCTGGACAAACGATCAACTGAAATCTTTTCAATCGTCTGCTGGATAGTCATCAGTTACTTAGTCTACTGGACTAAGGTCAACTAACATTTTCTTGATAGTCTTCTAGTGTCTCCAACGGATTTGTACATTGGACTACGATACTCTTGTACCAGTAGACACTCATTCTCTTCATCTGGTGGATGATAACTCTTAGTCTTTGGATCAGATAGACGATATCTTTTACTCTTTGCATCCGGTAGATAATATCTTCTACTCTTTGTACCCAGTAGACCTTTGTAGAGTCAATCACCATTCTTTCATCAGTAGGCTTCTTTGATGCAGTAGATGCTTCAAGCAGTAGACGTTTGTTATCACCAAAATTTAGAAATGTTTTCCCAACAACATTACTCTAATTCTTACAAATTTGATAATAAAAAAAAAATGTTAAAGAAATTTTTTAAAAATGTAAACGTGGTTTTTACAATTTATCCTATAAGGCGAGCCACAATTTTAAATATCTTTTTATTTTAAATTTGTTTGTTAAAAAAACAAAAAAATAAAAAGATTGAAGTTGCCAACTTGGTTGATGTGTTCAATTTAAAGTTGAACACGCCAACCAATGTGGCATCTTCAACTTTTAAAGTTGAAACGCCAACTGGATTGGTGACTTCATTATTTTGTTAATTTTTTTTAAAATTCGGTGATAATATTAAAAAACCCGCACAATTTGTGTGTTTATGTTTTTTTTTTAAAAAATTAAAAGCAAAACTGATATTATTATTATTTTATTTTTTAACATTTATTCTTACATTTATGCACGTGATTATTATTAAAATTTATTTTTCTATCCATCCAAAGAATAATTATTTTATCTGAATATTATATAATTTAAAATTTATAAATACCTAGTGATGTCATAGGATAAGTAAGTTTCTTCGGTAAAATCTCATGCAAGCGCCGAGCAAGAGATATCCCGAGCAAAAAGCCCCGAACACAAATTGCCCGAAGAACAGCGATACCTGCTCAGCATACTGGTCAAAGGATAGCGGAAGACGCGGACACAATTAACAAATCAATCGGCGCAAACAAAAGTATAATAATGGAACGCGGATTTCTCAGACACGTTTTGATCAAATAATACCACGATCAGAGGATATCGTGTTCTGGATTATCACGTGCCAACCACCAGGATCAAAACTATAAATACACACTAATAGTCTCATTGCAAAGGGTTGAGCTTTCTGGGAAAGAAAAGACTCTGAAGAGAGCATATTGTAGTCTGTTCGATCTTTCGATCTTATGCTGTTTCTGAAAATTCTTATTCTGCATCTAAGTCCTGTAAATCAAAATAAATTTATAGTGAAGATTTATACTGGACTAGGTCCCGTGGTTTTTCCTTCGATTTGGAGGTTTTCCAATTAAAAATTGTTGTGTCTTTCATTTATTTTCCGCAGCACATAATTCTACCGAACACGGAAAATAGTGAATCACAACATTAGCGTCGTCTGTGGGAAATCAAGCTAAGACGTTGAAGAAGAAGAATTTCTTAAGGAAGGAGAAACATGGCCAGAAATAAAGGTCATGGACAAATTTCAATGGGTATATCCCAAATCCCCCTTCATATTCGTCCCCTCTACGTAAAGAAGAGGAAGATGATGTGGAATCATCCCAAAACGTCCCTCAATATAATCCTTAAGCATTTCCTACTACGGGAATGCCAATGGAACAATTTATTCATGTTATTGCAAAAACTGTAGGGGAGGTCATGAAGCAATTTATGACCTCGTCCCAGCAAGGAAGAACAAGTAAAGAAGAAATATGGCTTCTTCAGAAGAACAGGAAGAGGAGACTAAGAATTGATGACCTCTCCAGTCAAATAGGAGAAGAAAGTAACAAAACTCTGCATCATCAGATGGAGGATCTAAAAGATGATTTGCAACAGATGTGCAACAAGATGGAAGGGCACATCTACTCAGTAAGGAGGAGCACACTGTTTGCTCCTCTGGTTATCGATGATCCCTTGCCATCTAATTTCCAAACCTTAAATGAGGGAAATTATGATGAGGGCACAGATCCTGATGAGTATTTATCACGTTTTGAAAACACTTCACTCCTTCACTAATTTATAGATGTGGTGAAGTGTATGGTTTCTCTGACTACTCTAGCAGGAGCAGCTCAATCTTGGTTCAATCAATTGCCACAAGGGATCATCGATAGATTCCCAAAGTTTAGCTCGATGTTCTTACATAAATTCTCGAGTAGCAGAAGTTGCAAGAGAACAGCCCTCAGCCTGTTCGGGCTTAAACAAATGGAAAAAGAGTCTCTTCGGGACATCTTGAAAAGATTCAATCAAGCATGCCTCAATGTTCCTCACGTCACATCGGAGATATTCATCAGCGCCTTTACTCAAGGGTTACGAGAAGGAGATCTGTTTAGATCACTAGCCAAAAAAACAATCCTCTAACTATGACGAGTTGTTGTGAAGGGTTTCTAAGTATATATCAACTTAGAATGAGCCCAGAAGATGAAACAGAGAAAGGATGTGAAACCTGGAAATGAACCAAATTGGATGGATAAACAACTGGAACAGCCGAAAAGGCGTTTTGAGCAATACCTCCGATGATACCTCCCGAGAGGTGGCAATGAATCAAAGAGGGCTGAAGAGAGATTGAGGAGGACATTTTTGAGGAGGACCCTTCCAAGGAGGATATTTCCGAGGAAGAGGAGTAAACATATCTTGGGGAAGGCAAGACCCAATGATGGACAGTTTGCAATATCCCCCCCCCCCCCCCCCTTTGAATAATGCAAATCATGGAAGGGGAGCACCCAAGCCCGTACCATGGGCGAACAGAGGAGAGAGGCAGAAAAAAATGACGTCCAAGCTGTAGGGGAACTAGCCCCAGTTAACATGTAAGGACCCCCGTGCCCTTAATCAGTTATTAGTGTATTAATCCATGCCATTAGTGCATACAATCATACATGTGGGGGGAGAAATCACTTATCATCATAGCCATTCATGCCTAAATAAAAATTCTTTACATTATTCCATATAATGTCTAGTTTCCCCAACAAAGTTCACATACATATCATGCACCAATATACACTAACATGTTCTCAGTTCATTTAACAATTCAATAGATAATTGCATACCACTCACAAATGAAGAGAGAAAGGCCTTGCCTTTTTATACATACCATGTACACATAATAGTGCTCACATGCGAGCATCGAATAATTATATGTGTATCAAATGTATAAAATGTCGTGCTCAATACCGTCACTGGTACTTCGATCCCTGGAATAACCTCCATTCCATAGCTCGAGCTCAACTCCAAAGCCATCGATGTACCTAATTACCTGCCTCAATAGAGACAACCCCCACACGGGGTGAGCATACCAATATCCCAAATCCAATAATCACAATAATACAATTCATAATTTACAACAATGTAAATGCTATGAAATACAAAATATACTCCCTGGATGGTATCATCCTCATCCGGGGTTTCCTGTACTGTCCCTGCTCTCAAAACGCTGAAACCATCAAATTCCTAAATGCCAGTTAATCATTACATTGATTAACATATCCATTAGCCATATACCGATATCATAATCAATAGCATCAAATCATTAAACAATGATTACAGACATTCCATATATCTCACTTATGGTTCCATAGTTCTATTCCATTGCTCGCTCTACAATAGCGGCATTTCATTCCCACGCATGCTCAACAGCAGTGGCGTCATAACCGATGTTCGCTCAAAGGCGACGTCATCCTAATCATTGCTCGCTCAAAAACAGCACCATATGATTCCCAATGCATACATATCCATTGTAGCAATTACCATAAACCATGCATTTTCATATACATTTATTGCTAATACCATATATCATGCATTCCCATACACATTAATTGCAATACAGTGTACCAAGCACTCAACAATTGCAATTATATAAAAGGGCTATGCTTGTACGTCATACGTATCTTATCATTCCGTAGTTCAAGTCCAACCTTGCCTGAGTCCCACGACCCGATGAGTTAAGTGCTAACATGCAAATAACTCCCAATTAAACGTAGGCATGCAATCACGTGCCCAAGCACGTTCACAATTCCAAAACTACCGTCTATCCATGACGACTACCAAGATAAAATCACCCTGGCTAAGCATGCATAATACCCAAAATATACCATTTTGCAAGTTTAAAAGATAGCCAAAAATCCAACCGGGAATTCCGTTTCATTAAACTTTGGCTCCAACCAATCCATTTTAAAAGTATAGCATTCCCATTGGGATGTAGACATTGCCCCGGAAGCGGGCTACTCAAACCCCGATTCCAAAATCCTGACATTTTTCCAAAATTCCAAAAAAAAAAAAAACATTTCCTACGGGCGGTGATCGATCGCCGCTTTTAGCGCGATCGATCGCCCCTGACCAGTGGGCAAAATCTCCTACTCGCGATCGATCGCTACCCCCCGCGATCGATCGCCATCCTGCTCGCGATCGATCGCCTAGACCACGCGATCGATTGCCTGCACTGTTCATCTTCACCAATTTTAGCAGCTGCTCGTCGCGATCGATCGCCCCTCCTCGGCGATCGATCGCCACCTGCGATTTTCCGAAAAATTCGAGCTTCTATGGTGTTTTTGACACCCAAAGTCAAAACCAACACCCCTAACTTCCTCAACACCCCCAACACACCATTTAAACTCAATAAAAACACTAAAATCAACATTTTAGATTTTTAACCCAAAACCCCCAAATTTCAAATCCAACCCAAAACTCAACCATTTAGCACTAAACCATAATCAAATCGAAGCTAAAGGTGAGAAGAAGAAGATTATCAGCCTTTCTTCAAGAAATCAAGCTCCCAAGACAAGCCCCCATCGATTTGTTCCAAGAGAAGAAGAAGGGAAGGGTTTGGGGTGAGGGAAAGAGGCGTGAGGGAGAGGAGAGAGGGAAATGATTCCGTAATGACGGAATAGCAAGTCCATTTGGTATATATAGCACTCAGGCTCGAAAATACCAATACTACCACAACTACATCATGATTCATTAAAAATCATCTGTTTTCAATAAATATCTCTCCAACTCAAATTCCATCACCAGCCCCAGTACAAAATACTCCGGACCCCAGATTCCACTAAAAATCAAATTCCAAGGTTAACACCACGACGAGAATACAATATCATCCCTTGGATCCAATGACTCCAAATACGGGATTTAAAATCCCCGGGAGTCTCGAAACCGTAATTAATACACATGCTACAATTAAAATCCATTAAGGATTATCACTACACCGGGATTAACACCAATAATTCCCGGGTATCACAATTATCCCCCACTAATAAAATTTCATCCCCGAAAGTTGCACGGCGTACTCCACGTATTGTCGAGACTACAAATCCAAACGGATTCACATCGTTGAATCATGAACATAACATGAACGACACACCAACCGCGAGGATACCGACCTCGCACCAAAATCTGGAATGGAGTAAATCTCCCAAACCATCACAAACTCAAAGAAAGACGTCAGCATTCCCCGATGCCGACCATCTCAAAAGTAGTCAGCCAACCCTAACTGTAGATCAAACGAATCATACGTGATTCCAAAAATAGATATCGCCACAATGATATCTCCAAGCCCTAGTCACCGATGTTAAACATACATTGTTACCAAAGTGACCATTTGTACACAACGGTGTACCTGAACTACATCCGGTTCCCAATTTCCAAATCCATCTCCAACAGGGGAGTAGTTGCACCACATTGCAATACAGATCGGACAACTCACGGTCACCAATAGACATAAAACACATCTCCAAAGATGTCTACATCCGGGTGTTCCAAGAAGATCACATCTTGGTCCAAACACACCATCAAGACTCCACAAGATCTCAAGTTCTCGAAAGGACATGCAAGGACAATCAAATGCATTCCCGCCACACGTATCAACCACGACACTAAAAACACCCGAATCCTGGCCATCCTCGTTTATCCTGGGATTTAACAATCCTAAAATAGGAAGGCTATTGAATTATCCAACAAGAACTACCATGGTTGCAAAACACGACAATCCCTCCTCAGGGGAAGTCAAACAACCCTCACGATCATTCATCAGAATGCATCGTGCCATCGAGATTACCAATCTCAAAGTGCCACAATCTCACCCCGGAGATACGTTCATCCAAGCACACTAACCCGATGCTCGATGAGGACCCAATAAAAGTTGGCATTCGTATACACACTGGCATACATTCATAAGTACCAACGCAACATGCATACTCAATGCAAATCGGGTATCTCCAATCATACCCAAAATCCCAAACCCAACTCTCAATCCTCAATTATTCTCACTCCACAAAGAATGATGGTTGACAAACCAAAAGAAAAGTGTGAGTTTAACATCAACACTACACAACCAAAACAACGAATCTCCCAAAAGATTCAACTAGTAGGTATATCAATACCGCCTTCCTCACAAGGAAAGTGTCATGAATCCATGACCCTTTAACCTCGAACCATTGTTCAGAAAAACTGGATATATTTATGCCCAAAACATATCCCAGAACCAAAAATACGCAACTGGTTCAGAATAGGGCATCAAACCACTATTACCAAATCGAAACCCGTATACGCCATGTATACTCAAACTAACGATGCCCTGTACTAATGCCATAATTGTAATACCCCCGAAATGTGATATGATTATGTTCTACGTTGATAAATTATGATGTGTTTAAGGGTTGTGGTGTATTTAAATTGGGGGCCACGATTTATGTTATGATGATATGTTGTGGGGAACATGTTGGGTGTTTTAAGGGATGTATTAATTAAATGAAGTTAGAAAATATCGAGTGAGGATATTTTAATACATCGTACTATATACTGGGGCACAATTAAACACCTCAAGGCACCCCAACCACACCACCCCCACCCCCCCCCCCCCCCTACTCGGCCACCTCCCATTTTCCCACTTGTCAAAGCCCATACCCCCCACTTGATCATGCCCATGCTTCCAATCACTTTGAAAGATGTGTTATGAAGTAGAAAAGATGGTATGAAAAGAGGTGCTCAAAAGTCTGGGGAAAATCCCGATTTTTCAGAGCTCTCGATCGATCGAGATTTGGTCCCGATCGATCGAGTGAGACAGAAGGTCTAATGCATGTTTTCAAAATTTTGGTGCCGATCGATCGAAGGATTTCTCGATCGATCGGTGAAGCTCCTCGATCGATCGGTAAAATGTTTCGATCGATCGAGCGAGACAGAATGCTAAAGCACTGTTTGTGCACAGTGTCTCGATCGATCGAGACCTTGGGCCGATCGATCGAGAGAGGCAGAAAGTTGAAAAATATAATGATGTTTTATTTTGTTAAGTTTATGATGTGAGATGGTTTTGAGGCATCTAATATGGTATTATGTGGTCCTGTAGAACCATCCCAGGTACCGACACCATCAAGGAGATAAAGTCTGTTGACTCCTCCTCCTTTTGAAAAGGTATTTAAGAGGCGTACGGGCATCGGACGGTAACACACATCTTTATACTACGACTATGCTTTTATTGCATGAGTATTCACGATGAAATGACGATGTTTATACGATGTTTACACGATGATGTTTATACGATGTTTATACGATGAAGTTCATACGATGTTTATTGCTTATACGATGCTTATATGATGACATTTATACGATGTAATTGTGGTAAGATGCCACGGGGTAAGATGCCCCACATGGTAAGAGGCCATGCGATGTATTGTGGTAAGATGCCACGGGGTAAGATGCCCCACATGGTAAGAGGCCATGCGATGTATTGTGGTAAGATGCCACGGGGTAAGATGCCCCATATGGTAAGAGGCCATACGATGATATTGTGGTAAGATGCCACGGGGGTAAGACGCTCCATATGCATGATTATAAATCAGGGACAACAATAAGAAGTTAATGAGAAATCCAGCATATTTACTTAACAAATATTTCATGCATTTGCTATGATGTTTTTATGATGCTAAGTAAGATTGTATATGCTCATGATGTGTTGTCCCTGTAGGTACACTTTTGGACGGAAGGACTAAGGGTCGGGTTGAGGCAGTGAGCTACGAGGGACACAGGAATGTATAGGATACTGATAAGTGTGAATTTTACACTTATTTTGCTATGTTTTTGTATTGATTTTCGTATTGATTCCTGGATGATTTTACGCTTTTTGGTATATTTTTGTGTATTTCAGGAATCTAGGTCCAATGGGATAAAAGTGGAGGAAATAAGCCAATAATGTTGAAAAAGGACCAAACCGAGCGAAGACGTGAGAAAATGGACTGAAATCTCGAAGGAGGAATTTTTAACAGCTCGCGATCGATCGGCAATGACATCGCGATCGATCGCCGAGCTTTAAAGAGTGGTGCTGAACAGAAGACATTGGCGATCGATCGGCAAGAATTCGCGATCGATCGCCAATGTACAGTGAAGACTCGCGATCGATCGCGAGGGAACCAAGATCGATCGCGGATTTCCTTATTTTGGCTATCAACGTCCAGTAGAGAATGAAGATTGATCGCGGAAGAACGAAGATCGATCGCGGAATAAGAGTTTTTGGAAAAATAAAGACTTTCCATGTTTGGTTCAAAGGGGACTCTTGGCTACACATGTTAAACCTATATATGAGAAGAAGGGACGATTTGGAGAGGACTTTTGCCCACTTTTACACAAACCTAGCAGCCCCTCCTCCATCCAAAGCACCACCACAATTCATTGAAGAGCAAGAGCAACGCAAGGAACGGAAGAACGGAGCGACGCACGGAGCGACATCCTCGTTATCTTAGTATTTCTGAACTTATTAATTTTTATATCAGATTTTGATGTTGAATTTGTTTAAAGACATATTTATGCATTATAATTTGATTATGGTTGTTGGCTAAATTCTTTGTCAAGACATAGGGGATCCCATGTTTGAACCCTTGAGTTAATTAACGGTTTTGATTTAATTTCTATGATCTTTGCGCATAATTTATGTTGTTAATGCTTGTAAAAGATTAGCTACCTTTTGCATGATATTGGTAATCGTAATTGAATTGACCATAGGAGATTACGATACGACGTAGTAAATTAGGCCGTGGGTTTTAGGTTGAGACGGACCAAGTAAAATCTAGCACACGTGTGATAGCAATAGATTTACCAAAATCGAAGGCTAGTAGTTTTCACAAAGCGTTTTTCGGTATTAATTATTCAATAAAGACACGGGAGTGATTTATTGTAGGTTAATGCTAGACTTGTTATAACCGGACCAAGGTATAACGAATGAAATAGGAAAACTCGTCACCCTAGAACATAGAACATTGAATCTTAATTAATAGACAACTTTTGGGGGATTACATGGGTGAACCGACGTCTTGATAATTCGTTTATAAATTCTCTTCAATCATCCATCACTGCTGTTTAGGTTAATTTTGTGCTTAAGTCAATTTAGTTTAATAATCACTCCTTAATCGTAGGTTAAATATAGTAATTCTAATCAATCGTGGTAATTGCTACTAGTCCCTGTGGGTACGACACTCCTTACTTTTAAATCCTTATACTAAAACTTGACACCGTGCACTTGCGGTATAGAATCGCTACACTCGAAAATACTGTTGAAAATAAAAGCGATCAAGTTTTTGGCGCCGTTGCCGGGGACTAGTTTAAGTAATATCATAAGAGATTAGTTGACTATAATTTAGCCATTTTTTCTTTTATAATTATTTTTATTACGGTTTATACGATTTCATTACTGTTATTCCTTCGTGTGTTGAATTTTGCAGGGAGTTGTCTTTGTAGTGCATGCTACGAAGTGACAGACCTATATTAGAGCCACTCGACTTAGAGATTGAACGAACTTGCAGAAGACTTCGGAAAGCAACAAGAGAGATGGCTGAGAACAATCGAGAGAATGGTGAACAACATAATGATGAAGTGCCAATTATAAGGTCCATGATGGACTATGCACAACCATCTTTTCAAGGCACTATGTCCAGCATCACAAGACCAAGGATCCAAGCTAATAACTTCGAGATCAAGCCTGCCATAATTCAGATGATTCAACATTCTGTGCAATTCGGAGGATCGCATACTGATGATCCTAATGCTCATATCTCCAACTTTTTGGAGATATGCGACACATTCAAGCACAATGGCGTCAGTGATGACGCCATCAGGTTAAGACTTTTTCCTTTTTCTTTAAATGATAAAGCTAAGAGTTGGTTAAATTCATTGCCTGCAGGATCGATCACTACTTGGGAGGGGATGGCTCAAGCCTTCCTATCAAAATACTTTCCCCCCTCCAAGACAGCTAAGATGCGCAATGATATCACAACATTCATGCAACATGATCCGGAGACACTGTACGAAGCTTGGGAGCGCTTCAAGGATCTACTTCGAAGATGCCCACATCATGGCCTTCCGATTTGGCTTCAGGTACAAACATTTTACAATGGTTTATTTTCTGCTAATAGATCTATGATTGATGCAGCAGCAGGAGGTACCATTATGAGAAAGTCACCCGATGAAGCTTTCACACTCTTGGAAGAGATGGCATCCAACAGTTACCAGTGGCAGTCCGAAAGGAATGTGCCCAAAAGACCAATTGGGATGCATCAAGTAGATGAAGTGACATCAATACAAGCACAACTGGAAGCTTTGAACAAGAAGATGGACAGTTTGAGCATGACAGCCATGCAAGCTCAAGTGATCACGTGCGATTTATGTGGAGGCAACCATCCAAGCACGGAATGTCAGGCAGGTAACCCATTTATGCTATCTAATGAACAAGCGAATTTTGTAGGAAATAGACCACCACAGGGTAACTCATACTCCAACAACTATAACCAACCGTGGAGGAATCATCCGAACTTTTCTTGGTCCAACCAAAAGAATGTCTTGAATCCACAACCTCCACCGGGTTATCCACCGAAGCCGAGTATGGAAGAGTTGCTAACTAAGTTCATGACGATGACGGAGAATAGGATGCAAAATCAAGATGCATCAATTAAGAACTTGGAAACTCAAATGGGGCAAATGGCAAATATGTTAGCGGGAAGAGCACCAGGAAGCTTACCAAGTGATACGGAAAAGAACCCCCGAGAGCAAGCCAAGGCGATCTCATTGAGGAGTGGAAAAGAAATTGGATCACAAACTGAAGATCGGGACGATGAGCACGTAGTTGAGTTGAAAGGTGAGAATGACATTCAGACACGTGAAAATGGTGAGTCTACTCCTACTACTGCACCTATCGCACCACCCAAGAAGGTACATATCCCTCCCCCATTTCCTGCTGCATTGAAAAGGGCAAAGGTAGATGCTAGTTTTGCTAAGTTCTTAGAAATGTTTAAGAAATTACAAATAAATATTCCATTTGCTGATGCTTTACTTCAAATGCCTAGCTACGCTAAGTTTTTGAAAGATATTCTGTCGAATAAGAGGAAATTGGGTGAGCATGAGACGATTAAATTAACTGAGGAGTGTTCTGCCGTTGTCCAAAACAAACTGCCTCCTAAGTTGAAAGATCCAGGGAGTTTTTCTATACCTTGCACAATTGGGTCTATTTCATTTACAAAATCTTTATGTGATTTAGGTGCGAGTATAAATCTTATGCCTTTGTCAATTTTCAGGAAGTTGGGACTTGGTGAGCCAAAACCGACCACGGTTTCTTTGCAATTGGCAGATAGGTCTGTGACATACCCACGAGGAATCATAGAGGATGTCCTAGTGAAGGTCGATAAATTCATCTTCCCGGCAGATTTCCTTGTGTTAGATATGGAAGAAGATGCTGACACACCACTGATCTTAGGAAGACCATTCCTTGCAACTGGAAAGGCACTTATAGATGTCCAACAAGGGAAGTTGATCCTCCGTGTAGGGGAGGATCAAGTCACTTTCAACGTTTTTAAAGCTTTAAAACACCCACATGACGAGCATATGTGTTTTAGTGTTGATATTATTGATGTGTTATCTGCTAATGTGTTTAAGGGAACACACAAGGATGAATTGGAAGCATGCTTGGTAGAGGACATTGAAAAGCTGGGCGAGACCGTCGAGTTGAAAGAGACTGTCGTTTATTTGAACGCCAATATTCCCCATAATAGGCGTGTGCGGAACAACCTAGGCGAGTTGGGTGAAAGGGACATGAAGCCACAAAAACCCTCCATTGAAGAACCACCAACTCTTGAACTCAAAACCCTCCCTCCTCATCTCAAGTATGTTTATTTAGATTGTAGTGAGTCATTGCCTGTAATTGTCTCTTCGTCTTTGACAGGTATAAACGAAGACAAACTACTTAGGATTTTGAGGGAGCATAAGAAAGCATTCGGGTGGAAAGTAGCGGACATAAGAGGGATAAGCCCATCAACATGTATGCATAAGATATTGATGGAGGATGCTTACAAACCTGTGGTTCAACCACAACGCAGGTTAAACCCAAAGATGCAAGAAGTGGTGAAGGCTGAGGTCATCAAACTGCTGGATGCAGGTATTATCTATCCCATTTCTGATAGTGCATGGGTTAGTCCTGTGCAATGTGTACCCAAGAAAGGAGGTATGACTGTCGTTAAAAATGAGAACAATGAATTGATCCCTACTAGAACAGTCACAGGCTGGCGCGTCTGCATTGATTATAGAAAGTTAAATGACGCCACCCGTAAAGACCATTTTCCCCTTCCATTCATTGACCAAATGATAGAGCGTCTAGCAGGGTATGATTTCTATTGTTTTCTAGATGGCTATTCTGGGTATAATCAAATAGCTATTGCACCTGAGGACCAAGAGAAGACTACCTTCACTTGTCCTTATGGTACATTTGCTTTTAGGAGAATGCCATTTGGATTGTGTAATGCGCCTGCTACGTTTCAAAGATGTATGATGTCTATTTTTCATGATATGGTTGAACAATTCTTAGAGGTCTTTATGGATGACTTTTCTGTCTTTGGGGATTCTTTTGATGCTTGCTTAAATAATCTTGATTTAGTACTGACAAGGTGTGAAGAGACGAATTTGATTCTGAATTGGGAGAAATGTCATTTCATGGTACAAGAGGGAATAGTCTTGGGACACAAAATATCCCACAAGGGTATGGAGGTGGACCGAGCAAAAATCCAGGTGATACAGGAACTACCTCCACCAGTATCAGTGAAGGGGGTTCGAAGCTTCCTAGGCCATGCAGGCTTCTATAGGAGATTTATTAAAGATTTTTCAAAAATTTCAAAACCACTCTCCCATTTACTGACTAAAGATGCACCTTTTGATTTTAATCTTGATTGTATGCAGGCGTTCGAGACATTAAAGGAGAAGTTGATAACAGCACCTGTGTTGGTAGCACCGGATTGGGATACGCCTTTTGAGTTGATGTGTGATGCGAGTGACACAGCTGTCGGAGCAGTATTGGGACAAAGACGGAATAAGGTATTTCATACTATTTACTATGCTAGTAGAACTTTAAATGAGGCACAACAAAATTATGCCACCACTGAGAAAGAACTGCTAGCAGTAGTATTTGCATTTGATAAATTTCACTCTTATCTCTGTCTATCCAAAGTAATTGTGTACACTGATCACTCGGCACTTAAATATCTTCTTGCTAAGAAAGATGCTAAACCACGTTTAATCCGATGGATTCTCCTATTGCAAGAATTTGATTTAGAAATTAAAGATAAGAGGGGTGTTGAGAATGTTGTAGCGGACCATTTATCTAGGATTGATAATATGGTGGAAAAACATGATAATGAACTGGAAGAAATCAATGAAAAATTTCCTGATGAACAGCTGTTCCAAGTTCTTGCACTACCATGGTATGCCGATTTTGCAAATTATCTGGTTAGTGGTATCCTCCCACAAATGACCTTCTATCAGAAGAAGAAATTCTTATCTGATGTTAAACACTACATGTGGGAGGATCCATTGTTGTTTAAAGTTTGTGCAGACAACATGATCAGGAGATGTATACCAGAGGAGGAGATGGCATCTATTATGAGCCACTGTCATGACCGAGAGGTAGGAGGCCACATGGGTCCAACAAAAACTGCTGCCAAGGTACTTGAATCGGGTTTTTACTGGCCTACCTTGTTTAAAGATGCATACAGGTATGTATCCACTTGTGATAAATGCCAAAGAACGGGCAACATTTCTAGGAGACATGAAATGCCTTTAAACAATATGCTTGAATGCGATTTATTTGATGTTTGGGGCATCGATTTTATGGGACCATTTCCAGTTTCATGTTCTAATTATTACATACTTGTCGCTGTGGACTACGTTTCAAAATGGGTTGAGGCTGAAGCTTCACGCACGAATGATGCTCGAGTGGTAGGAAAAATTTTTGAAAAAGAACATTTTTACTCGATTTGGCACTCCTCGAGCAATCATTAGTGACGGTGGGTCACACTTTTGCAATAAACTTTTTGAAAAACTTTTGAGCAAATATGGTGTCACCCACAAGGTTGCAACACCTTACCACCCACAAACATGTGGACAAGTAGAGGTTTCTAATAGAGAAGTGAAACAGATTTTGGAAAAATCGGTCAATACGTCTAGAAAAGATTGGTCATTGAGGTTAGATGATGCTTTATGGGCATATAGGACGGCATTTAAAACACCTATTGGTACATCACCATATAGGTTAGTTTTTGGAAAAGCATGTCATCTTCCTGTCGAGCTAGAACACAAGGCATTCTGGGCAATAAAAAATCTGAATTTTGATTTAACTGTTGCAGGTGAAAAACGACTCCTACACTTAAATGAAATGGATGAGTTTAGAAACCAAGCCTATGAGAATGCCAAGATCTATAAAGATAAAACAAAAAAATGGCATGATGCTAAGCTTAGCCAGCGTGATTTCAAGGAAGAGGATTTGGTCCTGCTTTTTAACTCAAGATTGAGACTCTTTCCGGGTAAGTTGAAGTCTCGATGGCAAGGACCATTCACTATCACAAGGGTATTTCCATCCGGGGCGATCGAGATCAACGATCCGACAAAAGGCACATTCACAGTCAATGGACAGCGGCTGAAGCACTATCATGGACATGATTTCAGTCCGCCTACTGTTGTCCATTTTGACTCCTAAATTGATGTTGGTAATAAGTCCAGCTTGGGACTATAAATTAAGAACACCATTTTCCTCCCTTTTCCTTGTTTTTATTTTTTTTTAGTTAGAATTTATTTTGTTTGCAATTTTGTTTCAAGGATTGACTCCATGTGTTAATTTTGCAGAGTTGGTGGAGAAGAGCGAATATCGAGAGCAAAAATGTTGATTAAAAAAAAAAAAAAAAAAAAAAAAAAAAAAAATCGGACAGTGTGTTTTGGCGATCGATCGCCATACCATCGCGATCGATCGCCAAGTCCAGAAAAAAAAAAAAAATATTTTTAAAAAGTGGCGATCGATCTCCAGAACTCGAGATCGATCGCCCCATTCCAGAAGACTCTCGCGATCGATCGGCGAGAACTCACGATCGATCGCGAGGTCACAAATTTCGTTTTTTAAAAAAAATCAACATCAGCATTTTTCACACACTACACACACTCAAATTCGAAACCCTCCCCCAAATTCCCCAATTTTCCTCAAAATTTTTCCAATCCATCTTCAATCCTTCAATTTTCTTCAAGATTTTCGATACATATCTTCAATTCTAACATCAAGCCTCAATCTTTCACAGGAATTAGCAAGAGAAAAGGAGTTTTTGAGCACCCTCCACTACAATTTGAAGCTATGGAAAGCTAAGGACTATCACTACCAAATTTTCGAAATTTGTGGAGGTATTTTGGCTTTGCTATACATGGTCCATGAATTGATTGATAATTAAGTGTTGGGGTGTCAAGTTCTCAATATTTTGAATTGTACGTTGGTGAAGTTGGAATTGTATGATCTTGTTAAGTTTGGGGGAAAATTGAAGAGCTTCTTGAGGTTTATTGTGTGGTTGGGTTAGTCACCTAACTTGGATAGGTGGTTGGTGGATTTGTGCTTGCTCTATTTCTTGTATTGGTTGGTAGGGGTGTTGGTATCTTTGATTCTCGAAATGGCACCGAAGCGCAAGCCAAAGCAGGCTGTTCCCGCTCTTGAGGAGTTTGACTCCTCCAAGTTCATTAGTAATGCAGCTGCAAAGTTTTATGCAGTATATCGGAAGAAAAAGGTGATACGGGAACGGGGAATGAATACGGACAAGCTCGGCTGTGCTGTGATCCAAGAGGCACTCCGGCGAGAGTGGTACTCTTTTGTTCGCCAACCACAAGATGCAGTGGTTCCTTTAGTCCGGGAGTTCTACTCCAACCTCCGGGCACAGAACCAAATTGACGCCAACGTTGCCTCAGTACGGCAACAACCAGTTCTCTTTGATTCAAAGGCGATCAATGCACTTTATAACATGCCCAACATCCCGGAGGATGACTATACTATTTATTGCCGGGATCACGTTGATTTGGATGTTGTTTTGTCAACCATATGTTTAGAAGGAACACAGTGGCGACTGAACGCTGACGGAAAGCCACAGCTTCTACTGATATCAGATCTGAAGGAGGAGCCCAAGGCTTGGTTTTCATTTATCGTAGCTCGGGTCATACCATCAACCCACACATCGGAAGTTACAAAGGACCGAGCTATACTGGTATACGCCATAGTTACCGGACTTACGATCGATCTCGGACGTCTTGTCGAGGCCACTATCCGGAACTACATTCGAGGCCCTCCCACTTCTGGTTTGCCATGCCCCTCCACGATCACCACTTTATGCCAGCATGCGGAAGTTGTCTGGGACTCCGCAGAAGAGGCCGTTCCACCGAAGGCATTACTTGTGGTCGATCATCCTGCACCAGCCACAGTCAGACGATTGGCACAATCACGACCTAGTAGCAGCCACCTTCCTGGACCATCATCATCTGCTGCTACAGTGCCTACTTCCATTACGATGGAATCCCTCCATCATGAGTTGCAGGAGATACGACATGAACTCCAATGGGGCCACCAACAACTATATCAACAAAACATGGAGTTCGTGCAGTATCAGGTGGCGTGGAATTCCGCTTTAGCACAGGGGTTCCCGAACATTCCATTCCCACCACAGCCTACAGTCCAGCCATTCCAGCCATACCAGCATTACCAGCCATACGAGCCACACCAGCCACAGGAACCATATTACCCAGACCCTCCACCAGAGCGGGAAGATGAGGACGACGATCACTGACGATCGTCGTCGAGGTATGTGTTTTGCTACTGCACTTATTGTTTTTGTACATTGAGGGCAATGCACATACTAAGTTTGGGGGAGTAGTTGTTTTTACTGAGTTCTGCTGTTCTCTTGCTACTACTGTTATGGCATGATATTTGAGAAGTGGTATGAAGTCGTTCTTGAGCATATTAAAGTTTTTTTTTTTTGAAAATTGGGTTATTCATTACGAAATACATGAATGAAACTTGCAACTGTAATACATGATGAAAATAATCTCCATCTCAATTTGAGTCTTGAAAATTTTGACTTGTTGGTGAATATCTTGAGTTGAGTTAATATGTCAAAATTTGAGGAACATTTTGTTGCACGCCTGAGTCATGATTGAGTGAAATTTATATAGGAAAGTGAAAATTTCTGTGAACTATGATTTGTCTTGAGCATCTTAGAGTACTCTAGAATCTATTTGAAGGCACTTTGAGGCGAAATTCTATAATTATGAACTAGACTTGGATATGATTTAGGCGATCCTTGGAACGTTTGAGCCTTTCGAGCTTACCTTGTCTAATTATACCACTAGTGTCCCCCTTTGAGCTTAAATGAATAAGAATGGAAATTAGCCCCCATTCAACAATTTTTTGGCAAACTCATTATACCCTCCTTTATGAGCCTAAATGAAAAAAACTTTTATCCTTACCTAAAGAGAGTTTAATGATTCTCATTGGATGCACATGAATTGCTACATTTGGATGAGCTTAGCGATGAAAAAAAAAAAAAAAAAAAAAAAATGATAAATGAGAAAAGAAAAAGATAGATAAAGCCTTGAGAAAAAGTGATTAAATAAGACCCAAAGTGGCCAAGGCTAAAAGAAAAAGAAGAGAAGCTCATTTTTGTGCTAGAACTTTGAACATTACATGCTTATACTCTCTACTTTGTGATATCCTATCTTTTCTTTGAAGCCAACACCTAGGCCTAACACTACAATCTTAAAAAGACCTATTGATCCAAGGCTAGGGAATAATTACATTAGTGGAGAAGTGCTTGAAAAGTAGACTTATGGAGTACTTGATAGTAATCTTGCCTTTGAGTTTACTAGCAGAATCTGATCTTAAAAA
The DNA here is from genome assembly GCA_907163345.1 of Haberlea rhodopensis. NCBI lineage: Eukaryota > Viridiplantae > Streptophyta > Magnoliopsida > Lamiales > Gesneriaceae > Haberlea > Haberlea rhodopensis. The sequence goes on from CAJQUN010000068.1 coordinate 550,455, forward strand.
TATAGATGAAACTCAAGATTGACAATAACACACACACACGTTCCAATTTTGCGAGGTATTGCTTGGCATCGGAGAAAACACTTCTTGTTGATTTTTGGATTGACTCTTGTTGATGTGTTAGCGAGATTTCTGAGCTGTTACATTTGAGTTGTTAAGTTAATTCTGTTAAAGTATTGATGATAAACTCTACAGTCTGATTTCATTGCTTGCTCGAGGACGATCAAGTCTAAGTTTGGGGGAGTTGATAAGTGTGAATTTTACACTTATTTTGCTATGTTTTTGTATTGATTTTCGTATTGATTCCTGGATGATTTTACGCTTTTTGGTATATTTTTGTGTATTTCAGGAATCTAGGTCCAATGGGATAAAAGTGGAGGAAATAAGCCAATAATGTTGAAAAAGGACCAAACCGAGCGAAGACGTGAGAAAATGGACTGAAATCTCGAAGGAGGAATTTTTAACAGCTCGCGATCGATCGGCAATGACATCGCGATCGATCGCCGAGCTTTAAAGAGTGGTGCTGAACAGAAGACATTGGCGATCGATCGGCAAGAATTCGCGATCGATCGCCAATGTACAGTGAAGACTCGCGATCGATCGCGAGGGAACCAAGATCGATCGCGGATTTCCTTATTTTGGCTATCAACGTCCAGTAGAGAATGAAGATTGATCGCGGAAGAACGAAGATCGATCGCGGAATAAGAGTTTTTGGAAAAATAAAGACTTTCCATGTTTGGTTCAAAGGGGACTCTTGGCTACACATGTTAAACCTATATATGAGAAGAAGGGACGATTTGGAGAGGACTTTTGCCCACTTTTACACAAACCTAGCAGCCCCTCCTCCATCCAAAGCACCACCACAATTCATTGAAGAGCAAGAGCAACGCAAGGAACGGAAGAACGGAGCGACGCACGGAGCGACATCCTCGTTATCTTAGTATTTCTGAACTTATTAATTTTTATATCAGATTTTGATGTTGAATTTGTTTAAAGACATATTTATGCATTATAATTTGATTATGGTTGTTGGCTAAATTCTTTGTCAAGACATAGGGGATCCCATGTTTGAACCCTTGAGTTAATTAACGGTTTTGATTTAATTTCTATGATCTTTGCGCATAATTTATGTTGTTAATGCTTGTAAAAGATTAGCTACCTTTTGCATGATATTGGTAATCGTAATTGAATTGACCATAGGAGATTACGATACGACGTAGTAAATTAGGCCGTGGGTTTTAGGTTGAGACGGACCAAGTAAAATCTAGCACACGTGTGATAGCAATAGATTTACCAAAATCGAAGGCTAGTAGTTTTCACAAAGCGTTTTTCGGTATTAATTATTCAATAAAGACACGGGAGTGATTTATTGTAGGTTAATGCTAGACTTGTTATAACCGGACCAAGGTATAACGAATGAAATAGGAAAACTCGTCACCCTAGAACATAGAACATTGAATCTTAATTAATAGACAACTTTTGGGGGATTACATGGGTGAACCGACGTCTTGATAATTCGTTTATAAATTCTCTTCAATCATCCATCACTGCTGTTTAGGTTAATTTTGTGCTTAAGTCAATTTAGTTTAATAATCACTCCTTAATCGTAGGTTAAATATAGTAATTCTAATCAATCGTGGTAATTGCTACTAGTCCCTGTGGGTACGACACTCCTTACTTTTAAATCCTTATACTAAAACTTGACACCGTGCACTTGCGGTATAGAATCGCTACACTCGAAAATACTGTTGAAAATAAAAGCGATCAGATACAAGTTAAGATTAGTATCTACTCTAGGAGTAGTGTAAATCTAAAATGACATTCTTTTAGAATGTAATGAATTATTTTTGAAGTTTTGTATTTTGGCCTGTAATCCTGTTAGCTCGTGTAACAACCAAAACCTTAAGATGTTACTTTAATGCATGATTAGTCCTTCTTATGTCTTTTAATCACTGTTAAGGTGGGAAGACCCCACATTAGTGGTATCAGAGCAGTGGTTAGATAACTCGGGAATGAGTGAAGGGTAGCCTTAGCAATAAGTTAGCTATGTTCTTACTTTTGGACATGTTTATATGTATGTTATTCATAAAGAAGAAGATGTTATACTAACATGTTCAATTATCTAACGATGAGTTTTATGAATTGCTTTTGGTGTTGTTATTAACCCTTGTGTTGCAGCATGGCAGCAAACATAGAAGTGGGTGACGCCATTAGTGTAAATGCAAGTGCTGGGCGTACGAACCCATTGCCACCACCAGCCTTGGGAGAGGAACCCTCTGAACAGCAGTTGCTACCTGGGGAATTGAGCTTGGCTCAGTTTATGATGTATCGACCTCCGATGTTCGAGGGAACTGAATCAGGAGAGAAAGCGGAGGAATGGTTAGAGAGGATCGAACAGATATTTGTGGCAGCGCCTTGTGCAAAGACAGCCTGGATCCGATTAGCAGAATTTCAGCTGTCCAAGAAGGCACTGATGTGGTGGAAAACCACAGTGATTGAGCAAGAGGCTCTGGGACAGGAAGTGAATTGGAAGATGTTCCGAACGCGGTTTCTAAACCGCTATTTCTCAGCCGCTGCAAGACAGGCCAAGGAGGATGAGTTTACCAGTTTAAGACAAGGTACCATGCCTGTATCTGACTATGCTCTACATTACTGTTCCTTACTACGATATGTGCCACACATTGCTGCAAGCACTCAAGCGAAGATGCGGAACTTCATGAAGGGCTTAAGGCCTGAACTGTATGACAGGGTGATCACTTATGGCCCTGCCTGTTTTGATGATGCACTCTCACGAGCTGAGCTAGCTGAACTGGGAGTCGGTGCATATCCTGATGCTGTGCCACCTCCGGCACCCCCTCAGAGATCCACTTCTGATAATTTGAAGCCCAGGGGTGATCAGTTTAAGCCTAGGGGGAACACTTCAGCATCGAGATTCAGTGGCAAGAGGCCCGAGAATCGATGGAAAGGGAAAGGTAGGAATGATGCTCCATTTGGGAGAGGACAGTCTCAGGGAGACAGATCTGGAAGAGTTCAGTGCACTCTTTGGGGGCAACCACATTTGGCAAAGGACTGCATAGGATGTTATGTCTGTGGCGACAGAGGCCACTTTGCTCGACGGTGTCCCAACAGGGGAAGACAGCAGAGCTCTATGGGGAGACCTGCGGACAGAACGGCACAACACCGGCCACCTTTTGTGCCAAGACAGTATGGAGGTCAGCCCGCGGGGCCACCTCAGGGACAAGTGTATGCTTTGACGAGGGAGCAGGCTACAGCGGCCCCGGAGGAAGTTATAGCGGGTACGTGTCTTTTATTTACGCACCCTGCTCTTATATTGATAGACACAGGTGCGTCACACTCTTTTGTGTCGACGAGTTTTGTTGAAAGGCACCACATATGCACTTCTCCGTCCCCCATGCCTCTTATGGTCTCGACCCCCGCTGGAAGAAGTTTGACTACGGATCAGATTGTCTATGATGGCCTCATTTATTTTGAGGATAATGAGCTAAGATCAGATTTGATTGTGCTGGGAATGTCAGACTTCGATTGCATTGTGGGCATCGATATCGTGAACAAGTATCAGGCAGTGGTAGACTGCAGGCAGAGGACTGTCCGATTTAGATCTGTATTGGGAGTCCAGTGGACATTTTATGGAGATGGTTCCCGTCCAAAGATTCCGTTAATATATGCTGTCAAGATGACACAGCTATTGGAACGAGGTCATGCAGGATATCTTATCTATGCTGTTGATATGACAGATAAGAGGAAGGAATTAAAGGTTGAGGATGTGCCCGTAGTGGCGGAATTTCCTGATGTCTTTCCGGAGGAGATTCCCGGATTCCCACCGACGAGAGAGGTCGAGTTTGGGATTGAGTTGCTACCAGGGACGTCTGCAATTTCTCGTGCCCCGTATAGGATGGCACCAGCGGAGCTAAGGGAGCTAAAGATTCAATTGCAAGAGCTCCTAGACAAAAGCTACATACGCCCTAGCGTATCGCCATGGTGTGCGCCTGTCTTATTTGTTAAGAAGAAAGATGGATCGATGCGTCTATGCATTGACTATAGGCAGTTGAACAAAGCTACAGTAAAGAACAAGTATCCACTTCCGAGGATCGATGACTTGTTCGATCAGTTGCAGGGTACGAGGCTCTACAGTAAGATCGATCTGAGGTCGGGGTACCATCAGATCGAGTAAGAGAAGATGATGTTCATAAGACGGCTTTCAGGACTAGATATGGGCACTATGAATTCCTGGTCATGCCTTTTGGGGTGACGAATGCCCCAGCTGTCTTCATGAGTTTGATGAACAGGGTGTTCCAGCCATATTTGGATCAGTTCGTCATAGTCTTCATTGACGACATACTTATTTACTCTCGGATTGAAGAAGAGCATGTAAGGCACTTGAGGACAGTGCTTCAGATCCTTAGGGATCATCAGTTATATGCAAAGCTTAGTAAGTGCGAGTTCTGGTTGGACAGCGTGGTATTCTTAGGCCATGTCATATCTAGCCATGGGATATCTGTGGATCCCAAGAAGATTGAAGCTGTGATGGAGTGGGCTGCACCCACTTCTGTACCTGAGATAAGGAGTTTTCTCGGTTTGGCAGGTTATTACCGACGTTTCGTCGAAGGTTTTTCGAAGATTGCCAAACCCCTGACACAGCTGACTCAGAAAGGAGTCCCCTTCTTTTGGTCTAAGCTTGTGAGGAAAGCTTCCAAGAGCTGAAGCGTCGTTTGACTACAACGCCTGTGCTAGTGATTCCGTCTGAAAATAAGAGATTCGCCTTGTATACGGATGCGTCATTACAGGGTTTGGGTTGTGTGTTGATGCAAGATAAGCATGTGGTGGCTTATGCATCGAGGCAACTGAAGCCACACGAAGCCAGGTATCCAGTGCATGATTTGGAACTGGCGGCCATCATATTTGCCTTGAAGATCTGGAAGCATTACTTGTATGGCACGTCCTTCACTATATATACGGATCATAAGAGCCTGAAGTTCTTATTCACTCAGGCAGAGTTGAATATGAGGCAAAGAAGGTGGATGGACTTGCTCAAAGACTATGATTGTGAAATTGAGTACCATCCAGGTAAAGCGAACCTGATAGCAGATGCCTTAAGTCGGAAGGTGAAGAGTACTGCAGAGGACGCCATGTGTTTGTCAGCTTTGATGACTTCTTACTGCCATCTGGGCTATGACTTCGATGTAGACACGTCGCCTGTGCGAGTGTCGACCTTATTGGCGGAGCCAGATATATTTGAGGCAATCAGGAAGGCCCAGAAGTTGGATAGTGAGATTCAGAGATGGACATCATTGATACTTCAGGGTCAGCCATCCATGTTCAGAGTGGCTGAGGATGATTCTTTGAGACTGGGCAACCGATGGGTAGTCCCAGATGCACCAGGGCTGCGTAGAGGAATATTTGAGCGGGCTCACAGTAGTCGTTTCAGTATCCACCCAGGGGGAAAGAAGATGTACAAAGATCTATGCGATCAATTCCTGTGGAGACGCATGAAGCGTGAGGTGATCGTTTTTGTTAAAAGATGTTTAATCTGCCAGCAGGTAAAGGCAGAGAGGCAGATGCCTGGTGGAGAACTGAAGAGCTTAGAGGTGCCTGAATGGAAGTGGGAGCATGTATCTATGGACTTCGTGACCCACTTGCCGAGGACGGCCTCAGGATGTGATGCGATCTGGGTGATCGTAGATAGGCTGACGAAGACGGCTCATTTCATCCCTTACAGTATGTCGTATACATACTTAAAGATGGCCCAAATGTATATACGGGATGTGGTGAGATTGCATGGTATTCCAGTCACGATAGTGTCTGACAGGGACCCGAGGTTCACTTCACATTTCTGGGAGGGTCTCCAGGCAGCTTTGGCACAGAGGTGAGACTGAGTACGGCCTATCACCCTCAGACAGACGGCCAAACGGAGCGCACCATTCAGACGCTCGAAGACATGTTGAGGGCATGTATTCTGGAGTTTGATGCTCCATGGCAGGATTCAGTGCCGCTGGTAGAGTTCTCCTATAACAACAGTTATCAAGCGAGCATTCAAATGGCCCCTTTTGAAGCTCTGTATGGACGACGATGTAGATCACCGCTGTATTGGGAGGACTTGACTAGCAAAGTGGTCGGAGGACCGGATATGATCAAGGATATGGAAGGTAAGATTAAGATGATACGCCAAAAGATGAAAGCGGCACAAGATAGGCAAGCAGCTTATGCCAATAAGCGGCGACGACCACTAGAATTCCAGTTAGGAGACAGGGTCTTCTTAAAGATCTCGCCCTTCAGGGGTGTGGTTCGTTTTGGGATGCGGGGAAAGTTATCTCCGAGGTATGTTGGGCCATATGAAGTTTTACAGCGTATGGGTACATTAGCTTATCGTTTGGCTCTACCGCCATCTTTATCTGGCATACACGATGTTTTCCATGTCTCTATGTTAAGGAAGTATGAGCCAGACCCGTCTCATGTCTTACAGCCTACTGAAGTACAGTTAGACTCAGATGTGTCCTACGTTGAACGACCAATCAGAATTCTGGATCGAGAGGATCGCAGACTACGAAGTAAAGTTATACCGATGGTCAAAGTTCAGTGGGATCGTCGGGGTGTCGAGGAGGCTACGTGGGAGACGGAACGGCATATGGTGCAGCACTATCCGGAACTATTCTCTGGTATGTTTTTATGTTTAGTTTCGATATGATGATGCATGTGGATTTCGAGGACGAAATCTTATAAGTAGGGGAGTAATGTAATACCCCCGAAATGTGATATGATTACGTTCTACGATGATAAATTATGATGTGTTTAAGGGTTGTGGTGTATTTAAATTGGGGGCCACGATTTATGTTATGATGATATGTTGTGGGGAACATGTTGGGTGTTTTAAGGGATGTATTAATTAAATGAAGTTAGAAAATATCGAGTGAGGATATTTTAATACATCGTACTATATACCGGGGCACAATTAAACACCTCAAGGCACCCCAACCACACCACCCCTCCCCCCCCTACTCGGCCACCTCCCCTTTTCCCACTTGTCAAAGCCCATACCCCCCACTTGGTCATGCCCATGCTTCCAATCACTTTTGCAGCCAAATCATTCCATTCTCCTTCTCTTGCTCCCCCCATTTTCGTTCCAGCTTAGCAGCTGTAAGGCAAGGAAAAAGCTTGGTAAGAAGGTGTTCAAATCCTTGCAAAAAGAGGAGCAAAAAGAGAGGGGTAAGTGGGTACCCTATTTTTCTGGGTTTGTGTTTGAGCTTGGGTTTGGTGGGTTGTTCTAATGCATGCTAAGTTTAGGTTTGGGTGAAACCTTGGTATGGGTGCTTACATGAAAGTATTATGTAACTATTAGCATGTTTGCTCGAGCATATTACATGTTTTATATGGTAGATTTCTAGTTATGAAACTATGTGCTCGAAAATCTGGGCAAAGAAGAACATACTCTGTTTTCTGAAAAGTTGGTTGAGGATGAAGATTATGATGATGTTATGATGCATGTTAGCTTAGGTTTTGTTAAACCTTTGATTTTAGAGCTTACATGGATATTTTATGAAGTTCTTCACATGTTTGTTTCAGCATGAAAGATGTGTTATGAAGTAGAAAAGATGGTATGAAAAGAGGTGCTCAAAAGTCTGGGGAAAATCCCGATTTTTCAGAGCTCTCGATCGATCGAGATTTGGTCCCGATCGATCGAGCGAGACAGAAGGTCTAATGCATGTTTTCAAAATTTTGGTGCCGATCGATCGAAGGACTTCTCGATCGATCGGTGAATCTCCTCGATCGATCGGTAAAATGTTTCGATCGATCGAGCGAGACAGAATGCTAAGGCACTGTTTGTGCACAGTGTCTCGATCGATCGAGACCTTGGGCCGATCGATCGAGAGAGGCAGAAAGTTGAAAAATATAATGATGTTTTATTTTGTTAAGTTTATGATGTGAGATGGTTTTGAGGCATCTAATATGGTATTATGTGGTCCTGTAGAACCATCCCAGGTACCGGCACCATCAAGGAGATAAAGTCTGTTGACTCCTCCTCCTTTTGAAAAGGTACGTAAGAGGCGTACGGGCATCGGACGGTAACACACATCTTTATACTACGACTATGCTTTTATTGCATGAGTATTCACGATGAAATGACGATGTTTACACGATGATGTTTATACGATGTTTATACGATGAAGTTCATACGATGTTTATTGCTTATACGATGCTTATGTGATGACATTTATACGATGTAATTGTGGTAAGATGCCACGGGGTAAGATGCCCCACATGGTAAGAGGCCATGCGATGTATTGTGGTAAGATGCCACGGGGTAAGATGCCCCACATGGTAAGAGGCCATGCGATGTATTGTGGTAAGATGCACGGGGTAAGATGCCACATATGGTAAGAGGCCATACGATGATATTGTGGTAAGATGCCACGGGGGTAAGACGCCCCATATGCATGATTATAAATCAGGGACAACAATAAGAAGTTAATGAGAAATCCAGCATATTTACTTAACAAATATTCAATGCATTTGCTATGATGTTTTTATGATGCTAAGTAAGATTGTATATGCTCATGATGTGTTGTCTCTGTAGGTACACTTTTGGACGGAAGGACTAAGGGTCGGGTTGAGGCAGTGAGCTACGAGGGACACAGGAATGTATAGGATACAAGTTAAGATTAGTATCTACTCTAGGAGTAGTGTAAATCTAAAATGACATTCTTTTAGAATGTAATGAATTATTTTTGAAGTTTTGTATTTTGGCCTGTAATCCTGTTAGCTCGTGTAACAACCAAAACCTTAAGATGTTACTTTAATGCATGATTAGTCCTTCTTATGTCTTTTAATCACTGTTAAGGTGGGAAGACCCCACAATAGTACTCCACAAACTCGAGCATTACCCCGGAGATGTTTCCTCGAACGTCTCACTGGAAGTACGAAGCCATCACCTAGTCCACACTAGTAGGGCTTACCCCGGTTGATTCACAATCAACCCTCAACCAATACCAGTTGTCTCCATGACAGTATAATCCAAATCTCTCCAAGATATAAAATCAATATAGTAGTGTTACCCCACTAGCCATATTCCACAAATCCAATTGTGACTCCCGTTGCATTCCCTATGCAAGGGTGCTCAACCAGAGCTAACAACGACTCGTTGACACTCACGTTGGTATTCCCAAAAAAATTGAGTTGTCCCAGTACAAGTCCCTCAAAACATTTGACGTATAAACGTCCCCGTGAGGTATTCCCTGCTTCAAACAGCATGCCACATAGAGACTACAAGAGTCCACCATAAACGCTCATCGTATCACCGTACGATTTACCAAACTCGGTCCCCACGTGCAGTATAATGGCTCCAACAAACACACTATATCACTGCCACGGAAACTGGCTAGCTAAGTCGCTGCCTCCATAGGCTTATATCGAGCCTACCCAACGTATCATACATTCCATCCGGTACACCATACCGTAACATCCATTTAGAGTAGTGGGTCATCACCCAATACTTCTCTCATACCAATGCACAAAGGACATCTCGGTGTCCTTGTTCAACCACTAGGCAATCCTAATTCCGTAGGATTTATTCCACACCCTCAGGGGCGGGTGTGATCATGTCTACCACATGTCATCTCGGCACAAGTAAGTAGTTTCCTCAACAACTACTCATGTTACCAGTCACTTGGCCATAGTCATTCCAACGAGTATACCCAAAGGTACCACTACTCGTAAAATATTTACCTCAAACATGTGCTGCGTTACACTTATTGTACGGCGCACCCAATAATTCATCGAGCAACCTGCTCGGCATAATGGTCTCGTCAACTAGTGACCCAGACACTATCATGTGCTCGCCATCGGCACTTAAACCATACGACTAAATACATATACATAAATGTATTAATCATCGAAACGACGCTACGCGTCTACATAGACATCCACTATGTCGTCATCCTGTGACGGTACCTGTCAACATATGACATTCAAAATAACATCGTCAACTCGTGACGTATATGTCGATACACGACATCCATAGTCTCATCGTCAAACACATGACGACATAAGTAAAACAACGCATGATATCCACAACAATGCTAAATAAACAGTAATATGACATACCTCATTGCTAACAAGATAGCGGCATACCTGTCCCCGTCGTCCAACAGTGGTACGCAATCAGTACCCATTGCTCGTAGGTGGCGTAATCCAGTGTCACGTACATAGCGGTATAACCCATCGCTATAGAATCAGCGGTATGATTCCTCGCCATAGAGTCGGAGGCATAAAATATCGCTATAGATATCCGACGGTATGAACCATTGCCATAGATGCGGAATGCATCATCGCTATATAATACCCGGCGGCATGAACCATCGCCAATAGAATAGCGGAATGAACCATAGCTATATAATACCCGGCGGCATGAACCATCGCCAATAGAATAGCGGAATGAACCATCACTATGTAATACCCCGCGGCATGAACCATCGCCAATGGAATAGCGGAATGAACCATCGCTATATAGTACCCGGCGGCATGAACCATCACCAATAGAATAGCGGAATGAACCATCGCTATATAATACCCGGTGGCATGAACCATCGCCAATAGAATAGCGGAATGAATCATCGCTATATAATACCCGACGGCATGAACCATCGCCAATAAAATAGCGGAATGAACCATCGCTATATAACACTCGGCGGCATGAACCATCGCCAATAGAATAGCCGATCCCTAGTCTTGTTACGGTAGTGTATTTTAATGCACCTCGCTTGTCATGACCGCGGCACTAATACCCCTTGCTTCGACATATCAGCAGCATAGAATAACCCCGCTCAAATACGACATGCGGCAAAATCCTCGCTTCAACATTTGGCGGCAAATATTCTTTCCTCGCTACGATATGACAGCGGCAAGTATTCTATCATCGCGTCAAGTGACAGTGGAAAAGCATTTAAAATCATCACTCATCCATAACAACGACTCATGGGATATTCACCATGCATTCCATCTATACCTGCAATACAATGCATATTCCATATCCCAACATACATCATCATGAGTTTTAATGCACCTCGCTCAAATGTGACATACGGCAACACCCTTGCTTCAACATTTGGCGGCAAAGCATTAAAATCATCACTACAATATATATAACCACAATGAGTGTATTTTAATGCACCTCGCTTATCATGACAGCGGCAAGTATTCTATCATCGCTTCAAGTGACAGCGGCAAAGCATTAAAATCATCACTCCGATATATACATGTAACCACAATGCATAATCCATGATGTATATAAATGCAGGTTACCGTTTCGTGTCTTTCAACCCTGGCCTTAGCCTTTCGTGTCATAGCGTCCCTACAGGAACAATCCCAACCCATGAGCATATGATAATCCATATTCACCACAATATGATTATAACGAGTAAATGCATAAACTATGAGTACAAGGTACTTCTTGTATCCAAATGCATTTCAAAATGCTCCCTTTGGTTGTCCATGTGCCACAACTCACAATCATAATCAACAGGTTATATTATGATTCCATAGATGTCAGGATATATAATTGTTCCACTATGATCACATATCATAAATGCACATAAGCAAAATAGTTGTGTCACACAACACTAACTTCTATCATGCATAAATATGTGCTACCCATTCCTATAAGCATGTTTCAGGCCCTCAACAGCCCCAAACAACAAACCACTGCTCTGATACCACTAATGTAAGGACCCCCGTGCCCTTAATCCGTTATTAGTGTATTAATCCATGCCATTAGTGCATACAATCATACCTGTGGGGGGAGAAATCACTTATCATCATAGCCATTCATGCCTAAATAAAAATTCTTTACATTATTCCATATAATGTCTAGTTTCCCCAACCAAGTTCACATACATATCATGCACCAATATAATACACTAACATTTTCTCAGTTCATTTAGCAATTCAATAGATAATTGCATACCACTCACAAATGAAGAGAGAAGGCCCTTGCCTTTTTATACATACCATGTACACATAATAGTGCTCACATGCGAGCATCGAATAAGTATATGTGTATCAAATGTATAAAACGTCGTGCTCAATACCGTCACTGGTACTTCGATCCCTGGAATCACCTCCATTCCATAGCTCGAGATCAACTCCAAAGCCATCGATGTACCTAATTACCTGCCCCAACAGGGACAGCCCCCACACAGGGTGAGCATACCAATATCCCAAATCCAATAATCACAATAATACAATTCATAATTTACAATAATGTAAATGCTATGAAATACAAAATATACTCCCTGGATGGTATCATCCTCATCCAAGGTTTCCTGTACTGTCCCTGTTCTCAAATCACTGAAACCATCAAATTCCCAAATGCCAGTTAATCATTACATTGATTAACATATCCATTAGCCATATACCGATATCATAATCAATAGCATCAAATCATTAAACAATGATTACAGACATTCCATATATCTCACTTATGGTTCCATAGTTCTATTCCATTGCTCGCTCTACAATAGCGGCATTTCATTCCCACGCATGCTCAACAGCAGTGGCGTCATAACCGATGTTCGCTCAAAGGCGACGACATCATAATCATTGCTCGCTCAAAAGCGGCACCATATGATTCCCAATGCATACATATCCATTGTAGCAATTACCATAAACCATGCATTTTCATATACATTTATTGCTAATAACATATATCATGCATTCCCATACACATTCATTGCAATACAGTGTACCAAGCACTCAACAATTGCAATTATATAAAAGGACTATGCTCGTACGTCATACGTACCTTATCATTCCGTAGTTCGAGTCCAACCTTGCCTGAGTCCCACGACCCGATGAGTTAAGTGCTAACATGCAAATAACTCCCAATTAAACATAGGCATGCAATCACGTGCCCAAGCACGTTCACAATTCCAAAACTACCGTCTATCCATGAAGACTACCAAGATAAAAGCCCCCTGGCTAAGCATGCATAATACCCAAAATATACCATTTTACAAATTTAAAAGATAGCCAAAAATCCAACCACGAATTCAGTTTCATTAAACTTTGGCTCCATCCAATCCATTTTAAAAGTATAGCATTCCCATTGGAATGTAGACATTGCCCCGGAAGCGGGCTACTCAAATCCCGATTCCAAAATCCCGACATTTTTCCACAATTCCAAAAAAAAAAAAACATTTCCTAAGGGCGGCGATCGATCGCCGCTTTTAGCGCGATCGATCGCCCCTGACCAATGGGCAAAATAACCTACTTATGATCGATCGCTACCCCTCGCGATCGATGGCCATCCTGCTCGCGATCGATCGCCTAGACCACGCGATCGATCGCCTCAACTGTTCATCTTCACCAATTTTAGCAGCTTCTCTTCGCGATCGTTCGCCCCTCCTCGGCGATCGATTGCCACCTGCGATTGTCAGAAAAATTCGAGCTTTTATGGTGTTTTTGACACCCAAACTCAAAACCAACACCCCTAACTTCCTCAACACCCCCAATACACCATTTAAACTCAATAAAAACAGTAAAATCAACAATTTAGATTTTTAACCCAAAACCCCCAAATTTCAAAACCAACCCAAAACTCAACCATTTATCACAAAACCATAATCAAATCAAAGCTAAAGGTGAGGAGAAGATATTACCAGCCTTTCTTCAAGAAATCGAGCTCCCAAGACAAATCCCCCTCGATTTGTTCCAAGAGAAGAAGAAGGGAAGGGTTTGGGGTGAGGGAAAGAGGCGTGAGGGAGAGGAGAGAGGGAAATGATTCCATAATGCCGGAATACCAAGTCCATTTGGTATATATAGCACTCAGGCTCGAAAATACCAATACTACTACAACTACATCATGATTCATTAAAAATCATCTGTTTTCAATAAATATCTCTCCAACTCAAATTCCATCACCAGCCCCAGTACAAAATACTCCGGACCCCAGATTCCACTAAAAATCAAATTCCAAGGTTAACACCACGACGAGAATACAATCTCATCCCTTGGATCCAATGACTCCAAATACGGGATTTAAAATCCCCGGAAGTCTCAAAACCGCAATTAATACACAATTGCTACAATTAAAATCCATTAAGGATTATCACTACACCGGGATTAACACCAATAATTCCCGGGTATCACATAACATTCCAAGCCGAGGGACCTTACACATGATCTCTGGGTGAGTGTCAGGAGAAGATTCTAACCGAGCAAGAAATATCTATGCTAGGAAATTACAGGTTATATCAATCATAACAATGAACGCCCCAATAGGGCCGTCCGTTGGATCTACAGGGGGTGCAATTTCCCCATGATGATGCATTAATTATATCAGCCACAGTAGCTAATTAAAACGTGTAAAGAATTTTATTGATGCTGGAAGTTCGGCCGACGTGCTTTTCTTAAACAAGTTGGCCCATTGGAGCTGGGAAGTGTGCCCGTGCAAAGGGTAAATACTTATTTGCATGGATTTGCTGGAGAAGTAAGTCCGGTGGGCAAGTTTCATTGCCAGTCACGATGGGAGACTAATCGAGGATGAAGACAAAGATGATTAATTTTCTGGTGGTGGACGCCCCTTCCCCATATAACATAATTTTGGGCTGACAAGCCTTGAGTGCATTTCAAGCAGTGGCATACACTTATCATTTGACAATGAAATTCCATGCGGGTGAGGAGGTCAGACAATTTCGAGGAAATCAGAGTTCCTCGAGGAAGTGTTATGTTCAGGAGCTGAAGCTGAAGCATGAAATGTTGAAAAAGAAGGAGGACGAGAACATTGGAGCACGTGATAAAAGAATGAGAGAGGAAGTGTAAGGCCCCGATGCTATTTAATCTGGATTATAATATACAAAATCGGATGATTATTAATTAAGATTTTGGATAATTTATTTGATATTATAGGAATTAAACAAGTTAGTGAAATTCCAAGAAAACCATGGTAATTAAGAGTATAAACCCCGAATTAAGATGTTCCGGACCACAACACTTTGTTTTTCGATTGGGATAAAATACATCATAATGTGTGAATTTTTCACATGCATGATACACATGACATTTGCATGGGACATGATAGTGATAAGCTTAGATATTACGTGTTTTTAGCTGTAATTTCTTACCGTTTTTCGTACTTTTTCCTGGATGAAATTACGTTTTTTGGTATTTATTTGCTTGTTTCAGGAAAATAGGTTGGAAATGGTAGAAATGAGCTAAAATGAAGAAAACGGGTGAAATCGAGGCGAAAAAGAGAAAAAGAGAAGAATTCAGATTTTGCAAAGCACCGATCGATCGAGAATATTTCTCGATCGATCGATCCGGGCAGAGAATTCAGCAACAAGTTTATCAAAGTGTCGATCGATCGGAACCAAAATTTCGATCGATCGATCGAGGCAGAGAGTTTAAAACGCTGAAATGAACAGTGCACCGATCGATTGGACAATTTTTTCAATCGATCGAAACGCGAATTTTTAAAAAATCTTATCTTCCATTTTGATGGATTCTTGGTGGTTTTAAAAGAAGATCATTTCCATATCAAAATACATCATATCAGAGAGGGAAAAAGGGCCAAAAATAAAGAGTAGAGAACCCTAGTAGCCGCCGAGAAGAACCCGAGGAAAAGCCATCTTCCTCCGTTCTCCGTCCGAGCTTGAGCGAGTCATTTCCGGAGTGCAAGGAAGGAGCAAGAGAAGAGATTACGGTGCAACGCACGGATTTGTTCCCACGTTTATCGTATTTCTAAACTCTGATTTATTTGATTTTCATATTCATTTGATGTTTTTGAGGTTGAGAGACAATTAAACATCTCATTTATTTGATTTGAATTGAATTGAGTTTATTTTATCGAGTTTGAGTATAATTGTGTTTGAGTTATTGATTCGAATGTGTTTGAGTGGATTGATTTCTTATTGTTCATGAATTATATGCTTAATGATATAAGCCTAGCTAACTTTGATTGAATTTGTGAGTTATAACCGAGATCAAGAGATAACGTTATAATACACTACAATAATTCATGATGTATGTTTAAGATTGAGATCGAGAGATAAAATCACATACGTGAGCACTTTGAATCGAGAGATTTAGAGTAATTAGGTTTTGAAGATTTATGCAATATCGGATTAGTAAATAAGTAAACGAGAGTTACTTGTTCTAAGTTGATATTAGTTTCTTTACAACTCGAGAGAGTGTATTGAATAACAGCGAAAGCCTTTCACCTTAAGAATCGATTATTTAGTAGTTGCTTATTCAAACAAATCATTGACGAAAACACAGTTGACGAAGAGCTAGATAAATTTCTCGAGCGAAACTCCTTTGCATATCCGGAAGCCATTTATTTTATTTATTCTTGTTTTATTGGGTTCTTTAGTTCTAAATTTGCATTAGTTAATCTACCCCCTTTTTAATCGTATGCTACATATAATTTTCTAGTTTTATTTGGTACTCTTACGTTAGTCCCTGTGGATTCGACAACCCTTACTTTCATTTAACTATACTAAAACTTGACAACCGTGCACTTGCGGTAGAATCGCTACACTGAGAAATAATTGTTTAAAAAAAAAGAGCGGTCATATATCACAACCCACCACCCTAGGCATTGGAACTCACACCACCACCCTTGATGTCAAGACCACTCTTCACTTTTCATTTCATCACGCTTTTCTTCTTCCTCTCTCCACCATTTTCGAAATTTCTCCTTCATCTTTACTCCATTTTGATCCTTAAAAAGTGGTAAAATCCACATGCAATAGAAGAACTTGGAGCTACAAGATGGGAGAAGTAGAAGGCATCAAGAAAATTCAAGTTTTGAGCCATTTTGAAGGAGATCTTGCAAGGATGGTGGAGTTTTCTTGCTAGGGCAGCAACTTGGGTGGTTTTTGTAGCCCAATCTTGAAGTTATAGGAAGGTATATCATACTCCTTAAGTTTATTATCTTGGTTAGTGATTAGGGTCGAAACTTTATGTCTTAACATGAGAAAAATTAGTTACAACTTGCTGTCAAAAAGTGTTCATCGGATTTCAGTATGCATGTGTCTGTCATTTCGAAAGTTGGGCTTTGTTAAGTTTCAAATTTGAGGTTGAGGTCCAAACAAAAGTTGTATCTTGTTGCAATACCTTCGATTTGACACTAAATTCGACTAATGTGGAGTTAATATGAAAACGTTATGGTCATTTTACCAAAATGTGTAAAATCTGAAAATTCAGTGCATGCGAGTTCACTTATGTTCTGTTCTTTGAGTTTCTGGGTAAATTGTGTTTCGAATTTGATGTTGGTCATTTATTTAAAGTTATAGATATTTGTGTTGTATTAATGTGGCCGAAATTTGAGACGATTTGGACTTAAAATATATGAGTTATGATGTTTCTACCACAAGGTGCACAATCTGGAGCATGCATGTAGGCGGGTTGCACATGCAATGTGTACTTTGTAAATCTGGGCAAACTGTGCCACGATTTTGACCTTAGTGTCTGAATGAAAGTTGTATAACATTAAGTTATCTTGCATTATAAACTGGCCTCACATGTTTTGGAGTTTATTTGTGCAAGATATGCACTTTTTCCTCGAATTGCTCACTCTGTCAAAACATAGTGTATAGTTATTTTTAAAACTGGCATACTTTGCTTTGCATGTGCCTCAAGATGAGCGAACTAGCTTTTGTACTTAAAATATGAACTGTAGTAATTTGAGTTTTCATCATTTGGACGTCATATGAATTTATCATGATTTTTATACGAAAATGGGTCAGGCTGGAATTTGGTGAATTGTCATGTTTTTCCAGCAGATTGTTCTTGGCCATTTTACCAAGGCTAAATGAACGAATTTGAAGATGAGTTGAACTGATAAATGTTCATTTTTGAGTTAGCTTTTAAACTAAATTAGACCCATGTAATTTTATTAAGTATCGGACAAGTTATGAGTCGATCCCTACGGTTGCGCATGTTGAAATTTAGAAATTTGGTTTTGGGTCTAAGTTTGAGTATTAGTTTGATAAGCCTAAGGCTAGTATATAACATTATGTTGTATTTCAAACTATTATGACCAGGTTTATTAATCCTGAGATCGAGGATAACTTGGTAATTAGCTAACGCTTTGAGGTACGTAGAAAACCGGTTCTATTACGATCTGGCAAAGACATGTGATGTTCCCGGGGTATGATTTACTTGTTATTACCTGCTACTATGTGACTATATGCTATGTTGAACTGCAGTATGTGAATTACATGATACATTGAACTACATGATATATGATGACATGATATATTGAGAAGCATCACATGAGATTATGATATTGCATGATGCATTGACACGCATGGACATTGAGCATGTAATGTTGATCCTACCGATTCTTTTGTTGTCACCTATATATTTTAGTTGGTATTCGTGATGCGTGTCTGGGGATGATGGGCACGCCGATGGCTCGGCTGAGAGAGTGAGCTGAGAGATGTCGTAGCAACGAGTGTGCCGACGTCGCCCAGACACGATGGATGATGGACCACCGATGGCTCGACTGAGAGAGATGTCGTAGCGACGAGCGTGTTGACGCCCTGCTTGAGCTTGATGATTGATTGATGATCTTTCCTTTGGACTCCTGAGATCATGATATTGGAGATTTGATACCCTCATATGCATTTGCATTCATGCACGGCATGCATCGCATGTTACTTTGTCATACATTGTGATTTTACCTGTTTCTCATACTGTCTGACCCCCTTCGCGGGGGGGGGGGGGGGGGGGGGGGGATGTCATGTCTTTGTTGTATGGGCATGACAGGTGGTACAGGTGGACGTACTATGGTTGCTCGAGATGAAGCATCGTTGAATATCAGAGCTCCTTGAGAGCGAGCTCAGGTATATGTTTTAGGTTTGAGTCCCAGTAGCAGTTAGAGTATATTTTATTATGATTAAATTTACCGGGGTATGAGTATATTTTATTATGATTAAATATACCGGGGTATGCCCCGAGTATTTATATTTTAAGTATTATTTACTGAGAAGTTTATACGTGATGCTTATGCGATGAATATCATGGTAGATGAAAAACCGGAATTATATATTTTCAATATTATGAATTGTTTTGACAACAAAATGCGAAAAATTTCGAGGGTCACTTTTGAAAGTTTTTAACTAAATCTTCCGTTGTTTACACTAATATAACAATCGTGTGTTAATTAAACCTCTGATTAGGACCGGGCCCTCACAGTTGGTATCATAGCATAATCTGGGATATGCTCGAACTATAGTTAGGACACGTGTGTTTAGGCACGAATAAAATGTTTGCGCATGTGTTTGACTACATGATTTTACATGCTATTATCTATTTTGTCTGATATGATATCATGATAGATAATTGAGTTTAGGCATGTAAATCTGAGAAGGTCTGAATATTAACTGAGTTTGTTAATGGCCTATATATGAAGTTAAGAATGTACTTATAGTAGACCTGAATATTAATTGATTTGTTAATTGTCTATAAATTTGACACCCATACTATTTTTTTATTATGGGATAAGTCTTTGTTTATAGCATTGAGGTGATCGATAAGATTAGAAGGTATGGATGTTATATGTATAGGCATGAATATTAACTAAATCGTTAACAAGGATATTAGAATAGCCTATACCTGACGTAGATAAGTAACGAGTTATTATCCTTTTGAGGATTAACCTTCACAGATTGGCCAGGAACAACGGGAACGAGAGACTGATGAGGTAATGATTTATGCCGATGGATACATTGAGACATGTATTACGTCTAACAATTTTCTAAAGTCCAATTCTTAGCCAATCGAGAACTTGAATACGAGGATCGTTGTGTCACTCTTCCAGAATATGACTAATTCTTTCTGGAAATTTTTAGCTATTCGAAGCACTATATTGCAAATATAATTATCTTGATTCCCGTATTTTTGCCTACCCAATTTTATTGACTCCGGGGCAAAGGCAAAATCGTAAACTTTATCTTTTGGATCTTTTTGAGTGAATCCAATCAATCAGAATCTTTCTTTTAGCATACTTTTCCGGAGTTGGACCATTGAGTTTGGTCTCTCACAAAAGGTGGACTATCTGGGAAGAGAACTCGGAAGTGACAAGTTGTACTTTTGGAGGTCAGATGCGTTAGTACACTCTAAGTATCCTGGAAGAACCGTGATGACCTATTCTTTCAAGTGAGGTTCCGACTTGAACCAAGTTAACCAATAGATTGAAAGATGAGATCAAATTGATTTGAGGAAGCATCTAGTTGCTCCTCGGTTATCTTAGAAGCCAAATATTCATGTTTGGAGTAATTCAATAGTAGCTCCAATAGTATATCAATAACCACAGAGGCCACAACAATTTCAGGAAACCGCAAGGGTTTAAATCGAAACGTAAGAAGATTGAGAAGATATTATTTCAGATCATTCAGAACCAGTGGTTCTAGGAGTGATTATTGTTACTGGATCTTGTGAATTATTGATGAAGACAACCTACTGATCAATGCATAGAAGTGTGGAAGTATTGTAAGCCTGTGATCGGATAAAGTTGTATCCCAAAGTTAATCATTAGGGATGAATACGACCACAGCAGTAGATACTCTTTGCTGGAAGTGGTTTTTGAATCTGGATCTCAGTTTTGATCCACTCAGTCCTACCAGTAGTTCAGTCAATTGCAGCATGGGAATAATACTCCACAGCTTTTTCCAAAACCCTCAGCAAGCCAGGGTGCTCTATTTGACAGATGATTAAGTTGGAGAGATTTCAGGAAATGTGAACGCAAGCATACATTTTAATTTCGATCGCACTGAACGAATTTATGAGACACAAGAAAACTTCAACTATCACATCAGCTGATAGTATATAGTATGATGAGAATGCATGATCAGGAATTTGATGGTGCTACCAGCATACAAATCCGATTGGATACTTGCATGGATTACCGGGATAATATACATTGTTTTAGTGGTACAGTACGGGTTCGATCATTTAATGGTTCTACGAGAAATTGCTATAGCATAGCATGCCAGACTATGCATACTTAAGGATATATATGAATAAAATGATTGATATCGCAATGGAAGAGTAGCAATTACCAGACATTTCAAAGTAATAAAGCATTTCCTAATCAGTCAGATGAGATTTCGGGATTCCCCATCAGAGAAGGAAATCATTTTCAACAATGAAATGATGCTAGGTATGTCTTTAGTTTATAAAACATTGTACGAGATGTCATAAGAAGAATTCAAGGAATTTATAAAGCAGTTGCAGAATCTTATGAGTAAAGGTTACATACGTTTGGGTATGTCCCCATGTGAAGCATCTATTCGTTGGTGTAGAAGAAAGATGGTACGATGACGATATGCATCGAATACATGTAATAGAATCGAGTTACTGTCACGAATAATACCTGTTGTCTAGAATTGATGATCTATTTGATCCACTTCAAGGAGTAACAGACTATAAAAAGAAATAAAAAATCTTCACTCCGCTTAAGAGTCAGTAAGGAAGATACTCCTAAGACAGTTTAGGACCAGATATTTGGGCATTTTAAATTTTGAGTAATGCCTTTTGGTCTGAAGAATGAACCTACAACATTGATGAATCGAGTGTTCAAAAATCTCCTGGGCAAGATCATGAGGTATCAGTTCCAGAGGATCAGTTGATCCAAGTAAAATTGGGACAGTGATAAAGTGGCCCAGACAAACCAATGTACCAAAGATTAGAAGTTTCTAGGGTTTTGACAGACCATTGCAGGCATTGCATTTAGTGATCCTTGCAGAAAGCCAAGTCTATTACCCAAGTTACCAAGAAGAATCAGGGTCCAGCTGGTTAGATGAAAAGATTGTGTTCATGAACTGAAGCAACATTTGACTACAACTTCAGTATTATCAAGAGAATTTTTGACTATGCAAACATATCAACTAGAGGATTCAAAATGCATCCTTGGGTGGTATGAGACATATTGCCAATGCTTCAAGGCAATTGAAAACTCACGAGAATTGACATTCTGTCTACAATCTCGAATTAACCGCCATCACTGTTGTGCTGAAGTTATGGCACCACTATGTATATAGTAAGCAGGTCAGTATTCACGATAACTATAAGAAGTTGGTATATAAAAATATGCACTCAGTTAGAGTTGAATACAGATCAACGGTGGTGATTGAAACTACTGAAAGACTTTTACTCTGAAGTACAGTAGCATCCAAGAAAGACAGATCAAGAAACGGATTCCTTGAGTTGTAAAACTCTAGATGCCAAGGTAGCATCTATGCATGTATGACTGAATTACAACGAATTATGCGCATCCTTATGGATAATTTAGCCACAAAGAGGGATTTTATTGTATCATTTTTTGCTTTTTTGAGCCACCATTTAGCTCAATGATTGAGGGCTCAAGAATTGAACTCCGACACCCATTGTTGATAGAGTAGGCGATGCCATAGCAACCATCTACATTCAATCTATCATCTAGTAGTTGAATGATGAAAGATGTAAGGTCTCGCTACCTTAAGTGCGGATTAAAGGGATAAGAAGAACTAAACATGCATAGATCAGAGTATACGGTTCATGTTGATATCTTGAGCGAAGAGGATTACAGTGCCAAAATAAATTTTCAAGGATTAATTACATTCTCAGCCAAATGAATGTCAATACTATAGTTTACACTACTCTTAGAGTAGAGACTATACAAAGAATCATGCCATTCTATACCAAAAGCACTCCTCACAAGCTCACCGCATCAACCCATCCTTAGCCCTTCATGCCAAAATGTACCTATAAGGACAACCCCCAAATCATGAGCATATAATAATCCATATTCAACACAATATGATTATAAGGCATAAATGCATAAACCATAAATACAAGCACTTCCTGTATTCCAATGCATTTAAAACGCTCTCTTTTGGTTGTCCCTGTACCATAACTCATAATCATAATCAATAGATTATATTATGGTTCCACAAATATCATGACATATAACCATTCCAATAAAATCAATAACCAATCCATAGTCTTGTTATAACAGTGTATTTTAATGCACCTCGCTTGTCATGACCGCGGCACTAATATCCCTCGCTTCGACATATCAGCGGCATTGAATAACCTCGCTCAAATGTGACATGCGGCATTCACCCTTGCTTCAACATTTAGCGGCAAATATTCTTTCCTAGCTACGATATGGCATCGGCAAGTATTCTATCATCGCTTCAAATGACAGCGGCAAAGCATTTAAAATCATTACTCGAATATAACAACGACTCATGGGATTTGCACCAAGTATCCAACATACATATATGCAATCACAATGCATAATTCAACATGTATTTGCATCCACAATGCACAATCCAATATATACTTGCTTCCACAATGCACAATCCAATAGGTATATAAAATACATGTTACCGTTGGGTGCCGATACATCTTCTACGTACCTTTGTTCCAAAAGTGGAGATGTTGCAGAACTTTATCTCTTTGGTTGTGTTGCTACCTGGGATGGTTCTACACAATCACATATTAGAAGCCAATAATAGTCCGATACCAAAAATCCGACAAAAATAACAAAAATTTCCATTTTTGGTGACTCGCGGTCGATCGCTGGATAGCACCGATCGATCGCGAGATCACACTGCCATCAGTACCAAAATTCTGTCTTCGGGGATCGATCGCCAAGTCTGGGGCGATCGATCACGAGACCCACCGATCGATCGCCCAAACTTGGCGATCGATCGCCAAATGATACTGCTCGCTACTGCTTGCGCGTGATCGATCGCCAAAAACGGGCGGTCGATCGCCGCGACCTGTAACCCGAAAATCACCATTTTTCTCTATTAAACTTTCCCCAATCCATACCCACTCAAATACCAACCAAACAATAACATCAAAACACCATAAACCTTCAATATAAACACTAATAACACCAAAAATCCAACACCCAACCAAAAAAAACCCTTTTTAAATCCCTAAAGTACAACCCAAAACTCAACTAAACACATTCAAACTTCAAAATGAAGAATCCTTTACAACTTGAAGCTCTAATACAAGCAAGAAATTGAGCAACCAAGCTTTTGGAAATCCCTCTCCTCTCCTCTTCTCTTCTCTTTCAATTGATAAAATGGGTTGGGGAAAGAGTTTGGATGAGTGAAGATAAGGACTGTTGGGGAGAGTGAGGGAAAGCAAGGGGATATAGTGTAAGTTTAATTAAACCATGGCCAAGTATTTAGCATGATGTATAAAATATCCCAACATGATATTTTAAAAGCATTTCCAAAAATGCACCAAAACTCAATTAAACATGCTTTACCAAAATAATTAATTTCCACCTCAAATAAACCATGCCATAACCCATTTTCCCAATATGCATCACATGCACCCTGAAATGTACTACCAGGTCACGCCCACCGCATGACTAAGCATTTCACCATAATAATTAATTCAACACCAGATTAATTAATACCATAACTATCACATAAACATAATTAATGCCCAAATGCACATAATTATTTCGGGGATATCACAATACTCCCCTACTTATAAGATTTCGTCCTCCAAACCGCATGCACTTACCAATCCGTAACTAAACATAAATCACATACCAGAAAATAGTTCCGGGTAGTGCTGCACCATATGCCGCTCCGTCTCCCATGTGGCCTCCTCGACACCCCTGCGATCCCACTGATCCTTGACCATCGGTATCACCTTGTTCCGAAGTTTACGATCTGCCCGATCTAAAATTCTAACCGGTCGTTCCACCTAGGACACATCCGAATCCAACTGAACCTCAGAAGGCTGCAACACATGTGATGGATCCGGCTTTACTTCCGCAACATAGACACATGAAACACGTCATGAATACCAGATAACGACGGTGGCAAGGCCAGACGGTAAGCCAAAGTACCAATGTGCTGCAAGATCTCAAACGGTCCCACATACCACGGAGAAAATTTCCCGCGCATTCCAAACTGCACCACAGCTCTGAAAGGTGAAATCTTCGAAAAGACCTTGTCTCCCAATTGGAATTCCAAAGGCCGCCACCGTTTATTCGCATAGGCTGCTTGCCTATCTGAGCTGCCTTCATTTTCTGTCGGATCACCTTTATCTTCTCTTCCATCTCCTGAATCAACTCGGGTCCTCCGACTGATTTACTAGTCAAATCATCCCAGTACAATGGTGACCTACAACGTCGACCATAAAGAGCCTCGAATGGAGCCATTTGAATGGTCGCCTGATAGCTATTATTGTACGAGAACTCTACTAAGGCCAATGAATCCTGCCAAGAAGCATCAAATTCCAATACACATGTCCATAACATGTCCTCGAGCGTCTGTATAGTACGCTCGGTCTGGCCATCCGCTTGGGGGTGATATGTCGTGCTCAATCTCATCTCAGTACCAAAAGCTGACTGAAGACCTCCCTAAAAGTGAGATGTAAACCACAGATCTCGGTCAGATACAATGGAAACTGGAATCCCGTGCAGCCATCCTCAAGTATGTGAATGTCATACTGTACGGAATAAAATGAGCTACCTTCGTCATCCTATCAACGATCTCCCAAATCGCATCAAATCTTGAATCAGCAAGTGGGTCATGAAGTCCATGGATATGTGTTCCCACTTCCATTCAGGTATTTCCAAGTTCTTTAGCACACCACCAGGTCTCTGCCTCTTTGCCTTCACCTATTGATAGATCAAGCATCTCTTAACGAATACTATCACATCTCGTTTCATCCGCTTCCACCAAATTGATCACATAAGTCCTTGTACATCTTCCTTCCGCCTGGGTGGATACTAAGTCGGCTGCTATGAGCTCGCTGTAAGATCCCTCGACGTAACTCCAGCGTACTCGGAACTATCCAACGGTTACCCAATCTCAAAGAACCGTCTTCAACCACACTGAACTTCGATGGCTGTCCAATAAGTAATGCTAACCATCTCTGAATCTCATCATCTGACTTCCGAGCTCTCCTGATATTCTAAAAAATATCCGGCTCTGCCAATAAAGTTGATACACGTACCGGTGATGTATCCACATTGAAGTCATAGCCCAAATGACAGTAAGAAGTCATCATAGCCGATAAATGCATGGCGTCCTCAGCAGTACACTTCACCTTCTGACTCAAGGCGCCCGCTGTCAAGTTCGCCTTTGAAGGATGGTACTCTATTTCACAATCATAATCCTTGGGTAAGTCCATCCATCTCCTCTGCCTCATGTTCAGTTCCGCCTGAGTAAACAAGAACTTCAGGCTCTTGTGATCCGTATAGATGATAAACGATGTACCATACTAGTAATGCAACCAAAACTTCAAGGCAAAAATGATAGCCGCCAACTCCAACTCATGACTGGATATCTGGTCTCATGCGGCTTCAACTGTCTCGATGCATAAGCTACCACATGCTTATCTTGCATCAGCACACATCCCAAACCTTGTAGTGATGCATCAGTATATAGAACAAATCCCTTGTTCAGGAATCACTAACACAGACGTTGTTGTCAACCGGTGCTTTAGCTCCTGGAAGCTCTGCTCACAAGCCTCAGACCAATAGAATGGTACTCCCTTTTGAGTCAACTGTGTCAAAGGCTTATCAATTTTCGAGAATCCTTCGACAAAACGTCGGTAATATCCAGCTAAACCAAGAAAGCTCCGTATCTCGGGCACAGAAGTAGGCGCAGACCATTCCATCACTGCCTCTACTTTCCTGGGATCCACTGATATCCCATCGCTAGAGATGACATGCCCCAAAATACCACACTGTCCAACCAGAATTCACACTTACTGAGCTTGGCAAATAGCTGATTATCTCTGAGAATCTGGAGCACTGTCCGCAGATGTCTTACGTGTTCCTTCTCACTCCGAGAATAGATAAGTATATCGTCAATGAACACAATGATGAACTGGTCAAGATATGGTTGGAACACCCGATTCATCAGACTCATAAAGACAGCTGGGGCGTTCGTCACTCCGAACGGCATAACCAAGAACTCGTAATTCCCATACCGAGTCCGAAATGCTGTCTTCTGAATATCCTCCTCTCTGACCCGAATCTGATGGTATCCAGACCTCAAATCAATCTTGTTATACAGCTTCGTGCCCTGTAATTGATCAAACAGATCGTCAATCCATGGAAGAGGATACTTGTTCTTTACCGTTGCCTTATTCAGTTGCCGGTAATCGCTGCACAAATGCATCAAACCATCCTTCTTCTTAACAAATAGAACCGGCATACCCCAAGGCGATACGCTAGGGCATATGTATCCCCTGTCAAGGAGTTCCTGTAACTGCTCCTTCATTTCTCTTAACTCGGTCGGTGCCATCATATAAGGGGCACTAGAAATAGCGGACGTTCCCGGTAACAACTCAATCCCAAACTCGACCTCTCGAGTAGGCGGGAACCCCGAAATTTCCCCCGGAAACACATTGGCAAACTCCCGCCACATCCTCAACCCTCAATTTTTCTTCTTTTCCGCCATGTCCATGGCATAGATAAGATAGCCTGTATGTCCACGTTCCAATAGTCGTGACATTTAACAGCCGATATCAACAGAATCTTCGGACGAGAACCGTTCCCATAAATGTCCACTGAATTCCCTGATTAGATCGGAATCGAACCGTTCTCTACCGACAATCTACCACTTCCTGATATATGTTCAGTATATCGATGCCCATAATGCAATCGAAATCTGACATACCCAAAACAATCGAATCCGTCTTCAACTCATTGCCCTCAAAATAAATGAGGCAGTCATATAAGAATCTATCAGCAATCACATTCTTCCCAGTGGGTGTCAAGACCATAAGAGGCATGGACAACGGAGACGGGCACATATGATGTCTCTCCACAAAATCAGCAGATACAAAAGAGTGGGAGGCACATGTATCTATCAAAATAAAAGCGGGGTACGTAAATAAATGACACGTACCAGCAATCACCTCCTCTGGAGCTGCCTCAGCATGCTCCCTAGTCAAAGCATATACTTGTCCTTGAGGTGGTCCCACTGTCTGACCTCCCGATGGTCGAGGCATAAACTGCTGCTCTGAGGCACCGTCCTAACATCAAATCTTGGCCTGTTTGACCCAAGGTCTGACTGTCTTCCTCGGTCGGAACAATACCGAGCAATGTGGCCCATCTTGCCACAACTATAACAAGCCGGATAGTCACGTGACAAGTGTGGTCCTCCACAATTTTTGCATTTTGATTCTCCTGTTCTAATCACTTGTGTTGGCCCTTGGTTGGTCGGTGCATGGCCCTTTCAATCCCCTGTTTCCTGTTATTAAACCGCTTTCCAGTAAACCGAGAAGAAGAAGAAGAAGCTCCACGAGGTTTAAATAACTCCCCTCATGGTCTCAAGCTATCAGATGCCGGTCTCGGTGATGGAACTTGTGGTGGCACAACATCTGTGTAAGCACTGACTCCAATATCAAATAGCTCCGGCCTCAAGCCTTTCAGAAAATGCCTCATCTTGGCATGTCCAGTGGTAGCAATGTGAGGGACATACCTCAACAGTGATGAGTAATGCATGGCATAGTCCAAGACAGTCATGCTTCCCTGCTTCAAATTGGTGAACTCGTCTTCCTCCATCTGCCTGACAGCCGCAAAAAAGTACCGGTTAAGAAACCGGGTTCTAAACAAGGTCCAGTCCACCAACATACCTTGAGCCCTTAATTCCATCACTGTCGTCTTCCACCACATGGAAGACTTCTTTGCTAACTGAAACTCCGCTATGCTCAACCAGACAGTCCTAGCACAGGGTGCAGACACAAATATCTGCTCAATCCTTTCCAGTCATTCCTCTGCTTCCTCCCCTGTCTCAGTTCCCTCAAAGCGGGGCGGATGAAAAGTCAGGAATTGTGTTAGACTCAGTTCTCCAGGTAATAATGAATGTGCAATAGTTCAGCGCCCACAGCTGGTGGTGGTAGGGGATTAGTCTGTGCGATACTAGCATTCACACTCCCCACATCACCCACCTCCTCATTTAGGTGTTCCAGGTTTCTGGCTGCCATGCTGTAATACAAGGGTTAACAACAATACCAGAAACAATTCATATATTACACCGTTAGATAACATGAAAAATAATATTCCAAGCATGTTAGTATACAAATATATACACAAGTATGCACCACATGCATAACCATGCTCGTAAGCGAACACCTAGCCAACAAGTAAGCTAAGTCTACCCTTCACTCATTCTCGGGTTTCTCTAACCACTACTGTGATACCACTAATGTAAGGTCTCGCTACCTTAAGTGTGGATTAAAGGCATAAGAAGAACTAAACTTGCATAGATCAGAGTATAAGGTTCATGTTGATGTCTTGAGCGAATAGGATTACAGTGCCAAAATAAACTTTTCAAGGATTAATTACATTCCCAGCCAAATGAATGTTAATACTATAGTTTTACACTACTCCTAGAGTAGAGACTATACAAAAGAATCATGTCCTTCTAGACCAAAAGCACTCCCCACAAGCTCACCGCATCAACCCATCCTTAGCCCTTCATGCCAAAATGTACCTACAAGTACAACCCCCAAATCATGAGCATATAATAATCCATATTCAACATAATATGTTATAAGGCATAAATGCATAAACCGTAAATACAAGCACTTCATGTATTCCAATGCATTTAAAACACCCCCTTTTGGTTGTCCATGTACCATAACTCATAATCATAATCAATAGATTATATTATGGTTCCACAAATGTCATGACATATAACCATTCCAATAAAATCAATAACAAATCCCTAGTCTTGTTATAACAAAGTATTTTAATGCACCTCGCTTGTCATGACCGCGACACTAATACCCCTCGCTTCGACACATCGGCATTGAATAACCTCGCTCAAATGTGACATGCGGCATTGACCCTCGCTTCAACATTTAGCGGCAAATATTCTTTCCTCTCTACGATTTGACATCGGTAAGTATTCTATCATCGCTTCAAATGACAGCGGCAAAGCATTTAAAATCATCACTCGAATATAACAACGACTCGTGGGATATGCACCAAGTATCCAACATATATATGCAATAACAATGCATAATTCAACATGTATTTGCATCCACAATGCACAATCCAATATATACTTGCATCCACAATGAACAATCCAATAGGTATATAAAATACATGTTATCGTTGGGTGCCAGTACGTCTCTCTACGTACCTTTGTTCCAAAAGTGGAGATGTTGCAGAACTTTATCTCCTTGGTTGTGTTGCTACATGGGATGGTTCTACACAATCACACAATTCACTATTAGAAGCCAATAATAGTCTGATACCAAAAAACCCACAAAATAACCAAACTTTCCATTTTTGGTGACTCGCGATCGATCGCTATATAGCCCCAACTGATCACGAGATCACATTGCCATCAGTACCAAAATTCTGTCTTCGGCGATCGATCGCCAAGTTTGGGGCGATCGATCATGAGACCCACCGATCGATCGCCCAAACTTGGAATTCGATCGCCAAATGCTGCTGCTCGCTACTGCTTGCGGATGATCGATCGCCGGCGATCGATCGCCGCGACTTGTAACCCAAAAAATCGTCATTTTTCTCCCTTAAACTTTCCCCAATCTATACCAACTCAAATACCAACCAAACAATAACATCAAAACACCATAAACCTTCAATATAAACACTAATAACACCAAAAATCCAACACCCAACCAGAAACATCACATTTCCAAAATCAAACCCTTTTTAAATCCCTAAATACAACCCAAAACTCAACTAAACACATTCAAACTTCAAAAATGAAGAATCCTTTACCACTTAAAGCTATAATACAAGCAAGAAATTGAGCAACCAAGCTTTTGGAAATCCTCTCCTCTTCTCTTCTCTTTCAATCGATAAAATGGGTTGGGGAAAGGGTTTGGATGAGTGAAGATAAGGAGTGTTGGGGAGAGTGAGGGAAAGTAAGGGGATATAGTGTAAGTTTAATTAAACCATGGCCAAATATTTAGCATGATGTATAAAATATCCCAACATGATATTTTAAAAGCATTTTCCAAAAATGCACCAAAACTCAATTAAACTTGCTTTACCAAAATAATTAATTTTCACCTCAAATAAACCATGCCAAAATCCATTTTCCCAACATGCATCACATGGACCCTGAAATGTACTACCAGGTCACGCCCACCGCATGACTAAGCATTTCACCATAATAATTAATTTAACACCAAATTAATTAATACCATAACTATCACATAAACATAATTAATGCCCAAATGCACATAATTATTTCAGGGATATCACAAAAGAGTAACAGATTGATGGTATATTACGAACTGGAAGAAACATTTACGTCGCAAGGTACTACAGTCTCTGTGAGTATCCATTCGAAAAACCGCGAGATATACCTCGAGGAGGCACTGCTGGGCAAAATATGAAAAGAAAATTTCATAACGTGTGAACAAATGTTTAACCTATCAAGAGGTTAAAGTGGGAAAAAAATGAAACTAGATGTTATATTTCAACTTTTAGAAGTGTCACAGTGGAATTGGGGGCGTACTGTTCCGAACTTTGTGACTCACTCGCCCAAATCGAACAGAAGTTTCGATGCAATATGGTTTGCGATTGACAGACTGATTATAATCATACTTTACTACAAGAAGACGACACAATTAATTTGTGTATACGGAATACCAATTTCCATTGTTTCTGATAGAGATCCAAAACTTGTATCGAGATTTGGTGTTTCTAAATAACCCATGGATACAAAATTTGGTGAGGAGTACTATCTACCATATTTAGACATCCTGATTTGACTGATGAAATGCAGGCAAGCTTGTTTTACTCAGAAAATATATGAAGGCAGCCCAAGATAGGCAGTCCAGCGTTGCCAACAAGAGAAAAAGATCATGAGAATTGGAGATCAACTATGGAGTATTCTCCAGAATCTCCTTATGAGACGTTTTGGTTTGGACATCGAGGAAGACTGTCACCTCATACACTGGTCCTTACCAGATCATAGAAGACTCCGATGCTACATGATGTATCTCATGTACCTATATTAAAGAAGTTGGGACCATATCCATCTCGCGTGTTTCAGCCGAGAGAGATTGAGAAGAACAGTTCCTTGTCATTGAGGGACGATCTATCTAATTTTGAACAGTACTGAAAAGGGACCACATGATCGTAATCATTGATGAGTTACCATGGTACATAGAAATCATGAGATTTGGAAGCCAAATGCCACATGAATGGCCATAAGTATCTGAGAACATCGATTTGTATCCCATGTCTAGTTCATACGATCATTCAATACATTTATAAAAATGAACGAATGTAGTTTATGAGCTGGAACTCGTAGTTTTTCGGATTTCGATGACGAAATTTTATAAGGGAGGGAGAAATGTAAGGCCCCGATGCTATTTAATCTGGATTAATAATATACAAAATCGGATGATTAATTAATTAAGATTTTGGATAATTTATTTGATATTATAGGAATTAAACAAGTTAGTGAAATTCCGAGAAAATCATGGTAAATAAGAGTATAGACCCCGAATTAAGATGTTTCAGACCACAGCGCTTTGTTTTCGATGGGGATAAAATATATCATAATATGTGAACATGACATTTTCATGGGACATGATATCACAACCCACCACCCTAGGCATTGGAACTCACACCACCACCCTTGATGTCAAGACCACTCTTCACTTTTCATTTCGTCACACTTTTCTTCTTCCTCTCTCCACCATTTTCGAAATTTCTCCTTCATTTTTACTCCATTTTGATCCTTAAAAAGTGGTTAAAATCCACATGCAATAGAAGAACTTTGATCTACAAGATTGGAGAAGTAGAAGGCATCAAGAAAACTCAAGTTTTGAGCCATTTTGAAGGAGATCTTGCAAGGATGGTGGAGTTTTCTTGCTAGGGCAGCAACTTGGGTGGTTTTTGTAGCCCAATTTTGAAGTTATAGGAAGGTATATCATACTCCTTAAGTTTATTACCTTGGTTAGTGATTAGGGTCGAAAATTTATGTCTTAACATGAGAAAAATTAGTTAGAACTTGCTGTCAAAAAGTGTTCATCCGATTTCAGTATGCATGTGTCTGTCATTTCGAAAGTTGGGTTTAGTTAAGTTTCAAATTTGAGGTTGAGGTCCAAACAAAAGTTGTTTATGAAAAATCCTTTACCGCAAGCGCACAGTGGTCAAGTTTTAGTATAAAAGATGTCGAACCCACAGAGATTGAATATATAGTTAAATCTAATTACTGAATTAAAATAATATTTTCTTTATTTAGAGAATCGAATGATTTAGTGTTTTATGCAAATAATAAAAATCAATTAACTAACAATGATCAAATATTGAGTTTGGAAGAAATCAATTAGATTCACTTGTTCATCCACTACACTTATCATTCCTTGATTTCAATATTATGGATTTTCCAAGTTTACTAGCAGAGAATTCTTTTTTATTTTCTACTCTCTCTCTCGAGTGTTAAGCAGAAGTAATCATCTAACATTAATCTTGATATCTCTATCTAAGAACAATCATCAAACAATTGTAATTGCACAGTAATTCATTTAAAGACTTCTATGGAGTTATAGGCCTCTCGAACAATATAACTTCCACGATATGAATCCCTTCTTTCCTATTCACAACCCCCTCTCTCGAGTGATAGATCACAAATATAATATCATTCAATCCATGGCCAGTAGATTAAAAGCATTAAGAACATGGAAACACAAATAAACCATATGGAAATCCAAATACTTCAATCAATTCATAATAAGCGTAGTTTCAAAACAAGCTACACCGTTCTCCTAGAAAAATAGAATTAGCTCATGCTAGAATGAACTAAACACATAGACATGTTTAAATAATTCAAAAAGATTGATAAAAGTTCAGAAATACAAAAGGATTTAGAAGCTATTGTTCGTTCTCCGATGAACGCCTCCGTCTCGTGATGAAATCTCTACTTTTTGCTCCGAGCCATTGTCGTTTATTTTCTCCTTCTCCAACCCTAGCCTCTTCTCCGCTACGTCTGAATAAAATGTTGCTGAATGATTCCCCTCTTTCCTTGTTAATTTTCCTTTTAAGTCCCGTGCATCAGATGAGGAAAGCAGCAAAAATTTCCAAAACTCTTTTGGCGTAATTAAGCCACTTAAACTGGCGTAGCTACGCCTGATGATGTGTTAAACACATGGCTTCCCGCATGAATGGCGTAATTACGCCTCAAAGTGGCGTAACTACGCCTAACAAAACTCTCAAAAGCCGTAGCCTTGGCGTAGCTACGCCAAAAACTGGCGTAGTTACGCCAAATGTATTTCTTCAAAAAATGGAATTGTCGTAGCCTTGGGGTCTTTACGCCTGATAGTGGCGTAGCTACGCCTTACATTTTTTTACTTCAATACATCCTTTCAATCCGCTATTTGCACCCTTTTAGTCCACAAATCACGTAGTTACCTTGATTCCTGCAAGACAAGACATAACAAAACCAAAAGCATAATTCTGATCGAAAACTAGCACTAAACCATGTAAAATAAGAGGAAATATAAGTTTATAAAATACACTTATCAAACCCCCTAAACTTAAACTTTTGCTAGTCCCTAGCAAAACAAACAAAAAACAAAACAAAAACAAATCTCAAACGAAAAGACACACAAAACAAAGTTGTGAAACAATTAGGCCTTAGAAATACATGGTTTAAAATTCTCAATTCAAACATGCATATCACTTACTAAAGAGTTCTCAAGTGTGTGTGTTACCATTTCCATTTAATCATTAACTCAAAGAAATATTTACTCACACAAATCAATAGGACTTTGCAAGGTATATGTTCAATTTGCATTGTTCAAGAACAGAGTATAGCTTTGATAAATGCTAACAATGCATCAAGACTAGGTAATGAGATGCTCATATGTGAATGTCAAAACCATGTTTATTACAAGTGTTTTTCGAGTGTCCATAGGTTCACTATCCATAACCTTCTCTACTAGCATATGAGACAAATGTGGCTTGGCCAATAGGTCTTAATAGGCTTGTAACGTTAGGCTTCGACTCATGGCTTCAATAAAAGGAGAGAATATTCAAAACAAGATAGTAAGTTAAATACTACCAAATTGCGCACTCTCATCCCAATTTCGATTCCTTCTATTGATGATTCATCATTTTTCTTTTCTTTTCTTTTCAATTCATCCTCCTTTCTCATCCGCCTCAACATTCACCTCATTATTTTTCTCATTCATTAAATTTTTTTTTTCATTGTTACTCCACTTCTCATTTTCAATTATGAACATAGGAGATATTTGAACTTTTAAAGTGCAATAGAAGCTTACTCACTTGAGGGTGGGAAATAGTGTATAAGCTCTCAACAAGGTGGTTGATGTGGTATCTTGAAACGATGCCGAATGTGGTTATTCATGTGCCTAAGCACATGCCATTCGATTTGTATTAAGCTCAAAAGGGTAACTAAGGATAAAATGATGTCATTTGGTGGCTTCAAAGGCTCAAACGATCAAAAATTGCCTAAATCATTCCTAAGCCACATGTGTCTGTATTTCGCCTCAAAAGTTACTATAGTAAGTTCTATACTACTCTCAATTCACAAATAACTTACATGATTTGACCAATGTGCTCAAATTGTATCTCAAAACCATGGTAATATCAGAAATAAATTTGAATGAGATTCTAAAAGATATTGCAAACAATTCAATCCTCATTCTTTTACATTTAAGCTCAAATGGGCTATTATGGCAAATTTCTATCAATGAATAAAGGCCCAAATACTATCAAGAATCGCCTATATCATATTTGTGTTCATTAAAATCAACATTGATTAATCAAATGGTCATGGTCTCTAGTGCATGAATATAAACTCAAGAGCAAAGTGAAACACGAAAATTTTAAAAAATTTACAAGTCAACTCAATTTTACATCATTGGTCTCAACTGACTCGTAATACAACTTATGACACTCAAGACTAAACAGACTCTAACCAAAGACAAACCAAAAAACTAAAACAAATCAAGTAAGACACAATTGACCAAAAAAACAAAAATAAAACAGGAATCCAAGTAATTTGAGACAGTTCAAAGTCCCCCCCTAAACTTAGAAATGTGCATTGTCCTCAATGCATACAACATGAAGAAAGATATAGCACGATGCACATACCTAAGCGATGACCGTCAGTGGTCGTCGTCATCCATATCATCTGGGGGCGATTGTGGAAAAGGTGGTGGCTGGAAAGTCGGCGGCTGTGGAAACGCTCTCTGAGGGAACTCCTGGGCGAGGGCTGATGTGAAGTCCACTACAAAGTTCATGTATGTGTCTTGACGCTGCTGAAACGCCTCTTGGCGCTGCAGGTATGCCTCATGACTTTGGTGGAATTCTGCCCATTGATTATCTTGAACCGCTACACACTGCTCCAAATCGGTGAGTCGGGTAACAATAGTTTGAAGGTTAGGGATCTAGTCAGAGTCAGTAGGTGGTGGCTCACTGGAGGTGCCGACCTGGCTAGAAGATGAGGGGCGTCACCCTCGAATAGCATGTCGTGCTAACAATATCGGCTTCTGAATCTTAGATCTC
Source organism: Haberlea rhodopensis (assembly GCA_907163345.1). NCBI lineage: Eukaryota > Viridiplantae > Streptophyta > Magnoliopsida > Lamiales > Gesneriaceae > Haberlea > Haberlea rhodopensis. Next base: position 586,975 of record CAJQUN010000068.1, read on the forward strand.
TCTTCATCAGAGACCCATCGCACCCCCGCATAGTAGCATAGATCAGTAATGAGCATGGGACGTGGGAAGCCCAAAGTTGTTGCCCCTTGCAAGCAAATTCAATGGAGTACTGGAGAATAAGCCCCAAATCAATAAACATGCCAGTCAGCAAAGAGCAAGGGAGCTTTGTCTTTAGTCACATCAGTGGAATGAAGAGCTGGCTTAAGTCGGGCCTTGATGAAGGCGAACCATAAATTCTCAGTTTCTTTAAGTGCCGAGGCTTGAAAATTGACAAACCTATTTTGATTCATTCGCCAACGTGCATTAGGGCTACACAACCTCAAAATGACTTCATTGTAGTCGACGGTTTCATTGACAAAGGTAGTGTATTCATCGTCTTCCACATCGTGCATCTCAAAGAGTGTATTGACTGTGTGACGGCTACCATGTGGCCTCGAACCAAGACCTTGTAATCCTCATGGCGCACAGAGAGGTTGGCATAAAATTCCCATACTACAAGCTGCACTGCATCATTCGGCTCCTTAATGAATTCCCCCTCCCCACGAGCTATGGCATTTTGAATGATGGGGTGTCAGGGCTCAGTTAAGTCAAACCCACGCTCAATAATCCAGGGCCTAGCTAATTCCGACTGATAATTGTTCTCAGCGTCAACATTCCAGAATTTGTCGGCGTCAAACGATCCTGATGACAAAGCGGGTTCCTTTCCTTTGGAAGTGCTCCCCTTTTGTTTCTTTTTGGGTGCCATATACACTTCCAATAAACCAACTCAACAAGAACCCAACTTGGCTAATTCTACCCAAAACAATTACTCCAATTCAACCTCCACAATAATATCAAACCCAATTCAACTCCACAAAAATTATCACACCTAATTCAGCTCCACAAAAATTATCACACCCAATTCAACTCCACATCTATATAACACAAAATATGTCCACCTTTTCTCACAAAAAGCTCAGTAATCATTAAGGAAGTATACTTACCCAACCTTAGATGAAGCAAAATCGAATTTTGTTGGATAAGCAAGAGCACCACTTAGCAACCCCCTAAACTTGCTTCCTTGCAAGAATAGACTCCACAACCCTGCAATTAATCAAAAAAATTATAGATTTTAGAAGTGGGATGGCTGAATCAAGGTAAATTGAAGAGAAAAGTTGGAAATTGAGGTTTTGGTGGGAGGAGGCGTGAGTTAGGGTTGAAGAGGAGGAGAGAATTCTGAAAATTTTTCTGCAGAATCAGACTTAAAATGTGAAAGGCGTAATTACGCCGCATGAGAGGCGTAATTACGCCCATCGCATGGCTTTTTTTTCTGAAAAATGATAGGCATTATTACGCCAAAAACAGGCGTAGTTATGCCTATGCTACGGCTTTTCAAAACGAAAAAAAAAATTTCTTACGTATTTACGCCTGTAAAGGCGTAAATATGCGTAAATATGCCCCTTTTTTATATATATAAAATAAAATAAAGGATACAGATTTTGGGTTGCCTCCCAAAAAGCGCTTAGTTTATAGTCCGCAGCCCGACTGTCTTCCATTCCTTCACTTAGGCAAGCTCAGATGAACCCGGTACACGTTTCTTACTTCTTCCCCAAAATAATGCTTCAAACACTGACCATTTTCTTGAAATGTTTGACAGTCGTTGCATTTCAGTTCAATTGCTCCATATGGTGTCACTTTCTCAATGGTGAATGGCCAGACCATCGTGACTTCAACTTCCTGGGAACAGTCGGAGACGAAAGTTATAAAGAAGCACTTTCTGACCAGGAATGAACTCTCTTCTCACGATTTGCTTGTCATGCCAATTCTTCTTTCGCTCCTTATAGATTTTAGCATTTTCATAAGCTTCATTGTGAAACTCATCCATTTCAGTGAGCTATAGCAACCGTTGCTCACTAGCGGCCTTCAAATCAAAGTTCAACTTCTTTATGGCCCAGAAAGCCCGATGCTCCAACTCTACCGGTAGGTGTCATGCTTTCCCAAAGACAAGACGATATGGGGACATCCCTATGGGAGTTTTGAATGCAGTTCGGTATGCCCATAATGCATCATCCAATTTCAGAGCCCAATCCTTTCGGTTGATGCTGACAGTCTTTTCTAGAATTAGCTTAATTTCTCGGTTAGAAATTTCAGCTTGGCCATTTGTCTGCGGATGATAAGACAATGCAATTTTATTCCTCACAGTGTATTTCGTCATCAAAGCACTGAAGATCTTGTTACAGAAGTGGGTCCCTTCATCACTTATAATCGTTCTCGGAGTGCCAAACCTTGTAAATATGTTCTTTTGCACAAACTTAACCACAACATGAGCGTCATTAGTTGATGTGGCGATGGCTTCAACCCACTTAGAAACATAATCCACTGCTAGCAAAATATACGACTGACCACAAGATGGTGGAAAGGGGCCCATGAAATCAATACCCCATACATCGAAGATTTCTACTTCCAAGATATTTGTCAATGGCATCTCATGGCATTTGGAAATATTACCAATGCATTGACAGTGATCACACGTCTTTACCAAAATATAACTGTCTCGATGTAGCTCTGGCCAATAGAAACCCGATTGAAGAACTTTTACTACGGTCCTCGACGCTCCAAAATGTCCCCCATAAGGTGTTGAGTGACACTTTTCTAAAATCTCTTTTGCTTCCTCCTCAGTTACACATCGCCTGACAATTTGATTTACACAGCGTCTGAATACATATGGTTCATCCCAGTAATAATTCTTGACGTCATGAAAGAACTTTTTCCTTTGCTGATAATTGAGGTCTGGAGGCAATATACACACGACAAATAGTTAGCAAAATCAGCAAACCATGGGTACCTCAAAGAGATGTTCATCAGGACAATTCTCTTGTATGACTCCATGATCCATTTGATCCTCCCACTCCAGACGAGATAGGTGATCTGCTACTTGGTTCTCACTACCCTTTTTATCCAAGATCTCGAAATAAAACTCTTGTAGCAATAAAATCCATCGAATCAACCGTGGTTTCGCATCCTTCTTTGCAAAAAGATAACGAATAGCTGCGTGAAATGTGTAAACTATGACCTTTGTCCGAATCAGATATGCGCTAAACTTGTCGAATGCAAACACCACAGCTAACATCTCTTTCTCGGTGGTGGTGTATTTCTGTTGGGCTCCATCAAGAGTTCTGCTTGCATAGTAAATTGCCCTAAAAATCTTGTCTTTCTTTTGCCCCAATACTGCTCCAACAGCATAGTCACTGGCATCAACATTAAAACAAATGGCTCCTTCCAGTCCGGCACTATAATAATCGGTGATGATATAAGTGTTTCTTTAGCCTGTTAAATGCCTGCAAACACGAATCATCAAAGACAAAAGGTGAGTCTTTTTCTAAAAATTACATAATGGCTTAGCTATTTTAGAAAAATCTTTAATAAAACGACGATAAAACCCGGCATGTCCAAGGAAGCTCCTAATAGACTACTCATTGTTCGGAGGTGGAAGCTTTTCAATGGCAATCACTTTTGCTCGATCCACTTCAAGTCCTTTAGATGACACCTTATGGCCAAGGACAATACCCTCTTGCACCATAAAGTGACATTTCTCTCAATTTAACACAAGATTCTTTTCTTGGCAATGCTGTAACACAAGAGACAGGTTATGCAAACATGGTCAAAAGAGGAAACAAATACCAAAAAGTTGTCCATGAAGACTTCTAAGATTTCCTCCACCATATCTGAAAATATAGCCAAAGGTAGCAGGTGCGTTGCATAAACCAAAAGGCATTCTTCTAAACGCAAAAGTTCCATATGGACAAGTAAATGTTGTCTTCTCTTGATCCTCGGGGTCTATGGTAATTTGATTGTACCCTGAATAGCCATCTAAGAAACAGTAATAACAATAACCGGTGTCGAGCATCTGATCAATAAATGGAAGAGGGAAGTAGTCCTTCCTTGTGGCCTTGTTGAGTTTCCTATAGTCAATGCAAACTCGCCACTCCGTCACAGTTCTAGTTGAGATCAACTCATTATTTTCATTTCTTACCACTGTCATTCCTCCATTTCTTTGGCAAAACCTGTACTGGGGATACCCATGCACTATCTGAAATAGCATAAACAATCCCAGCATTTAACAATTTAAGCACTTCTGCTTTTACTACCTCTTTCATTGCTGGATTCAACCGCCTTTGATGATCAATGGAGGGAATGAATGACTCCTCCATACGTATTTTATGCATGCATAAAGACGGCTAATCCCTTTATACCAGAAATTGACCAACCCAAAGCAGATTTAAATGTCCTCAAAACACGTAATAATTTATCTTTCTCTACAGAACAAAAAGATGAAGATATAATTACCGGGTATGTCGAATTCTCACCCAAGAAGGCATAAGTAAGGTGGGTAGGTAGTTATTTCAATTCCGAGCTCACCTTCGTAACTTCTTTGACTGATGTATCTTGTACATCTTCCTCTGTTCAAGCATTGTTGTTCTCCTTATGCAAGCTCTTAAGTGCTTCAACTTGCTCAGAAAGATCAGATTCGGTTGCATCTACTTGCATAATGGAGTTGACCATGCAATTCTCCAACGGATCCTCAGGTATTGTTCCTACTTCAAAATTATGCACACATGAGTCAATAACATCCAAAAACTTGCAAGTGCTTACCTCATCAGGTCCCTTGAGAGCCTTGTAAATATTATAATGACTATTCGCCTCCAACTCTCAAGGATAGTTCTTCTCTTTGAACATCGATAAGTGCCCTGCTTGTTGCTAAAAATGGTCTCCCCAAAATTAATGGAACATCTCCATCTTCTTCCATGTCTAGAACCACAAAATCTGCAAGGAAAATAAATTTGTCCACCTTAACGAGTACATCTTCAATTATCCCTCGAGGATATGTAAGAGACATATCCGCCAATTGCAAGGTAATGGTAGTAGGCTTTACTTCTCCAAGCCCTAAGCTCCTGAAAATAGATAAGGGCATTAAATTAATACTTGCACCTAAATCACATAATGCCTTATTAAATGTAGAACTACCAATAATACAAGGAATAATAAAACTCCCTGGATCTTTTAATTTTTGTGGTAGCTTCTTCTGGAGAATAGCACTGCATTATTCTGTGAGATTCACGGTCTCAAATTCCTCGAGCTTTCTCTTCCATGCCATTATGTCCTTCATGAACTTTGTATAATTAGGCATCTGTTGCAACGCATCAGCAAATGATGTTAATGTGGATTTTCTTGAAAATCTCCAAGAACTTTGCAAACTCGTCATCGATGGCGGAGAACTTTGCAAACTGGTCATCGATGGCCTTTTTCTGGAAGCGTTGAGGATATGGAAGTGTAGGCTTGAACATAGGAATCTTTTCAGGTAGCATGGCTTGCTTCTCCTTTTCAACTTCCTTAGGGATTTCAACCTGAATTTGAGTCTCCTCAATTGATGGCTCATCAACCTGTGCTGATTCTGCATCCCCAAGTTCCTTGCCATTTCTCAATGTCACGCCTTGCACTGCTCTTTTGGGTTCACTTCAGTGTTGCTAGGAAATGTTCCTCTTTGTTGGTTGTTCATGGCATTAGCAAGCTGTCCAATTTGAATCTCAAGAGACTTCATCGTAGCACCCATGTTATTCATGTGACCCTCAATCATATCAAGTCTTGACTCATTCTTCTCAAGCCTCAATGCTGAGCTTTGAACAAAATTACCCACCAAATCTTCAAATGATGGTTTACCTTCATTCTTTTGTGGAGCATATCCAGGTGGTGGAGTCAAAGCATTATTGTTGTTGGCATATGAGAGTTTATCATTATTGCGGAACCTTTGTTGGTACTGATTGCCTTTGTAGTTGTTATTGTTGCTGGGATACCGATTATTTATCAACTGAGCTTGTTCTTGGTCTGCTTCCCTTGACAACTCAATTCCAGCTGCAGCTGCAACTGATTCATTAGTGGGTTGTGCTCCTTGCTTGGTTAGAGCTGCTACATGCGTGGTTAGTGCATATAATTGTGCAGAAAGTGTACTAAAGTGATCAACCTCATACATACCTATGGGTTTCCTTACCATTGCTCGTTCACTGGGCCACTGGAAACTGTTGGCTGACATCTCCTCAAGTAGTTCAAAAGCCGCATCTGCAGTCTTAGAAAATAGTGTTCCTCCTGCTGCAGCATCCACAATGATCCTAGTTGGCCCATTCAACCCATTGTAAAATAACTGGATTTGCACCCAATTTTCATAGTTGTGTTGTGGGCACCTCCTCAATAAATCCTTAAATCGCTCCCATGACTCATAAGTTGTTCAGAATCAATTTGTCTGAACGTACTGATTTCAGTTCTCAGTTGAGCTGACTTAGCTGGTGGAAAGAACTTTGAGAGAAATTTTGATGCCATGTCCGCTCATGTGCATATACCACCATCTGGAAGAGATTTTCATGGTCCCTAAGAGAGAAAGGGAACAAGCGCAGTCTCACAGTGTCTTCTGGAACACCATTCATTTTGACAGTATCAGCTATCTCCAAAAATATCCTCAGATGTAATTTGGGGTCTTCAACAGCGGAACCACCAAACTGATTCTGCTGCACCATACTTATCAATGCAGGCTTAAGTTCAAAGTTGTTGGCATTGATAGTCTGGCGAGCGATCCCAGAGTAATTGTTGTTGACCGATGGTTTGAAATAGTATCTGATAGCCATTTGAGGTTCAACATTGCTTTGTGGGGGTGGTTCGTTGTTGTCTCTATTTGCAGCCATTTCTATAAATTCTTCCTTTCTCATTTTTCTCAGTCTTCTTGCAGTACTCTCAATCTCAGGATCAAACATCAACGATTCAGGAGTTGTATATTTTCGCATGCACTGCAAAATCTCAGAAAAAACAAAAATCAATTCAAAGTAAAAGAAATAAAAGCTCTAAATTAAAACCAAGATTAATTGGTACAGTATCAGATTGTACTAAATAAATCAATCCCTGGCAACAGCGTGAAAAACTTGTTGATGAAAAATCCTTTACCGCAAGCGAACGGTGGTCAAGTTTTAGTATAAAAGATGTCGAACCCACAGAGATTGAATATATAGTTAAATCTAATTACTGAATTAAAATAATCTTTTTTTTATTTAGAGAATCGAATGATTGAGTATTTTATGCAAATAATAAAAATCAATTAACTAACAATGATCAAATATTGAGTTGGGAAGAAATCAATTAGAGACGAATCTAGGAGTACGATTTTACTTGTTCATCCACTACACTTATCATTCCTTGATTTCAATATTATGGATTTTCCTAGTTTACTAGCCGAGAATTCTTATTTATTTTCTACTCCCTCTCTCGAGTGTTAAGCAGAAGTAATCATCTAACATTAATCTTGATATCTCTATCTAGGACCAATCATCAAACAATTGTAAATGCACAGTAATTCATTTAACGACTTCTATGGAGTTATAGGCCTCTCGAACAATATAACTTCCACGATATGAATCCCTTCTTTCCTATTCACAACCCCCTCTCTCGAGTGATAGATCACAAATATAATATCATACAATCCATGGCCAGTAGATTACAAGCATTAAGAACAGGGAAACACAAATAAACCATATGGAAATCCAAATAATTCAATCAATTCATAATAAGCATAGTTTCAAAACAAGCTACATCGTTCTCCTAGAAAAATAGAATTAGCTCATGCTAGAATGAATTAAACACATAGACGTGTTTAAATAATCCATAAAAACTGATAAAAGTTTAGAAATACAAAACGATTTAGAAGTTATTCTTCATTCTCCGATGAACGCCTCCGTCTCGTGATGAAATCTCTACTTTTTGCTCCGAGCCGTCTTTGTTTATTTTCTCCTTCTCCAACCCTAGCCTCTTCTCCGCTATGTCTTAATAAAATGTTGCTGAATGATTCCCCTCTTTCCTTGTTAACTTTTGTGATGCCCCGAAATTAAGTATATGCAATTTGAGCATTAATGATGGTCATGTGATTATTTATGTTGGTAATTAATTTATACGATGGGTAATGAAGTGTTAGCATGATTATTTATATTGATTACCAATTATGAGGAAAGCAAGAATTTAAGGGAAGTTTGTAGCATGTTGTAAAATGCTTTTAAAATACCATGTTGGGGTGTGTTTATACATCATGTTAACTTTGGGGTATAATTTTAATATTAACCTTATAACCCCCCTTTTTCCCTCTATACCCACTTACTTTACCAATCACTTTTAAAATCCCCAATTCATTCCTCAACCCTAACCCATCTCCCATTTTCGAAATTCACCAAGGAAGGAAGAAGAAAACTTCACAAAAACTTTGTTTGTGTGATCTTTGTTAGGATTTGGAGCCTACAAGAGGTATGGAACCATTCCTAAAAGTTGTATGATGTTTGGTGTTGAAATGGGTTGATTTTGAAGTAAATTATGTGGGTTTGTTTTGGGTATGTGTTGCATGTTATTGGAGTATGATTTTTTGAAGTGTTTTAGGTGGGTTTTAGTGTGTTATGATGATTTTGATGTTGTAGAGAAGTTTGGGTTTGAATGGTTTGAGGTAGAGCTTGGAAAATGCTCTAAAATGGCAATTTTTCGAAGTACAGGGATCGGCGATCGATCGCCCGTTCCAGGCGATCGATCGCGACCCAACAGATGACGCCAGTAACATTTGGCGATCGATCGCCACATTTGGGCGATCGATCGGCGAGGCTGGCGATCGATCGCGCCAAAAGTGGCGATCGATCGCCAAGAGCTAAAAAATTTCAGCAACGTCCAGTATGGTCTCGCGATCGATCGGGCCTGGGCGGCGATCGATCGCGAGATATAAAAATATGTGTTTTTGATGTTTTTGTGGGATTTTTGGATATTGGACTATATTTAGCTTCTAATATCGATTTGTATGGTTATGTAGAACCATCCCAGGTACCCACAACTTCAAGGAGATAAAGTTCTACAACTTCTCCATTTTGGAATTAAGGTACGTAAGAAACGTACGGGCATCGGACGGTAACACACTCCTAACTATGACTATGTATTGATTGCATAAGTATTTATGATGATGATGTTTATGATGATGATGCTTACGATGATGATTATGATGATGATGTTTATGATGATGATGCTTACGATGATGATTATGATGATGATGTTTATGATGATGATGCTTACGATGATGTTTATAATGATGATGTTTATGATGATATGATACGGTGTTTATTATGTGGTAAGATGCCACGGGGTAAGATGCCCATATGGTAAGAGGCCATACGATTTGATTATGTGGTAAGATGCCACGGGGTAAGATGCCCATATGGTAAGAGGCCATACTCCTATATTAGGATCATACTATGATTGCATAAGAATTTACGATGCCATGATGATGTGTATAATGAATGAAGAGGATAAGATGTTTAAGATGATGTTATGATAAGTAAGTTCACGATGAAGATGATTTTATAATGAATAAAGATGATAAGATGTTTAAGATGATGTTATGATAAACGAAGATGATTTTATGACGAATAAAGATGATAAGACACTTACGATGATGTTAGGATGAATAAAGATGATTATATGATGAATAAAGATGACAAGATGCTTACGATGATGTTATGATAAAAGAAGATGATATGACGTTACTATAACGATTATGATGAGACGTTGATGACTATAAGATGATAATGCTTATATGATAATGATGTTTACAAGATGATGATGTCTATGAGATGCTATGATGTTTATGATGAATATGAAACTATGTTATTAAGAATGGTTGAATGTCCGGTGGTTATTATGGGCAAGCGAGGAAGGTCTTGCCGCTCACATAACTGAGCGATGGGGTACATCCGCTATCAAGGTGTAGCGAAGGGTATCATCCGCTGAGCGATGGGGTACATCCGCTATCAAGGCGTAGCGATGGGTATCATCCGCTGAATAAAGAGATACATCCGCTATCAAGGCTTAGCGATGGGTATCATACGATGTGTTATGTCGAGCGAGGGGGCCAATTGTGCCGCTGTCATAATAGGACCGGGACAGTTCCACTTCTAATTAACATAGTTTGATGTGATCATATATGTGAAGTATGATTTTAATCATTTATGCCGAAAACTAACGATTATATGCATGACTATGAAACAGGGACAACCAAAGAGGGTTAATGCGTTTAACCAGGAAGTATACGTTACCCATTTACTTCATGCATTTATTTATATGCCATTACCCTATGATGTTGAGTAATGATGTACATGCTCACGATGGGTTGTTCCTGTAGGTACACATTTGGATTTGGAGGGCTATGGGCAGGGTTGAAGAAGTGAGCTTCGAGATGCCTTATGAATTAGGATTCAGGATTTGGTATAGTCTCTACTCCAGGAGTAGTATAATTCTATAGCGCCATTCATTTGAGAATGTAATTAATTTGCTTGAAGTTTTAAACACATGGCTTCTCGCATGACTGGCGTAATTACGCCTCAAAGTGGCGTAACTACGCCTAACAAAACTCTCAAAAGCCGTAGCCTTGGCGTAGCTACGCCAAATGTATTTCTTCAAAAAATGGAATTGTCGTAGCCTTGGCGTCTTTACGCCTGATAGTGGTGTAGTAACGCCTTAGAATTTTGACTTCAATTCATCCTTTCAATCCGCTCTTTGCACCCTTTTAGTCCACAAATCACGTAGTTACCTGGATTTCTGCAAGACAAGAAAGAACAAAACCAAAAGCGTAATTCTGATCGAAAACTAGCACTAAACCACGCAATATAAGAGGAAATATAAGTGTATAAAATACACTTATCAGTTGAGGTCCGAAAAAAAGTTTTAGCTTGTTGTAATAACTTCTATTTGACAGTAAATTCGACTAATGTGGAGTTAATATGAAAAAGTTATGGTCATTTTCCCAAAATGTGTAAAATCTGGAAATTCAGTGCGAGTTCACTTATGTTCTGTTCTTCGAGTTTCTGGGTAAATTGTGTTTCAAATTTGATGTCGGTCATTTCTTGAAAGTTATAGATATCTGTGTTATCTTAATGTGGCAAAATTTGAGACGATTTGGACTTAAAATGAATGCGTTATGATGTTTCTACCACAAGGTGCACAATCTGAAACATGCATGTAGACGGGTTACACATGCAGTGTGTTCTTGGTAAATCTGGGCAAAATGTGCCATGATTTTGACCTTAGTGTCTGAATAAAAGGTGTAAAACATTAAGTTATCTTGCATTAGAAACTGGCCTCACATGTTTTGGAGTTTATTTGTGCAAGATATGCACTTTTTCCTCAAACTGCTCACTCTGTCAAAACAGAGTGTATAGGTATTTTTAAAACTGGCATACTTTGCTTTTCATGTGCCTCATGATGAGCGAACTAGCTTCTAGACTTCAAATATGAACTGTAGTAATTTGGGTTTTCGTGTTTTCCCACTGGCCTCAAGTCATTTGGACGTCATATGAATTTTTTATCATGAGTTTATACGAAAATGGGTCATGCTGGAATTTGGTGAATTGTCATATTTTTCCAGCAGATTGTTCTTGGCCATTTTACCTAGGCTAAATGAACGAATTTGAAGATGAGTTTAACTGATGAAATCTTCATTTTTGAGTTAGCTTTTAAACTAAATTAGACCCATGTAATTTTATTTAGTATCAGACAAGTTATGAGTCGATCTCTACAGTTGCGCATGTTGAAATTTAGAAATTTGGTTTTGTGTCTAAGTTTTAGTATTATTTTGATAAGCCTAAGGCTAGTATGTAACATTATGTTGTGTTTCGAACTATTATGACCAGGTTTATTAATCTTGAGGTCGAGTCGAGGATAACTTGGTAATTAGTTAACGCTTTGAGGTACGTAGAAAATCGGTTCTATCACGCAAACACATGTGATGTTCCCAGGGTATGATTTACTTGTCATTACCTGCTACTTATGTGACTATATGCTATGTTGAACTGCAGTATGTGAATTACATGATACATTGAACTGCATGATATATGATGACATGATATATTGAGATGCATCACATGAGATTATGATGTTGCATGATGCATTGACACGCATGGACATTGAGCATGTCATGTTGATCCTACCAATTTTTTTGTTCGTACCTATATATTTTGTTTGGTATTCGTGATGCGTGTCTAGGGATGACGGGCACGCCGATGGCTCGGCGAAGAGAGTGAGCTGAGAGATGCCGTAGCGACGAGTGTGCCGATGTCGCCCAGACACGTGGGATGATGGACCACCGATGGCTCGACTGAGAGAGATGTCGTAGCGATGAGCGTGTCGACGCCCTGCTCGAGCTTGATGATTGATTGATGATCTTTCCTTTGGACTCCTGAGATCATGATATTGGAGATTTGATACCCCTCATATGCATTTGCATTCATGCATGGCATGCATCATATGTTACTTTGTCGTACATTGTGATTTTACCTGTTTCTCATACTGTCTGACCCGCTTCGCATGGAGGTTGTCATGTCTTTGTTGTATGGGAATGACAGGTGGTACAAGTTGTCGTACTGTGGTTGCTCGAGATGAAGCATCGTTGAATACCAGAGCTCCTTGAGAGCGACCTCAGGTATATGTTTTAGGTTTGAGTCCCAGTAGTTGTTAGAGTATATTTTATTATGATTAAATTTACCAGGTTATGCCCCGAGTATTTGTATTTTAAGTATTACTTTCTGAGAAGTTTATACGTGATGCTTATGCGATGAATATCATGGTAGATGAAAAACCAGAATTATATATTTTCAATATTATGAATTGTTTTGACAACAAGATGCGAAAAAATTTGAGGGTCACTTGTGAAAGTTAATTAAATCTTCTGTTGTTTACAATAATATAACAATCGTGTGTTAATTAAACCTCTGATTAGGACCGGGCCCTCACAGGAAGATGAGATGGCCTAGGAGAGAATAGCCCAAGTTAAGGATTTTCTTACTATTGAACTCGGTCACCCGACTAAAATAACAAAATTGAATTCCCAATTGGAACCAGAGTTAAAGGAAAAAGTATTGAATGTTTGAACATGAATGTGGACGTGTTCGTATGGAGTACCACCGACTTGACTGGAGTATCGCCGGAGGTCGTCGAGCATCACCTCAATGTGGAGAATGATGCTCGGTCCATCAAGTAGAAGAGAAGACATTTCGGACCCCAGAAAGATGCCATCATTGCTCAGCAAGTGGGTGAATTGCTGAAAGTTGGTCATATCAGTGAAATTAGTTTCCCAACATGGCTCTCGAATGTGGTTCTTGTGCCAAAGTCAGAAGACAAATGGGAATGCGTGTAGATTTATGAGATGTGAACAAATTGTTATCATCTGCCGAGGATTGATCAATTGGTAGACTCCACCTCCGAACATGAACTACTATGCCTGATGGATGCATACCAGGGATATCATCAGATCCCTCTGGTCCGAGAAGATCAACCTAAAGTTAGCTTTGTCACGGCAGGAGGAACTTTTTGTTACGTGGTTATGCCCTTCGGACTAAAGAACGCATGAGCCACTTATCAAAGATTGATGGATAAGATATTCAAATATCAGACTGGGTGGAATGTAGAAGTGTATGTAGATGATGTTCTCAATAAAAGTAAGAGAATTGAATTTGGTATGCGATATGGAAGAAGTCTTCGGCACCTTGCAGACATGAAATTAAATCCTGCTAAATGCACATTTGGAATGCACATTGGAAAATTTATAAGGTACATGGTTACTGAAAGGGGTGTTGAAGCCAACCCCGAGAAGAATAAGGGTGATTCAAGAGATGAATCCTCCTCAGACCCTGAACAAAGTACAGAGACTAGCAGGACAAATAGCTGCTTTGAGTAGGTTCATATCTCTATCATCTAATCGGAGCTTACCATTCTAGCGCGGTTCGAGTGGAATGATCAGTTCCAAAATGCTTTTAGAGGATTTGAAGAAGTATCTAGCTGAACTGTCGTTGATGAACAACCCTGAGCACAATGAGACTCTTCTCATCTATTTATTGGTGGCCGAGGAGGTCGTTAGCTCATCTTAGTCAAAGAAAAAACTGGGCAACAACTACCTATGTATTATGTAAGCCGAGCATTACAAGGGCCGGACAAAGATACTCTGAGGTTGTAAAGTTGGCTTTAGCTCTTATAACCACAGCCAGGAGACTTCGGTCATACTTTTTGTCCCATCCTATTATGATATGACCAGTACCCCACTGGGAAAGTTGTTATCGAAAGCAGAAATCTCTGGAAAATGGTAAAATGGGCTACCGAACTCAGCGAGTTCGATCTTACATATCAACCCCGAACTACCATCAAAGCTCAAGGCTTATCATATTTTCTTGTGGAAATGGCCCATATGCCAGAGGAAAAAGAATGAAATATTTATGTAGATGGATCTGCTACTAAACTCAGAAGTGGTGCAGGCATGGTTCTTATTAGTCTCGAAGGGTAGGAGATGAAAGTAGCCATCCTGTTTGGTTTTCATTCCTCAAATAATGAAGCTGAATTCGAGGCTCTCATTTTGGGGCTCTTGATAGCACTTGACACAGGGGTTCAGAAGGTAGCCATGTTTATGGACTCCATGCTCGTGGTACAACAAGTGAATGGTGTATATAAAGTGAAGGAAGAAAAGATGAAGAGATACGTTGAAACTGCTCGGGCACTAATGAGTGATTTTCAAGTAGTAAAACTGACACAAGTCCCCCGAGAAGAGAATAACCTAGTTGATGAGTTGGCCAAACTGTCTAGTTCAATGCATGAGTGGAAAAATAGGAGTGTGCTGGTACAAGAGCTTTTAATCTCCCATATATCTGTCAATTGTATAGTGAGTCTTGAACCATGCATCATGAGAGATTGGATAGAACACATCATTAAATTTTTTAAGAGTAATGACATACCCTCCGATCCAAAAGTGGCAGCTTGGGAGAAGAGAATGGTGAATCGGTTAGTGTTGATAGAAGGAAAACTGTTCAAGAAGGGCTTCTCGTCCCTTTTTCACATTGTGCTTCTAACCAAGAAGGAGAATACTTGTTGAAAGAAATTCATGAAGGTTGTTGTGGGAACCACCTGGGTGCAAACATGCTTTGCCAAAAAGCAAACCGAGCTGGATATTATTGGTCTGCCATGAAGATAGATGCCGAAGACATCGACAGAAAATGCATTAATTGCCAAAAGCATGCCAATTTATCGCACGTACTAGAGGAAGTCCTTAATAGCAGCCTCACTTCTTGTCCCTTTGATCAATGGGGAATGGATATTGTGGGACCTTTCCCCCAACAACTGGACAAAAGAAGTTTCTTTTAGTTGCGGTTGAATACTTCACCAAGTGGGTGGAAGCCGAGCCCCTTGCCAAGATCACCGAGGACGAAGTGATTAAGTTCTTGTGGAAGAACACAATATGTCAGATCTGAATACCGATGAAATTGGTCTCAAATAATGGAAGACAATTTCAGGGGAAAAGAGTTCAGGATTGGTGCAAGGACATGAAAATTACACAAGTATTCACCTCGATAGCTTATCCTCAATCTTATGGACAAGCTGGGGTGATGAATCAGATCTATTACATGGGATTAAAACCAGGTTGGAATCGATGAGAGGAGCATGAGTGATGAATTACCGGGTCTACTATGGGCGTACCAAACTACACCACGAATATCTATAGGAGAAACTCCATATAGCTTGGTGTATGGTTCCGAGGCCCTAATCCCCACTAAAATCATTGTAGAATCTCTTCTAGTGCAATATTATGATCCCGAAAGGAATGAGGAGGCGAGAAAATTAGAACTAGATGAGGTGGACCTGTAGAGAGAAAGAGCAGTTGCACGCACTGAAATGTACAAAATAAGGATCACTAATGCTTATAATCGGAGGGGTTCGCCAATGGCTTTTCAGGTCGGGGATCTAGTATGGCGAAGAACTAACCCGGCTGAGGATGTAAAGAAATTAGAGCAAAAATGGGAAGGCCCTTATAAAGTGAATACAGTGATCGGTCGAGGGTCATATAGACTGGAAGACTAGCTGGGTCGAGAATTGGCAAGACCGTGGAATTTTGATAGCCATGAAGTACTTTATATAGTAATTTGATTGCAGTTTTTATCATTTTTAGAGTACTTTGGATAGTAATAAAGTAAGTTTGCTTTTGTATAAGATTGTTTGGAATTTTATTAGTTTATTCATGGATCGGGATGTTTGGTCCATGTTTAAACCTAAAATTGCCTAGGTGTTGATGCTCGGGATTTTCGAGTACGTACTATTATTATTCGGGATGTTCGAGCATATTCTATTGTTGTTTGAGTTATTTGATCTAGTCTGTTGTTGGCAGGTTAAATACGGTGTCAGGATGTTTGATCTGTATTTGAACCTAAAATATGACTAAGTGTTTGTGCTCGGGTGATCGAGATTGTTCATAATTTTAGTTGTTTATTTATGAGATCGGGATGTTTGGTCCATGTTTAAGCCTAAAATTGCTAAAGTGTTTATGCTCGGGATGATCGAGCTTGTTCGAAATTTTATTAGTTTATTCAGGGGATTGGGATGTTCGGTCCATGTTTAAACCTAAAATTGCCTAAGTGTTGGTGCTCGAGATGTTCGAGACGTTCTATTATTGCTCGGGATGTTCGAGCTTATTCTATTGTTGTTTGAGTTATTTGATCTGGTCCGTTGTTGGTAGGTTAAATGCGGGGTCGGGATGTTTGATCCGTATTTAAACCTCAAATGTGACTAAGTGTTTGTGCTCAGGTGATCGAGTTTGTTCGGAATTTTACTAGTTTATTCATGGGATCGGGATGTTTGGTTCATGTTTAAACCTAAAATTGCCTAAGTGTTTGTGCTCGAGATGATCGAGCTTGTTCGGAATTTTATTAGGTATTCATGATATTGAAATGTTCTTCCATGTTTAAACCTAAAATTGCCTAAGTGTTGGTGCTCGGGATGTTCAAGCATATTCTATTGTTGTTTGAGTTATTTGATCTAGTCCGTTGTTGGCAGGTTGAATGCGGGGTCAGGATGTTTGATCCGTATTTGAACCTAAAATGTGACTAAGCGTTTGTGTTCGGGACTATCGAGCTTGTTCGGATTTTTAGTAAATTATTCATGGGATAGGGATGTTTGGTCTATGTTTAAACCTAAAATTGACTAATTGTTTGTCCTCTTGATGTTCGTGCTTGTTCAGAATTTTATTAGTTTATTCATGGGATTGGGATGGTCTGTCCATGTTTAAACTTAAAATTGCTTAAGTGTTGGTGATCGGGATGTTCGACTATGTTCTATTATTGCTGGGGAAGTTCGAGCATATTCTACTGTTGTTTGAGTTATTTGATCTGGTCTGTTGTTGGCAGGTTAAATGCGGTGTCGGAATGTTTGATCCGTATTTGAACCTAAACTGTGACTAAGTGTTTGTGCTCGTAATGATCGAGCTTGTTCGGAATTTTAGTAGTTTATTCATAGGATCAGGATGTTTGGTCCATGTTTAAACCTATTGCCTAAGTGTTTGTGCTCGGGATGATCGAGCTTGTTCGAAATTTTATTAGTTTATTCACGGGATTGGGATGTTTGGTCCATGTTTAAACCAAAATTGCCCAAGTGTTGGTGCTAGGGATGTTCGAGTACGTTCTATTATTGCTCGAAAAATTTGAGCATATTCTATTGTCGTTTGAGTTATTTGATCTGGTCCGTTGTTGGCAGGTTAAATACAAGGTCGGGATGTTTGATCGGTATTTGAACTTAAAACGTGACTAAGTGTTTGTGCTCGTGATGATCGAGCTTGTTCGGATTTTAGTAGTTTATTCATGGGATCGGGATGTTTGGTCCATGTTTAAACCTAAAATTGCCTAAGTGTTTGTGCTCGGGATGATCGAGCTTGTTCGAAATTTTATTAGTTTATTCATGGGATTGGGATGTTTGGTCCATGTTTAAACCTAAAATTGCCTAAAGTGTTGGTGCTCGGGATGTTCGAGTATGTTATATTATTGCTCGGGATGTTCGAGCATAATCTATTGTTTTTGAGTTATTTGATCTGGTCCGTTGTTGGCATGTTAAATGTGGGGTCGGTATGTTTGATCCGTATTTGAACCTAAAACGTGACTAAGTGTTTGTGCTCGGGATGATCGAGTTTTTTCAAAATTTTAGTAGTTTATTTATGGGATCGGGATGTTTGATCCATGTTTAAACCTAAAATTATTTAAGTGTTTGTGATCGAGATGATACAGTTTTTTTGGAATTTTATTACATTGTTCATGGGATTGGGATGTTTGATCCATGTTTAAACCTAAAATTACCTAAGTGTTTGTGCTCGGTATGTTCGAGCTTGTTCGAAATTTTATTAGTTTATTCATGGGATCGGGATGTTTAGTCCATGTTTAAACCTAAAATTGCCTAAGTGTTTGTGCCCGGGATGTTCGAGTTTGTTCGTTAGTTTAGAATATGCAGACAAGAAGTTATGGAAAGATACTTTTATTAAAGAAAAAGAATTACAAGTGCAAAGGAAATAATAGAAGAGACAATCCTACTTTATCATTTAAATAGCTCTTCAGGAAGACTGGTCAGGGCTGCTTCTTGGTCCAGAAAGTCCAAGGAGGTTCCCTCAGGTGGAAAACATGTGAGGATCCATTCCTAATCAAGTGTTTAATTATCACACAATGATTATTTATTTGTAAATAACGGAAGATTATTTAAAAGTCCTGCCAACAAGTGGCTCTAAAAATTTTGGCATAATCTCCGCGCACGAGGGGCATACCAAAAAAATGAAAAGCACAAAATCATACCCCAGTGCAACAAGTAAATACATAATACCATAGCATGCATCATAGGCACCCAGCACATAAGCCGTACTAAAAATATTTACATCATACCATAGCATGCACAATAAGCCTCTAGCACACATTAAATACCCAAAATATTTACATAATACCATCAGCAATAAGTAAAACACCGAATAATCACAAATATGCAAGACTGGACTGAAATAAACTCAATTTACATAATTATACTATCCAGGACACACCATTGTATACTTAACTATCCTACGACTGGGATAGATAAAATAAAACAACCTCAGGTAAAATTTCCAGCGAGCATTCCCTCTTTGGGATCCTGGTCACCTGTAATACCTGTCATTGCCCACACACAAAGACAACAACAACCCCTAGGGGGTGAGCCTAAGCCCAATATGAAACTATCAAGTAATTACAACATGTATCTATAAAATGTGATATATGATGTCATGCAATACAATGCAATGTAATGCGATGCATGAAAGGTACAAATTATCTCGGGATAACAAAAGTCCGGAATCCAAGGAATAGCTATCAAATATCTCAAGATACCAGAATATCGGAGTCCAAAGAAATGTATCATCAATCAATATCATGCTCGAGCAGGGCGTCGACTCACTCGTCTCTACGACATCTCTCTCAGTCAAGCCATCGACTGTGATATCCCCGAAATAATTAATTGCAATTTGGGCATTAATTATGTTATGTGATTATTTATGGTGGTAATTAATATATGTGTTGGGATTAATTATCTTGGTGAAATGCTTAGTCACATGGTATGCGTGACCCGGTGGTGCATTTCGGGGTGCATGTTATGCATGTTGGGAAATTGGGGATTATTATGGTTTGATTATGGTAATTGATAATTATTTGGTAAAGCATGATTTTAATGGGATTTTTGATGCATCTTGGTAAATGCTTTTAAAATATCATGTTGGGGTGTTTTATACACCATGGTAATTGTGGGAGTGCAATTTAATTAAAACCCACTTAATAACCCCAACCCCCACTATACCCATCACTTTTCTTTTCCCCCAAACCACTCATCCAAACCCTCCTCCTCCTCTCCATTTTCGAGTTTGGGCACAAAGTGGAAGAGGAATCCTTGCAAAAAACTTGATTTGTGGAATTTGTTGGGAGATTTGGAGTCCCCAAGAGGTATGGATACCTCCTTATTGTTTTTGTAGTGTTTGGATTGAGTTTGAAATGGTTTTGAATGGTTTTTGAAATGGGTCATTTTGGGGTTGGCATTATTTTGGTTGGGTGTTGGATTTTTGGGTTGTTTAAGGTGTATTTTTGAAGGTTTATTATGTTTTTATGTTGTCGCTTGATGGTAGGAGTGTTGGTATGCTTTGGGATGAAAATGGTGTACAAAAATGGTGGATTTCGAAGTGCAGGACTCGGCGATCGATCGCCCATTTTCGGCGATCGATCGCGAGCCAGCAGTAGGCTCCAGAAGCATTCGGCGATCGATCGCCACTTTTGGGCGATCGATCGGCGAGGCTGGCGATCGATCGCGCCAAATGTGGCGGTGGATCGCCGAAGGATAAATTTTTTGGCTTCGGGCAGAATGATCTCGCGATCGATCGCGCCCTTGCGGCGATCGATCGCGAGATGCAAAATATGGTGTTTTTGGATATTTTTGTGGAATTTTTGATATTGGACTATAATTGGCTTCTAATATTGATTTGTATGGTTGTGTAGAACCATCCCAGGTACCAACAACTTCAAGAAGATAAAGTTCTTCAACTTCTCCACTCTTGAAACTAAGGTACGTAGTGAGACGTACGGGCATCGGACGGTGAAATGTGTTCTTATGCTTTTGGCTACATATATATCGTGGACAAGTGTGGATTACGAAATGTGTTGATATATATTGAGATAATGGTGATGCATTATGATTGTGGACTCAGGTGTTATGTTTATATATGTGGTTAGAAATCTTGATTGTTCCGGTGGTTGTTATATACGAGCGAGGGAGGTACTTGCCGCTGTCATATGAAGCGATGGTAATATGATATTTGCCGCTGTCATGTCGAAGTGATGTACATGCCGCTGTCATTGTCGAAGCGAGGGATATCATATGATGCCGCTATATGTCGAAGCGAGGGGTCCTAAAATTCCGCTGTTGTAATAGGACCGGAACAGTCACATTTCTAGTGATTAATGTGGATTATTATGGTTATAACTGTAACGTGGTATCAATCATTATATTGTGAACTAATGATTTGTGCATGTGTGATGTCCGGGGATTAATGGTGTTAATCCCGGTGTGGTATTAATCCTTGATGGATTTTTAATTGTGGCAATTAGGAATTAATTGCGGTTTTGTGTCTCCCGGGATTGTTAAATCGGGCATTTGGGATCGTTGGATCCAAAGGTGGAGATTGTATTCTCATTTTGGTGGAAAACCTATGAGTTGGGTTTTTTAGTGGGACTTGGAGTCCGGGGTGCTTTATGTTGGGGCCAGTGTGGGGATTTGATGTTGGAGAGAGAGTTTTTGAAAACAGATGATTTTTAATGAATCATGATGTAATTGTGGGAGTATTGGTATTTTGGGGCATTTTTGCTATATATACCAGCTGGGCTCGGGATTCCGTCATTCGGAATCCATTTCTCTCATCCTCCCCCTTTTTCACGCCAACCCCATTACCCCAAAACCCTTCCCTCCTTTCCCCTTCAATGGAAATCGTTGAGAACACGATTTAGGGGCCGGATTTCTTGAAGAAAAGCTGGTAATCTCTTTCTCCTCCCTTGTAGCTTTGATTTGATAGTAATTTTGTTGGTTTTGGTTGAGTTTTGGGTTTATTTTGGTTTGGGTGATTTTGGTGAAATCATAAAATCTTTTGGGTTTGTTTTAAATTGAGTTTAATACCCTTGTTGGAGGTTCTTGGGTGTTGTTTTGTTGTGGTTTTGAGTTGGGAGGAGTTGGAGTATGATTTGTGGAGGTTTCAAGCTTTTAAAAATGGAGGTTTTCGAGTTGCAGGGCATGGCGATCGATCGCCCGAAGCAGGCGACCGATCGCATGCAGGCAGTAGGCTTTTCAGCATTGTGGTGATCGATCGCCACTTTTGAGCGATCGATCGCCTCGCGCCAGTAAGGTCTGGCGATCGATCGCTATATCGAGCGATCGATCACCAAGGGGCTAGCGATCGATCGCCAGCATGTGATTTGTGGTTTTCTTGGCTTTTTCGTGGGATTTTGGAATTTCGACTTAAATGGTCGGCTTCCGGGGCAATGTTCACATTCCAATGGGAATGCTAGACTTTTAAATGGTTTGGTTGGAGCCAAATTAATTAAATGGAATTCTCGGATGAATTCTTGGCTATCTTTTAAACTTGTTGAATAGTATATTTTGAGTACTATGCGTGCTTAGCCGGGTGGCTTTTATTTTGGTAATCGTCATGTATTGACGATATGATTGGGAGTCTTGAACGTGCTTGGACACGTGGTTGCATGCTTATACTTGATTGTGAGTTGTTTATGTGTTTTAGCACATATTTCTCGAGGTATGGAACTCAAGCAAAGTTTGGACTCGAGCTCGGAATTATAAGGTACGTATAACGTACGAGCATAGCCTATTATAATATTGCCACTGTGAAATGCATGTGTATGGTAATTGTGATAAATGGAAATACGATGAGAGTTATATGGTGCCGCTTTGAGCGAGCAATGATTGAGATGTTATCACCGTTGAGCGATCATTGGTTGTGACGCCGCTATTGTTGAGCGTGCGTAGGGTTTGAAATGCCGCTATTGTGAAGCGAGCAATGAAATAAGAATATGGAATCATTGGTTAGATATGTGTGATATCTACGGTCTTATATATATAATGATTTTACCATATTTGTTAGTTCCGGATCTTATCGATGAGATTTTAAAGATGACAAAACATATCAGACCGGATCGAGTGAAATCAGACTGACCAGAACGATCGCCCAAAACAGATCAAGCTGATAAGATGACAAAGCATATCAGACCGGATCGAGGGTAATCAGACTGACCAGATCAATAGCTCAAAACAGAACAAGCTGATAAGGCATATTACCTATCAGACCGGATCGATGGATTTCAGACTGACTAGATCTATGCTTCAGATCGATCTCAATCTTTATCAGATCAGAGCAGTCAAGGATACATAAAGAATGGCTCCTCAGTCCGAATCATTAACGGCTATTTATTATAGCATTTAATGTTGTAATTAATGCTACAAAGGACCAAAGACTGAAGATTTCCATAAAAGGTAAGAAGACAAAGAAGAGCTTACCTGACAGTCGCCGAAAGTATGAACCAGAACGGCAAGTATCCTGAAGAAGAAGACTGTAGCCTACTCAGAGTTTAAGCAGAGTCAAAGTTGCACATTAAGGGAAATAATGTCGTTGGTACTTACAACTATAAAAGGATGCAACAAAAGGAATATAAGTAGGCTTGCTGATCAATTGAAAAACACACAAGAAAGCAAAACAGCACAAGCTTACAAGCTCAGAAGCTCTCGAGCTAAAATTATTCTTAAGCACGTTTACTTTGTAACATTTGATCATTTAGGATCACTGTGCGCATCTTGTGTTTTCTGTGTTGAAAAATAGAAGTGAGAAACATATTGTAACAGTCAGACAAAGTGTGTCTGAGCAGATCGAGTGACTAGGAGTTTCAGATTGGTAGTGAGGTAAATCCAGTCTGAATCGGGTTTGTACAACAGGATTGTATAAATCAAAGTCTTCTAGTATAAACCTTCCTTAATTGGAAGAAGGGGAGACGTAGAAGGATTACACCACCTTCGAACTTCCAGAAACATATCCTGTGTATCGTATTTCTGCACTTGTTCTTTCATACTAGCCATTGATCCGTTCTTACATATACAAGAACAGACCGTTCCGCACTTATACTTTCAGTGGTCTGTTCTGTACAAGAGTTGATTAAGAAACAGATTTCTTTCACTAATCCGAAAGAAATCACAAGGGATTAATTTTTAGAAGGAGTGTTCATTCACCCCCCCCTAAACACTCCGGACCGATCCTAACAAGTGGTATCAGAGCAGGTCATCTTAATCAGCAAAATCACTCGAGCTGATGGCATCATTTAACAAAATTCCTATGTTCTCAAAAGAAGACTATGATGACTGGAGAATCAGAATGCAAGCTCATCTGGCAGCTCAGGATGACGATATTTGGTTCGTCATCACTGATGGACCAATGAAGATTCTAAAAATAAATACAGTAGTCGCCATTACTGGTGGTGAACCACAAATGGTAGAAAATGACAGATCCCTCTGGACGAATGAGGAAAGAAAGAAACCAAATCTCGATAATGTGGCCAAAGACATCTTGTTCAAGACATTGGACAAGAACATGTTCAGCAAAATCAAAATGTGCTCTACTGCCAAAGAAATTTGGGAGAAGATAGCACAGCTATGTGAAGGCAACGACCAGACCAAAGAAAACAAGCTGACTGTTGCTCTTCAAAGATTTGAGGGCATAAAAATGAAGAGTGGAGAAACTCTAAATGAGTTTGATGAAAGAGTCACTGGCATCATAAATGAACTGAATGGTCTGGGAAGGAATATTCTAACAGAGAGATCGCTCTGAAAGTTATGAGAGCTCTGCCAAAGGAATGGGATGTTAAGACCATTGCCATGAGGGAATCAAAAGATCTTAACAAGGTTGAACTTCATGATCTGTTTGCAGATCTTAAGGCCTATGAGTTTGAACTGATAAGCAGAGGTGAAGCAGAGACATTCATCTCTCAACCAAACAAGGCCCTGGCAGCCATTCCAGACCACATCGCCTCAACATCAGACCGATCCGCTGAACAGATAAGTAATGATGCTATGTCATTATTTATCAAGAAATTCGGTAAATTTATGTCTAAGAATAAGAGGAACTTCAAACCCTCTCATCATTATAAATCAAGAAAAGATGATGTTGTTAACGATCAGGCTTGCTACAATTGTGGTAAGAACGGACATTTTATTGCAGATTGCACCAGACCGAAGAAAGAAGAACGGAAAGAGAAGCATCGTGATGATAGGAAGAAGAAGCACTACAAAGACCGCAAGAATCATGGAAAATCCCAAAAAGTCCTAGTAGCTGAAGAAGGAAACAGCAAATGGGCTCAGACAGACTCAGACTCGGAAAGCTCTGAATATTCTTCCAGCGAAAGCGAAGAAGATATTCAATGTTTTATGGCAGACGAAGAGATGATTCAGACAGACGAGGTATATGATCTTGACTCAAATGAATTTACACGAGAAGAGCTCATGTCCGCACTGCAAGACATGGCTAATGATTATAGGATCTTAGCTAAATCATTTGAGAAAAATAAAGCTAAAGCCAGTAATCAAATAGATGAGCACAATAAACCAAGCTGCTCTGAGCAGGGTGAGTGCAATAATCTAAAGATCGAGCTGAATGAGCTGAAAATCTCCTATGATCAGCTCCATGAAGAAAACAAGAGAATTAGCACACAAAATGCTAAGCTTTCTCATATATTCAAAACATGGACAAAATCCAGAACATCATTGGAAGAATTACAAGAGGTTCAAAGAAACGTCGGTGACTTCACCGGCATAGGCTTTGACACCAAAGAATGCACCAAAGATGAGTCTGAGTTGTTGCTGGTAAAGAACCAAGTCAAACAAATGACATTTGTTAAATCCAGCACAGTATTTGAGACTGAAGCACCTAAGATTCAAACAGGAGTCTCTTACGTGAATCAAAATCTGAGAAAAGGAATTGGTTATGTTGACCAAGCCAAAGAAAAGGCACCAGCAAGATTTGCGTCTACCAGACCAAATCCAAAGGTGCAAGATCGAAGGCAAGGAAGACAATACAATTACTATAATTCAAAACCGATTCAACGAAGATATAGACTACCTTATGAGAATCAAAGGTTTTCACAGCGCACACATTATCACACACAACATCAAAACAGACCAACACACAGCACACCTTACACACACAAGCCATTGAAGTTGATACAGGTGTGGGTTCCCAAAGGGCTAATCCGTTCTGGACCCAAATAGGATTGGGTACCAACAATAATTATATTTGATGACAGGTACCGAAGAAGCTAGCATCAGACTGGTATTTGGACAGTGGGTGTTCCCGTCACATGACTGGAAACATCGAGCTGCTGTCTGAAGTCACAGAATGTAATGGACCCAAGATCATCTTCGGAGATAACTCAAAGGGTAAGACCGTGGGCAAGGGTAAGATTGTCCATGGTAACATTATTATCAATGATGTGCTGTTAGTTGAAAATCTGTGCTATAATCTGATCAGTATAAGTCAACTCTGTGATAATGGTTATGCTGTAGAATTTCACAAACACACTTGCACTGTTAAATCATCAGACGGTATAACCGTGCTCGTAGGAATCAGGAATGGAAATACATATAAGATTAACTGGAATCATGCTCAACCTGATAATCCTACTTGCTTCATCGCTAACAATGATAATAAACATTGGTTGTGGCATAAGCGCTTGAATCATATAAACTTTAAGACTATTTCCAGCCTGTGTAAACATGATTTAGTTATCGGTCTGCCCAAGATCGATTTTGCTAAGGATAAGATCTGCGAAGCTTGCCAAATGGGCAAACAGATCAGATCATCCTTCAAAAACAAGAATGTCAAATCCTCCTCCTGCTGTTTAGAATTATTGCATATGGACTTGTTTGGTCCTATACCAATAACAAGTTTAGGGGGAATGCGGTATATTCTTGTTGTTATTGATGATTACTCACGCTTTACATGGACTATATTTTTGAGCAGTAAAGATCAGACCGGTCCGAAGTTGATCAAGCTGCTGAAACGCACTCAGAACGAGAAATCATCCAGCATAGACAGGATTCGTAGTGACAAAGGCACTGAGTTTTCAAATCAGAATCTTGAATCCTTTCTAGAAGATCATGGAATCATGCATGAGTTTTCAGCCGCTCGAACTCCTCAACAGAATGGAGTTGCAGAACGAAGAAACAGAACGCTCAAGGAAGCAGCAAGAACAATGCTTGCTGATTCTGGAATTTCGCAAAAGTTCTGGGCAGAAGCTGTAAACACTGCTTGCTACACTCAAAATCGGTCCATGATCAACAAGAAGCTGAACCTTACCCCATATGAAATATGGACTGGTAACAGACCATCTATTTCTCACTTTCATATTTTTGGCTCCAAATGCTTCGTTCATAACAATGGTAAGAATCATCTTACAGCATTTGAAGCTAAGTCAGATAATGGAATATTTTTAGGATATTCATCAACTAGCAAAGCTTATCGAATTTTTAATAATCGAACCTTAACTGTAGAAGAATCTGTTCATGTAGTTTTTGATGAATCTTTATGTGTTGAGGGCAACAAAGAATCAATTCAAAATCAGATGGAAAATATCCATCTCGAAGCTAACAGTGATGATGAGATTGTAGCTAACAGGTCAAGAGACAATCCACCAGAACCAGAAGTACCAGACAGACCGGATCAAGGCATTGAAGCTTCTTCAGATCGAGCTGATCCGGATGTTCTTCACTCAAATGTTAAAGCAGATGCTGATCATGCTGCTACTACTCATCCGACCGGACCAGACAATCCAGAGTCAAGCTATCGATGGACTAAGAAACATCCACCCAATCTAGTGATTGGTAGTCCCTCTGCACCTATCAGAACCAGAGGACAGATGATGGATGAATTCACACATGCTGTTTTCATCTCAACTCTGGAACCTAAGAAGATCGATGAAGCTCTAACTGATTTCAACTGGATTAAGGCCATGCAAGAAGAGCTAAATCAATTCGAACAAAATCAAGTTTGGAGTCTAACCCCCAGACCAAGCGATCTGCCTGTCATTGGAACCAGATGGGTTTTCAGAAATAAGCTGGACGCAGATGGAACTGTGGTTAGAAACAAAGCCAGACTGGTGGCACAACGATTCAGACAAGAAGAAGGAATCGACTTCGATGAATCATTTGCACCAGTCGCCAGACTTGAAGCCATCCGAATCTTTCTTGCATATGCTGCCTTTAAAGACTTCAAAGTATATCAGATGGACGTTAAGAGCACTTTTCTTAATGGAAAGCTTCAGGAAGAAGTCTACATTGAGCAACCACCTGGATTTCAGAACCATTTGTATCCCAATCATGTGTATCTACTGAATAAAGCAGTGTATGGTCTGAAACAAGCTCCAAGAGCCTGGTATGACACCTTATCTCAATTTCTGCTGAACCATGATTTTCAGATCGGCTCAGTAGATAAAACTCTCTTTAAATTTACTAAGGGGGAACATACCCTATTAGTTCAGATTTACGTTGATGACATAATCTTTGGGTCAACTAACCCCAAATTGTGCGAGAAATTTTCTAAGTTAATGCAGGGACAGTTTGAGATGAGCATGATGGGAGAACTTTCATTCTTTTTGGGTCTCCAAGTAAAACAGCTCAACAATGGTATTTTTATCAATCAGACCAAGTATACCAAAGAGCTCCTCAAGAGATTTGGAATGGAAACATGCTCAACTGCATCAACTCCAATGAGTCCAACAATCAAGTTAGACAAAGATGAAGGGGGAACGGCAGTTGAAGTAACCATGTATAGAGGACTAATCGGATCGCTATTGTATCTTACAGCGAGCCGGCCTGATATTATGTTCTCAGTCTGTATGTGCGCCAGATTTCAGTCAGAACCAAAGCAATCACATTTTATTGCTGCCAAGCGTATTCTGAAATACTTAAAAGGATCTCAGAACATTGGTCTTTGGTACTCCAAAGATTCAAACTTCAGCTTGATCGGATATTCCGACGCAGACTACGCTGGGTGTAAGATTGATCGTAAAAGCACCAGTGGAACATGTCAATTTCTAGGTGAAAGATTGATCTCTTGGTTCAGTAAAAAGCAGACATCGATTGCCACATCTACAGCTGAAGCAGAGTATCTAGCCGCTGGAAGCTGTTGCGCTCAAATGCTCTGGATTCAACACCAGCTCAAAGACTATGGCATCCAAGCTGTTGACTCTCCGATATTTTGCGACAACACAAGTGCAATCGCTATAACGTATAATCCAGTTTTGCACTCTCGAACAAAGCACATTGATATACGCCATCATTTTATTCGAGATCATGTTGGCAAAAAGGAAATTCGGATCGAGCACATCTCCACAGAGCAGCAAGCAGCAGACATCTTCACCAAATCGCTCCCAGAGGCTAAGTTTAATTATTTCCGTCAAATTCTTGGTTTAATTGACTTATCTTAATAGTTTAGATGTTCTCTTACTTTCGCACTTAAAGATTTTTGTTGCCACAGATCGATAATACAATGTTCAGAAAGACACAGACCGGTCCGAACTTTCAGACCGATCCATGTCAATCTGATGTTATCTCATGATCTGTTTGGTCAATACATCTTTTGTACAAAAACAGCCCGGACTGATCGCATTTTAACCGCCTTAACTATCTGTTATCCTGACCGTTTATTTTTGAATTTCTTTTCATCAGTCATCGAGATAAAGACACGTGTCTTCTCTCTCCTATTTAGCGGGCTGAACATTTCATCTTCTTTCACTTTTTACAATTTACCGCTATCTGTTTTCTTATTCTTTCACTCTCCTAAATCTTCGCTCTCGTTTATCTTCACTCCAATGGCTACCATTACTCACAACTCTCTCTCCGTTGAGTTCAATGATATTTACAGGGCAGAAGATGCAGAGATGGTGTCGATCTTCCGAGCTTTGGAATCATCTGGTCTGAGAAACTTTCTGGAGTGCGGCACAGTTGTTTATGAATCAGAAATCCGCGAACTATTCACCAATGCCGTCTCCCAGAAGACATCAATATCCACTACTGTCAAGGGAAAATCATTTGAGATCTCGCCGATGACGCTGGCCAAAACCTTTGGCCTCCCCAATTCCGGACTGACAGAATTTGGACAGATTCCTCAAGCGTCACTCAGATCTTCAAGGGAAGATCTCTATTTTTGGCCACCGCCTGCAACCATCGTTTAAGAAGAAGGAAATGCTCTTTCATTTCCAGGTGCTGTGCGAAATCGTTGGCAAACCTCTTCTGGGCAAAGCAGGAAGTTTTGACGCTGTAACCGCAGAGAAGTTCAGGGCTATGGCGGCTATAATATCCGGACAGAAGATGAACTGGTCCGTGATTCTGTTTGGAGTTCTGATGGAAACGGTGATTGCATCCAAACAGGCCGTATGCTTTGCTGTTCCTCTCAGCAAGCTACTGGAGTCCTTAGACATCGAGCTGGGAAAGCAGTCCGCTCTCAGTCCCTTCAAGATTCTAAACTCCAAAGGGCTCGCACTGCTGAAGTCCAAGAGTGCTCCGCCTACTCCTGCCACTCTGGCTGCAGTCAAGATTGAGAAGGGAACAAGCTGTTGCGCGCAAACCTCGCATCAAGCGCAAACTGACCATCCAGACTGATTCGGAAGAAACTCAGTCTGCTCCATCGCCACCAACCAAGCCACTTCCAAAGAAGCCCAGAACCCAGATTACCAAACCAATCAAAACTCTACCCCTACCCATTTTGCCACCAACTAAAGTCACCCCTGCACCCCAATCTTCAAAACAAACTTCAACCACTTCAACCCCTGCACCTCACCCTTCAACCCAAACTTCAACCTCTGCACCCCAAGTCACTATCCGAGTCCCCTCTACCATTCCCGTGGTGAAAGGGATTGTTATCACTGAGTTGGGCGACTATACCCAATCAGGGATCAAGTCCCCTTCCTCCACCGGCAAGGGAAAAGCCATTCTCTCCGAACCAATCTCCTTTAAACCCAAATCGGCAGCGCAGACAGCCATCGACATTGCTATGGAGGATGTTGATGAGAAGGTGAAGGCACTCATTGTGGTCTTTGATGAGTACGTCGAGTACCGGACTATCAACCACATTGAGATGTTCTTTGGAAAGATGAACAGACTGAAGAAGATGGAAGAGGAAGTTCTCAAAGGAACAGAGACCAATGATGTTCGGATTGCCATGCAGCGCAAAGACCTATTTACGGCAAATCAAAGATTCAGTCTGGCCACTCTGCTCCTAGCTGCTAAGAAAGAGAACTTTGATCCGATTGCTCCAACTACCAGAGATGATGGGGCCGTTATTGCTCAATTAGAGATGGATGTTCATGCTCTTCACTTAGCTGTCCGTTTTCAACGACAGAAGCTCAGCGTGTCCACTCCCACAACCAGCCCGGATCATCCCTCTGCAAGCAAGACTCTGGCAGAACCTTTCGTTGAGGTTATTCATTCTGATGCAGCAAAACAGACAGCCGAGCAAGCAGCCGATCAGACTGCAGAGCAAGTACCAGACCAGACAGCGGAGCAGCCATTGCCTAATGCTCCGTCTGCGACAGATGATGAACCATTGAATGTCTTGTTGGACTCTCCAACAACATCTATTCCTTTGGGCATCAGTCTCCCACGTTCAAATCAGTCCAACAGCAGAACTTGCAACAGTTGGTGCTCCAGAGTTCGTCGATCCGGATCTGGTGGTGTCCACCGTTGTTGCAGCACTCCAGATTGAGGAGCCCTCCAGACCAAGCACTCCTCCAATCCAATTAGATGAAGATATGGCTTTCATTCAAACATTCTCTTCGGATCTGGTCACCTTGATCCGGTCCGAAAGTCACCAAGCTGTTGTCTCTTCACTTATCCCGTTTGCTGAAGACGATGAACAGGCCTTGTCCTCATCAGATCGCTCTCCCAGCCGATTATCTGATGCACCTCCATCTCTGGCAAGGACCCTTCAGCACTTATCTGACAATTGCCTGTCTCTCTCTCAGCGTGTTCTAGAGGTTCATCATGGCCAGCGGGTTACATCTCTGGACTTTGATTCATTTAAAGAGAAGATGACAGCCAGTATCGGCAGCCTTCAGCGAGGCCTAAATGATCTGTTTTCTCAGCAAGCCACTTATAAGAACAGCCTGAGAAAAGAGCAGATCGAGCTGGCCACTGAAGTCCGAGCATCTGTTGCCAATTCCCTCCGCGCTCAAGACGTTCGTCTTGACGCTATCAGCGCGCAGCTCGCACAAGTTGTTGATTTTCTTCAGGAGATTGCTGCTGACAAAAAGGGGGAAAAGAAGAAAGACTTCAAGCCACCTCCAACTTCAAGAAGATAGCAGTCTCGTTGATTAAATTTTTTAGACTGACTGTATGCGAGATTTTCTATCAATAAAAATCCTTCTTTATTAAGTCCTTGTTCATTTATTTTGAACTTTAATAAAGGCTTAATCGATCCAACTTAATAATGTTCATTTATTTTGAACAAAAAGAAAGTAATCGATCCGAAAGTTTTCGCTTCAGAGTTCTTATCAGACTGGTTAAAAAGACTTAGAAGCTAGGTTTTGTCATCATAAAAAAGGGGGAATTTGTTAGTTCTGGATCTTATCGATGAGATTTTAAAGATGACAAAACATATCAGACCGGATCGAGTGAAATCAGACTGACCAGAACGATCGCCCAAAATAGATCAAGCTGATAAGATGACAAAGCATATCAGACCGGATCGAGGGTAATCAGACTGACCAGATCAATAGCTCAAAACAGAACAAGCTGATAAGGCATATTACCTATCAGACCGGATCGATGGATTTCAGACTGACTAGATCTATGCTTCAGATCGATCTCAATCTTTATCAGATCAGAGCAGTCAAGGATACATAAAGAATGGCTCCTCAGTCCGAATCATTAACGGCTATTTATTATAGCATTTAATGTTGTAATTAATGCTACAAAGGACCAAAGACTGAGGATTGCCATAAAAGGTAAGAAGACAAAGAAGAGCTTACCTGACAGTCGCCGAAAGTATGAACCAGAACGGCAAGTATCCTGAAGAAGAAGACTGTAGCCTACTCAGAGTTTAAGCAGCGTCAAAGTTGCACATTAAGGGAAATAATGTCGTTGGTACTTACAACTATAAAAGGATGCAACAAAAGGAATATAAGTAGGCTTGCTGATCAATTGAAAAACACACAAGAAAGCAAAACAGCACAAGCTTACAAGCTCAGAAGCTCTCGAGCTGAAATTATTCTTAAGCACGTTTACTTTGTAACATTTGATCATTTAGGATCACTGTGCGCATATTGTGTTTTCTGTGTTGAAAAATAGAAGTGAGAAACATATTGTAACTGTCAGACAAAGTGTGTCTGAGCAGATCGAGTGACTAGGAGTTTCGGATTGGTAGTGAGGTAAATCCAGTCTGAATCGGGTTTGTACAACAGGATTGTATAAATCAAAGTCTTCTAGTATAAACCTTCCTTAATTGGAAGAAGGGGAGACGTAGAAGGTTTACACCACCTTCGAACTTCCAGAAACATATCATGTGTATCGTATTTCTGCACTTGTTCTTTCATACTAGCCATCGAGCCGTTCTTACATATACAAGAACAGACCGTTCCGCACTTATACTTTCAGTGGTCTGTTCTGTACAAGAGTTGATTAAGAAACAGATTTCTTTCACTAATCCAAAAGAAATCACAAGGGATTAATTTTTAGAAGGAGTGTTCATTCACCCCCCCTCTAAACACTCCGGACCGATCCTAACAATATTGATTATGGGACTGGCATAATAGAAATGGTATTAGTTAATCTATGTGGCGATTAACTGGCTTTGGGAATTTGATGAGTTTGGTCATTTTGAGAACAGGGACAATACAGGGGATCCCGGATGATGATGATACCATCCATGGAGTATCATTTAAATTCATGGCATTTACATTCTGTAAATTATGAATTGTAGTATTTTGGTTGTTGGATTGGTGGTATTGGTATGCTCACCCCGTGTGGGGGCTGTCTCTGTTGGGGCAGGTGGTACAGGTGTAGCAGCAGCTTTGGAGTTGAGCTCGGGCTGTTGATTTGAAGTACTTCCAGGATCGAGGTACCAGAGCTGATTGAATAAGTACACAGATCCAGTGTTGAGATCGAACTGTGCTTGGGAGGTGCTTCAAGGATTGAAGTATCAGTCATGGTATCTGGTAGACTATCCTTATACATTAGATACACGCTCATTCATTGGGTGCTCTCATGTGAGTACATTTTACGTGTATATGGGATGTATAAATGGGCAATGGTTTCCTCTCTTTCATTTATTGTCTGCATGCAATTAAATGTGGAATTGCTAAATGAACTGAGAGTATGTTAGTGTATTATAAGGGTGCATGCTATGTAAGTGATCTTGGTTGGGGGATTTGAATATTATGTGGATCAAGTGCAAGAAATTTTCTGGGTCATATGGCGTCCCACTTGCATATGGCTTTTCCCCTATGGCAATATGATTGTATGTACTAATTGCATTGAGTTAATACACTAATCACGGGTTAAGGGCACGGGGGTCCTTACATTAGTGGTATCAGAGCAGTGGTTAGCTCTTTGGGGCTGTTGAAGGCCTGGAACATGCTGATAGGGATAGGTAGCACATATTTATGCATGATAGTAGTTAGTGTTGTGTGACACAACTATTTTGCTTATGTGCATTTGTGATACGTGATCATAGTGAAACGATTATGTGTCATGACATCTATAGAATCATAATATAACCTGTTGATTATGATTGTGAGTTATGACACAGGGACAACCAAATGGAGCATTTTGAAATGCATTGGGATACGGGAAGTACTTTGTACTCGTAGTTTATGCATTTACTCATTATAATCATATTGTGGTGAATATGGATTATCGTATGCTCATGGTTTGAGATTGTTCCTGTAGGAACACTATGACACGAAAGGCTAAGGCCAGGGTTGAAAGACACGAAACGGTAACCTGCATTTTATATACATCATGGATTATGCATTGTGGTTGCATG
The DNA here is from genome assembly GCA_907163345.1 of Haberlea rhodopensis. Lineage (NCBI taxonomy): Eukaryota > Viridiplantae > Streptophyta > Magnoliopsida > Lamiales > Gesneriaceae > Haberlea > Haberlea rhodopensis. The sequence continues at coordinate 621,452 of CAJQUN010000068.1, forward strand.
TGTACAATGGAGTGATGATTTTAATGCTCTGCCACCAAATGTTGAAGCGAGGGGTGGGAGTGCCGCATGTCGCATTTGAGCGAGGTGCATTAAAATACACTCATAATGATGTATGTTGGGATATGGAATATGCTTTGTGTTGCAGGTATAGATGGAATACTTGGTGAATATCCCATGAGTCATTGTTATGGATGAGTGATGATTTTAAATGCTTGCCGCTATTTGTTTGTTTTGTGCCGCTAAAATGTGAAGCGAGGGGTGGGAGCGCCGCATGTCACATTGAAGCGTGGTTATCATATGAGGCGAGGAAAGAATATTTGCCGCTAAAATGTGAAGCGAGGGGTGGGAGCGCCGCATGTCCATTTAAGCGAGGTTATTCTATGCCGCCTATATGTAAAGCGAGGGGTGGGAGTACCGCATGTTGCATTTAAGCGAGGGGCATTAAAAATACACTACCATAACAATGACTGGGGACCCGCTATTCTATTGGCGATGGTTTATGCCGCTTGGTATTCATAGCGATGGTTCATTCCGCTATTCTATTGGCGATGGTTTATGCCGCCGGGTATTCATAGCGATGGTTCATTTCGCTATTCTATTGGCGATGGTTTATGCCGCCGGGTATTCATAGCGATGGTTCATTCCGCTATTCTATTGGCGATGGTTCATGCCGCCGGGTGTTCATAGCGATGGTACATTCCGCTACATCTATGGCGATGGTTCATGCCGCCAGATATCTATAGCGATGTTTTTATGCCGATGACTCTATGTGAGGGATTATGCCACTGATTCTATAGCGACGGGTTATGCCGCTATGTACATGACGCTGGATTACGCCACCTACGAGCGATGGGTACTGATTGCGTACCACTGTTAGATGACGGAGACAGGTATGCCGCTATATTGTTAGCAATGAGGTATGGCGTATTACTGTTTACTTAGCATTATTGTGGATACCATGCGTTGACTACTTATGTTGTCATGTGTTTGACGATGAGACTATGGACGTCATGTATCTACCGTCACGAGTCGACGACGTTATTTCGAATGTCATATGTTGACAGGTACCGTCACGGGATGACGATGACATAGTGGATGCTCTATGTAGACGTGCAGCGTCGTTTTGATGATTAATACATTTATGTATATGTATTTGGTTACATAATTGGGTACCGTTGGCGAGCACATGGTAGTGTCTGGTTCACTAGTTGACGAGACCATTACGCCGAGCAGACTGCTCGATGGATTATTGGATGCAATGTACCGGTAAGTGTACCGCATCATGTTATAGAGGTATTTTTTTGTCGAGCAATGATACCCTTGGGTATGCTCGTTGAATTGGCTAGGGCCAAGTGATTGGTGGTAAGAGTAGTCATTGAGGAAACTACTCGCTTGTGTTGTGATGTAGGGTAGGCATGATTACACCCACCCTGAGGATGTGGGATAAGTCTTAACGGATTATGATTGCATCATAGTTGAGCAAGGACACCGGGTTGTCCATTGTGCTGGGTGTTTTAGAGATATGTTGGGCGATGACCCATTACTCTAATGATTTGTATGGTATGGCATACCGAGATGGAACATATGGCTTGTTGGTGGGCTTGATATGAGCCTATGGAGGCAGCGCTTTGCTAGCCAGATATCGTGGTAATGATATAGTGTGCTTGTTGGAGCCATTATACTGCACGTTGGAATCGAGTTTGGTGAATCGTATGATGATACGATGAAGACTTTTGGCAGGCTTTTGATTGTCCCTTTGTAGCATGATGTTTGAGGCATGTGACACCTCATGAGAATGTTTGTACGTCTTTGTTTTGAGGGACTTGTATTGGGACAACTCAATTTTGTTGGTAATGCCAACGTGAGTGTCGACAAGTCGTGGTTAGCTCTGGTTGAGCATCCTTGCATATGGAATGCAACTGGAGTCACGATTGGATTTGTGGGATATAGCTAGTGGGGTAACACTACTATACTGGTTTTATCTCTTGGAGAGACTTGGATTATACTGTCGTGGAGACAGCTAGTATTGGTTGAGGGTTGATTGTGAATCAACCGGGGTAAGCACTACTAGTGTTGGACTATGTGATGGCTTCATACTTCCAGTGAGACGTTCGAGGAGACATCTCCGGGACGATGCTCGAGTTTGTGGAGTACTATGGCAATAGTACAGGGCATCGTTAGTCGAGTATACATGGCGTATACGAGTTTCGATTTGATAATAGTGGCTTCGATGCACTATTCTGAACCAGTTGCGTATTTTGGCTCCGGGATCTATGTTGGTATGTATATATCCAGATTTCCGGACGGAGGTTCGAGATTGGAGGGTCATGGATTCATGACACTATCCTTGTGGGAAAGGCGGTGTTGATATGCCTGTCGATTGAATCTTTTAAGAGATTCGTTGTTTTGGTTTGTGTGGTGTTGATGTTGAAATCACACCCTTTGGTTTTGGTTTGTCAACCATCATTCTCCGTGAAGTGAGAATAATCGAGGTTTGGCAGTAGGTTTTGGGACTTTGGGGTATGCTTGGAGATACCCGAGTCCATTGCATTGTGTATGCAGGTTGTGTTGGTATATGGGCATGTATACCGTGTGTGTATACGAATGCCAACTCTATTTCGTTCCTTGTTGAACGTCGAGTTTGTATGCTTGGTTTGGTAAATCTCCGGTGTGAGATTGTGGAACCTCGAGATCGGCAATCTCGATGGCACGATGCATTCTGATGAATGATCGTGAGGGTTGTTTGACTTCCCCTGAGGAGGGATCGTCGTGTTTTGGAACCATAGTAATTCTTGTTGGATAATTCGATAACCTTCCTGTTTTAGGATTGATGGATCCAAGGATGAACGAGGGATGGCCAGGATTCGGATTTGTTTAGTGTCGTGGATTGACACGTATGGCAGGAATGCAATTGTTTGTCTTGCATGACCTCTGTGGAACTGGAGACTTTGTGGAGTCTCGATAGTGTGTTTTGGACCAAGATGGGATTTCTTGGAACACATGGTTGTAGACATCTGTAGTGATGTGTTTTGTGTGGATTAGTGACCGTGGGTTACCCGATCCGGGTTGCAAGTGGTGCAACTACTCCTTTGGAGGAGATGGACTGGGAAGCGAAAACCGGATTTTCTGTGAATATACTGTTGTATACTAGTGGTCCACATCATGACGATGCGTGTCAAGCATCGTGGGCAAGTGATGGATATCATGGAGTGATATCTATGTCAGAACCAAGGGAGATTTGGTTGATTTGCGGTCGTGGTGGACTGACTTCTAGGACGATTCACGTCGAGGTATGTTGTTATCTTTCGGGTTTATATTGGTTTTGGCGTCTGCTCTATTTTGGAGCTTGGTGCGAGATTGGTGTTCTCACAGTCGATAATTCGATTCTAATGCGGTCCAGAATCGGGGTTGTGACTTTGTTTTGTTTGTGTAGTCCTGGTGTTACGTGGAGTACACCGGTGCAATTTCGAGGACGAAATTTTATTAGTGGGGGATAATTGTGATGTCCGGGGATTAATGGTGTTAATCCCGGTGTGGTATTAATCCTTGATGGATTTTTAATTGTGGCAATTAGGAATTAATTACGGTTTTGCGTCTCCCGGGATTGTTAAATCGGGCATTTGGGATCGTTGGATCCAAAGGTGGAGATTGTATTCTCATTTTGGTGGAAAACCTATGAGTTGGGTTTTTTAGTGGGACTTGGAGTCCGGGGTGCTTTATGTTGGGGCCAGTGTGGGGATTTGATGTTGGAGAGAGAGTTTTTGAAAACAGATTATTTTTAATGAATCGTGATGTAATTGTGGGAGTATTGGTATTTTGGGGCATTTTTGCTATATATACCAGCTGGGCTCGGGATTCCGTCATTCGGAATCCATTTCTCTCCTCCTCCCCCTTTTTCACGCCAACCCCATTACCCCAAAACCCTTCCCTCCTTTCCCCTTCAATGGAAATCGTTGAGAACACGATTTAGGGGCCGGATTTCTTGAAGAAAAGCTGGTAATCTCTTTCTCCTCCCTTGTAGCTTTGATTTTATAGTAATTTTGTTGGTGTTGGGGTTGGCATTATTTTGGTTGGGTGTTGGAATTTTGGGTTGTTTAAGGTGTATTTTTGAAGGTTTATTATGTTTTTATGTTGTTCGCTGGATGGTAGGAGTGTTGGTGTGGTTTGGGATGAAAATTGTGTACAAAAATGGTGGATTTCGAAGTGCAGGACTCGGCGATCGATCGCCCGTTTTCGGCGATCGATCGCGAGCCAGCAGTAGGCTCCAGAAGCATTCGGCGATCGATCGGCACTTTTGGGCGATCGATCGGCGAGGCTGGCGATCGATCGCGCCAAATGTGGCGATGGATCGCCGAAGGATAAAATTTTTGGCTTCGGGCAGAATGATCTCGCGATCGATCGCGCCCTTGCGGCGATCGATCGCGAGATGCAAAATATGGTATTTTTGGATATTTTTGTGGAATTTTTGATATTGGACTATAATTGGCTTCTAATATTGATTTGTATGGTTGTGTAGAACCATCCCAGGTACCAACAACTTCAAGAAGATAAAGTTCTTCAACTTCTCCACTCTTGAAACTAAGGTACGTAGTGAGACGTACGGGCATCGGACGGTAAAATGTGTTCTTATGCTTTTGGCTACATATATATCGTGGACAAGTGTGGATTACGAAATGTGTTGATATATATTGAGATAATGGTGATGCATTATGATTGTGGACTCAGGTGTTATGTTTATATATGTGGTTAGAAATGCTTGATTGTTCCGGTGGTTGTTATATACGAGCGAGGGAGGTACTTGCCGCTGTCATATGAAGCGATGGTAATATGATATTTGCCGCTGTCATGTCGAAGCGATGTACATGCCGCTGTCATTGTCGAAGCGAGGGATATCATATGATGCTGATATATGTCGAAGCGAGGGGTCCTAAAATTCCGCTGTTGTAATAGGACCGAAACAGTCACATTTCTAGTGATTAATGTGGATTATTGTGGTTATAACTGGAACGTGGTATCAATCATTATATTGTGAACTAATGATTTGTGCATGAGTTTATGAAACAGGAACAACAATGAAAATGTGCTAATGTGGTAAATCAGGGAGCATACATACATACATACATATCTCATGCAATTAATTATGTTATTGTGCTTGGATTTTGTTGAATGGTGATGTATATGCTCATGGTAAGTTGTTCCTGTAGGTACACTTTTGGACTTGGAGGGCTATGGGCCGGGTTGAGGCAGTGAGCTACGAGGAGCATTACTGAATTAGGATACAGGAATTTTGGATAGTCTCTACTCCAGTAGTAGTGTAAATCTATAGTATTAACATTCATTATTGGGAATGTAATTAATTAACTTTGGAAGTTTATTTTTGGCCTGTATCCTGTTAGCTCAAGGCTACAACTGGAACCATATCTTTTAATACATATTGGCCCTATTTACATGTTTATTACACTGTTAAGGTAGAGAGGCCTTACATCGACGGTCCATCATCCCTCGTGTCTGGGCAACGTCGGCACACTCGTCGCTACGACATCTCTCAGCTCACTCCCTATGCCGAGCCATCGGCATGCACTTCATCCCCAGACACGCATCACAGATACCAACGAAAAAGATGAGGGTATCAACGAAGGAATCGGTAGGATCAACATGAAGTACTCAATGTCCATGCGTGTCAATGCATCATGCCAATATCATAATCTCATATGATGCAACTCAATATGTCCAACGTGAAAGTCATATATCGATGTATATTTATTGAAAATGACGTGTGTTAACAAAACATTTATTTTCATACATCGATATATCAACTATAAATGCTCATAATTCAAGTAAAATCACATAGCCAAGTAATTTCACCTAAGTCACGTAAGTTCAGCAAATCATGTATCAAATAATACTGATACATGTCGTATGTTACCGATCGCAACATACCTATTCTTTCTTTCTAAAGGATGAATATCGTCCTTGTAGCTCGTGGAGCTCTAATGCCATATGGTAATCTATAAAATCCATTCAATAGCATCATTCATCTATTTGCTAAACTCTTCTTTAATTCACAAAATAAGAAAATGAGGATATCTTATCATATTTTAGTTTGATTCCTCTAAAACATTTTTTTTTCATTAGCATATCATCCTTTTCATTACCTTAAGCAACCATTAAAGGCAAACCTTTCAAGTCAAATTTACACTTATAGCAAACGTCAGAGTTGCACTAGTCTATGGCTTACACATTTTCAGATTTCACCCTCATTTAAATACAGTTAACTAAAACTCAATTGAAGGGATCCAATAACAATTTCCTTACAATCCAATAAGTGATCTACAAAGCTAAACACAAACTAGCAAGGCCACAAGTGACAAAACTACAAGCTAAGCTGTATGGACAACATGCATGATCGACAACTCAATTTTCCCCAACAAAGTATCCAATTTAAATCAGTACCACAAAGGGAAGCAAGATGTAATAGTAGAAACCTACACAACTATCTAATTCAAGGTTTAAATAAGCCAAAACATGAATCGTTAGATATTTCCCCAATTTCGGCAGGAATCGATCCAAAATGTCAAGACAACTTGCAAAAACTGTAAAATTCCTGCAACATAAGATTGATCAAACTAAAACATGATTTAAGAACATTTTCTCCCACATGCATGAAATTCAAATCCTATACCCGCCAATACATTGACAAATGTAAGACTTCCATTATACCAAATCTCAATTATGTCAAACCACATTATTCTATCAAAAATAACTTCAAAAACCTCAAAATCAACTGATAAAAAGATTGGAAATTCGAACTCACAATTTCCCCAAAATTCATGAACATTAGCTGAACACTTCAGGCGATTTCCGGTGGCTCACGGCGGCGATGAGGGTAGACACCGGAGGGGAAACGTTGGTCATCGTGAGGGGAAGGGATTAGACATGCATAATCGAAACAATTTAAGATTAAAAAGGAGAAATCGAACTGAAATTCAAAGAACCCTAAAAATTCAAAATCGATACATTCAGGGCTAAATCGATGGGTTTCAGGAACTCTTACCATGAATTCTTGGTGTGGAAAGTTGCGCCTGAGAGTGAGGAACACGGTGGTAGGTCGGACTTGCCGGGAGGAGGTCGGACGGCGGCGGGCACAGGGCTTTAGCCGGAGGAGGTCGAACGCGAACAGAAACAGGGGAAGAGGATATCGGGTCCGAGTGTGAAGCGTGATATGTATGTGCATTTTCACATTTTTGTGAGTGAAAATGAGCTGAATATGTATTTTAATATGTTTATTTCCAGTCCAGTAATGTACATCGGAGTGTCGCCGGTATACTGATATAAAATTATACAGTCGATACTTGGGATTTATACCCCACTATTATACCACAAAATTAAAATCTTCATTTTAGTAATTTATTTCTAAAATATTAACAGAGTTTAATTTACCATTTCAAAAATATGTCATGCTCCGATTAAATTATCAGTTGACATTTATATTATCAATTTCACATCTAATTAATTAATTCCAAATTAATTATTAATAAATTCTCAAATTAAAATTAATTAATAGTAATAAATCTTGGGGCCTTACAGAACCCTTCGCCTCAAATTGACGAGCACAAGCTTCAAACCGATGCTCAAAAAATACGGAGGCGCGGTCAGACACAGTGTTGTTATACTCTCGGACTTCAGAAAGTTGGCTTTTCTCTTCAAACATATTTCCTCTACCCGAGCTTCAAAGGAATCTTTTTCTTGAGCATATTGCTCGAATTTCTTCAAGGTCGGCTGCTTTTCTCTCCAGCTCCTCGGACTTCTTCACTCTTCTTCAAGAGCCTTCTGGACCATTTCCTGAGCTTTCTTGTCATATTTGTTCTGCTCTTGGAGAATGGCCATATTCTTATGAAAATCCTCGTACATGTTTTGAAACTGGTCCCGCTCCTTGTGCCGAGCAGTGATATCCGCCCGGGTGGAGTGGAATCGGTTTAGGAGTTCGCCCGCCATCATAGGGGTCTGCGCAAGAATACATCAAAGTAAGGAGCAAGAACAAAAATACTTAAAAAAAATTCTGGGAAACGAATCTGACTTACCTTCACCAAATAAGTGGAGAAATCATTCACCACGTCGCTGAAAGCTAACTCCCGGAGAAGCTTTCTATATGGGCTGTTGGGAGAGAAGGAAATGATGGATCGAGAGGTTCTGCCTTTATGGGGTTAGGTTTTTCAGGAAAGGAACGTGAGTAGATTAGTCCCGGTGAGGGAAAGATTGCTGAGAGCAGAAGAATTGGTCGGTTGGGAAGAAGCTCGGGGTTCAAGAGGAGGAGTTGCAGTCATGGTTTTTATGGAGAGAGAGGTTATGGAGGAGGAACCTTGGCCTTTGGGTGGTGCCCTCTTACGAGGGTGGTGCCCTCTTATGAGGAAAGTAACCAAGGTTTCCCCTCGGGTTGATCGGTAATGTCTAGGAGGGGAAAGGGTCTCCACAACAGAATGCTGGATCCTTTGATCCCGATGCCTGCCCATAGGGGTGAGCAAAATGTCGGTTAAACCGAAATAACCGACAAAACCGATTTATTTCGGAAATTCGGTTCGGTTAATTCGGAATTCGGTTATTTTTTTTTCCTAATATCGGTTATGTCGGTTAATTCGGTTCGGTGTCGGTTATGAATTATAAAAAATCGGTTTAAACCGATTAAACCGAATTATCGATTTACATAATATTTATTTTTTTGTGGGTATTAAGAATTTTGTTGGATTGGGCCATTTTGTTAGACTTATTCTGGGCTCATTATATGTTTTAATAAAATTTATTTACCTAAATCAGAAATCATACTTGAGCTTCGCTGCGCATATCTGCTTTCCCAAAATCTAATTCCTAACCCTTCACAGAATCGCATCGCAGGCTCGCATCTTCATTTCACTTGGTAAATCGAGCGATTGCTTCTCTTCCTTTCCTACGCCTACGCGCTAAGTTGGATTCAGTTGAGTTTGAGTTGGACGGAGGTATGCTATTTTCTTTTCTTTTTGTTGTTCCTGTACTGTAATTTTTTCTCCGGAGCACTGTGATTATAGACTGCTAGGATAGTATATTTTCTATATTTTTTTCTTTTTGTAAGCTTCTTAGTAATTCAGTGGCAAATTTCTGGTCAGAACAGGAATTTTCTATACTTGTGTTACAATCATTTATGCAAGTACATGATACTGGTTGAGTAAGAAGTTATTCAATTATTTCACTTAAACCTGTTTTTTTATCTCCAGACTCCGTATTTGTCAAATTATTGAATTTATCATATTTATATCATAATTATATTTTTGACTCTCTGGAATGTTTACTGTTAATGATGGTTTGAAACTAGAACAGGTAGTCTGGAAAATGACAAGTGACAAGAGCGCTAATATTATGGTGTATTCCTATGCTTATTCCTTATACTTTTTAATTTGTGTGATGCTTTAGCATATCTATACTAATTATGAACAAATTGATTTCTTATGATCTTATCTGTAGATGGCAATGCAAGAAAATTTATCGAATATGGATGTTGATGGTAGTTGTTCCATACCACAACCTTCGACTGGGACGGAAGCATGCGCCGATTCTAAAGCTAAGCCAACTAAGCGAAAAGGAATGAAGCCAAGAAGTGAGGCATGGGAACATTTCACAAAATTTCTTAGTGACGACAAAGAAATTAAAGCCAAATGCAACTATTGTGAGAAGGATTTTTATTGTGATCCATACAAGAATGGAACAACTAGTTTGAGGTGTCACATGAACTCATGTAAAAATCACCCTCATGCGGTTGAAACAAATCAAGCACAATTAAGTTTACAACCATTTGCGAAAGGGAGTGAGGCTTGCTTGACTTCTTGGAAATTTGATCAAGAAGCATGTAGAAAAGCTTTAGCAAGAATGATTTTAGTTGATGAACTGCCATTCAAATTCGTAAAAGGAGAAGGGTTTAAATTATTTATGGCAATTGTATGTCCAAAGTTTCGAATTCCTTCAAGATGGACGGTTGCACGTGATATTACTGAATTATATAGAGTTGAAAGAGAGAATTTGAAAAGTATTTTAGGTACTACATCAATAAGAGTTTGTTTGACAACAGATACTTGGACTTCAATTCAAAAAATCAATTACATGTGTCTAACAGCCCACTTTATTGACAAAAATTAGACTTTACAAAAAAGGATCCTCAACTTTTGTCCAATTACAAGTCATAAAGGTGAAGCAATTAGTTTAGCCATTGAAAATTGCTTAAGGGGTTGGGGAATTGACAGAGTTTTCACTATTACTGTTGATAATGCGAGCTCAAATGATGTTGGCATCAGTAATTTTAGAAGAAAGATGTCTAATTTGGATTCTACAATTTTAAAAGGGGAACACATTCACATAAGATGTGTAGTGTAAGTAATCCAATGAGCATACAACGCAGCGGAATAAAATTTATATGGATTACTAAACACCGGATCTATACATAGGTTGTTCATATCGGATAAAGGAATAAAGGTCTCACCCTTGTAGCGTGTTTGAGCAGATTCCACGTCCAACGTCTCCTTCGAGTCACTAGCAAAACTTGTCAAGTTTTGCCTCCACGGTATCCACACGATCAAATCGGGTGAATGGATAGTTTAAGAACAAGTTGCTAGACAAGTTCTTAAACCGGAACAAGAAACACACTCGATTCTAAATCGAAAAGATGGCACAAACTCACCACAACTCACTTCGGCTATGAAGAAGCCGAGAGAGATTGGAGAGGAGGCGGCCGAACTTCTTTGTGTGTAGGTTGGAATGATATAAAGTATATCTTACAATTAATCATAACCTTGTATTTACATTATAAGATTTAATTAAGGTTTAAGGCTTTCTTAAAGCCTCATGGGCCCAAACCCATTATTTAATTAAATCTTTATAATCTTTTAATTAAGACTCTTCTTAATTAATTAATTCATCCAATGAATTTAATTTCCCCTCTCGATTTAATCTTTTGTGCGACCCGATAGGATCTTGTAATGTTGGCAGTGACATAAAATCTTATTTTACGTTACAAGCAAGGAGCGGTGTCTAGCAACACATCGAGGCTACCCAAATTACAAGAATGTCAATGACTCGACATAACCTTTAGAACTTGTGATAATATTAACCATGTAACTTAATCCATTTGTCCTTTGTGTTTAGATTGAACACGAGTCATGGAATAGTCATACTCGTATATTCAATCTTTATTTCTTGATCCCCAAGTAGAACTAGAATAAACGAATAAGCTCGATATCTCATATCGACTCATTCGAGCATGGCCATGCATTTTAGTTCTCACTTGATCAAGGGCCAAACACATCTCCTGTTATATAGGAGGGACAAATCATATCTCGATCAGTCAACATCCCTCTACATAATTCGTAGTGTATCCAATAGTCGCCTTTATAGTATACCCTGTTACGGGTAACGTTTGACAATATCAAGATACATAACTCCTTATGTTGGGATCTTTGATGATCACAAGTCGTAAGGATTACATACATTATTATCACTATGAGAATTGCATATGACGATCATATAACTATCCATGTTGCATTCTCATGGTGGGTCTGTCCAGTACATCGTTCTCTAACATGTACCCATGTATTGATTTGATATCTCATATCAATGAACAATTCATCAATCAATACATACTAGTCTCTATGTATTATCATTATCCTTATTCATGATAATACTTGACTAGGGACAATGTTTAAGAATAATACAATATTATTCTAAGGACATTAACATATATATTTATTCACATTGCACAGTTAAAAGAATAATATATAATAATGAATTGACATTCATAAAATCATATTACATTGTATGTCATAAACAATCATCTAATGATATGTCTTATGGCATATCCCAACAAATCTCCCACTTGCACTAAGACCACTCAGACATATACCTAATGCCTAGAGATCTAGTATGACGATCATGCTTCTGCTGTGACAGTGGCTTCGTCAATGGGTCAGATACATTATCATCTGTTGGTACTTTGCATATTTTAACATCTCCCCTTTCAACGATTTCTCGAATGAAATGAAAACGCCGAAGTATGTGCTTGGATCTTTGGTGAGATCTAGGTTCCTTAGCTAATGTGATCGCTCCATTGTTGTCACAATAGAGTTCTATCGGATCTTTAATGCTAGGCACCACTCCAAGTTCAGAAATGAACTTCCTAATCCAAACAGCTTCCTTTGCTGCATCCGAGGCAGCAATATACTCAGCTTCCGTTGTAGAATCGGCTACTGTTTCTTGCTTTGAACTCTTCCAGCTCACAGCACCTCAATTTAGGCAATACACATATCCAGATTGCGATCGAAAATCATCTTTGTCAGTTTGGAAGCTTGCATCAGTGTAACCAATTACATTGAGCTCTTCCTCACCACCATAAATCAAGAATGTATCCTTAGTTCTTCTCAAGTACTTCAGGATATTCTTGACAGCAATCCAGTGACCTTCACCTGGATCAACTTGATATCTGCTCGTCATGCTCAAAGCATATGATACATGGGGATGAGTACATATCATGGCATACATGATAGATCCAATAGCTGATGCATATGGGATCTTACTCATGCGTTGTCTCTCATCTGGTGTTGAGGACATTGTTCCTTCGAGAGATATATATCATGTGTCATAGGCACGAATCCTTTCTTTGATTCTTGCATGCTAAACCTTTTAAGCACTTTGTCTATGTATGTATTTTGACTTAGGCCAAGAAGCCTTCTTGATCTATCTCTATAGATCTTGATTCCTAATACATAGGTGGTTTCTCCAAAGTCTTTCATCGAAAAGCAGTTCCCTAGCCAAATCTTTACAGATTGTAAGGCAGGGATATCATTTCCAATGAGAAGTATGTCATCTACATACAACACTAGGAAACTGATTACGCTCCCACTGACCTTCTTGTAGACACAAGGTTCATCTACGTTTTTGATAAAACCAAACTCTTTGATTGCATCATCAAAACGAAGATTCCAACTCCGAGAAGCTTGCTTCAATCCATAAATGGATCGTTGTAGCTTGCATATCTTTCCAGCATCCTTTGGATCGACAAAACCCTCGGGCTGTGTCATGTACACATCCTCGAGCAGATTTCCATTAAGGAAAGCTGTTTTGACATCCATCTGCCAGATTTCATAATCATGAAATGCAGCTATTGTAAGTAAGATCCTTATGGATTTAACCATGGCCACTGGTGAAAAGGTTTCATCATAGTCAATACCATGAATTTGTTTGAATCCTTTTGCAACCAGCCGACCTTTATAGATTTGTACATTACCATCCATATCGGTCTTTTTCTTGAAAATCCATTTGCACCCAATGGGTCGTACCCCTTCAGGTGGATCAACCAAAGTCCATACTTGGTTTGCATACATGGATTCCATCTCAGATTTCATGGCCTTTTGCCATTTCTCAGAATCAGTGCCCATTATAGCTTGTTGATAAGATGACGGCTCATCCTCATCAATAAGTAGTAAGTCACCTTGTTGAGTCACAAGAAATCCATATCTCTGTGGCTCCCGGTGTTCTCTTACAGACCTACGCTGGGCTTGTGTCTCTTGAGCAGGTACTTCTTCCACAACAGCTTGCGGTGCCTGCTCTGTTTCCATCTCAATCTCAGGTTCAGTGTTTTCTTGTGGTTGAACTTCACTAAGTTCAATTTTTCTCCCACTGGTTTTTCTAGAAATAAATTCTCTTTCAAGAAATACACCAGTCCGAGCAACAACTACTTTGTTCTCGGTGGGATAATAGAAATAGTATCCTTTCGTTTCCTTAGGATACCCCACAAATAAACACTTATCAGATTTGGGTCCAAGTTTGTTAGTGGCGTGACGTCTAACGAAAGCCTCACAACCCCAAATCTTCATAAAAGACATACTAGGACGCTTCCCAGTCCATATCTCATATGGTGTCTTTTCCACTGATTTAGATGGAACACGGTTCAGTAAGAAAATCGTTGTTTCTAGAGCGTGTCCCCAAAACGATATCGGAAGATCTGCATGACTCATCATTGATCTAACCATGTCTAATAAGGTTCGATTTCTCCTCTCGGATACACCATTCCATTGTGGAGTATACGGAGGAGTGAGTTGTGGGACTATCCCACACTCCTTTAGATAGTCATGAAACTATTGGCTTAAGTATTCACCTCCTCGATCTGATCGAAGGATTTTGATACTTTTGCCAAGTTGGTTTTGTACTTCATTCTTGAAATCTTTGAACTTTTCAAAGGTTTCATGCTTATGCTTCATTAGGTACACATACCCATATCTACTGAGGTCATCAGTAAATGTAACGAAGTATTGAAAACCACCTCTAGCTTGTGTACTTATTGGTCCACATACATCACTATGTATTAGTCCCAATAAAACATTTGCCCTTTCAACATGTCCCTTGAAAGGGGCTTTAGTCATCTTGCCCATTAAACAAGATTCGCATGTTTCATATGATTCAAAATCAAATGAATCTAATACTCCATCCTTATGAAGTTTAGATATGTGGTTCTCGTTTATGTGGCCCAAGAGACAATGCCAGAGATAAGTCGGATTACAATCATTATTTTTAATCCTTTTAGTATTTATGTTATAGACAGATATATCAAGATTTAATAAATAAGGACAATTCACCATTTGTGCACTAGCATAAAACATATCATTTAAATAAATGGAACAACAGTTGTCCTTTATAATAAATGAGAATCCATACTTGTCCAAACAAGAAATAGAAATAATGTTTTTGGTAATTGAAGGCACAAAATAACAATCTTTTAAAATCAACGATAAACCAGAAGGCAACGATAAATGATAATCCCCTATAGCTAATGCAGCAACTCTTGCTCCATTTCCAACTCGGAGATCAACTTCGCCTTTCGCCAACAATCTACTCTTTTTGAGGTCCTGCACATTTACACAAATGTGAGATCCACATCCAGTATCTAATACCCATGATGAAGAAGTAGATAAATTGACTTCTATAACAAAAATACCTGAAGTGGAAGTCACACTTCCTTTCTTTAGATCCTCCAGATATACTTTGCAGTTTCTTTTCCAATGGCCGGCCTCACCGCAATGGAAACAGTTCCCTTCCTTCGCTATCCCTCCCTTTGGTTTCAGTGCAGATGACTTTGGCTTAGATTTAACAAAAACCTTCTTGTTTTTCTTGAAGTTCTTAGATTTAGTCTTTCCTTTGCTCTTATTCACAATAAGAACATTTGTTGGTTTAGACTTCTTGCTATTTGCTTCAAAAGTTCTAAGCATGCCAAGTAACTGTGGTAGTGTCTTCTCAATTTCAATCATATTGTAATTTAAGACAAAATGACTGAAGCTTTCAGGCAACGATTGCAAGATCACGTCAGTGGCCAACTCTTGGTCCAAAGGAAAACCCAGTTTCTTTAGATTCTCAATATACCCAATCATCTTGAGTACATGAGTACCAACCAGACTTCCTTCTACCATTCTACACTGGAATAATGCCTTTGAGACGTCATACCTCTCTTGTCTTGCTTGTTGTTGGTACAGTTGCTTAAGATGCTCGATCATATCAAACGCCTCCATTTCCTCATGTTGCTTCTGAAGCACAGAGTTCATGGTGGCAAGCATAAGGCACCCAACATCAAGTGCGTCACTTTGATGCTTCTTGTAAGCATCTTTTTCGGCTCTTGTAGCCGTTAGGGGAGGTTCCTCAGCAGGTAAGGGTTCCTCTAGGACATATTGTTTCTTTTCTTGTTTGAGGACTATCCTCAAGTTCCTATGCCAGTCTAGGAAATTTGTCCCATTTAATTTGTCCTTCTCAAGGAACGATCGCAGTGATAAAGTGCTTGTTACGTTGTTAGTTGCCATGGATATCTACAATATAAATATGCAAAATAAGTTTATGATTTAATCATTTAACATGGTCTTATATTAAATGATACTCCCACTATTTTGTTAAAAAAATATCAACCCTCGAAACCTTTAGTGGGCCAAGATCCATATTTCGCCTAATCTTGAGTTAGTGGCTAATCGCCCAAGACTCGGTTATTTAGGTAGACAACACTTTGTCAATTACATCACATGTAATTCTTGGATAGTTGAACGAACAACACTTTGTTCAATTCATCAAAAGAATTATAATCCAACCCATGCCCTAAGTTCCCAATCCTATTGAGATAACTTAGTTAAGTCGTACCCAATTTAAAGTATAACGGATATCACTTTTATCCTTTCGCGCCTTACTAAGATTGCCACGGTGCTTTGCTTTGGCAAACCCACACATGTACAATCGAAGTTTTTGACGAGTACTTTTAATTTTGGAAGGCATCTAAAACTTAATATTTTAGAGGGATTTATTGATCTCATGATTAGTTTGATAATTTAAAATATGTCCACTACATATAGCTGTATACATATCTACATATATGTGTAATACAATTATCAATCTAAAGCACAAGATAAATCATGCATCAACATACATAATTAAACGTGACATGGTTATAGCCCCTACTAACGATGTTCTCAAGCCAATGAGAAAATCCTAAGAGTCAACCTAAGGTAACTTCACAAGCACCTTCCTTTGGCTCCAATTTGTGAATGGCCTCCTCATCCTGGCACGATGCTCCATCTTCATTGATCACCATCAACAATTAAACTATACTATTTACAAGATATAGAATTCCTCGATTCACATTCGAGGGGAACATAGGGGAGGGATAACATTTAGAATAAAATAGAGAAGGCATGACACGCAGGTCGTATTATAAATTACAAACATTCACAAATCCTATCTAATAGGTCAAAGGGCAATAACCACGCACCATGCTCAAACAACACATAAAGCATGCATTAACTTTTATTTAATTAAATTCTAAACATTTTAAATTTAATTCTAATTAAAACTGTAAAATAATTTTTGGAAAAAATTATCGTACGCTCGGGACATCACATGCCACGAACCAAAGCGACTAAGCCACGAACCACCATGGTTCGAACCACAAAAGCGCACGGCTGGACCAATTATGGGCCTAGGGTTCGAAACCCTAGCCCATGGTCGAACCAAGCTCGAGCGGCGGCGGCGCTAGGGTTCCAAACCCTAGCCGCCACGCACCACCTTGGGTTTTCATCGAGCCATCTTGTTCGAAATGCCGGAATTTGTTAGCCACGAGTCACGGTCAGGCCATGCACAGGGTTGGCTCAACCATCTCGAGCCAAGGGTTCGAAAACCCTAGCTCTCATGTGGTGAAGCCACTAATCCATGCATGCGAGAACCATTATCGAGCCAAAGAGTTCAAAACTCATCCATGTCTCGAAACCTCCATGCATGAACATGAGCCACAACGACTAGGCCATCTCGAGCATAGGAGTCCGAAACCCCTAGCCCTCACGTGGCTAAGCCGTGGGTCAAAAGCATGGTGGTGGCCGAAACATTGCCCAATAAATTTGATTATTCGCCAATTATATCAAATATAATTTTACGATGATTTTCACAAACTAAATATTAATATATCATATATGTTCATACAATTTTAAATAGCATGCAATATTAATTCTAATATGATTAAACTATTTAACCACATAAATCCGATATGAGCCTTGTACACGGCTCTGATACCACTGTAAGTAATCCTTAGAGCATACAACGCAGCGGAACAAAATTTTGGATTACTAGAATAGTGGATCTATACATAGGATTTCATATCGGATAAAGGATATACGAAGGTCTCACCCTTGTAGCGTGTTTGAGCAAATTCCACGGTGCACCACGTCCAACGATCCCGAGTCACGAGCAACACTTCCAAGGTCTTGCCTCAACGGTATCCACACGATCAAATCGGGAAGGGATGTTCAAGAACAAGTTACTAGATGTTGGCATCAGTAATTTTAGAAGAAAGATGTCTAATTGGGATTCTACAATTTTAAAAGGGGAACACATTCACATAAGATGTGTAGTGTAAGTAATCCAATGAGCATACAACGCAGCGGAATAAAATTTATATGGATTACTAAACACCGGATCTATACATAGGTTGTTCATATCGGATAAAGGAATAAAGGTCTCACCCTTGTAGCGTGTTTGAGCAGATTCCACGTCCAACGTCTCCTTCGAGTCACTAGCAAACTTGTCAAGTTTTGCCTCCACGGTATCCACACGATCAAATCGGGTGAAGGGATAGTTTAAGAACAAGTTGCTAGACAAGTTCTTAAACCGGAACAAGAAACACACTCGATTCTAAATCGAAAAGATGGCACAAACTCACCGCAACTCACTTCGGCTATGAAGAAGCCGAGAGAGATTGGAGAGGAGGCGGCCGAACTTCTTTGTGTGTAGGTTGGAATGATATAAAGTATATCTTACAATTAATCATAACCTTGTATTTATATTATAAGATTTAATTAAGGTTTAAGGCTTTCTTAAAGCCTCATGGGCCCAAACCCATGATTTAATTAAATCTTTATAATCTTTTAATTAAGACTCTTCTTAATTAATTAATTCATCCAATGAATTTAATTTCCCCTCTCGATTTAATCTTTTGTGCGACCCGATAGGATCTTGTAATGTTGGCAGTGACATAAAATCTTACTTTACGTTACAAGCAATGAGCGGTGTCTAGCAACACATCGAGGCTACCCAAATTACAAGAATGTCAATGACTCGACATAACCTTTAGAACTTGTGATAATATTAACCATGTAACTTAATCCATTTGTCCTTTGTGTTTAGATTGAACACGAGTCATGGAATAGTCATACTCGTATATTCAATCTTTATTTCTTGATCCCCAAGTAGAACTAGAATAAACGAATAAGCTCGATATCTCATTTCGACTCATTCGAGCATGGCCATGCATTTTAGTTCTCACTTGATCAAGGGCCAAACACATCTCCTGTTATATAGGAGGGACAAATCCTATCTCGATCAGTCAACATCCCTCTACATAATTCGTAGTGTATCCAATAGTCGCCTTTATAGTATACCCTGTTACGGGTAGCGTTTGACAATATCAAGATACATAACTCCTTATGTTGGGATCTCTGATGATCACAAGTCGTAAGGATTACATACATTATTATCACTATGAGAATTGCATATGACGATCATATAACTATCCATGTTGCATTCTCATGGTGGGTCTGTCCAGTACATCGTTCTCTAACATGTACCCATGAATTGATTTGATATCTCATATCAATGAACAATTCATCAATCAATACATACTAGTCTCTATGTATTATCATTATCCTGATTCATGATAATACTTGACTAGGGATAATGTTTAAGAATAATACAATATTATTCTAAGGACATTAACATATTATTTATTCACATTGCACAGTTAAAAGAATAATATATAATAATGAATTGCCATTCATAAAATCATATTACATTGTATGTCATAAACAATCATCTAATGATATGTCTTAGGGCATATCCCAACATGTAGCTCATATTATCAATTTAATTGTTGTTGATGGCTTAAAAGAGGTAAATGAATCTGTGATGAGAATGAGAGATGCAGTGAAACATGTTAAGCAATCCCCCTCAAGATTGAGCAAGTTCAAAGAATGTGTTCAAATTGAAAAAATTGAAAACAAGAATTCCTTATGTTTGGATGTATCAACAAGATGGAATTCCACTTTTTTTATGTTGAATGTAGCTCAAAAATTTGAAAGAGCTTTTGATCGGTTTGATGAACAAGATCCATGTTTTAAATTGGATCTTCAATTTAAAAAATGGGACGAGGTTTTGAATGACGATGGGGAGGTGATACTTGGCGCAGACGGTAAGCCTAAAAAAGAATTGAAGACTTTTGATGGGAGGCCATCAAGTACCGATTGGAATAATGTTAGACTTTTCACATCTTTATTGCAAGTTTTTTATGAGCTAACATTGAAAGTTTCTGGTTCGTTGTATGTTACATCCAATACTTTTGCACATGAGATCAGTTCTATTCATACTATACTGAAGGAGTGGCAGGAAAGTGATGATTTTGATGTTTATTCAATGGGGATAAGAATGCAAAAGAAATTTGATAAGTATTGGGGGGATCCTGAAAAGATGAATAAGTTGCTTTACATTGCGGTGGTTCTTGATCCAAGACATAAATTGGATTTTGTGGAATTCATGTTGGTTGAATTGTTTGGAGATGAAAATGGTGCGAGAGTAGGAAAGACAATCAAGGAGACTTCTTGCTTTGTACAAGGATTATAAGGAGAAGATGGAGCCTAATACCTCAAAAGTGTTGTCTACTCACGAATCATGTGATATTGAGCCAAAAAATTTGAGTCAAACAGATTTGAGAAGACAATCAATCCTTGCAAAGTACAAGAGACAAAAGGCACAAAATTTTGGTGATTGTAACATATCAGAGCTGGACAAGTATCTCAATGAGATTGTTGAGGAGTATTTTGATTCATTCAATATTTTGGGATGGTGGAAGCAAAATTGTCACAGATTTCCCTTACTCGCTCAAATTGCTCGTGATGTGTTGGCAATTCCAATATCAACAGTTGCTTCTGAATCTACTTTCAGTACTAGTGGTCGAGTTCTTTATTGTTTTAGGAGTTCATTGACTCCTATGATTGTAGAAAGCCTTTTGTACGCAAGATTGGCTTCGTTCATGCCCAATACCAATCAATGTTGAAGAGATTTTAGAAGATGTTGAGAATCTTGAAACTGGTAAGTTTTTGTTATAAGGATAAGTAGTTAGTTTTTTCATTACCATTGAAATATTAAATTATTTTACGTAATTTTTTTTAGATTTTGCAAAATTTGTATTGGACTGTTCTTCTTCAACAACGAGGGATAATTGATCTACATTGGTAGCAATGGTATGTTAACATATTTTATCTGGCCTAGATGTACTAAACCTTGTTTGCTAAAGGTCCTGAACCAATATTATTTCCATAGACTTGTATAGTTTCCTGAATCTTTTCTTCTTGTTGTTTAATCTTGTTTGCTAAAGGTCCTGAACCAATCTTTTTCATTTGCATATACTTGTATGAGTTTTATGCAGAAGACATGGAGATGGCTGAAAAAGTGCACTGGCTAGTAAAGATGGAGATTCCAAAGATTAATATGATTAGCAATTTTGAAGCTGGAGTGAAATGCCTTCAAAACCCACCACTTCTCTTTTCTTTTCGTTTCCTGGTGTTGAAAATGGCTTTGCAGTGTACAGTTTATGGAAATGGGGTGCTTTGATTTTTGCGATTTTTGCAAATGGCTTTGTAGGAGAATTAGCTCATTTTAAATACATATGGTGTTTATTAGCTTTGTGGTTTTTTGGTTGTCTATTCTAGATATTGATATTTTTGGTGCTGACTTTGTGTTTTTTGCCCCAATACTTGATTTTTTTTAGTCTGTCTTGCCTTGTTTTATTCCTTGGAGATGATTGGAAGTTCTGGGCTTCTGATTCAAGATGAGACGTTGATAGAAGACTTGGAAGGTAATTAAATACAATTGGTAACGAAATTCGGTTTATTCGGTCATACACATAACCGATAACCGGTTTAAACCGATTAAAATATCGGTTAATTCGGTTACCGACCGAATTAACCGATATTTTAATCGGTTCGGTTAATTCGGTTTTAGCGCACTAATCGGTCGGTTCGGTTGTATAAAAAATAGTTCGGTTATTTCGATTTTGGTCTATTCGGTTCGGTCGGTAACCGAATAGACCGAATGCTCACCCTTACCTACCCCAAGCTTGGCTCTTCGTGGACTTACCCTTCAGGTTGGCCAACATCCTTGATCTGTTCATTTTCTCCTCTGCAAAAAGGAACAACAAGGTTAGCCCGAGCAATAGTTACTATATGCAAAAAGAAGAAGGCACTCTAGTCACTCGCCGAGGAGCATGCGTAGTGGTGTGCCCTTCGGGCTCAGCAACAAGTACAGCAGTCCGTCGTCAATAAGCTCTGCCAGGATGTAACACTGGTCGCCGAGTTTCCGACGTACGGACATAATACGGTTCTTTCTCGAGGAGACCCTTGATGGATTTGGCCCTCGGGAGACTTTCCATCCAAAGCATGGGACAGTCCCAAGGCTGAGACGGACAAGCAATAATGTAAAATTTCTTTCACTCCTATTGAAGAGAGGTAGTTCTTAAGGAAATCCACCCCTGTCTGGGAAGTGAAATAAAAAAGACTCACTTTCTTTTTATTTAATTGGATGAAACAGTTAAACAACTCAGGAGTGGGGGTGAAACCCAAATAAGAAAGAACAATAAAAAAAGCCAGCCAACATCCTATAGCTGTTGGGGAACAATTGGCTGAGCAAAATAGCAAAATAATTCGCAACAACAAGAAAGAAGGCAGGAATGTGAAAATGCAAGCCCCCTCGAAGTTGGTCTATATAGAAAGGAAAATAACCATCGGGAGGTAAATGTGGGCATGATCCCGAAGAGAGAGTAATAAGGGAGGTGCGTTCAGGGATCTCCCATTTCTCTCGGATGCGAGAGAGGTGTTGGCTGGTACGAATCCTCGACTTGAAGATTTCATACCAAGGACCTTGGTCACAACCAAGCCATGTTCTACACCATCTTGTTCGTTCTCCCGTAGAATAGGCGAAGAACCGGAAGAACTCAAAGTTTCCTCGCTATCTGATGTGGTAGGTAGAGTAGGGAGGTTTGAAGACTTTTCCCCCATAAAAGTTCCATTTTCGTTGACTGCTCTCAAGGAGGAGGAGTCTGACGAGAAAGACATACTGATTAATCGGGTGCTGGAAATTCTGAAAGAACGAAGAAGTGATCGCTCGTCTGATGCTAGCTCGGAAGCAGAATGAAGCAAGTGGGTAAAATGAAGGGGGATGATGGAGTATTTATAGACGGGATCACTTGAACAGTCATTCAACCTGCACCGTCCAAATTACGGGTGCTTATCAGGTCGGGTCAATCCGGACCCGGCAAGGTTCTAAACTGGAATTGGGCTAACCAGTTCCAACACACTCCGGCATTGGTAAAAAACAAGTTCGGAGTAGTTTCGTGTCTTGAAACCGGTAGCAGCATCGATTCCGGTGCTACCAGACCGATTCTGATTCCGGAACCGAAATCGGTAATTTTTGAAAAATAAATAAATAAAAATTCTAAGCAAGTCAACGGCTATAAAGTCGTTGCCATTTGTTTACGTTTGGAAACGGCTATTTAACCATTGCCAAACGTTCCTTTTTTTATTTTTATTTTATTTCTTTTTTATAAAAAAACTATAGATAGGTGTGTTGTGATTTGTAAATCCACACAATTCATTATTTCAAAGTTGTATACTTCTATCTCATATTTTTCTCTCCATTGTGCTACTTATATAATAATGACATCTAGCAGCGCTGGTCGTAGCAGGGTCGCAGCCGGGGTCTCGTCTTGGGTCATCTATCACTTAGTTCATCGTCGGCAATGAATTCTCCTGTGCCAATTCCTGGTTTAAAGGAAAGTTATGATTTTTTTGCTGACCTCAATGGCTCATCTATGAACGTCGAAATGCAAGAACCTGAACAACCTATCGAACCTCCTGGTGCCCAACAGAGACAACATGTGGAGTCATCTGGAGCCACTACAACTGCGAGTAGGCAACCAACTCGTGTCAAAAGAAGTAAGATTTGGGATCACTTTGAACTCGCTCAAAAAGAAGGTACTACTGAATATGTTGCAATTTGTAAATTATGTAAGATATAATATTCATATAAAGAAGGTGGTTCTAATGGAGGCAACGGAACATTTAAAAACACTTAGTAAAAAACATAATTTTGATGAGACAACTTTGCAACCATTAGGTAGATAAGCAACACAATCACAAATTAGTGCTATCACTGTCACGAATTATATTTTAACTGCTGAAATTAACCGTAGGTCACTTGTTATATTTTTTATTAGGTGTGAACTACATTTATACAAGCAGAACATGTTGATTGGTTTCGTATATACAACTCATGTTTAAACATATTTCTAGGCACACACTAAAAAGAAATTATATTGACGTATTTGTTGAATATATAAATACATTGATTGAACATTTTTCTAGTTTGCCTTGTAGGGTTAGCTTAACAACCAATATTTGGACAAATGTAAAATCGGATTCATATATTGTTGTCGCTTGCCATTGGATTGATGATAATTGGTGTATGCAAAAATAGATTTTATCTTTAGATGAGTTAGATTGTGCACATACTGGTTATGTAATTGCTAAATATATATTCTGTTAGGATCGGTCCGGAGTGTTTAGAGGGGGGGTGAATGAACACTCCTTGTAAAATTTAATCCCTTGTGATTTCTTTCGGATTAGTGAAAGAAATCTGTTTCTTAATCAACTTTTGTACAGAACAAACCACTGAAAGTATAAGTGCGGAACGGTCTGTTCTTGTATATGTAAGAACGGCTCGATGGCTAGTATGAAAGAACAAGTGCAGAAAGATAATACACAGGATATGTTTCTGGAAGTTCGAAGGTGGTGTAATCCTTCTACGTCTCCCCTTCTTCCAATTAAGGAAGGTTTATACTAGAAGACTTTGATTTATACAATCCTGTTGTACAAACCCGATTCAGGCTGGATTTACCTCACTACCAGTCTGAAACTCCTAGTCACTCGATCTGCTCAGACACACTTTGTCTGACAGTTACAATATGTTTATCACTTTTATTTTTCAACACAGAAAACACAAGATGCGCACAGTGATCCTAAATGATCAAATGTTACAGAGTAAACGTGCTTAAGAATAATTTCAGCTCGAGAGCTTCTGAGCTTGTAAGCTTGTGCTGTTTTGCTTTCTTGTGCGTTTTTCAATTGATCAGCGAGAGTCCTCTATATTCCTTTTCTTGCATCCTTTTATAGTTGTAAGTACCAACGACATTATTTCCCTTAATGTGCAACTTTGACTCTGCTTGAGCTCTGAGTAGGCTACAGTCTTCTTCTTCAGGATACTTGCCGTTCTGGTTCATACTTTCGGCGACTGTCAGGTAAGCTCTTCTTTGTCTTCTTACCTTTTATGGCAATCTTCAGTCTTTGGTCCTTTGTAGCATTAATTACGACATTAAATGCTACAATAAATAGCCGTTAATGATTTGGACTGAGGAGCCATTCTTTATGTATCCTTGACTGCTCTGATCTGATAGAGATTGAGATCGATCTGAAGCATCGATTTAGTCAGTCTGAAATCCATCGATCCGGTCTGATATGCTTTGTCATCTTATCAGCTTGATCTGTTTTGGGCGATCGATCTGGTCAGTCTGATTTCACTCGATCCGGTCTGAAATGTTTTGTCATCTTTAAAATCTCATCGATAAGGTCCGGAACTAACAAATTCCCCCTTTTTGATGATGACAAAACCTAGCTTCTAAGTCTGTTTAACTAGTCTGATAAGAACTCTGAAGCGAAAACTTTCGGATCGATGACTTCCTCTTTGTTCAAAATAAATGAACATTATTAAGTTGGATCGATTAAGCCTTTATTAAAGTTCAAAATAAATGAACAAGGACTTAATAAAGAAAGATTTTTATTGATAAAAAATCTCGCATACAATCAGTCTAAAAATTTAATCAACGAGACTGCTATCTTCTTGAAGTTTGAGGCGGCTTGAAGTCTTTCTTCTTTTCCCCCTTTTTGTCAGCAGCAATCTCTTGAAGAAAATCAACAACTTGTGCGAGCTGCGCGCTGATAGCGTCAAGACGAACGTCTTGAGCGCGGAGGGAATTGGCAACAGATGCTCGGACTTCAGTGGCCAGCTCGATCTGCTCTTTTCTCAGGCTGTTCTTATAAGTGGCTTGCTGAGAAAACAGATCATTCAGTCCTCGCTGAAGGCTGCTTATACTGGCTGTCATCTTCTCTTTGAATGAATCAAAGTCCAAAGCTGTAAGCCTCTGACCTTGATGAACTTCTAGAACACGTTGAGAGAGTGACATGCAGTTGTCAGAGAAATGCTGGAGAGTCCGTGCCAGTGATGGAGGTGCATCAGATAGCCGGCTGGGAGAGTGATCTGATGATGACAGTGCAGGATCATCTTCTTCAGCAATCGGCATAATGGAAGATATGGCAGCCTGATGACTTTCGGATCGGATCAGGGTGACCAAATCCGAAGAAAATTCTTGAATGAAGGTCAGATCTTCATCTGATTGTCCCGGAGGAGTGCTGGGACTGAGAGGCTCCTCAATCTGTAAAGCTGCAACAACTGTAGACACCACTAAATCCGGATCAACGAAGTCTGGTGCGTCAATTGTTGCAAGAGCTGCGGTTGGACTGATTTGTGCACGGGAGGCTGATGACCCCAAAGGAATAGATGTTGTTGGAGAGTCCAACAACACATTCAATGGTTCATCATCTGTAGCAGACGAAGCATTAGGCAATGGCTGCTCCGCTGTCTGATCTGCTGGCTGATCTGGTACTAGCTCTGCAGTCTGAGCTGCTGCGTGATCTGCAGTCTGATCTGCGGCTGGTTCTGCAGGTTGCGCTGCTGGCTGATCTTCAGTCTGGTCTGCTGCCCCAGAGGGAATAACCTCAACGAAAGGTTCTGCCAGAGTTTTGCTTGCAGAAGGATGATCCGGGCTGGTTGCTGGAGTGGATACACTGATCTTCTGTCGTTGAAAACGGACAGCTAAGTGAAGAGCATGAGCATCCATCTCTAATTGAGCAATAACAGCCCCATCATCTCTGGCAGTTGGAGCATTCGGATCGAAGTTCTCTTTCTTAGCAGCTAGGAGCAGATTGGCCAGTCTGAATCTTTGAATTGCCGTAAATAGCTCTTTGCGCTGCACGGCAAGCCGAACATCATCGGTCTCTGTTCCTTTCAGAACTTCCTCTTCCATCTTCTTCAGTCTGCTCAACTTTCCAAAGAACATCTCAATGTGGTTGATAGTCCGGTACTGGACGTATTCATCAAAGACCACAATGAGTCCCTTCACCTTCTCATCAACATCCTCCATAGCAATGTCGATGGCTGTCTGCGCTGCAGATTTGGGTTTAGAGGAGAGGGGTTTGGAGAGAATGGCTTTTCCCTTGCCGGTGGAGGAAGGGGACTTGATCCCTGATTGGGTATAATCTCCCAACTCAGTGATAACTATCCCTTTGACCACGGGAATGGCAGAGGGAAGTCTAACGGTGACTTTGGGTGCAGGGGTTGAAGTGGTTGAAATTTGTTTTGAAGGTTGGGGTGCAGGGCTGGCTTTAGTTGATGGCAAAATGGGTAGGGGTAGAGTTTTGATTGGTTTGGTAATCTGGGTTCTGGGCTTCTTGGGAAGTGGCTTGGTTGGTGGCGAGGGAGCAGACTGAGTTTCTTCAGAATCAGTCTGGATGGTCAGCTTTCGCTTGACCCGAGGTTTGCGCGCAACAGCATGTTCTTCGCCCTTCTCAATCTTGACTGCAGCCAGAGTGGCAGGAGTAGGTGGAGCACTCTTGGACTTCAGCAGTGCGAGTGATGCGTGTGAAACGTACCGCAAGTGTACGGTGTCAAGTTTTAGTATAGGAATTTGAAAGTACGGATGTCGAACCCACAGGGATTGAAAATTAAGTTACACCAAGTACTGTAATTAGAATACTCTCGACTTTATTTAGACAATCGATAGCAATATTATTATATTAATCTACCAAATAAAATAGAAGATTAACAAGATGGTAATTTAAGTGGAGAAAATCAATGAGAACGGATTCTAGAGGTTCGACTTCACTCAACTATCCACTATGTCGTGTGCTTTCCTAGTTTACTAGCCGAGAATTCTTACTTGTTTCTACTCCCCCTCCCGGGTGTTAAGCAGAAGTAATTATCTAACATTAATCTTGATATCCCTATCTAAGATTAATTATCAAACAATTGTAAAAGCGCAGTAATTCCTTTGACGACTTCTATGGAGTTATAGGCCTTCCGAACAATATAACTACCACGATATGAATTCCTTCTTTCCTATTCACAACCCCCTCTCCCGAGTGATAGATCACGAATATGGAATCATTCAATCCATGGCCAGTAGATTAAAAGCATTAAGAACAGGAAAACATAAATAAACCATATGAAAAACCAATGACATAATTTCAAGTCAAGATCCGTCTAACGCTAGAATAATAAATTAGTTCATGAATACATTAAATAAACACATAGACATGTCTTTAATCATCATAAACATAAAGGAAGAGATAATCAAACGAATTGGATGATGGCCCTCCGTCCCCGGTAGTCGCCGTCGTCTTCTCCGTGGTCAAAATCTCTACCCTTCGTTGTAAGCACGCCGCCTCGAATGATCTCTCCCCTTTCACAATTCACACGGTCGTGTGCTTCTCCTCTATTGTTCTGAATCGTGTACTGCTCTTCGTGAATTGTTCTCTTCCTGTACGTCCTCCTATTTTCTCCTTCAATCTCTCGCTGCTCTTTGTTCGTAAATCAATCCCCTTTATGTACGTGATTTTCCCTTCTTATCCTCTCTAATTCTGCACGTAAATCTTCTTTCCTTTTAAAATCTGAATGTATCTTCTTCCTTTAATATATCATCACCAAATCTCCAATCCAATCTCCTCTTTTCATTCCTTCCTTCTCGTGTATATATATTATATTATAATATAATATAATATAATATAATATAATCTTGCCATTTGACATGTCCCGGTACATGATTATTTCAACTCTTGAGACCCAATTTAATTCTTGTCACATTTATGCATTTCTCATCATCTTTTAGTGATAAAATGCTTAATTCCTTGGATTCCTGCAAAACAACACAGAACAAGACCAAAAGTGTAATTCTGATCGAAAACTAACACTAAACCATGCAAAATAAGAGGAAATATAAGTGTATAAAATACACTTATCAAACCCCCTAAACTTAAACTTTTGCTAGTCCCGAGCAAAATAGAAATGGAAAAAGACTAAGAAATAAAAGAGAAAAAGAAAACACACTACTAACGCAAGTCATGAAATGTTATAATTGCAAATTGGCCTCGAAGATCAATTGTCTAAAAATTTTAAGTCAAGTATGCATATCACTTCTACTCAAGAGTTCTCAAGTGTGTGTGTGTGTTACCACTTCCATTTAACCATTAACTCAAAGCAATCTTTACTCACACAAATCAATAGGACTTTGCAAGGTGTATTGGTTCATTTGCATTGTTCATAAAAAGGAGTATAACCTTGACAAACAGTGAACAATGCATCAAATCAAAGTAATGAGATGTGCGTGTGTGAATGTCAAAACCATATGCATTACAAGTGTTTCTCGAGTGTCCATAAGCTTATTATTCGTACCTTCTCCACTAGTATATTAGACAAATGTGGCTCGGTCAATAGGTCTTAATAGGCTTGTAATGTAAGGCCTTGGCTCATGGCTACAATAAAAAGATAGGAATTTCAAAACAAGTGAGTAAGTCATATTAACCATGTTGCGCACTCTCATCTCAATTTCGATTCCTTCTATTGATGATTCATCAATTTTTTTTTCCTTTTCAATTCACCCTCCTTTCTCATCCGCCTCATTATTTTCTCATTCTTTCCATCACTTATTTTCTTCACCTCTTCAACAATTTTTTTTATGCATTCATTCCCTTTTTTCTTTATTTCTCTCCTTCAATTTTGTTTTCCAATAAGAACATGAGAGATATTTGAAATTTTAAAGTGCAATAGGGGCTTACTTACTTGAGGGTAGGAAATAGTGTATAAGCTTTCAACAAGGTGGTCGATGTGGGATTTTGAAATGATGCCGAATGGGGGTTATTATGTGCCTAAGCACATGCCATTCGATTTTCAATAAGCTCAAAAGGGTAACTAGGGATAAAATGATGTCATTTGGTGGCTTCAAAGGCTCAAACGAATCAAAAATTGCCTAAATCATTCCTAAGCCACATAGCATCCGTATTTCGCCTCAAAGGGTACTAAAGCAAGTTCTAGACTACTCTCAATTCACAAATAACTTATATGATTTGACCAATGTGCTCAAATGGTATCTCAAAAGCAAGTTGATATAAGAAACAAATTTGAATGAGATTATAAAATATATTGCAACAATTCAATCCTCATTCTTTTATGTTTAAGCTCAAAGGGGCTACTATGGCAAATTTATATCAATGAATAAAGGCCCAAAATATTATCAAGAATCGCCTATATCATATTTGTGTTCATTCAAATCAACATTGATTAATCAAATGGTCATGGTCTCTAGTGCATGAATGTGAGAAACTCAAGAGCAAAGTGAACAAAAAATTTAAAATTTTCACAAATAAGCTCAATTCTTCATCATCGGCCTTTACAATTACTTCAATTCACGACTTATGACACAGAAAGAAAAAAAAGAAAAAGACTAAAAAAAAAACACAAAACAAAACACACATAGGAATCCAGGAAACAAAACATCTTCAATGTTTAAACACCCCCCCAAACTTAAAATCGTGCATTGTCCTCAATGTACCATACAACCTATAAAATAAGGGACAACACACCTACCTGCGACGACGATCGTCAGTAATCGTCGCCCATCTCATGCTCATGGGTATGGTGAGAAGATGATGATAGGGACCTCCGCATCAGTATAGACCCAACCCTTAGATGAAGAATTTTCGATTTGGTTGGCTAAGCTAGACCACTTTGATGCAACCCCCCTAAACTTGCTTCCTTGCACCAATAGACTCCAAAAACCTGCAATTAATCGATAAAAATATGGACTTTAGAGGTGGGATAGCATAATTAAGAGAGATTGAGGAGAAAAAATCGAAATTGAAAAATTTAGGGGAAGAGGCGTAAAAATACGCGAGGCGTAATTACGCCGCTGGAGAGGCGTAATTACGCCTCGCCTACGACTTTGAAATTTTTTTTTAAAAAAAGGTAGGCGTAACTACTCCGAAAACAGGCGTAGTTACGCCTACGCTACGGCATTTTAAAATTTTCTGAAATTTGACAGGCGTAATTACGCCACAAAGGGGCGTAGTTACGCCTGTCCTACGGCATCTCAATTTTTTTTTTTTTTTATATAAAATAAAAATAAAATAAGGATACAGGATTCGGGTTGCCTCCCGAAAAGCGCTTTGTTTAAAGTCGTCAGCCAGACTTTGCGAAGCAACCATCAAATAGCGGCTTCCGCCCATAGTAAATATCATATGACACTACATGTGGGTCTTGGTTGTGTATGCCCTCAAGCTTGGCAAGATAGTGGCAGTTAACGCTCGTCGCTCCAACAACGTCCTTCGAAAATTGATAAGCATGGGAGAAAGATTCTAAACTTGGCTTCATCTCGTGGAGATCATAATATGGTGAAGTTGGCATCGATGGGAAGAACGGATCCACATATGGCATATAGGACATCACCATCGATGAGTGCTCCTCACTATTTTCAAAAATATGCTCATCTTCCAACGTCACGCTAGGCTCATCTTGACACGGGAATTCATCAGATAACTCTTCCACAGTAGGCTCAACCACTTGAAAATGCTCATATTCCCTTGAATCTTCCGCATGAGTAGGATCACTCTCCCAAACTTGGTTGGTTGGGTTCACTTCGGTGTTGCTAGGAAATGATCCTCTTTGTTGGTTGTTCATGGCATTAGCAAGCTGCCCAATTTGCACCTCAAGAGACTTCATTGTAGCACCCATGTTGTTCATGTGACCCTCAATCGTATCAAACCTCGACTCATTCTTATCAAGCCTCAATGTCGAACTTTGAACAAAAGTATTCACCAAATCTTCAAGTGAAGGTTTACCTTCATTCTTTTGTGGAGCATATCTAGGCTCATCTTGACACGGGAATTCATCAGATAAATGAGGGTAATGATTCTCTGGTGGATATTGGTGACTCCAACCCAGCATTGAAGGATCAAAGTGCCACTGATAGTCGAAATTCGCCATATGGTTAAACAGGTGCACCCTGTCATCATCTCTAAAATATATGGGACTACCAGCTGCCAAAGCTCCATTAAATACCCATTCTTGTGTGTCTGCATCCAATCCACTGTAGAAAGATTGAAGAGGAGCGTAGTTTGAAAAGTCGTGGTTGAATCTGTCCCAAGCTGCATAGAATGGTTCATACGGTTGTTGGGCAAAGCTTGTGGAAACTTGCTGATGAAACATCTCCAAGACCTCACAAGAAAAACATCAAAAAAATAAAATTAAAACAAAAAATAAAATTCTAAATTAAAATCAACACTACTTGGTAACAGTATCAGTAAACAAAATTATATCAATCCTCGGCAACGGCGCCAAAAACTTGATGCGTGTGAAACGTACCGCAAGTGTACGGTGTCAAGTTTTAGTATAGGAATTTGAAAGTACGGATGTCGAACCCACAGGGATTGAAAATTAAGTTACACCAAGTACTGTAATTAGAATAGTCTCGTTTTATTTAGACAATCGATAGCAATATTATTATATTAATCTACCAAATAAAATAGAAGATTAACAAGATGGTAATTTAAGTGGAGAAAATCAATGAGAACGGATTATAGAGGTTCGACTTCACTCAACTATCCACTATGTCGTGTGCTTTCCTAGTTTACTAGCCGAGAATTCTTACTTGTTTCTACTCCCCCTCCCGGGTGTTAAGCAGAAGTAATTATGTAACATTAATCTTGATATCCCTATCTAAGATTAATTATCAAACAATTGTAAAAGCGCAGTAATTCCTTTGACGACTTCTATGGAGTTATAGGCCTTCCGAACAATATAACTACCACGATACGAATTCCTTCTTTCCTATTCACAACCCCCTCTCCCGAGTGATAGATCACGAATATGGAATCATTCAATCCATGGCCAGTAGATTAAAAGCATTAAGAACAGGAAAACATAAATAAACCATATGAAAAACCAATGACATAATTTCAAGTCAAGATCCGTCTAACGCTAGAATAATAAATTAGTTCATGAATACATTAAATAAACACATAGACATGTCTTTAATCATCATAAACATAAAGGAAGAGATAATCAAACGAATTGGATGATGGCCCTCCGTCCCCGGTAGTCGCCGTCGTCTTCTCCGTGGTCAAAATCTCTACCCTTCGTTGTAAGCACGCCGCCTCGAATGATCTCTCCCCTTTCACAATTCACACGGTCGTGTGCTTCTCCTCTATTGTTCTGAATCGTGTACTGCTCTTCGTGAATTGTTCTCTTCCTGTACGTCCTCCTATTTTCTCCTTCAATCTCTCGCTGCTCTTTGTTCGTAAATCAATCCCCTTTATGTACGTGATTTTCACTTCTTATCCTCTCTAATTCTGCACGTAAATCTTCTTTCCTTTTAAAATCTGAATGTATCTTCTTCCTTTAATATATCATCACCAAATCTCCAATCCAATCTCCTCTTTTCTTTCCTTCCTTCTCGTGTATATATATTATATTATAATATAATATAATATAATATAATATAATCTTGCCATTTGACATGTCCCGGTACATGATTATTTCAACTCTTGAGACCCAATTTAATTCTTGTCACATTTATGCATTTCTCATCATCTTTTAGTGATAAAATGCTTAATTCCTTGGATTCCTGCAAAACAACACAGAACAAGACCAAAAGTGTAATTCTGATCGAAAACTAACACTAAACCATGCAAAATAAGAGGAAATATAAGTGTATAAAATACACTTATCAGCGAGCCCTTTGGAGTTTAGAATCTTGAAGGGACTGAGAGCGGACTTCTTTCCCAGCTCGATGTCTAAGGACTCCAGTAGCTTGCTGAGAGGAACAGCAAAGCATACGGCCTGTTTTGATGCAATCACCGTTTCCATCAGAACTCCAAAAAGAATCACGGACCAGTTCATCTTCTGTCCGGATACTATAGCCGCCATAGCCCTGAACTTCTCTGCGGTTACAGCGTCAAAACTTCCTGCTTTGCCCAGAAGAGGTTTGCCAACGATTTCGCACAGCACCTGAAAATGAAAGAGCATTTCCTTCTTCTTAAACGAGGGTTGCAGGCGGTGGCCAAAAATAGAGATCTTCCCTTGAAGAGCTGAGAGTGACGCTTGAGGAATCTGTCCAAATTCTGTCAGTCCGGAATTGGGGAGGCCAAAGGTTTTGGCCAGCGTCATCGGCGAGATCTCAAATGATTTGCCCTTGACAGTAGTGGTTATTGATGTCTTCTGGGAGACGGCATTGGCGAATAGTTCGCAGATTTCTGATTCATAAACAACTGTGCCGCACTCCAGAAAGTTTCTCAGACCAGATGATTCCAAAGCTCGGAAGATGGACACCATCTCTGCATCTTCTGCCCTGTAAATATCATTAAACTCAACGGAGAGAGAGTTGTGAGTAATGGTAGCCATTGGAATGAAGGTAAAAGAGTGCGAAGATTTAGGAGAGTGAAAGAATAAGAAAACAGATAGCGGTAAATTGTAAAAAGTGAAAGAAGATGAAATGTTCAGCCCGCTAAATAGGAGAGAAGACATGTGTCTTTATCTCGATGACTGATAAAAAGAAATTCAAAATAAATGGTCAGGATAACAGATAGATAAGGCGGTTAAAATGCGATCAGTCCGGGCTGTTTCTGTACAAAAGATGTATTGACCAGACAGATCATGGGATAACATCAGATTGACATGGATCGGTCTGAAAGTTCGGACCGGTCTGTGTCTTTCTGAACATTGTATTATCGATCTGTGGCAACAAAAATCTTTAAGTGCGAAAGTAAGAAAACATCTAAACTATTAAGATAAGTCAATTAAACCAAGAATTTGACGGAAATAATTAAACTTAGCCTCTGGGAGCGGTTTGGTGAAGATGTCTGCTGCTTGCTGCTCTGTTGAGATGTGCTCGATCCGAATTTCCTTTTTGCCAACATGATCTCGAATAAAATGATGGCGTATATCAATGTGCTTTGTTCGAGAGTGCAAAACTGGATTATACGGTATAGCGATTGCACTTGTGTTGTCGCAAAATATCGGAGAGTCAACAGCTTGGATGCCATAGTCTTTGAGCTGGTGTTGAATCCAGAGCATTTGAGCGCAACAGCTTCCAGCGGCTAGATACTCTGCTTCAGCTGTAGATGTGGCAATCGATGTCTGCTTTTTACTGAACCAAGAGATCAATCTTTCACCTAGAAATTGACATGTTCCACTGGTGCTTTTACGATCAATCTTACACCCAGCGTAGTCTGCGTCGGAATATCCGATCAAGCTGAAGTTTGAATCTTTGGAGTACCAAAGACCAACGTTCTGAGATCCTTTTAAGTATTTCAGAATACGCTTGGCAGCAATAAAATGTGATTGCTTTGGTTCTGACTGAAATCTGGCGCACATACAGACTGAGAACATAATATCAGGCCGGCTCGCTGTAAGATACAATAGCGATCCGATTAGTCCTCTATACATGGTTACTTCAACTGCCGTTCCCCCTTCATCTTTGTCTAACTTGATTGTTGGACTCATTGGAGTTGATGCAGTTGAGCATGTTTCCATTCCAAATCTCTTGAGGAGCTCTTTGGTATACTTGGTCTGATTGATAAAAATACCATTGTTGAGCTGTTTTACTTGGAGACCCAAAAAGAATGAAAGTTCTCCCATCATGCTCATCTCAAACTGTCCCTGCATTAACTTAGAAAATTTCTCGCACAATTTGGGGTTAGTTGACCCAAAGATTATGTCATCAACGTAAATCTGAACTAATAGGGTATGTTCCCCCTTAATAAATTTAAAGAGAGTTTTATCTACTGAGCCGATCTGAAAATCATGGTTCAGCAGAAATTGAGATAGAGTGTCATACCAGGCTCTTGGAGCTTGTTTCAGACCATACACTGCTTTATTCAGTAGATACACATGATTGGGATACAAATGGTTCTGAAATCCAGGTGGTTGCTCAATGTAGACTTCTTCCTGAAGCTTTCCATTAAGAAAAGCGCTCTTGACGTCCATCTGATATACTTTGAAGTCTTTAAAGGCAGCATATGCAAGAAAGATTCGGATGGCTTCAAGTCTGGCGACTGGTGCAAATGATTCATCGAAGTCGATTCCTTCTTCTTGTCTGAATCCTTGTGCCACCAGTCTGGCTTTGTTTCTAACCACAGTTCTATCTGCGTCCAGCTTATTTCTGAAAACCCATCTGGTTCCAATAACAGGCAGATCGCTTGGTCTGGGGGTTAGACTCCAAACTTGATTTTGTTCGAATTGATTTAGCTCTTCTTGCATGGCCTTAATCCAGTTGAAATCAGTTAGAGCTTCATCGATCTTCTTAGGTTCCAGAGTTGAGATGAAAGCAGCATGTGTGAATTCATCCATCATCTGTCCTGTGGTTCTGATCGGTGCAGAGGGACTACCAATTACTAGATTAGGTGGATGCTTCTTAGTCCATCGATAGCTTGACTCTGGATTGTCTGGTCCGGTCGGATGAGTAGTAGCAGCATGATCAGCATCTGCTTTGATATTTGAGTGAAGAACATCCGGATCAGCTCGATCTGAAGAAGCTTCAATGCCTTGATCCGGTCTGTCTGGTACTTCTGGTACTGGTGGATTATATCTTGACCTGTTAGCTACAATCTCATCATCACTGTTAGCTTCGAGATGGATATTTTCCATCTGATTTTGAATTGATTCTTTGTTGCCCTCAACACATAAAGATTCATCAAAAACTACATGAACATATTCTTCTACAGTTAAGGTACGATTATTGAAAATTCTATAAGCTTTACTAGTTGATGAATATCCCAAGAATATTCCATTATCTGACTTAGCTTCAAATGCTGTAAGATGATTCTTACCATTGTTATGAACGAAGCATTTGCAGCCAAAAATATGAAAGTGAGAAATAGATGGTCTGTTACCAGTCCATATTTCATATGGGGTAAGGTTCAGCTTCTTGTTGATCATAGACCGATTTTGAGTGTAGCAAGCAGTGTTTACAGCTTCTGCCCAGAACTTTTGCGAAATACCAGAATCAGCAGGCATTGTTCTTGCTGCTTCCTTGAGCGTTCTGTTTCTTCGTTCTGCAACTCCATTCTGTTGAGGAGTTCGAGCGGCTGAAAACTCATGCTTGATTCCATGATCTTCTAGAAAGGATTCAAGATTCTGATTTGAAAACTCAGTGCCTTTGTCACTACGAATCCTGTCTATGCTGGATGATTTCTCGTTCTGAGTGCGTTTCAGCAGCTTGATCAACTTCGGACCGGTCTGATCTTTACTGCTCAAAAATATAGTACATGTAAAGCGTGAGTAATCATCAATAACAACAAGAGTATACCGCATTCCCCCTAAACTTGTTATTGGTATAGGACCAATCAAGTCCATATGCAATAATTCTAAACAGCGGGAGGAGGATTTGACATTCTTGTTTTTGAAGGATGATCTGATCTGTTTGCCCATTTGGCAAGCTTCGCAGATCTTATCCTTAGCAAAATCGATCTTGGGCAGACCGATAACTAAATCATGTTTACACAGGCTGGAAATAGTCTTAAAGTTTATATGATTCAAGCGCTTATGCCACAGCCAATGTTTATTATCATTGTTAGCGATGAAGCAAGTAGGATTATCAGGTTGAGCATGATTCCAGTTATTCTTATATGTATTTCCATTCCTGATTCCTACAAGCATGGTTATACCGTCTGATGATTTAACAGTGCAAGTGTGTTTGTGAAATTCTACAGCATAACCATTTAACTTATACTAATCAGATTATAGCACAGATTTTCAACTAACAGCACATCATTGATAATAATGTTACCATGGACAATCTTACCCTTGCCCACGGTCTTACCCTTTGAGTTATC
This sequence comes from Haberlea rhodopensis, assembly GCA_907163345.1. Lineage (NCBI taxonomy): Eukaryota > Viridiplantae > Streptophyta > Magnoliopsida > Lamiales > Gesneriaceae > Haberlea > Haberlea rhodopensis. The sequence goes on from CAJQUN010000068.1 coordinate 659,080, forward strand.
TCCGAAGATGATCTTGGGTCCAGTACATTCTGTGACTTCAGACAGCAGCTCGATGTTTCCAGTCATGTGACGAGAACACCCACTGTCCAAATACCAGTCTGATGCGAGTTTCTTCGGTACCTGTCATCAAATATAATTATTGTTGGTACCCAATCCTATTTGGGTCCAGAACGGATTAGCCCTTTGGGAATCCACACCTGTATCAGCTTCAATGGCTTGTGTGTGTAAGGTGTGCTGTGTGCTGGTCTGTTTCGATGTTGTGTGTGATAATGTGTGCGCTGTGGAATCCTTTGATTCTCATAAGGTAGTCTATATCTTCGTTGAATCGGTTTCGAATTGTAGTAATTGTATTGTCTTCCTTGCCTTAGATCTTGCACCTTTGGATTTGGTCTGATAGACGCAAATCTTGCTGGTGCCTTTTCTTTGGCTTGGTCAACATAACCAATCCCTTTTCTCAGATTTTGATTCACGTAAGAGACTCCTGTTTGAATCTTAGGTGCTTCAGTCTCATATACTATGCTGGATTTAACAAATGTCATTTGTTTGGCTTGGTTCTTTACCAGCGACAGCTCAGATTCATCTTTGGTGCATTCTTTGGTGTCAAAGTCTATGCCGGTGAAATCACCGACGTTTCTTTGAACCTCTTGTAATTCTTCCAAAGATGTTCTGGATTTTGTCCATGTTTTGAATATATGAGAAAGCTTAGCATTTTGTGTGCTAATTCTCTTATTTTCTTCATGGAGCTGATCATAGGAGATTTTCAGCTTATTCAGCTCGATCTTTAGATTATTGCACTCACCCTGCTCAGAGCAGCTTGGTTTATTGTGCTCATCTATTTGATTACTAGCTTTAGCTTTATTTTTCTCAAATGATTCAGCTAAGATCCTATAATCATTAGCCATGTCTTGCAGTGCGGACATGAGCTCTTCTCGTGTAAATTCATTTGAGTCAAGATCATATACCTCGTCTGTCTGACTCATCTCTTCGTCTGCCATAAGACATTGAATATCTTCTTCGCTTTCGCTGGAAGAATATTCAGAGCTTTCCGAGTCTGAATATGTCTGAGCCCATTTGCTGTTTCCCTCTTCAGCTACTAGGACTTTTTGGGATTTTCCATGATTCTTGCGGTCTTTGTAGTGCTTCTTCTTCCTATCATCACGATGCTTCTCTTTCCGTTCTTCTTTCTTCGGTCTGGTGCAATCTGCAATAAAATGTCCGGTCTTACCACAATTGTAGCAAGCCTGATCTTTAACAGCATCAACTTTTCTTGATTTATAATGATGAGAGGGTTTGAAGTTTCTCTTATTCTTAGACATGAATTTACCGAATTTCTTGATAAATAATGACATAGCATCATTACTTATCTGTTCAGCGGATCGGTCTGATGTTGAGGCGATCTGGTCTGGAATGGCTGCCAGGGCCTTGTTTGGTTGAGAGATGAATGGCTCTGCTTCACCTCTGCTTATCAGTTCAAACTCATAGGCCTTAAGATCTGCAAACAGATCATGGAGTTCAACCTTGTTAAGATCTTTTGATTCCCTCATGGCAATGGTCTTAACATCCCATTCCTTTGGCAGAGCTCTCATAACTTTCAGAGCGATCTCTCTGTTAGAATATTCCTTCCCCAGACCATTCAGTTCATTTATGATGCCAGTGACTCTTTCATCAAACTCATTTAGAGTTTCTCCACTCTTCATCTTTATGCTCTCAAATCTTTGAAGAGCAACAGTCAGCTTGTTTTCTTTGGTCTGGTCGTTGCCTTCACATAGCTGTGCTATCTTCTCCCAAATTTCTTTGGCAGTAGAGCACATTTTGATTTTGCTGAACATGTTCTTGTCCAATGTCTTGAACAAGATGTCTTTGGCTACATTATCGAGATTTTCTTTCTTTCTTTCCTCATTCGTCCAGAGGGATCTGTCCTTTTCTACCATTTGTGGTTCACCATCAGTAATGGCGACTGCTGTATTGACTTACAGAATCTTCATTGGTCCATCAGTGATGACGAACCACATATCGTCATCCTGAGCTGCCAGATGAGCTTGCATTCTGATTCTCCAGTCATCATAGTCTTCTTTTGAGAACATAGGAATTTTGTTGAAAGATGCCATCAGCTCAAGTGTCTTTGTGCTGATTAAGATGAGCTGATACCACTTGTTAGGATCGGTCCGGAGTGTTTAGAGGGGGGTGAATGAACACTCCTTGTAAAATTTAATCCCTTGTGATTTCTTTCGGATTAGTGAAAGAAATCTGTTTCTTAATCAACTTTTGTACAGAACAAACCACTGAAAGTATAAGTGCGGAACGGTCTGTTCTTGTATATGTAAGAACGGCTCGATGGCTAGTATGAAAGAACAAGTGCAGAAAGATAATACACAGGATATGTTTCTGGAAGTTCGAAGGTGGTGTAATCCTTCTACGTCTCCCCTTCTTCCAATTAAGGAAGGTTTATACTAGAAGACTTTGATTTATACAATCCTATTGTACAAACCCGATTCAGGCTGGATTTACCTCACTACCAGTCTGAAACTCCTAGTCACTCGATCTGCTCAGAGACACTTTGTCTGACAGTTACAATATGTTTCTCACTTTTATTTTTCAACACAGAAAACACAAGATGCGCACAGTGATCCTAAATGATCAAATGTTACAAAGTAAACGTGCGTAAGAATAATTTCAGCTCGAGAGCTTCTGAGCTTGTAAGCTTGTGCTGTTTTGCTTTCTTGTGCGTTTTTCAATTGATCAGCGAGAGTCCTCTATATTCCTTTTGTTGCATCCTTTTATAGTTGTAAGTACCAACGACATTATTTTCCTTAATGTGCAACTTTGACTCTGCTTGAGCTCTGAGTAGGCTACAGTCTTCTTCTTCAGGATACTTGCCGTTCTGGTTCATACTTTCGGCGACTGTCAGGTAAGCTCTTCTTTGTCTTCTTACCTTTTTATGGCAATCTTCAGTCTTTGGTCCTTTGTAGCATTAATTACGACATTAAATGCTACAATAAATAGCCGTTAATGATTCGGACTGAGGAGCCATTCTTTATGTATCCTTGACTGCTCTGATCTGATAGAGATTGAGATCGATCTGAAGCATCGATTTAGTCAGTCTGAAATCCATCGATCCGGTCTGATATGCTTTGTCATCTTATCAGCTTGATCTGTTTTGGGCGATCGATCTGGTCAGTCTGATTTCACTCGATCCGGTCTGAAATGTTTTGTCATCTTTAAAATCTCATCGATAAGGTCCGGAACTAACATATTCAATACATGTAGACATTATGGAATTTAGGATAAGATATTTTCAATCACATTAGACAACGATGTGAATAACAACGCTGCGATGCGTGATTTAAAGATCAATATGAAACCAATGCTTGATGGTGTTTTTTTCACGTTAGATGTGCATGTCATGTTATTAATTTGGCTGTGAAAGTTGATTATGAGGACAATCACTCAGCATGTATTGATAAAATGAAATATTGCGCTAAATGGTTACGCACGAGCCGTGTTAAGCACGATTGGAAACAATTATGTATATCTAATGGTTTGCAGCATCTTCTTTTTCCATCACCAATAGAAACTATGTGGAATTCGTTGTACAATTTGTTGAATGCTATGTTACCTTATAAAGATATTTTAATTCCATTTTATAATTCATATCAAATGCCTGATACTGATGATAGTATTTTTTGACTAACGATGATTGTGAATTTGTTGAAAATTGTGTATCATTGTTAGGTACTTTTAAAGAAGCGACGGAACGATTCTCCGGTGTTACTTATCCAACTTTTGTTTATTTTCTTTCCTTTAGTATTAACATGTTTGATAAGTTTATAGAATTTAGAGATTATGATGAATTGCATACTTTTGTTAGTGCAATGGAAAAGAAATTTATAAAATATTGAGAACAAATCTCACACGTACCCTGCATCGCAACATTGCTAGATCCTAATCAATGTTTAGCTTCATTTGAGATATTTTTTGAATATTATGCTAGATTTTTGGGGAAGGTTGTTGACAATCAAAAGACGTCTACAATGCAATCTCTCCAAAATATGTTTCAATTGTATTATAATCAACAGGCAAGTGAATCATCGCAACAAAGAGATGTTGAAGAAAAACCCCAAGCTCAATTAAGGTGGGGGCATCAATTTGCTTAGGATGCTGGGCAGGAAAAAACTTAAGGAAAAATGACATTCTACTAGCACGTCGACTGAGTTGTACATCTTACAATGGTGGAAGGCAAATGCAGAACAATTCGATATCTTAGCCAAAATGACTAGAGACGTGTATGCGGTACAAGCTTCAAGCGTCGCTTCTGAATCGGCATTCTCAACATTTGGCCGAATTATTGGAGAATACAGAAGTAGTCTATCTGCTGATTCGTTATACATGCTCACATTACTTTAATATTGGTTTGAAGCAGAATGTAAGAATAGAAGAGATGGGGTGGTTGATGAATCGTAAATCATTATGACGAGCAAGAAGAAGATAACGTCATAACAATACTTATCAATTATGAAGAGTGCTAAAAACTAATATTTTTTATTTAGATTTTCAATTGTCATAAGTATATAATTATTTGTATGCATTTATATTATGAAATGAAGATGAAATATATTGAATTTGTGATGAATATTGTGGAAACATTTACAACATCAAAAAAATAAAAATTCAAAAATTTTAAAGAGTGTTCGAAAAGCAAAAAATAAAATTCAAAAAAAAATTTAAAACATAACGAACCAGATCGGATCGATCTGGAACCGGTTGGAACCAGAACCATATCCGATCCGGTTCCTTAACGGATCGGATCGGTTGCGTGCTTAACGGATCCGGAACCGGCCAGTTTCGGACCGGACCGATCGGATCCGTTAAGCACCCCTAGTCCAAAATAAATCGAATGAATGGTCATAGATGAGCATCGAGAAACCAAATGTCACGTGGCGTTTTGAAAACATTGGGTGGGAAAAAACACCCCAAGCAGGTCAGAATGCGGATTTTACCTCGAGATGATAAGCCGAGACTTTAATACTCTCATCTCACCTTACATCAGGGGTTGAGATAATGTCATAAGATAAGTTAGTTTCTTCGGTAAAATCTCATGCAAGCGCCGAGCAAGAGATATCCCGAGCAAAAAGCCCTGAACACAAATTGCCCGAAGAACATCGATACATGCTCGGCATACTGGTCAAGGGTAGCGGAAGACCCGAACATATCTAACAAATCAACCGGCGCAAACAAACGTGTAATAATGGAACGTGGATTTCTCGGATGCGTTTTGATCCAATAATGTCACGATCAGAGAAGATCATGTTCTGGATTTATCGTGTGCCAACCACCGGGATCAACACTATAAATACACACCGATAGTCTCATTGCAAATAGTTGAACTTTCTAGGCAAGAAAAGACTCCGAAGAGAGCATATTGTAGTTTGTGTCTTTCACTCTTATGTTGTTTCCGAAAGTTCTTCTTTTGTGTCTAAGTCTTGTAATTCAAAACAAATTTATATTGAAGATTTATACTGGACTAGGTCCCGTGGTTTTTCCTTCGATTTGGAGCTTTTTCACGTAAATATTGGGGTCTTTCAATTATTTTCCGCAGCACATAATTCTACCGAACACGGAAAATAGCGAATCACATCACTTAGTATTGTATTAATTTCGAGCATCAAATATGGTAAATATAGCAAGATATTATTTCATGAGAAAATTATAATTTTGGTCGTTTATATTTTTGCGACTTTAGTTTTCTATGTTATCAAATTTCAGTATTAGTTTGTTTTTTTTTTTTGTAATTTTAGTCATTTTTTGCGTATAATATCTTTAGTGCCATATAAGCACTTCACATGAAAAAGAAATAACACTGCAAAATAAATGATTTGTCAAAAAAATGAAAGATATAGGATTAAGATTTAATTTTGACAATATGGCTGAAAATCTTAAAAAAGATAAATATAAAAGATAAAGTCAGTTTCCCTCATTTTAATATTCTCCATATATTTTTATTAGTTTTTAAAAAAATTAGAAATTCATTTTGCACCCTTGAAATTATATTTTGACCCCTTAAAAAATTTTACCCTCCATTTTTTATGTTACTAATTTTTGCCCCACTCAACTTTTAGATAAATTCATCTTGTGTGCATGTGTAGCAATTTGTTATCCTGTTTTTCAATTAGTTTAGATGGATTTTTGTACATAGAACAAAACATTATGCTAACGTTATCTGTATTTACCGTAAATTGAAGCTCTGCTTGTTCGCAAGCCAGTAGAATAGTAGCAACAATTGGAGTTTCTAACGAGGAAGGAGTAATACCCCGTATTTCCATGAACATTTCTTGGGGTATTGCCCATGAGATGGATCAATATCTCACACTTATCAATGGATTGTATCCCACGTAAAAAAAAATGTGATATTGATAAATTTGAGTCATTGATCCAACATTTGAGGTAGTACATCATAGGATAGTCAAGAATATTTTATATTTCCACTGTCCAATTTGACATTGAAACTGAGCAGCCGCAATCTTGAATAATGATAATGGCAAAAGCAAAGAAATGATTAATGACAAAGCAAAATATCAGAGCAAAGTGTGTAGGAATTGTATTTTTTTTTTACAGTTCCTAAACTAGTGGGGGCTGGACTCGAACTGGGCCCGTTTACATGGAGAGATGGGTGACGAGCACTAGGCCACTGTCGTGGTCGTCTGCAGTAATTGTATCTCATTCTCATTGATATTGTGCAATGTACATGATGGAAAAAATGTAATTAATTAATTGAAATTAAGCATGAAAATCGAAAAACGAGTGAAATCGGACGAGAAAACACTGCCCGAGCAAAACCCGGGCAGTGTAAGCAGCGCTGGTGCGTCTGCCTTAGGCACCCCACCACATGTGGTTCTGTCCAACTCGGGAAAATTATTTTTTTCTAAAGGGTTGTGCACCCTTTCGCGTATAGATACGATTTTTCATGGTCCAAAAGGTGACTTTTGATGGTGTCTTATGATTTACTATAAAAAGAAACTCTCATGGTCGAATTAAAACATTTTTTTGCAAGGTCAAAGTCATAGTTGAGAGCAAAAAATCTGCATACTCATATTGTTCATCTTCCATTTGTTGGTTGAGTACCTTTAAGTCTTTGTGGCTTAAGAATTTATGATTTGAAGTGCTGCTATCACAAATTATAGTTGTTGTATCTTGGGAAACATTTACCGCTAACCGTGAGTACGATATCGAGGTAATATTGTTTCAAGGATAAAGAGTAGAAATCTTGCCTCGACATCCTACAAAGCCATTGATAAATTGCTTGCTATTATTCCTAAGATACACATCCATACTAAGACTCCTACAATCTTGAAACGATATTTGTAACAAATGGCTTCATCGAGTGGAACAACGACTATCCTACATCATGGAGAAAGGCCTTAGAACTTCAATGGGAATGACTTCAAGATATGGCAACAAAAGATTTATTTTACTTGACCACCTTGAGTTTGGCAATGTTCTTAACCGATGATGCTGCTACTATTGAAGATGGAGAAACCGACACCCAAAAGAGGGTTGCACTTGATGCATGAAATTAAAGCGACTTCCTTTGTAAGAACTACATCATAAACGGGTTAGACGATAAATTATATAATGTTTATTGTCTTCTGAAACAGCAAAGGAACTATGGGATCTCTGGAAAAGAACTACAAATCTGATGATGTCGGCTGAATAAATTCATTGTTGGACATTTCCTGGATTTCAAGATGGTTGACACCAAGTTGGTGATGGTGCAAGTGCAATGCGGAGGGAATGAGTCTAAGTGATTCCTTCTAAGTGGCCGCCATAATTGAAAAGTTGACTTCTTGTGGAAGGACTTTAAGAACTATCTCAAACACAAATGAAAGGAGATGAGTCTTGAAGACCTTGTAGTTGCGAATCGAGGATGACAAAAAGACGTCCGAGAGGAAGGCGGGTATGAACCAAATGGAAGCACGTGCGAACTTGGTTGAACAACATACCGAATCAAAGCAAAAGTTTGGCGGTAATGCCTCCAAAAGTGGAAAGGCGAAAAAGTTCAAGGGAAAGTGCTACAAATGTGGAAAGTCAAATCATATAGCTAACAAAATAGATAATCGAGGGAAGGCAAAAGATCAATTCAATATAATCTAAGAAGACAACATGTCAGACGGTTTATCTGATCCCATGCTTACCGCTTGATTTATTTTTTGAATTTGACAAGAATTGTATGAAACAAACTTAGTGTTTGAAGAAAATGGTTATATGAAGAATCTTTTTCGATTGAATGTAAAGACGATTAGACGTCTATGAAATCAATAAATTATGTTATTACTTATTGATTGAATCTTATGATTTGTGGCTTGATTGTTTAAATCATGTAAATCATAATTTACTATGCAAATTTGTAATGTTAAAGTTATTGCTTTATGTGGATGTTGACTTAAAACATAAGTGTAGACTTGTGTAGAGGATAAGTTAACAAACCGTCATTCCATTTGATGAAAGAAATGTAACATCTCTAGAAGTGACTCACAATGATGATTGTGATCGAAAGTTTGTGCAAACTAGAGGTGTAAAAAGTAATGTGTAACTTTATCGATTTGCACAAGATATTGTTATGGGTATTAGCTACGAAGCAAAGATGAGGTCAAAGAAGTGCTTGAACACTACGAGAATAATATTGAAAATAAATTCAGCAAATGAGTTTTGCTATGAACAATTGTGAATTGATTCTATTTGTTTTGTTTAGGCATTTTACGATTAAGACTTGAATTTGCAAGATATTTAATCTTGAATTCAAGTTTTCTAAGATTTGTATGCTTAAAGTACAAATGGTGAATCGAATGCCACAATTGTTTTATGGACGTTGTTCTCTCGTAAAGTTGATTCTATTTGAATTTTCTAAATATAATAACGCTTAAAGCTAGTACTTTCAAGACATAAAATCTTGAATTCGAGTTTTATAAGTTTGGATGCTTAAAATGCAAATAGTGAATCTTAGCCGAGAGTATTGTCCAGGTTCAAATTGTGTAAGCAAAGCGCGCTTAAATCAAAAGTTTGAAAGAAATAAAATCTTGAATTTTGATTTATAAATTTATAACGCTTAGAATTTAAAACTTGAAAATTTAACGCCAATGAAATGTTGATAAATTCGAGATTACCCAAATTTATGGGGGCAACAATGCTATTGGTCAACCATATCCTAAGTACCACACTTAAGTAATGACGAAAATCCTTACGAGTTGAGGACAAAATTTCCTACAAATATTGAAAGCGTGGGGTTGCTTGACTGAAGTAAACCATAACAAATGTCAAAGTAATGACATGATAAATTTGACAAAAAATGTATTGTCAAAACAAGTGACAAAAGTGACACACATGAAGCATATTTAAGTATGCTTGTAAGTTGATGACATGATCATTATGGGAAGCAATAGAGATCATCAAAACAACGAAGAAAGTGTTGATGAAACATTTTGATATGATGAATGTTGATGCAACAATGTCAAAATTGGAATTGAAGTTTCCAAGACGAATTCGCATGTTTTAATTCTAGATTCAAATTTTTAAGCTTTGTGCTTAAATTCAAGTTTGTGAGAAATAAAATCTTGAACTTTGATTTTCTAAGAATAATTGCGCGCTTAAAATTTGAATTGGAATTAAAACCGAGAATCTATTATAGTTTCAAATTTTGTAAGCTGTAACACTTAGAATTCCAAACTCGAGATATCCTGACATAAATTAGATATCTGACACAAAATGGTTGTGTTAATCATTGGTAATGTTGTTGTGTCATGACAAATGAATAGAATGAAATTCTCTCAAAAAACGTATAGCTCAATTCACTATGACTTCAGAATTCACAGTGTTGGATAAAGCGGAGAAGAATCCGGAGGACTTCGATGGTTTTGTTAAGTAAGAAAATCTCTTGTTGGCTAAGTAATAGCAATCACTATAATAAAGTACTCGAAATCTATGAATGGTAATGTGTTTACTATTGGAAAGGACTCCGTGTTATGGAAATCTTCTAAGCAAAGATATATATCTCAATCCACAATGAAATGAAGTTCATTGCATTGGATGAAGAGGTCGAAAGGTTTCAAGGTTTCTTAGAAGAAATTCCAAGTTTGAGAGATTGTACCTGCAATTATAATACATTGTGAAGCCAATATGCTGTCGAAAGAACACAATGTAGTTTGTATAATGGTAAGTCTCGACAAATAAGTCGTAGACATAATACCATATGGTGATGATCTCTACAGATATAATCTTACGGATCCGCTTATGAATGGTTAACCAATAGATCATGCAAAAGTTTATGAAGGGGAATGTGATTAAAACCCCAAAATTAAAATCTTATAGTGGATACCCAACCTACGTGACCGGAGATCCCATGATCTAGGTTCAAAAGGTACAACTAAATTATGAGATTGTATAAACACATTGAAGATCTATCTCCAACACATTCCTATGATAAGGGGTGTACCTGCAAAAAGGGTACGAGGATAGACAAAAAGGTCATTAATGATTCCTAAGAGATATAAGTATATGTTGGAGTATAGCGGGATACTCTTCTAGGAGATTACCTACGTAAGTGCGAAGTGTGGCCGCTTCAAAGATGGAAAGCACTTATGAAACCAAACGTGTTCCATGGCCGAAACGGACACAACCGTAAAAACCAAAACAAAGGTTAGAGTTGTTATGGTGTGGGTTCAATTTTCTCGGTCTACACCAACTACTAAATAGTTCAAAACTTTAAGTCCACTATTAAGTCAGTAAATCCGATTTAATACTACTACGGAAGGTTCAAAGCCGCAAGCAACCTCTCCAGATGCTATATCAATTCGTGAAAGCACTCATATGCATTAATTTTAATTCATGTAGGGGATTGTTGGGAAAATGTGCTTAATGAATTGAAATTAAGCATGGGAAAGTCGGAATATGCAAATGAAGGAAAAAACGGGCTAAACTGTACGAGAAAACACTGCATGGGAGGCAGCGCCCAGCACTGCCTGCTGCCTGAGTGTTGCCCAGCGCCTGTGGTTGTGTCCAACACGGGAAATTCGTTTTTTTCTAAAAGGTTGTGCACCCTTTCGCTTATAGATGCGATTTTTCATTGAAAAACACTTCCGAAAGGTGACTTTTGATGGTGTCTTATGATTTACTATAAAAGGAACATCTCATGGTTGAATTAAAACAATTTTTGCATAATCAAATCCAAACTTAAGAGCAAAAATTCTGCATATTCATAATGTTCATCTTCTATTTGTTGGTTGAGTGCATTCAACCCTTTGTGGTTTAAGAATTTGTGGTTTGAAGTGCTGATATCACAAATTATAATCGTTGTATCTTGGGAAACGATTGCCGCTAACCGTGAGCACCATAGTTGGACAATATCGTTTTAAGGACAAAGAATAGAACTCTTGCCTCGACATCCTACAAAACCATTATTACATTGCTTGCTATTATTCCTAAGACACATTCATACTAAGATTCCTAGAGTACATACATAAAAATACAATTATATGGCAGACAAACTCAAGGCTTAAAAGCCATGATCCTCTATGGGATTTGAATTACACTCAACTAGGAAAATAAATAAAGAATGTAAATATAGAGCTAAAATACAAAGTATTTCCTAATACATGATGACACCCTCTCTGGCCACTAACATTTCTGCAATATGAGGGGAGAAACTGTTGGGTTTTCGTACCCCGGCGCCAGATCCAAACGCAGCGGAAAAGAAACATAAACAGATCTGACACATGGACGGATCGATCGCGCCTTATTCATATATTAACATGCATAAATCGAATTATCAAATAAATGCATGAAAAGATATTACCGATAACAGCGAAATCAATCTACGGCGGTGATCCTCGAGTCAAACCAAACCAGACCAGATCTACATGCTCGGCACCAGTGCTAGTGTGATGTCGGCTTTTGTATGAGAGTGTGTATAGAGAGGAAAATCACATTAACCCCTAGAGATGAACATATATTTATAGGAGTTTGGATCATTTATTTGAGCTATGGTTATTAAGGTCCAACGTGCCAACAATTGGCCCATTGACTTGTAAGACATCTAATGCTAACAGAAACTTCCTTGCAAACACCGAACCTTGGCGTACAGAACGTAGCCAATGTCAATAATTAGGAAACATATCGAATATGTTCGAAAGAGAATTATATCTATCAAAGACAATAGCTGTGAAGTACATTTTTATCTGTATTAAGGATTTAGATATGGATTAATTGTATGAATCGAACACCAACAGATTTTCCCCAATCTTTAAATCAAAAGGGTCTAAGTCAAGTTCGTTTAGGTGCAGTTTCGGGATCCCAATTGATTAATAAAAGCCGAGCACAATTTGAAAGCAAAATAGAGATGTATTTATTTCCTAGGCACAGCAAAGCTAAAGCTTCAATTTTGTTAACTGCATACTTGAATTTATAATATTTCTGCTGGCAAAACAAAGTAATGATCAAGAAATGCCTTGGCAATCTTAAGAACATGTATGATGCACACCAATTTCTCCAAGAACCTGAGCTCTTTGATTTCCATGTCGATCAAAATGTGTAGCTGAACTAAATCTTCTTGTCGTAGGAGACCCACACGACATTTACCAATATTCTAGTACATGTCTGAAGGCCAGCAAATGACGAAAAAAATTCAAGAATCTACATTCTGTAACATGGGCACAGCAGGTTTACTTTCTTCATAGTTTTCTATGGTTTGACATTGTAGATGATGATGGTGGCATGAATTTCTTGTCGGTTTTGTCTTGTTGGGAGCCAAACAGGAGGCTACTCCAGTTACTCGGTCTGTGTAGAATTCTGGTGGGTACTTGGTCACTATCTTCCCCACCAGACGCATCGTAACCACCACTAGTCGATCTTGATAATGGGATTTCATTCTGATTAGCCATGGCAGCAGCTGATAGTCTTGCTTCTTCAACTCCAAGTGAGGAGACTCGGAAAGGGCGGATATCAGGAGAATCTAAACTACTCTCAGGAGATGAAGCTATGTTGCAAGTTGAGCTTGGTATGGCTCGTCCAGTCCTGAAAGCACTTCGAGCTTCAAGTGGTACAGGTGTCAGGCTGGTCGATGTTTCAGAGATGATCATATGATGATCTCTATTTCTTTTGACATCTCCATTCGAAATATTGGGCATCTCAGTAGGAAGACGAATCCGCTTGCTACCTTTCTTTCTACTATTATCATGCCTTGGGGCCACGGGACGACCACTACTTCCAAAACTACTGTCAGTTTCAAGCAAATAAGGCGCTTCTTGTCTTACCACAGGCCGTAAAATCTTGGACTTTTTTCTCGCCTCCGCAGCAGCCTTGGACACATCCTCGGCATTCAAACGTGCCAGTGTCCATGGACTTATCTTTACAGCAGCATGATCCTTTTTCTTTGACGGCTCCTCTACCACCATTTTTTTTCCCAGCGAACTGACGGATACTGTGTCAGGAGGGATTACATCGAACTGCAGAACCACCATAAAAGTTAACAATATCAATAAATAAGTCTCATGTTGGTACTTTGCAATTGGTATGAAATGGCAAGTTGAAAACTAGAAAGGAGCTCAAAAGATATGAGTGCTTTTAGAAAACTTTATACCTGATCTTCAAGAAAAAGCCGTGGAGGAGTGCACCACGCAGCTCGATGGAAAGTGTTGATCGAGCTGGCACTGCTTAATCCAGTAATAGAACTAGCAGGAGACATATGAGGACTCTGCTGCCCTCCAGCTTGTTCTTGCTCCCTTAGAGCTATAATATAATCATATGTGCTAATTCCCTGTCAATCCAACACTGATAATTGTCAACTTTGTTACGATTATTGGCAAAAAACATGACATTACATTAAAACAAAAACAAAATCGCACCTTCTTTATCAGAAGAATATGGAAGAAGAAGAGCTGAGCAAGTGGCAGGGTCGCAATCATGGCCAATATGGTACAGACCGACTTATTATGCAAAACACACAGTTTCAATTATCATTCGGAATACAAAAAATATAAGCCTGGTGCATGCTGAACTGTTAAAAATGAAGTAGGAAAAATACCCACCACAACAATAACAAAAGGAACCATAGTGAAACTGCTTCCTAACTTGGAGCTAATGTCCTTTGAGAATCTTTTCCTCTCGAGAAAACAACAGATCAAAACAAGGATTCCAGTTGACCATTGAAGTATAAACTGCAAGCTCAAGTCCAATCAAGAATAAATGTCAATATTCACTGAAATAGAAACTTTCTGGCCTGAAAATACAATGACACTTCAGAGGTAACTTCCAAGGATTTAGCTAAAGTCCGACGGTGGTCACCAATTGAATCCCAAAGAGATTGAGCAGGGACATATCATGAAAATTCTAGGTACACGGGGGAAAACCTGATGTGGGGCCAAGCAAAGCTAAATTAATTTGGAATTGTGATAGCTCCAAAAGACGTCCAGATGGCTTTAATTTCAACTTTATCAAAACGTTTTGGAAGGTGTTGAAGGAGGATATTACGAGGTTCATGACTGAATTCCATAGGAATGGCAGACTGATTAAAGGGGGAAATCCTTCATTTATTGTGCTTGTTCCGAAGAAGGATAATTGATGTGCCTAGAAATAGACGCATCTATTACCCTTAATTATCTACGATTTGGTGTGTTTTGATGGATAATTCGATACTTATGCTACCTAATCGTATATTTGTGTAAATGTAGGTGAAATCGAAGAAATCGAGCTAAAAAAGAGGAATAAAGATCAAGGAAAACTTTAGAGATGATAAGGGCTCAAGGTAGATCAAGAAAAAGGCTTACAATGTAATTTTGGAGAAGAGATCGATCGCCTAGAAGAGGAAATCGATCGCCTATGGACAGAAAGTTGAGCAAACCAATATGCGAGCAAGCGATTGATCGCTACAAAAGCGGCGATCGATCGCCAAAGTCTACTGGAGCCAAGAGATCGATCGCTACAAAAGGGGCGATCGATCGCTCAAAGACTCTGCCTGAAAAAAATAAAAGCAATCGATCGCTTGTTTATAGCGATCGATCTCCAGAGATTCCGAGAAAAAGGAAATTTGATCTTTTTACCATCTTGGATAGATTTTTACCTACTATATCTGATTTCCACCATATTTGCACGATTTAGGGACCTTTTCAGACTATATTTCATTATTTTAGAGGATTCCAACATATAGTTTAGATATTAGAATAGATTTTCTCTCAAACTTTTGAAGAACGAAGACGGAAGCGACGCTCCGGAATCGAATTCCCTTTAGTAATTCTTTCTTTTACCATTAGTTTAATGTTTTATAGAGTAGTTTTTATTGTTTTCAATTTAGTCATGCTTGGCTAAACGCTTTTGATTCTTGGTTAAAGGAAGACAATACCTTGGATTTTATGTTCTTCATGAGATTGATGTTCTTTTAATTTTTGTTGAGTATCATGTGTTTTTCCGATTTTCATGCCATGAATGTTATGTTTGATTGTTAGATTGGCCATCTAATGATTTTTACATGCAATCTAATGCTTGGCCTTTGAAGCAACTAAGATTGATATTGTTGCTAAATTCTTAGGAAAAAAACGTGACTAGATTAAACATAGACCCTTGGATTATGTTGTCCAAGTTTCATCATTCTTACTAGATTTGAAAGCTATTGTCAATATTTATCTTAACTGTTGTTGTTTTGATCGATATAACGATACGGGTTAATTTAGAACGCTTGGGCAATTTTAACTAGGCATAAGGTAAGATAAGAGTTGAATCACTAGTGATGAATATTCAAGTAACAATTATATCTTTTGTGATAGTCGGTGATTGAATGCATAAATCCAAGGTAAAGTCGACTGAAAAACCAAGAATCGCTTTTCTCATAACTTTAATCACCTTAGTTTAATTTTGCTCATTAGTTTAATTCATAGATTTTGCTTAGTAGTAGTTAATCAAATTTCAAAATCCCCTTTTTACTATTTGGTTACATAATTGACACGAAAAATACATCCTTCCCTGTGGGATCGATCTCTACTCACACTACTACATATTTATTGCTATTAACCTGAGAAGGGTTAATTTTGGCGTATGCGATAAGCGCTACCAATAATCCTTTGAAGATTGGGGACTACAGACTGATTTCTCTGATTGGGTGCGCTTATAAAATTTTAGCCAAAGTTCTCGCCTCTCGGTTAAGCCTAGTCTTGGATAAAGTCATTTCGCAGAATCAATCAGTCTTTGTAGGTAGACGTCAGATTGTAGATGGGGGTGCTGATCATAATGAACTGATCGATGAGCTGAAGAAAAAACATAGAGAGGGAATCATTTTTAAGGTGGACTTTGAAAAAGCGTACGACTCGGTTAACTAAGATTTTTTGGGGTGGCAGATTATGAAGTTGATGAATTTTGATCCGAAATGACGAGGTTGGATTATGGAATGCATCTCTAGTGCTAGAGCTTCTGTGTTGATTAATGGGAGCCCCTCGGAGGACTTTGCTTTAAATCGTGGTCTTAGGTAGGGGGGCCGCTTTCCCCCTTTCTCTATCAGATTGATTGTAGCTAAAGCGCTCGGCGAGATGATTTCCCGAGCGGTGGATAATAATTTTTGGGGTTCGGTCAAGGTGGGCAGGGACAAAATACCAATCTCCCATCTTCAGTTTGCGGACGAAATTTGTTGGTGTGATGCAACGGTGAATAATGTTAAGACTTTCAAAGGGGTCCTTCGTTTCTTTGAGCTTATGTCGGGTCTCAAAATTAACTTTAATAAAAGCAAGCTCATTGGCATTAATGTGGATCAGAGCATGCTGGAGGAATTAGCTTCATTTCTTCACCGTGGTGTTGGAGAGTTACCCTTCAATTATTTAGGCATTCCGGTTGGTTCGAATGCGAGGATCAGTAAGTATGTGGAATCCTATTATCGAGAAATACAGGAAAATGTTGGCTTGCTGGGAAGATAAGAGCTTATCATTTGGGGGCTGGATGATTCTACTGAATTTTGTGCGGTCATCTTTGCCTCTCTACTTTTTTTCCATTTTCAAAGCCCCGAAGAATGTTCTACAAAAACTCAAATCTCTTCAGATAGCCTTTCTCTTGGGGGAGTGCAGCCGGAAAGTAGCATGGGTTAAATGGGCTGAAATTTGCAAATCCAAAAGTAATGAGGGTATTGGGGCGAGGGATCTGGGGTCTTTCAATAAGACTTTGTTGGGGAAGTGGGGTTGGGGGTTGATTAATGGGGGTGATAAGTTGTGGATTAGAGTCTTAAAATCGAAGTATGGCAATTGTTGTTGGGAGTCAATGGAGTCGGGGGGATAGGTGATAGAAAGTCTCACTCTTTCTGATGGAAGGATATTAGAAAAATAGTTTTTCAAGATGTTTTGGGATGGTTTAGGGATGGAGTGGGTAGAAAAATAGGTAATGGTCTGGATACTAAATTTTGGTCAGATGTTTGGGTGGGGGAAGAGAGGCTAGACTTTAAGTTTCCAAGATTGGCATCAATAGCCAGAAATCGAGATATTTCAGTGGGTAGTATGGGCCTTTTTGTTGGGGGAGTTTGGCATTGGTCGTGGGATTGGCGACGAGATCTATTTTCTTGGGAGGGGGATTTACTTAACGAGTTGT
Source organism: Haberlea rhodopensis (assembly GCA_907163345.1). Taxonomy (NCBI): domain Eukaryota; kingdom Viridiplantae; phylum Streptophyta; class Magnoliopsida; order Lamiales; family Gesneriaceae; genus Haberlea; species Haberlea rhodopensis. Next base: position 676,681 of record CAJQUN010000068.1, read on the forward strand.
CTCTTCTTATTGACAGGTTGGCTTCGGATCCAGATAGGAATGACAGCTGGGCTTGGCGACATGATTTGTCTAGCTGTTATTCGGTTTCCTCGGCGTACAAGATTATTCAAAACGAATCACTTCCTAATTTAGATGTATCTTTCGACTCTTTTGGCACTCAACTGCCCCTAACAAAGTGGATGCCTTGGCATGGAGAATCATTAGAAATCAGATTCCTACTAAGCAGAGCTTAAGGACCAGACTTATCAGACCAGGGCCGATTTCAAACGCTTGTGACTTCTGCAACTTGGATGTGGAATCTACTAATCATATGTTCTTCTCTTGCCCTGTGACTTTTTCTCTATGGAAGGATTATTATCAATGGCTAGGTTTCAATGTTGGGCTTCATGATGAACCCGTCTCCCATCTTCATCAGCCTATTAACCTCTGGCATCACGGCAGTAGTGGGAAAGACTTGGGTGACAATTTGGTTAGCGTTGGTTTGGACTCTCTGGTTGGAAAGAAATAATAGGATTTTTGCGGAACAGATGGAGTACTTGTTGGACCTTGTCAACTGTAGATCATGGATATGGATAAAGAGTGGTAGAAGGAAGCTCTTTAGCTTCTATTTCTCGGATTGGATTAGCGAACCAGTAGCTTGTTTACTTTTCAGATAGCTTTTGCGTTCGGCGTTTGTCGTTTTTTGGTTTTTCTTTGTTGTTCTTCACTTGTTTCTTGGAGGTTGCTGGGGTCATGTACATGCCTCTTGCTCTCCTTTTGTTTTTGTTTGTTCTTTGGTCTTTTCGTGGTTTCTTCTTAGGTATTTTTCTGTTCTTGTAAATCTTTTTCTTTTGGAATACTTCTTGTACTTCAGTTTTAATATTATTTTTGTCTGATAAAAAAAAAGGGGATAACAAATAAAAGAAAAAGAGGAAGATGAATCTTGATATGCATCACAGCTTACAATAAATAGGCTAAAACATAGTAAACAAAAGTCATGCAGGTGTCTCGATTCCTAAGAAAAACAAGATTAAGAGGGAAGACATACAATACCAAATAATTAGACTTGTGAACAATGGGTGTTTGAGCATACCAGGAGAAGGGCAGACACCATGAGTGTAAAAAACTTTCGGTAATTTCTTTTGCCTATGCAATTGTTTAGCCACTACAAAAACAAAGAAAGTAATAAGCAGCTCTTGTTTCAAAAACTCTAACCAGCCAGAGAAAGTGGTGTGCCATACCCTGCAATGGTGATCGAAACGGTCAACGCATTTGTCACAAACTCTACAATGCTTACTGTACTTATAAACCTGTAAAATGGTACTCGTCAATTGAACCGCTTGAACCCAAGAAATATCGGGTGAATGTGCATCAATGTGTCGTGCAATATCTTTGCGGGGATGAGTATCTCGATGAAGAAAGCAATTATTACACACCTCTACTTCACACAAACTACAGTAGAACATCCCATCTTCACTGATTTGTTGCTCAGATGATTCTTCATGAGAGTTACAAACATAGGCACAAGGCAATAAAGCCAGTAGAGCAATGAAGAAGGGCTTATGATGAAACGAGGGATTCTTCTTTTCAGGTTCAGCATCACAATTTTCTGTTGACTGAATTTCATTTTTGCTACCCTCATTGGTATCCTCTCGGGTTATAGTAGTATTGGCATCTTGAATTGAAGAAGTTGTCCGTTCACCGAGTACAGGCGCATTCAATTTCGGTTGTTTTTTGTTGTCAGGAATTTTAAGGTATTTCTTCGATCTAAAGACTCCTGAATCCCCGGGATCAGCAGCAGCACACCATACGTATAGGCCAAACACAAATATAATCTGTGAAATGGAAATACTTTTAAGTACATATTCACATCTCAACCCCACAACCATGAATAAAAAAATATTCTGAACAACTATGAAAAACCAAGCACCAATTAAATTTACTATACTTCACGAATTCTTCTTTCAGGTTAACTAACTTGGATATTATTATTAGCATTACATGATGCTCACCAATGAGAAAAGAAAAACGAGGAAAATGAGGCAACTTTATTTTCATTTTATTGTCATGTCGGACAAAGCTTAGATTATTCAAGCTTAAATAGCAATCTACTAGAAGCTCATTACGAGCATACATCATGATATTGTAATGAATACGTACAACAACAAAAAAAGCAAATTTTAAATGATAACATAAAGAAATCGGAAAATGCTACAAGTCCCAAAATGGTTCCATGAAAAAATGCAATAGGGCATTTTTTAGAGACTTTCACATGAGAGACTCTCCCATGTGACGGACTAATTATTTGTGTTGGAGCTATTTTGAAAGGCAATATAAGACCTAAGCCCTAACAATGCATTGGTATGGGAAGGTCGAAAAGGTGCGGTTGAATCATGTGGTCTACATTGATGACATTATAAACTTAATTAAACTACACGCACCAGCCGCCACAGCTATCAGTTTCAAAAGATGTGGAAAATGTTGCTAATACCACATAGACTGTGAGAAAATTGTCAGGTATACCAAAGCTTGACATGTTACTACACCTAACCGGCCAATGTACTTCATGAATACAGCTCGCAGCCAACAAAGAAATTATACCTTTTAATTTAATCGACCAATGTTCTGCAATTTCAATACAACATAGTGTGCATCATTTGCACAGAATTACTGTAAATTTTACGATTCCTTTATTTTCATAAATAAATCCATTTGCTTCTCAGCAAAGATGCAACCAGGACCAGTACATGAAAAGTAAAGTTACAAGATAAAAAGATAGTCAAAAATCAATATTCTATAATTCCCAAAGGCAAATAATAATGTAGACAAAATACAATTTTTAAATTAATATAGTGAAATCTTTGATGGAGGAACTTGTGGCTCCCTAGCCCTGTAAATGTGGCAAATATCCAAAGAACAAGAATCTAGTAGTCCTTTACATCAGTGACAGGCCTCAGTAACTTCAATGCTCGTCTACAATTTACAAATTCTTCAACAATAAGAGTAAAAATTTGAAAATTAAAAAGCAGAGTAAAGAGGAATGAAGTCAACTAAAGACTCATTCAAGAAAAAGGTAATTTCACGGTATAATAAACTGATAAAGGGAAGATTAACCAGAAAGAGACAAGAATTGAATCACAGATCTACGTTTCTTCACAGGCCAGTCAAAATTTAAACTTAAATGCACAAAAGGGAAAAAATTAATCTCAAAATAAGGAAGCAATGTACTTACAAGAGGAGTGTAAATCCCCATTACTATGTATTGAAACAATTGCTTTCCCAGAAAAGGGGCAAAGAAAACATAGAAAGCAAATCCCAGAGCAAGAAAAACAGCAACAGCTACCACCTGCACACATGCACACATCTAAGTTCAAACCAGTTTGAACATCTCAAAGAAATACAAAACCAAATTAAGAAAATATTTGAAAGCATGAATTAAAGCGAAAGAAATTCATACATTGACAGAGAATTGTACACACATTTGTGTGTGTGTGAAATAGAGCAAATTATACCTGGAGAGGATGGTAGGGAAGCTGCCATCCGTGCTTCCTCATTGTGGTGATTGGACTTTCTAACCAAGAAATTGTTTTCAACAATATGTACGGGCAAGGGAGGGGAAAAACTGACCAAGTTTTTTCCTACCTTTTCTAGTCTAAGAAACAAGTTTCAGTGTACACTAGCCAAAACCTCTTGAGAACTCATTTTCATGGATCTTCCACCAGAAAAAGGCAACAAGATGAAAAAATCCAAAAAACACTTACCTCCAGAAAAGCTCAAATTGAACGAAAACACATTTCAAAAGTGGGTCCGGAAATGAAGCCATTAAGATGTGCAAAACCTCTGTTCAACTCAATCATATCCCACCAACCAACCCAAGGCTACACATTGATGGTGTCATGGTGAACAGAGAAAAAGAAAACAAAAAAGGTTCACCTTTGGGATTGAAATGATCATTAAACGCATGGGTTTTTCACTTTTCCTGTTTCTTGACAAGCCTTTCGCTTCAGCCAAGCAAAGAAAGAAAAACAAAGATCTGTGTTGCAGAAGAGAGAGAAAAGGCAGAGGTCAAGGGTAATGCTGGACTGGCAAATGCTTTCTAAGCCTACAAATACTTACCTCAAAACCAACAGTACCACCTTTCACTTTTTCCCTTGTTTCTTGGCTCTTGCATTGGCTTTTTGCCTTTCCTTGGCCAGAAAAATTCAACATAACATCTATCACAGGTCAGGGATACACCCGCCACACAGCCAGTTGTACATTCTGCTTTCTTTTATTTTATTTTATTTATTTATTTTAACTAGAGTAGTAATTTGAACTCTAACAAGTAACAACCTTATTTAATGGCATTCTTCTAACTCTTACCTGGCCATTTCTCTCTCTCTCCCACTGTTTCTTGGTTCATGTTTTTTTTTTACTTCGAATGCAACAGGAGAAAGAAAGTAAATAATTTTGTTACTGACATTAGTTGATATTGAAGTTTATTAAAAAAATTAATTTTTGTCCCGTAATTTGTTAATAAGAGACGCTGACACGGCAACATAAATACGATATGATATAGATACAATGATACGGATTTCAAAATTTTCAGGATACGACATAACAGAGACACGCCTGTATATTTTATATTTTATAGGGTAAAAAGTGGACACCGCCTAACATTCACCTATTTTAGCACTTCACACACTAACCTTTCCAAATATACAATTAACACTCTGAGCAATTTAATTAATACACTTAAACCCCTAAACAATATATGAGAACAATTTTCCCGAATATGCTGGCTTCAAATTCCTCACACATGTCTCACATGCCACGGTTGAGAGTATATATACTTTTTCATGTGTTTTCTGCAGAAATTTTTTTAGTAAAATTTCTCGACCGTGGGTATACTCTATGATACCCGAGTCTAATACTTGCATCTATGTTTAACATATGTGTTCGACCGTCATGAATACTAGTAAAACTGCTTAAATCTTTGCCGAAATTCGTCGAAATATGACGAGGTCAATTTCGTTAAAAAGATAACTCATAGAGCTACCACTTTCATGTTTTGAGTTTTTGTCGAAAACTACCGGAGGAAGGGGAAAATTAATTTTGAAGTATATCATGTTTAGGTAGATTATATATAGCTTTCTTGTCCGACATCGCAATCAAGTTATTATAAAATCAAATGAAAGATAAGATATAGATCTACAACTTTTATTTAGACATTTTTCAGAAATTCAGTTGTTATGATACCCGAATTGACATAGGAAGGGAGTGCTTTGAATAATAATAATAATAATAATAATGACCGACTTAAATTGTTTTTACGTGGTGATAACTGATAAAATTTGAAATGCACGCACACACACACACACTTTCACACATATAGCATCCAGTACACGATAGCATAGGGGAGGAAGAGAGGGATTTGTGGTTTTGTCAATTTTCGGACTCCGTAACACCGTCGAAACGTCAAATAAATTACATATTCGGAATCCTCGAATTATAATCTTCGATTTGAGGTATGTTTCTCTTGGTATTTGTAGCGTTTAGGAAAAGCCTAAATTTCTAATATTGCTAGAAAATTATGAAATTAATATATGTGATAGATTGAACGATGATAAACAATATTCGACAAGAAATTTAAGATTATGTTGTACTTTCAATTTTATAGGAATTTTAATGCTATAATAAAATGTTATAACTAAAAGTCAATAAATTTTGGGATTAATATTGTTTTGCTATGTTATGAGATTTTCAAATAATAGCGATGATATTTAGCATCGAGATTAGGCACTAGATTGTGGGTCATCAATCACCAATTAAGTGCAAATGGTATGAGCTCTCTACATTAGCAGTTCAATACATGAGCTGTACATTCGAGACAATGATTAGTGAAGTCAAAATTAGAAAATTCATGGATGCTAAATTTAAATATCTGAGTAGTAAACTAAATAATTGATTTATGTTAACTAAATAGAGGCTCTCGGTAAGAATACTAATTTATAATATAGTTAATTTATTGATCTATCATATTATTGATATTTGATAATTTTACAGATTGTACCATCTAACTGAGAAGTAATAATTGAGAAATCTAAGACTAAGACATCAACCAGTGAATGAAAGGTAGGTAAAAATCCATCTGCAACTACAATGCTTGAACATAGTATTATTTGTCGTATTAATTGTGATATGGATGGTTGAATAAATGTGATATTAGAGATGTTATGTGTTATTTGATATGTTGTAACTGAATTGATTATTCATCTGCCTACACACGTGCATGCATAAAACATGAGCATATTTGATGTCTGACATGCACGACATTATTTGAGAAAAAAAAAGAAAATATTTTGTTGACCACTGCTATGGCACCAAGGTTTGCGAGGCAGGCTTATATGATATGTTGAGTACAATGGTGGGATACTCCTCAGAGGATTAAAATGGTTGTTCGAGATGTGCCCTTGGTAATCATGAGGGGATGGACCACTTGCTGATATTCTTCTTTTGATTGATGCTGCGGGTGGGATACTTCTCGGGTGACCGCAGAGGTTGTTCGGTGATGTGCCTCTGGGGGTTACGGGAGGATGGGCCATTCGACTGTATCAATCCACTATATTGGATGTGTGCCTATGGCTGTGTGCCTATTGATATTGTTCAGAGCTCTGTTCCGGTGCATAGTAGATGGGTCAAGGGGCCCAGGAAAAATATGAATTTGGATAAAATGTTATATATTTTCGAGTATGCATCTTGGTACATGTTATTGATGTCTCGTGTTATTTTCATAGCATGCATGATTTTTATTTACTGGGCATTAGCTCATATAGTTCATGCATTGTAGGTGAGCATGACGCTATCTGAGACTCAGACTTATTGGGCAAGGTGATGAGCTCCTACGGGTTTCTGAGATCTGCTGTACATGGATGACGACCAGCTGGGCTATGGGGTTATCTTATTTTGGTTTTGAGTCTGCAGATTTATCTTTTGAAAAGCACACAGTTTTCTTATGTTATTTTGTTACCGTTAGGCTTTTAAATCTGCGGAACTATCTTTTGAAAATTTTACTTTGAGAAAGTAAAGAATTGTATGTAAATAGTATGACGGTGTTTCTGGTGATATGAATCTTATATATTGTTGTTGTTGTTGTTGTTGTGTCTCCGGATGTCATACAAATAAAGGATATGCTGCCGAAAATTTTACGTAGCTATATAATAGATGTGATTTGGGGTGTGACATACTCTGAAATTCATTTTCATTTTAAGACTTGACCACGGTTCAGCGTTCGACGGTTTAAAAACTTCGACCATTAACCTTAACCTTCTTTGACAGTTCCGGTTACGGTTAACCAACGATTACGGTTAACGTTTGACCCTTATTTTTTGAAAAAAATTACAAATATTATTAAGTGTTGAAATAAAATATAAAAAATATTTGAATGTATTTTCATCCATGGATTAGACATAAAATAACTTGAAATAAATATAAGCTCAGAGGTAAGATATATTTATTTGGTTAATATATATAAATTATAACATTATATTTAGATCAACAATGCTCTTATAGCTTTGTGGTCGAAGCTAATTATTCAAGATGAAGTTTATGAGTTCAAATCTATACCACAACATATATTTTAAATTCAAAAATGTAAAAAAATTAAAATAAAACCTTGAACTGCGGGTTAATCGACGGTTCACGGGTTATCAAATTATGATCATTAACTGGCCCGCCTATAGACGTGCCGGTTATGGGTCCTACCCTTGGAATCGTTGACCCGGTTAATCGGGCCATTGACCACGGTCCGATTTCATGCCGATTCAGGGTCGTTTATGACCATTGGCCGATCTATTTCATTTATTTTCTGATGAGTATACTAGTAAAATTCATGCAGAAAATACATGAAAAATCATACATACCCTCGGTTGTGGCATGTGTGGCGTATGTGAGGAAATTTGCAGCCAGAATATTCCGAAAAATTATTCCCGAATAATGTTTAGGGGGTTAAGTCAACTATTTAAAATTGTTCATGGGGTTAAGTGCACGTTTTGAAAGGTTAAGAGAGTGAAGTACTAAAGGAGATGAACGTTAGGGGTGTCCGTTTTTTTACCCTATTTTATATATTTATACATGTACTATATTACAAATGACAAGACATTCTATCTCAAGCATAACAAATCCCATTTCAATTATTGGGACATTAAACGAATAACCAATCTCAGTCCTTCTGTTTTAAGAGTCCAAATGGAGTTGTTATATTTTAATTGCCTAAAATGGAAGTAGTTTGGATCTACGAGTAGGCATGGAATAAGTTCAACTTCAATACTTGCTCCATACAAATTCTTTCCGGAGACATTTTTCTAATTTTATTCTTTGAATTTAAGGCATGAGAATTACTTCCCATGAGTAATTTCAAGGAGTTGATGGATGGATGATATTGATGGATGGTCTTTAATGCATACGGATGAAGTACTTAATTTTTTTTATAATTCTTTAAATTAAACTTTTAGAAGTAATAAATATAATTTTATATAAATTATTTTTTAAAAAAAATATATCAAATAAATGTTTTATCAAGTAATGGCCCACGTAATTGTTTGTAGCAAAAATAGTCACAAGTTTTATCAGGGGTTTATGTACCATTTTTGTTAAAAAACATAATTTATGTGGACTATATTTGGTAAAAATATTTATGTGGGACTATTTTTGTTCTAAAAAAAATTGAAACATATTTGCATAGTCCTAAAGCTTTTGACTACAATTACAAATATATATGTTCTATGATACTATTTTTTGTAATTTCCTCAAAAAGAATGTTTCATAAATTTGAACCTCATTTCCAAATATATTCAATATGATTGTTTTATTTTAGATTTAAATTCTTAATTCTATGAGCCATTTAAAATAAACTCTTTCGATTTTTTACCCAAATTAAATCATTCAATCCAAACGAAAGCTAATGTAAAGTTTAAGTCTTTTGTATGTTTTAATAAAGCCTTGTGATAATGCCAAAGCATTAATTTGTTGCTTCCAAACCAAAATCCCAAAAATACCCTTACTCTCTTCCTCTCAAGGTTGTACCCACTATGATAGCGAAAAGTGCTATCAGAGCTTAGGTTTATTCTTGAATATTAAAATGATATTTTGAATATTAATATTATCGTAAATGAAGGAGACAATTCGAGAAAAATGGTCCGAACGAATATTCGAAGTGTAACTCATGCATGTGGTACTTCCAAAAATTGTAAGAAATAAATCAAGAACATCTTGCTGAAGCTAAACGTTTTAACTAGAGAAGGAAAAATCTACAAGAAATTGGTGCTAGCCAAGCTAGCATTAACCAGTATCAAAACTGGAGAAGATAGCGATGAACCTTTACAGGATGAACCTCAAACTTCAGTTCGAGTTGTCCAAAGCTCTGGAGGAAGTCCATCCTGAACATAGCAACATGATTCTAGATCCGAACAACCCAACAGGTTCCGGACCAAACGAATAGGATGGGAGAACCAACCTTTCGGGAAATCGAGCCGGATAGTTCTAAGATGTCCAAAGATCTTAGAGAGATCCAGAAGACTGTGCAGAGCTATGAGAACAAACAATATCATGTCCCATCGCTACTCCATCAGATCCAGAACCAGATGGAGATCATGATCGAACATCAAGAGGAAATTCTTGAAAACAATCGAGATGTTCAAATCCAAGTCAAGGATTTGGAGTCACGACCAAGTTCTTCAGGAAGAAGAAAATGAGGGTGATTACGACCGTCCTATGGAACAAAACCCATTTTACATTAAAAAAAAAAGGGAAAGCCGGGGAGGTCCGAAGACCATAGACACTGAGAAATTGATCATGTCATCCGAGGAGATCCAATACTTCCCAAAAAGTAATGGAAAGAATCAACCTTGAATATCTACATGATCATGCTGATTCGTTTGCGGATTGAATCTCGTAGATTAAAAATAAATCAAGTTGGAGGATCAGCGGAGACCAGAATCCCTCTACTTCCACTACCACAAGAAAGTTCCAGGTCACACAATCCACCACCCGATGGAGATCAAAAGCGGTTCCATATAATTTCCAATATATATATATATATATATATATATATCCATTTATAGCAATTACCATATACCATGCATTTCAATATCCATTTATTGCTAATATCATATACCATGCATTTCCATATACATTTATTGCAACATCGTGTACCATAGACTCAACAATTGCATTTATAATAAAAGGGCTATGCTCGTACGTCATACGTACCTTATAATTCCGTAGTTCGAGTCCAACCTTACTTGAGTCCCCTGACCCGATGAATTATGTGCTAACACATAAATAATTCACAATCAAACATAAGCATGCAACCACGTGCCCAAGCACGTTCATAACCCCCAAACCTATCGTCAATCCATGACGATTACCAATATAAAAGCCCCCGTGCTAAGCATGCATAATACCCAAAATATTTCATTTTATAAGTTTAAATGATAGCCAAAAACTCAACCAAGAATTCCGTTTTATTAAACTTTGGCTCCAACCAAATCCATTTTAAAAGTATAGCATTCCCATTGGAATGCAGACATTGCCCCGGAAATCGGTTAATTAAACCACGTTTCCAAAATCCCAGCATTTTCCAAAATTTTTGAAAAAACATCAACCTTCGAGCGGCGATCGATCACTGATTTTATCGCGATCGATCGCCCCTAACCAGTGGCCAACCAGGACCTTATCGCGATCGATCGCGAGTCTCAGCGATCGATCGCCAACCCACTCGCGATCGATCACCGAGACCTTGCGATCAATCGCCAGTACTGTATATCTTCACCAAATTCCAGCTGCTCGTCGCGATTGAACGGCACTCCTCGGCGATCGATCGCGACCTGCGATTTTTCGAAAAACTCGAGCTTCCATAGTGTTTTTCACACCCAAACTCAAAACCAACACCCCATGCACCATCAACACCTCAACTACACCATTTAAAACCAAAAACGCTAAAAACTCAACTTTGGATTTTTATCAAAAACTCCAAATCCAACAAAATACTCATCCAAAATCCACCACACTACTGCCAAATCGAAGACAATGACGAGGGGAAGATTAATACCTGATTATCTTCGAGAAATCCGACTCCCGAGCCAATCTACCAACGATTCCTCCTCCAAGGGAGAAAAGAGGGAAATGGGGGAAGGGTTGGGCGCGCAGAGAGGGAATCCGTGCAATGACGGAATACCGAGTCTACTTGGTATATATAGTACCAAAACTCCAAAATACCAATCCCTTCACAAATACATCATGAGTCATTAAAAATCATCTGTTTTCAAAAATACCTCCCAATCTCGATTTCCATTTCCAACACCAGTACAAAGTACTCCGGACCCCAAATCCCACCGAAACCAAATTCCAAGGTTTTTCACCACGATGAGTATACAATCTCATCCATTGGATCCAACGACTCTAAATACCGGATTTAAAATCCCATGGAGTCCCAATACCGTAATTAATTCATAATTGCCACAATTAAAATCCATAAAGGATCATTACCACATCGGGATTAACACCATTAATCCCCGGGCATCAAAATTATCCCCCACTAATAAAATTTCATCCTCGAAATTTGCACGGCGTACTCCACGTATTGCCGAGACTACAAAATCCAAACGGATCTACATCGTCGAATCATGAACATATCATGAACGACACACCAACCGCGAGGATACCGACCTCACACCTAAACCTGGAATGGATTAACCTCCCAAACCAACACAAACTCAAGGAAGACGTCAGCATTCCCCGATGCTAACCATCTCAAAAGCAGTCAGCCAAACATAACTGCAAACCAAACGAATCATTCGTGATTCCAAAATAAACATCGCCTCGATGATATCTCTACGATTAGCCTACGATGTTAGTCATACAACGTTACCAAGGAAACCACCAGTACACTACAGTGTACTTCTACCATATCTGGTTTTCGCTCTCCAATACCATCTACATCAAAGGAGTAGTTGCACCACCTTGCAACACAGATCGGGCCAATCACGGCCACCGATCAACACAAAACACATCTCCAAAGAGGTCTACATCCGTATGTTCCAAGAAATCACATCTTGGTCCAAACACATCATCGAGACTCTACAAGGTCTCAAGTTCCAAAAGGACATGCAAGAAAATCAATTGTATTCCCGCCACACGTGTCAACCACGACACTTAATAAATCCAAAACATGGTCATCCCTCGTTTACCCTAGGATTCAACGATCCTAACACAGGGATGTTATCAAATTACTCAGGTGAATTACCATGGCCTAAGATACGACAATCCCTCCTCAGGGGAAATCAACCAACCCTCACGATCATTCTTCAGAATACATCGTGCCATCAAGATTACAAATCTCAAAGTGCCACCATCTCTCACCGGAGATTCATTCATCCAAGCATACTAACCCGATGCTCGACGAGGATCAAATAAATGCTGGCATTCGTATACACACACTGGTACACATGCCTAAGTACCAATACAACCTGCATACTCAATGTGATCGACTCGGGTATCACCAATCATACCCAAAGCCCCAAAAACAACTGTCAATCCCCAGTTATTCTCACATTTCGGAGAATGATGATTGACGAACCAATGATCAAATGTGTGATTCCAACATCAACACCGCACCAACCGACTCATCGAGTCTACAAAGATTCCCAAAAGGTAGGTATATCGATACCTCATTCCTCTCAAGGAAAATGTCATGTACCATGACCTTCCAACCTCGAACCACAGTTCGGAAACTGGATATATTTGTACTAAAATATATTCCGGAACCGATAAATACATAACTGGTTCAGAATAGTGCCTCAATGCCACTATTACCAAATCGAAATCCGTATACACATCTAACGATGCTCTGTACTAATGCCATAGTACTCCACAAACCTTGAGCATCTTTCCAAAGACGCCTCCTCGAACGTCTCGCCGGAAATATGAAGCCATCACCTAGTCCAACACTAGTAGGGCTTACCCTGGTTGATTCACAATCAACCCTCGACCAATATTAGCTGTCTCCATGACAGTACAATCCAAATCTCTCCAAGAGAAAAAATCAATATAGTAGTGTCACCCAACTAACTATATCTCACAATCCAATTGTGTCCCCCATTGCATGTGTGATGCCCCGAAATTAATTGATGGCAATCTGAATATTAATTATGCTTATATGATGATTTATTACGATGATTAAGATATGTGTGGGAGATGAAGAAGTAACATGATTTAAGGATGTTAATTTTAATTATGAGGATGATATGGGTTTAATGAAGTTGGTTGCATTTTGTAAATGCTTATCATGTTGATGTATTTTATATACATCATGTTATTATTGGGGTACAAGTTAAATGTAAGAATTAAAGACTTAACCCACCACTTTTACCTCACCTCACTTTTACACTCAAATCCCCAAAATCACTTTCCCAAAACCCTCTTCCCCTTATTTTCGATTTTTGACCTAAAGGTGGGAAGAAATCCTTGTAAAAGCTTTGTTCTTGCACTTCTTGGTAAGATTTAGTGCCTATGATGTTTATATATCACTTATTGATGTTCTTGAAGTGTTGATTGAGTTTTGGAAGGGTTTTAAAAAGGGTTTTAAAATGGGTTTGTTTGGGTTAGTGTGATTCTTGGTGGGATGTTGGATTTTTAGTGGTTTTATGATGTATGTTGAAGGTTTTGAGTGTTTTAATGTTTATGTGTTGTTGGTATAAATGATGGTTGAGGTTGGTGAGGTTTAAATGTGCAAAAATGGAGTTTTTCGTGGTATAGAGGCTGGCGATCGATCGCCCGTTTTTGGCGATCGATCGCGAGCAGGCAGTAGGCTCCAGAAGCCTTTGGCGATCGATCACCACTTTTGGACGATCGATCGCGCCAAGTATGGCGATCGATCGCCGAAGAAGGAAAATTTCACCCTCGTCCAGTGTGATCTCGCGATCGATCGCGCCTGGGTGGCGATCGATTGCGAGATGCAAAAATGGGTATTTTGATTTTTTTGTGGGATTTTTGAATATTGGACTATGATTAGCTTCTAATATTGAATTGTATGGTTGTGTAGAACCATCCCAAGGACCCACGACTTCAAGAAGATAAAGTACTACGATTTCACCACATTTTGAAAAGGTACGTAAGAAACGTACGGGCATCAAACGGTAACATATTCCTAAACTATAACTTTGCATTAATTGCATAAGTATTTATGATGATGATTATGATGATTATGATGAATAAGTTTACGATAATGATATTGCGATAAGCGAAGATGATATGATGTTATGATGACAATTATGATAAGATGATGATGTTTGAAATGATGATGCTTATAAAATGATGACGCATGTTTGACTATGCTACTTAGAATGGTTGAATGTCCGGTGACTATTATGGGCAAGCGAGGAAGGTCTTGCCGCTCACATAACTGAGCGATGGGGTACATCCGCTATCAAGGTGTAGCGACGGGTATCATCCGCTGAGCGATGGGGTACATCCGCTATCAAGGTGTAGCGATGGGTATCATCCGCTGAATAAGAGATACATCCGCTATCAAGGCGTAGCGATGGGTATCATACGATGAGTTATGTCGAGCGAGGGGGCCAATTGTGCCGCTGTCATAATAGAACCCGGATAGTCCCATTTCTAATTAACATGGATTGTTGTGAGCTTATAAATATGATGTTAATCATTCATGTCTTGAACTAATGATGATATGCGTAATTATGACACAGGGACAACCAAGGAAGGATAGTACTATTAAACAGGAAGTATATGTTATCAATTATTTCCATGCATTATTTATATGCCAGTAACTCATAATGTTAAGTAATGATGTACATGCTCACGATGGGTTGTTCCTGTAGGTACGCTTTTGGATCGAGACTAAGGGTCGGGTTGAGATGGTGAGCTAAGGAGCATAAGAAGATAGATACAGGATTTTTGTTAAACTTAACATTCATTTTGGGGAATGTAATTAACTAACTATTGAAGTTTCATTTTGGCCTGTAATTACATTGAGCTCGCATAACAACCAGAACTCTAAGATGTCTCTAATACATGTTTAGTTCATAATACGCTATTAATATGATGTTAAGGTAGGAAGACCCTACAGCATGCCATATGCAAGATGCTCAAGCCGAGCCAAAAATGACTTGTCGACACTCACGTTGGTACTCCCAACAGAATTGAGCTGTCCCAGTACAAGTCCCTTAACATTTGACGTATAAACGTCCCCGTGAGGTATTCCCTGCCTCAAACCTCATGCGATATAGTGACTACTAGAGTCCACTATTACCCTCATCGTATCATCATACAATTCACCAAACTCGGTTCCAGCGAGCAGTATAATGGCTACAACAAGCACACTATATCACTGCAACAATACCTGGCTAGCAATTCGCTACCTCCATAGGCTTATACCAAACCTACCAACATGTCATACGTTCCATCCCGGTATGCCATACCATACAAACCAGTAGAGTAGTGGGTCATCACCCAATATTTCTCTAAAACACCAAAGCATAATGGACATCCCAGTGTCCTTGCTCAACCACGATGTAATCCTAATCAATTAGGACTTATTCCACACCCTCAGGGTGGGTGTGACCATGTCTACCCCACGTCACAACGACAAAAGCGAGTAGTCTCCTCAATAACTACTCTTACCACCAATCACTTGGCCTTAGCCATTCCAGCGAGTATACCTAAAGGTACCACTACTCGTAAAATATTCACCTCTAATGCATGATGCGGTACACTCACCGGTACAATGCATCCAAAAAACTCATCGAGCAAACCTGCTCGGCGTAATGGTCTCGTCAACCGGTGTCGTAGACACCACCTTGTGCACATCATCGGCACTCAAACCATATGACCAAACACATACACCCAGACGTATTATTCGTCAAAACGACGCTACACGTCTACATAGAACATCCACTATGGCGTCGTCATCCCTTGACGGTATATGTCGATACACGACATCCATAATCTCATCGTCAAACACGTGACGGTATATGTCGATACACGACATCCATAATAATGCTAGTAAAACAGTAATACACCATACCTCATCGCTAACAAGATAGTGGCATACCTGTATCCATCGCCAAACAGTGGTACGTAAGCAGCATCCATCGCTCGTAGGCGGCGTAATCCAGTGTTACGTACATAGCGGTATAACCCATCGCTATAGAATCAGTGGCATGATCCCTCGCCATAGAGTCAGCGGCATAAAACATCGCTATAGATATCCGGCGGTATGAACCATCACCATAGATGTAGGCGGAATGAGCCATCGCTATATAATACGTGGCGGCATGAACCATCGCCAATAGATGGAGTGGAATGACCCATAGCTATATAATACCTGGTGGCATGAACCATCGCCAATAGATGTAGCGGAATAAACCATCGCTATGAATACCCGGTGGCATAAACAACCGCCAATAGAATAGCGGGATGTACCATCGCTATGAGCACCCGGCGGCATAAACCATCGCCAATAACTAGCGGAATGAACCATCGCTATATAGATACTCGGCAGCATAAACGACGCCAATAAACTAGCGGAATGTACCATTGCTATATAGATACCCGGCGGCATAAACCATCGCCAATAAACTAGTGGAATTAACCATCGCTATATAGATACCCGGCGGCATAAACCATCGCCAATAGAATAGCGGAATGTACCATCGCTATGAATACCTGGCATAATATCTCTCGCCTAAGCGGCAAATATCCTTAATCGCTATAATATGACAGCGGAAAGCTCATCGCTATGCCATATTAGCGGTATAATATCACTCGCTTAAGCGGCAAATATTCTTCATCGCGATGGTATTACAGCGGCGCCACTATTTCTCATTTTACCATGACAGCGGAAATACCCCTCGCTTCTACGTATTAGCGGCATAATATCCCTCGCAATAGTAATATGACAGCGGAATTATCCTTCGCTTCGACATATTTGCGGCAAATATTCTTCATCGCTATAATATGACAGCGACAAGTATTCACATCGCTACGCCATGTATGCAACCGCAATGCCATATTCCAATAAACATTACTATGAGTGTATTTTAATGCACCTCGCTTCAAATGTGCAATGACGGAATATCGAGTCTACTTGGTATATATAGTACCAAAACTCCAAAATACCAATCCCTTCACAAATACATCATGACTCATTAAAAATCATATGTTTTCAAAAATTACCTCCCAATCTCTATTTCCATTTCCAGCCCCAGTACAAAGTACTCCGGACCCCAAATCCCACCAAAACCAAATTCCGAGGTTCACCACGATTAGAATACAATCTCATCCCTTGGATCCAACGATTCCAAATACCGGATTTAAAATCCCCGGGAGTCCCAATACCACAATTAATTCATAATTGCCACAATTAAAATCCATAAAGGACCATTACCACACCGGGATTAACACCATTAATCCCCGGGCATCACACTGACTGTAATCCTTCCCAAAAATGAGAAGCAAATCTCGATCTCGGTCCGATACAATTGAAACTGGTATTCGATGTAGTCTCACTACATTTTGAATGTATAACTGAGCCATCCTCAAATAGGTAGACGTCATACTGTATGGTATGAAGTAAGCTGCTTTCGTCAGTCTGTCAACAACTACCCAAATCGCATCAAATCCAGAAGAAGTTTTTGGCAAATGGGTTACAAAATCCATTGAAATATGTTCCCATTTCCATTGAGGAATCTCTAAACTCATCAATCCACCTCCTAGTCTTTGTCTTTCTGCTTTCACTTGTTGACAAATTAAACATCGTCTCACAAACTCAAGAACATCCCGTTTCATGCGTTTCCACCAGAATTGGGTAAGCAAATCTTTGTACATTTTCTTTCCTCCAGGAGGTATACTGTATTGACTACAATGAGAATGTTGTAGTATTTCTTGGCGTAGTCCTAAAGTAGCAGGTACTACCCAACACTTTCTATATTTTAGACTTCCATCACTTGCTATCACAAACTGAGATTTTTGTCCTTGACTTATTATTTCTTTCAAGTGTTGTACTTCATCATCAATGTTTGTGCCATTCTGATCTTTTCAAAGATATCTGGTTCAACCAACAATGTTGATACCCTTCTAGCACTGTCACTACATCAAACTCATATCCCAATGTACAAGGCTTACAAATGAATCATAACATTAGCAATGTTTTGTACCTTTTGACTTAAGGCATCAGCTGTTAGATTAGCCTTTCCTGGATGATATTCGATCTCACAATCATAATCTTTTAAGAGATCGATCCATCTCCTTTGCCGCATATTCAACTCTGTCTGAGTGAATAAAAACTTTAAACTTTTATGATCAGTATATATGGTAAACGACGTACCATATAAATAATGTCGACATATCCCCAATGCAAAGACTATGGCTGCCAGCTCCAGATCATGCACTGTATATTTCATTTCATGTGGTTTCAGTTGTCTTGATGCATAAGCCACAACATGTTTATCCTGCATCAATACACAACCTAAACCAAGTAACGATGCATCAGTATAAAGAGCAAACCTATCATGCTCTGATGGAATAATCAACACCGGAGCGGTAGTTAACCGATATTTTAATTCCTGAAAGCTATGCTCACATGCCTCTGATAATCTAAATGGTACTCCCTTCTGTGTCAGCTGTGTTAATAGTTTGGCAATTGTTGAAAAGCCATCAACAAACCGTTTGTAGTATCCTGCCAAACCCAAGAAACTGCTATACCGTCCTTGGAAATCACATGCCCCAAAAATCCTACACTGTTCAACCAAAACTCACACTTACTGAGTTTGGCATACAATTGATGTGTTCTTAATAGTTGCAATACCATATGTAAATGTTGGGCATGTTCTGCGTCACTGCGAGAATAGATCAGTATATCATCGATAAACACAATGACAAACTGATCAAGGTATTCCTGAAACACACGATTCATCAAACTCATGAAGACAGCCGGAGCATTCGTCACACCAAATAGCATTACTAGGAACTCATAATGTCCATAGCGAGTTCTGAATGATGTTTTCTGTACATCTCCTTCTCTTACATGTATTTGATGATAACCATATCGCAAATCAATCTTCGAATAGATCATCGATCCTTGTAACTGATCAAAGAAATCATCCATACGGGGAAGAGGATATTTATTCTTTATGGTTACCTTGTTCAACTGTCTATAGTCAATGCATAGTCGCATCTACCCATCCTTCTTCCTGACAAACAATACAAGAGCACCCCAAGGCAATACACTAGGGCGTATGTATCCCTTGTCCAATAAATCTTGCAACTGAGTTTTTAACTCTCTCAATTCAGTTGGTGCCATACGATATGGTGCTTGTGATATTGCAGAGTACCAGGTATCAATTCAATGCCAAATTCCACTTCTCGAGTTGGTGGAAATCAAGGAATCTCATCTGAAAATACATCTGCATACTCTACAACCACTGGTATATCCTCTACTATTCTTTCTACTTTCTTTTCCAATACATCAAGAGCGTAAATCAAATATCTCGTATGTCCACGTTCTAACAAACGCGACATTCGAATAGCCGATATCAAAGGAATCTTTGCATGCGATCCATGTCCATAGAAAAGCCATTGGTTTCCAGTATCAGACTGAAACCTCACTGTCTTCTGACAACAATCTACAACAGTTTGATATCTACTCAACACATCAATACCAAGAATACAGTCAAAATTTGTCATATCTAGCACAATCAAATCGGCCTGTATTCCATCATCAGTATCAAACTGAATAGCACAATCAAACACACTCTTACAAGTCATCACATTAGTTCCCAGACATATAGGGGCATCAACAGTGGAGACGAGCAGATATGATACATGTCAATAAAAGCTTGTGCAATAAATGAATGTGATGCACCACTATCAATCAACACAAAAGCTGGATAAGTATATAAACAACACTTACCCGCTATCACATCATCAGGAGCTGCCTCTACTTGCTCCTTGTTCAGTGCATAGACCTGAGATTGGGGCGGTCCTGCTCTCTATCCCCCACCAGTCCGTGGTAGAATCTGTGGTCTCTGCTGCACTGTACTATCAGATACATTCCCTCTGAATGGTTGTCCTCCAACTTGGGGACAATCTCTTATCATGTGTCCTGCCCTTCCGCATCGAAAACAAACTGGATTATTCAAATGTAGAGAATCTCGTTTATAATGTGGTCCTCCACACTTAAAACATTGCAAACCTCGACCACTGCTACTACTACTGCCTTGGGACTGTCCCTTGACACCTCGTTCGCCACCTTTTCTCGTCGCAAACCGCTTCCCACCAAATCTCGAGGATGAAGCACCTCCTCGTGATGCTTTAAACGGCTCCACTATGGGTCTCATGCTATCTAATGTAGGTTTTTGGGATTGTCCTACATTCTTATAAACTCCAACTCCAATCTCGGCTCTAGTCAGCGCTTCCTCAAACGAAGTAGGGTGATTAGAAATCACCCTATCAAACAACTCAGGCCTTAAGCCTTTCATAAATTGTCTGATCTTTGCCTTTGTATTTGCAACGATATGTGGTACATACCGTAACAATGAAGAATACTGCAAAGCATAATCAGATACTGTCATGGTTCCCTGTTTCAGATTAGTAAACTCATCTTCTTTCATCTGCCTCGTAGCAACAGAGAAATAATGCTCCAGAAAGCGATATCGAAACACATCCCAATCAATAACCTATCCTTGAGCTCTCAACTCAATCAGTGTTGCTTTCCACCACAGCATTGCTTTCTTTGCCAAATGAACTCAGCCAAACGTAACCAAGCGGACTTGGCACAGGGTGCTGATACGAAGATATGTTCCACACGTTCTAACCATTCCTCCACATGTTCCCCTCTCAAAGCGAGGTGGCTGATAACTCAGAAATTGAGTCAATGTCAATTCCCCAGGTAACAGTACCTGTTCTACTGGCCCTTGCCCGACTGGTGGTGGTGGCACATGCGCCAACCCAACACTAGCATTGCCACTCATGGCATCCCCAACATCATCGTGAGGTACTCTGTCTGCCATTACTGTACATCCAGGGTTAACAACAACATACAAATATATAAAGCATGTCAGTATAACATCATATCAATACTCTCAACATGCTTTAAAGTGATTAGGAAACTCCCTAAGACACTTCCTCTACCCTTATTCATCCCAGTCTCGAACCACTGCTCTGATACCACTAATGTGGGGTCCTCGTTACCTAATCCGTTATGTATCAAATGTTATACATATGTGAGTATGAATTAAGTAAAATCATACACTGATTAAGAGTTTTACTAAGTAGGTTGTTACAACAGTGACAAAATCCGAATATCCGAACATAATTTACACCACATATACATCAAAACAACCTAAAGAAGAAGTACAACTCCTATGCAGTGGTTCTGCTCGCAGGGGAATTCAAACTCACAATCCCATCCTCCCACATCTATGGGTCCCTACACAAACAATCACACAACATGAGTATAGATGAACAACTATCTCAGTGCTATATCAATAAGCAACATAAAAAAATAAAGCATTATCGTAGATCATCAACTGTGGTTGTTCTGTATCATGCATCATCAAATGAAAATATGTCATGACATGTCTCATCTATCACCCTGTTATAACGGGACACATATGATTTGCCTATCTCGGCTCAATATGTCAGTGGAACCTCCTCACATCTTCATATTAGCAGCACAAATCATGTTTCCGTCCTCACACATTATAACAGTCCAAGCATATACTCAACCGGAGTATACCTCTCATGCCAAAGCGTATGCTCAACAATAGAATACCTATCGTGGCATCAATCTCAACAGCATGCATGTATATCATCATGAATGTATACCTATATGATATCATCAATCATATAATCCAATCTCAACATCATCATCAAAATAACATCAATACTCGTACGTCAACACGTACTTGTCGTGCGACACAAAAGAGAGAAATCATGCGTCAATGTTTAATTGACTCGTTATCCTGTCCCCTGTGATGATGCTACAACAATACCAACAATATATCAAGTTATAATAAGCTTTAAAATCAAACTCCACAAAAATATAACATTTTTCAAAAACTCATCGATCCCAATTTTTTGACGCGATCGATCGCTTCAATGTCCTGGCTATAGCGATCGATCCTTGTTTTTCATGCGAAAGATCGTCTTATCCCTTATAAAACATTCTGCCCGATGCGATCGATTTCTACCTTTACGCGTCGATCGCTACTTAGTGATCGATGGGTACACGCCAAGCGATCGATCACTCAGCACACCGCCTCTCTTATGTTTAGCCTCAAGCGATCGATCGCCTCATAGGTAGCAATCGATCGCTACCTCTGTTTTTTTAAAACATGGCGATTTCATATCTCTTTTCTTGGTGTTTCTCCCACACCTCACTTCCTACAATTAAACCTTGTACCATGCAACCTCTAGCAACTTATCAACATGTTTCCTTAACTACACAACACAATTCTTCTTTTATATCATTTCTAAATTGAAGAATTACCCAAAATAATGTGTTTCTATTCCAACTCAAACTCAACCAATACATAACAAGTAGATAAAACACATACACATGACTCTTACCCACTAGAATCCACTTCTAGTCACAAGCCTTGTGATTCCAAGCTTTAATCCAAGATAAGAGTGCAAGAGCAAGCAAGGGTTTTATAGAGAGTGTGTGTAGAGATTTGGTAGGTGAGTTGTGGTGTTGTATGTGTTTCCAAAGCTGATATGTAGCTATATAAATCTTTTATACATGACATGCAAATTAATGTGAAATCTCTTTCTAATTCAAATGCAATAAAAGCCACTCATGATCTTCTCTTTACTAGAGTATCAAGATATATTCACATAACACAACAATGTTAAGTCCATATATTACATGTCTATGTTCTCAACTCACTATCTCTACTATGTTTCTCATATATCAAACATGTTTGCTAACAAGTCTAGTAATGCTTGATTTATCACACATGAACATCATTTCATTATTTCCAACTATATTTCATGCATGTCATCATTCCTGGTTGGTTCAAACCGAACCCGAGTCCACGTCATACAGTAATTATTCATAATTACGCCATAACCATATCACACATGTACAAATCATATCTAGGCATTACATCGAGCATACCAAGGAGTTCGAAGATGCTTTTTATTTCCAGGATTTGGTGCAGGTGTATCAATTTGAGGATATCCCCTAAGAGGAAAGCATCTAAAAGAAGAGACCTATTATGATAATGAAGGTGAATACCAGTTTAGAATCAGAGTGAAGAAGAGTTCCTTCAACACATGATCAGAGAAGAGCCATCAGGGTTTTCCTCTCATACCACTGTTTCTCATAAAACTCTTACGGGTTCATGAAAGAAGAGCCAAAGCTTCAGATGTATGATGGATTTACAATTGGAGCAATGGAAAAAGCCATGGATATGATTGGCTTTCGAAGCAGGAAGCATTAGATTATCCATAAAGTAACAACAGATGAATTTGCGATCCCCTGATGGAATTCACGGGAAACCAAATTGAGATGCAGTTAATCCCCTTACAGAGAAATCCAGGAGACTAAGAACAAGGTACAAAGGGAAGTTGCTAGAACACTCTCATGAATTTATACGGAGCCATTAGAGTTATCATCAAAGCAACTTTCAAAGAAGGAATTGATTCGCCACTCAACATGGCAATCTTGGACAAAAGAATCACAAACCTCAAAGACTCTTGTTTGGGAGCAGTTTCAGGAAATTTGTTTGCAGGAAAGATGGCATTCAACATCTATCCTAGAATCTTATACAATTTGGGAGATCGAGACTTCAACAAGGTCCTTACTCTTCATCAAGACTTTAAAAGAAATGATTTGATGAAATTAGGGAATAGGCCTTACTCGATCACCTGCAAGGCAACTTACGCGCTCTCGAATACACATCATTCAGAAGTATTCTTGAGAAGTGAATTCATCGAAGTCTCCAGAATCTTCGAAGATTTTGCAAAAGTGGTGTTGCCGGATATTATTAATACTCCGACAATTGGAGAGATCGATATGAGGATACATGACCAGCATGTTTTAAACAGAAGCATGAGCCTTATGGTCGAGCCAAGAAGAATGTCTTTTCAACAGGATATGTTAATAAACAACATCCCAGGGAAAAACAAAAGGCAGTCTTAAGCAGGATTCAGAAAATCCCAGATATCTTCAAAACAAAGGGAGTTCTGAAGTGTCCAGAAGGATGACAAGAAGTTAAAATAATCTTTGACATTACGAAAAACTTGTTGCGTGTAGAACGTATCACAAGTGTACGATGTCAAGTTTTAGTATTTGATAAGTAAAAAATGTGTAAGGCCTCACTACCTTAACAGTGTAAAAATAAATATAAATAGGGCTAACATGCATTAAAGACAGTTTATGGTTCCGGTTGTAGCCTTGAGCTAACAGGATTACAGGCCAAAAATAGAATTCCAAAAGCTAATTAATTACATTCCCAATAATGAATGTTGATACTATAGATTTACACTACTCCTAGAGTAGAGACTATCCAAAAATCATGTATCCTAATTCCTTAATGCTCCTCGTAGCTCACTGCCTCAACCCGGCCCATAGCCCTCCAAGTCCAAAAGGTGTACTTACAGGAACAACTCACCATGAGCATATACATCACTATTCAACAAAATCCAAGCACAATAACATAAATAATCCATGAGATATATATGTGTGTATGCTCCCTGATTTACCACATTAGCACATTTTCATTGTTGTTCCTGTTTCATAAACTCATGCACAAAATCATTAGTTCACAACATAATGATTGATACCACGTTCCAGTTATAACCACAATGTTCCACATTAATCACTAGAAATGTGACTGTTCCGGTCCTGTTACAACAGCGGAATTTTAGGACCCCTCGCTTCGACATATAACGGCATCATATGATATCCCTCGCTTCGACAATGACAGCGGCATGTACATCGCTTCGACATGACAGCGGCAAATATCATATTACCATCGCTTCATATGACAGCGGCAAGTACCTCCCTCGCTCGTATATAACAACTACCGGAACAATCAAGCATTTCCAACTACATATATATAAACACAACACTTGAGTCCACAATCATAATGCATCACCATTATCTCAAAATATATCAACACATTTCGTAATCCACACTTGTCCACGATATATATATAGCCAAAAGCGTAAGAACACATTTTACCGTCCAATGCCCGTACATCTCACTACGTACCTTAGTCTCAAAAGTGGAGAAGTTGAAGAACTTTATCTCCTTGAAGTTGTTGGTACATGGGATGGTTCTACACAACCATACAAATCAATATTAGAAGCCAATTATAGTCCAAATACCAAAAATTCAACGAAAAACATCATTTCCCACTTTTAAGCAGCTGGCGATCGATCGCTACATCGAGGCGATCGATCGCGAGCCTTACCGATCGATCGCTTCGATGTAGCGATCGATCGCCAGACCTCACTGGCTCGCGGCGATCGATCGCGCCATATATGACGATCGATCGCTTGCAACACATTTCGCCACTGGCCTTCGGCGATCGATCGCTGCATTCGTAGTGATCGATCGCCACCTGCTGTGTGCGCGATTCTTCACCATTTTTTAGCATTTTCCAAGTTCTACCACATACACTTCAAACTCAAACATTCCAACAACTCAAAATACCATCATAACTCCCTAGAATCCACATAAACACCTCAAAAATCATAACCCAACCACAACAACACATACCCAAAAAACAAATCCACAAAAATCCCAAAATGCTAACCCATTTCAAAACCAAACACCATAAAAACATTAGGAAGGGTTTCATACCTCTTGAGGACTCCAAATCCTACCAATAATCTCACAAACAAAGATTTTGTAAAGATTTCTCATTCCTCCTTTGCCAAATTTCGAAAATGGGAAGAGGTTTAGGGTTGGGAATGAAATTTGAGGATTTAAGAGTGATGGGTAAAGTGAAAGTAAAGTGGGGGGTGTAGTGGGGTTATAAGAGTTTATAATTAAATTTGTACCCCATTAATTAACATGATGTATAAAATACCCCAACATGGTATTTTAAAAGCATTTTACAAAAATGCACCAAACTCCCAATAATTTCATGCTTTCTAAATAATTGCTAACCATTACAATTAAATCATGCTAACACCCAATTTCCCGACATGCACAACATGCACCCTGAAATGCACCCCGGGTAACGCCTACCATGTGACTAAGCATTTCAACAAGATAATTAATTCCAACACATAATTTAATTATCACCATAATTAATCACATAAACATAATTAATGCCCAAATGCATATAATTATTTCGGGGGTATCACAAAATGTCGAACCCACATAGATTGGTATATAGTTTTAATTTGTATTAAAATGATCTTAGTCCTATTTAGAAAATCGCTTAGAGGTATTTGATATTTTAAAAACAATATAAACTATTAAAATAAACTATTGTAAAATTTATGAAAGATTTAATATGAGAAGAGTTCTAAAGGTTCGATTTCAGTTATTCATCCACCATACTTTTTTCAATCTTTAATTTCAATATTATAGATTTTCTAGTTTATTAGCCAAGAATCATTATGTGTTTTCTACTCCATCTCCCGAGTGATAAACCAGAAGTCATTATTTAATAAAAATCTTGATATATCTATCTAAGATTAACTATCAAATAATATAAATAGCACTTTGATTCTTTTAAAAGCTTCAATGGAGTTATATGTCTGTCGAACTATATAAACATCCATGATGTGTTTTCCCGTGATCCTATTCACAATCCCCTCTCCTGAGTGTTCATAAATATACTATCATTCAATCTATGACCAGTAAATCGAAAGCATGAAGAATAAGAAAACTCAAATAAACCATACGGAAAATCTAAATATATAAATAAAATCATTAAAAGCATGGTTCAAAATAAACTACATCGTTCTTCTAGATTTGGGAACTTAATTCATGATAAAAGTAAGAAAATAACAAAGCATAATCTTAGAGTTCATCAACATAAAGAGGAAAAGAGATACAAAACACAATATGAAGAGCAAATATTCGTTCCCGAATGCATCGCCTTCTTTTTATGCCGGATCTCTTCCTCACCAATGGTAGCTGTCATCTTCCTGTGATATCAAAACCCTAGCAAAGCTGATAGAAGAATGGTTATTCCTGTTTTTTTTATAGCATGGCTGCGCAGAAGAAAACAAAAATGAGGCGGCTGGCGCTGTGGCGCCGAAAAATGTGGCGTCGTAGAGCCACTTTTGTTGACTTCATGGTATTTTCACAGCAAGCGTTGCGGCGCTGAAAGATCTGGTGTTGCGGCGCTGGAAACATCTGGCACTACGGCGCCGATTACATATGGCGCCGCGACGCTGTAATTGTGGCATCGTAGCGCTATTTACACTACCGATTCACTCCAATTTTTGCATTACATGGCACTGAGGTGCCAGTTGCAGGTGGCTATGGTGCGCCAATACATGTCTTCAAATTCTTATTTTCGCCTTTCTTTGATCTTTTCTGCTCGTTTCATCTCCTTTATGATCTTTTCCACATAATCCTCACTAATGTAAGTCTTTTAATCAAATTTCACAAAATTCTACATGATTCCTTGAAAATCACAAAACAAACAAAACAAAGCGTAATTCTGAACGAAAACAACAAAAATCTCAATAAAAGTATAGATACTAGAAGTGCAAAATTGCACTTATCAAATTCCCCCAAACTTAGATCTTTGCTAGTCTCGAGCAAAATTAAAAACAAAAACCTAATCAAATAAACAAAGAAACAAAACAACGGCTCAAATCATGCAATGGTAATTGTGAATTTTGTCCTCAGAAATTTCATTTAAAAATATCGATCACTCTACTCAAGATTTCTCAAGTGTGTGTGATATCATTTTCATTTAACCATTATCTTTAAGCAATATTTACTCCCACAAATCAATAGGACTTTTCAAGGTACAGGGTCATTTGCATTGTTCATAGAAAAACGTATAACCTTGACAAACAATGAACAATGCATCAAGGCAATGATATGTGTGTGTGTGTGAGATTGTCAAAATCATATGCATTCCAAGTGTTTCTCAAGAGTCCATAGACTTAACTATTGTAACATTCTCCACTAGTATATTGGACAAACGTGGCTCGGTCAATAGGTCTTAATAAGCTTATAACGTAAGGCATCAGCTCATGATTTTAATAAAAGGATAGGAATTTCAAAACAATAGAATAAGTCAAATATATCATTGTTGCACACTCTCATCTCATATTTCCCTATGTTGACGATTCATCCTTTTTTCACATTTTTTTTAACTCACCCTTTTTTCTCATCCGCCTTCATCATTCACCTCATTATTAATTTTAGTTCTTCTCAATCACTATGTTCTTCACCTCTTCAACATTTTTCTTTGAATTCATGCCCTTTTTTATTGTTTCTCCCTTCTAATTTTTCAGTTACGATATGGGAGATGGTTAAAGCGCATAGAGTCTTACTTACTTGAGGGTAGGAAATATTGTATAGGCTTTCAAAAAGGTGGTTGATGTGGGATTTTGAAACGATGCCGAATGAGGTTTTATTATGTGCTTTTGCAAATACCATTCGATTTTCAATATGCTCAAAATGGTAACTAATGGTACAATGATGTCATTTGGTGGCTTCAAAGGCTCAAACAGATCAAAAATTGTATAAATCATTCCTAAGCCACATAACATCCGTATTTCGCCTCAAAGGGTGCTAAGATAAGTTCTATACTACTCTCAATGCACAAATAATTTATATGATTTGACCAATGTTCTCAAATTATGTCTCAAAACCAAGGTAATATAAGAAACAAATTTGAATGAGATTCTAAAACATATTGCAAACAATTCAAATCTCATTCTTTATATTTAAGCACAATGGGGCTACTATAGAATTTTATATCAATGAATAAAGGCCCAAAATACTATAAAAATGGCCTATATCATTTTTGTGGTTGTTCCAATCAACTATGATTTAATCAAATGGTCATGGTGTTAGTGCATGTAGGGCCTTCCTACCTTAACATCATAATCAAGACATAATCAGGGCTAAGCATGCATCATAGACAGTTTATGGTTCCGGTTATTACGTGAGCTAATAGGATTACAGACCAAAATAAAACTTCAAAAGCTAATTAATTACATTCCCAATAATGAATGTTAACGTTATAGATTCACACTACTCCTAGAGTAGAGACTATACGAAATCCTGCATCCTAATTCACAATGCTCCTCGAAGCTCACTGCCTCAACCCGGCCCATAGCCCTCCAAATCCAAAGGTGTACCTACAGGAACAACCTATCATGAGCATGTATATCATTACTTAACATCATAAGGTAATGACATATAAACAAATGCATGAAAGTAATTGGTAACGTATACTTCATGGTTAATTGCATTAACCCTCCTTGGTTGTCCCTGTTTCATAGCCATGCATATAATCATTAGTTCTTGACATGAATGATTAAAATCATACTTCGCATATATGCTCATAACCAACAATGTTAATTAGAAATGGGACTATCCTGGTTCTATTATGACAGCGGCACAATTGGCCCCCTCGCTCGACATAAAGCGGAATTGTGATACCTCTCGCTACGCCTTGATAGCGGATGTATCTCCTCGCTTAGCGGAATATGATACCCCTCGCTACGCCTTGATAGCGGATGTATCCCCTCACTAGTTATGTGAGCGGCAAGTACCTTCCTCGCTTGCCCATAATAACCACCGGACATTCTACTATTTCTAGTAACATAGTTTAATATTCATCATAAACATCATAGCATCTTATAGACATCACCATCTTGTAAAACATCATAGTATCTTATAGACATCATCATCTTGTAAAACATCATCATCTTATAACATCATCATCATATAAGCATCATCATTTTATAGCATCATCATCTTATAGCATCATCATCTTATGAACATCATAACAAAATATAACAGTAAATGTACGAAATCTTAGTTAAGTAAACTTGCTGGTTATTCGTTAACTTCTTTTTGTTGACCCTGATTCACATTCATGCATATGGGCATCTTACCCTATCGTATGCCATCTTACCATATCATAAACATCGTATGACATCTTACCATATGGGCATCTTACCCTTTCATAAACATCGCATGGCATCTTACCATATGGGCATCTTACCCTTTCATAAACATCGTATGGCATCTTACCATATGGGCATCTTACCCTTTCATAAACATCGTATGGCATCTTACCATATGGGCATCTTACCCTTTCATAAACATCGTATCATTATTAAACATCATATAAACATCATCATCATAAACTTACTTATCATAACATCATCGTAAACATCTTGTCATCTTTATTCATCATACACGTCATCATTATAAACTTACTTATCATAATCATCGTCATAACATCGTAAATACTTATGCAATCATAGCATGATCATAGTATAGGAGTATGGTTTACCGTCCGATGCCCGTACGTCTCTTATGTACCTTAATTCCCAAAAGTGGAGAAGTTGGAGAACTTTATCTCCTTGATGTCGTTGGCACCTGGGATGGTTCTACACAACCATACAAATCGATATTAGAAGCTAAACAATAGCCAAATACCAAAAATTCAACATAAATCATCATTTTCCATTTTTTTTAACAGTGGCGATCGATCGCTACCTGAGGCGATCGATCGCCTCACTTTTGCCTTGCGGCGATCGATCGCTTCATTTGAGGCGATCGATCGCCTGCTACGCGAAATGGCTACTGGCCTTCGGCGATCGATCGCCTCATTTCAAGCGATCGATCGCCACCTGCTGGTGCGCGATTTCTCACCATTTTCGTGCATTTTCAAAGCTTCACCCCACACCATTCAAACCAAAACTTTCCTACCACCTCAACATCATCAAAACTCACTAAAACCCACATAAAACACCTCAAAAATTATACCCCAACCATAAATAACACATACCCAAAACAAACCCACATAAATCATCAAAAACTAACCCATTTCAACACCAAACATCATAAAAACTTTAGGAAGGGTTCCATACCTCTTGAAGACTCCAAATCTTAACCAAGATCTCAAAACCAAAGATTTTGTGGAGCTTCCTCCTTCCTCCTTTGAAGAATTTTGAAAATGGTAAATGAGAAGGGTTTTGGGAATGAATTGGGGATTTTAGAGGCGAAAGGGTAAAGTGAATAAAGGTAGTGGGGTAAAGGGTATAGTGGGGGTATATGGGTTAATAAAAATTGTACCCCATCAATTAACATGATGTATAAAACACCCCAACATGGTATTTTAAAAGCATTTACAAAAATGAATTAAACTTCCACTAAAATCATGCTTTCCTCATAATTGACAATCAATATAATTAAATCATGTTAACACTTCATTACCCATCACATAAATCAGTTACCAACATAATTCAGCATATAACCATCATTAAAGCCAAAATTGCATATAATCAATTTCGGGGCATCACAGTGCGTGAGTATGTGAGAACTGATTAGCAAAGTGAACACAAAAGTTTTAAAAAATTTCACGAAGTTCAACACTTTCATCATAGGCCTTCTCAATAAATTATGCATGATTTAAGAAAAAAACAACAAACAACAAACATAAACCCAAACAAAACCAAAAACGCAGGGAAACTCGGGCAAACAAATATGAAAGACAATAAATGACCAAATCCTCCCAAACTTAAGAACGTGCATTGTAAGGCCCCACTGTTAATTAATCTGGATTAACGATGATTAAGCAAATCCGGATAATTATAAGTATAGATTTTGAATTAAGGTGTCCCGGACCACGATGAGTCAACCAACTAGAACATGTTTTAGTGCATGAGCATGTGCCTGATCACATGGCACTTGGAGAACACATGCCACTAATTAATTTAACTCATGTTTAATATATGATTTTAGACCATTAATCTTGCAAGATAGTGATGTATTGACACATGGATTCCACAATACATCAAATAAATTAAAATCGCACAATTTGGCATTGAAGCTCACGCCCCTTTTTGCATGCAATTTCAGATTTTTTGGTTTAATTTCACCACCATCTTCTCTCTCTTCAACCCATCCAATTCTCTCCTTTATCTCACCTAAACTTTCGAAATTTGCAGCTTAATTTAGCACAAATTTCTCTTCCAATTACTAATGCATGTTACATGCAATTAGTGATTTAGAAACCCCAAGGCAAGAGTGTTAGTTAGGTGGAAGAATTTTCAATTTGAAGGAAGTTTGGAGGAGTTCAAGCTAGGAAGGAGCCATGGTGAAAAACTGTGAGGACCAGGGATTATAGATGTTAATCCCGTAGTGTTAATAACCCCTAAAGTCGTTTTACGTGGCGATTTGGAGTTTAATCGCGGTATTGGGCCTTCCGGGCTCGTGTATTTGGGTAGTTGGGATCGTTGGATCCAGAGGTTGAGATTGTATTCTCATTTGGGTGAAAAACCTAAGAGTTGGGTTTTTGATGTGTCTCGGGATCTCGGGTGCTTGTGTGAGCACCGGTAGGGGGTTTTGGAGTTAGAGAGAGAATTTTTGAAAACAGATGATTTTTAATGAATCATGATGTATTTGTGGGACTATTAGTATTTCGGGGTATTTTTGCTATAAATACCAGTTGAACCCGAGATTTAATTAAAAAAATTCATTTCATCACCTCATCTTCTCTCTCCCTCCCGCGGCGCCCATTTCCCGTCTGGACCAGCCCCCGCCGCTTCAAGCGCTTCGCCCGCCGCCGTCCGGCCGCCGTTCGGCGCGTGCGACCCGCCGCCGGCTTCGTCTCGTCGAGGCGCAGCTATTCCCTCCGGCAATTGAAAGTTTCGTCGCGTTTTGAAGTCGGATTTTGCGAGAAAGCGTCGATCCCCAATTTCTAGGGTTTATCGGATTTCGACCGATTTACTTCCGATTTTCGATTGGGTAACCTTCCTTACCCCTTTTTCATGCTTCTCATGTAATTCCCTACTAATTTGGGTGGTTTTGGTTCGAAATTATTTTCGAATTTTGTAGGGTTTGGTTCGAAAATTTGGGGGTTTTTGGCAATGGTGTTGATTCTTGCTATTGATGGTTTAATTCACATTTTAGATGAATTATGGTGTTTATTTGGGTTCGATTTGTGAGATAAGGGTTCGAAAAAGGTTAATTGTCGTGTGTTGACAATATTTTGAGGGATATGGGTGTGCTTGAGTATGGGTTGCATGTTCGTAAATAATTGTGAATTATTTATCGTGTTAGCACATCATTCCTCGGGGCATGGAACTCGAGCAAGGTTTGGCTCGGACTTCGGAGATTTAAGGTACGTGCGACGTACGAGCATTACTATATATATTAGAGCATTGTGAAATGCATAAGGAATTTTTGATTGCATTGAATATTGTGCGTATGGTTATATATATATATGTTGATATAGCCAAGGAACGACCAAATCTTGATATCGCCGCTTGTAGCGTGCGTGACACTAGAGTAGGATAACTCTTACAAGATATAAGGGGTACTGGGTTTATATGACTATTGTAGGGCATTTGAGATGCCTGAGGATGATCGTAGAATCATGTATTCATTATAAGACATTTGAGATGTCTAGGTTCGTAGAATCATGTATTCATTATAAGACATTTGAGATGTCTAGGTATAATGAAGGATTGGTAAAATAAATGCTAGGCATTTGAGCTATCTGTGATTGATGGCGAGGTTGTGAAATCAGTATTAGATATTGAGATATCTATATTTGCATGTATAATGAATTTGGAATCACTATCTATTGATACTCGAGGATTAGGCATGCGATGGGTTAATCAATGTGTTGATTTACTGATTTTTGAGATTTGATGAGTTTGATGATTGTGAGGACGGGGACAGTACACGGAATCCCGGATAAGGTTGCCATCCAGGGAGTATCATTTAAATTCATTAGTATTTACCTTTGTTGTAAATTATGAATTTCATTATTGTGATTATGGGATTTTGTGTATTGGTATGCTCACCCCGTTGGGGGCTGTCTCTGTTGGGGCAGGTGAACAGGTACATCGATGGCTGTGGAGCTGAGCTCGAGCTGTTGATTGGAGGTACTCCCAGGATCGTGGTACCAGGGTTTGATGGAGCACGGTATCATATAGAGTACTTATATACACCTGAGGATTATATACATATTCATGATGCTCGCATGTGAGCACGATTATACTTGTATATGGGTTGTATATAAAGGCATGAGCCTTTCTCTCTTTCATTTGATGTTGCATGCAATTAGAGGTAGAATTGCTAAATGATATGAGAGTCATTGGTGTATTATGTGGGTGTTGAAACCCACTTTGTTGTCCTCTTGTGTGGTGCCTTCCCTGGCTGGGAATTTACTTAGAATTTCTGTATTCTATTGAGTATTGTGCTTCCCTGGCCGGGAATTGTGTTATTTGTTGTACTTTTATTTCGGGATAGCTCTATTTATGGGGAGACTCTGCCCAAATTTTTATAAAAGTCCACAATGTGAAAAGTGGCACAAAGGGGATGGAAATGGGCGAACTTTATGAGTCTATTTGTTGTTAGGATGATGATCTTATAACATTGAGTATTAAAGAAAATTTTGTAATTGCCATTCAATGGTAAAGTATCATCTGAGCTTCCCGTTTGATTTGTATTGAAAGCATGTGCCACACATAGTGGTTAATACACTAATCAAGGGTTAAGGGCTAGGGGTCCTTACATTAGTGGTATCAGAGCAGTGGTTGCTCATTGGGGCTGTTAAGGGCCTAGGAAGTTATTGATAACACATATTTATGCATGATGGCATTAATGTTGTATGACATAACAAATTGTTTATGTGCTATTATGATATGAAAAGTGGTATTGTTAACCATTGTGGTTGCAGGAATCGTGTGGAACACGATAGGATGGCATTAATAGTGATGTCTGGCACTCCGTGTGTTACGTGCCAAGGAATCTGATTTTGTAAGAGAATCTGGTAAAGGGATATTTCCGAGGTAACATGTCTTGGTATACGTATTGACATGCAAGTGGTTGCATATATGTATTGAATGTTGATGCATAGCGTATATGGCTATTGCTGTTAACCCTGATGGTTGCAGGTTACAGGAAATATGGAGTACGAAAAGGAATGATGATTATACATATGTACGGGCATCCAAAGGGTAACATGTATTATGTGTTTAGTTATTTAACACAAGGTAAATCAAGGTATGCATAAGATAGTGCATTATGATATGATACATGTTGATACGCATCGTTTTGCATATGTATATTGTGAAATATAAAGTGAGGATTTCAATGCTTACACTAAGGTCCATATGAAGCGAGGAAGAATTCCGCTTATATGGAGTAGTAAGAAGCATTGAAATGCACTATTGATATTTCACGAGTCCAGGTTATCCTAGTGAGGATTTCAATGCTTACGCTAAGGTCCATATGAAGCGAGGAAAAATTCCGCTTATGTCGAGTAGTAAGAAGCATTGAAATGCACTACTGATAAGTGACTCAACTCCATAAGAAGCAAGAATTCTGCTGACATGGATTCCATAGGAAGCGAGGAAAAATTCCGCTTACATGGATTTCCATAAGGAGCAAAATTCTGCTTACGTGGATGCCATACGAAGCGAGGATGAGATACCGCTTGTATGAAGAAGCGAGGATGAGATGCCGCTTGATTAGGATGATGATTCATTCCTTTGTGATGACACGGATGATAGCGGTGATGTGTCCCGCTGTGTCGATTTATATTCATTTCATTATGAGGACACGGATGATAGCGGTGATGTATTCCGCTGTGTCGATTTATATTGATTGGCGATGGTTCATTCCGCTATATTGATTGGCGACGGTTCATTCCGCCAGGTGTATTGATAGCGATGGTCCATTCCGCTATATTGATTGGCGACGGTTCAGTCCGCCAGGTGTATTGATAGCGATGGTTCATTCCGCTATATTGATTGGCGATGGTTCATTCCGCCAGATGTATTGATAGCGATGCCTCTTTCCGCTATTATGTGGACGATGATTCATGCTCAGGTGTATAGCGAGGTTTTATGCCACTTATTATATGGCGAGGTGTCATGCCGTCGATTCTATAGCGATGGATTGTGCCGCTATGTACTCAGCACAGGATTTTGCCGCCTCCGAGCGATGGGTGCTGATTTCGTACTATTATTGAGCGACGGAGACAGGTATGCCGCTATATTGTTAGCGATGAGGTATGAGATATTGCTATTCTATTAGCTTTATTGTAGCTGGCATGCGTTGAGATACATGTTTTATTATGACTATTTTACTAGCATGATAGTGGATGACATACGCTGATGTACATGTATCGTCACTAGTTGACAATGCCTTAGATGCCATGAGTTGGCATGTATCGTCACGGGATGACGATGACGATGGTGTAGGAGATGTCTTATTAGACATGCATCATCGTTACGATGAACAATGCGTTGAGTATACGTATTCAGTGGTATGCCTTGGGTGCCAGTACCGAGCACAAGGTGGTGTGTGCGTCACCGATTGACGTGACCCTTATACCGAGCGGGTTGCTCGAGGAATGGATGGATGCGCTGTACATGTGATCGTACCGCAGCTTATTTTTGGGGTAATCATATTACGAGTGGTGATACCCTTGAGGTATGCTCGTTGGAATGGCTTTTGGCCATGTGATTTGACGACATGAGTAATCATGGAGGAAATTACTCACTTTCTGTCGATGTGACATGTGGTAGACATGGTCACACCACCCATGAGGGTGTAGGATGAGTCTTAAGGGAGTAGGATCAGGTTATGTTAAGTACATAGGGACATTGGAGTGTCCAGGGTGTATATGCATTAGAGGAATGTTGGGTAAAGACCCACTACTCTATTGATTTTCTTCCCACGGTATGGTATGCCGTGCGGAAACGTCCATCTTATTGGTAGGTTTGAGGTGAACCTAGAGAGGCAGCGACTAGTTTGTTTGCCGTGTGTGTGCAGCACCATGAGGGGCTTGCTAGAGCCGTTATACTGCTCGTTGGAACCAAGTTTGGCAAATCGTAAGGTGATACGATGTGGATTATGGTGGACTCTAGTAGTCATCATGTCATTTGAGGTTGAGGTTGTGTATGCCTCACTGAAACGTGTATACGTTTATGTTTAATCTTGGTGAGACTTGTCTGGGACAGCTCATGATGTTGGAGTACCAACAAGAGAGTCATCAAGTCGTTGACTCGATCTGGGGAATCCGTGTATTTGGGATACAATGGGTGTTATTGTATCCAGTTTTTCCGAACGGTGGTTCGAGACTAGTGGATCTCGAGTTCGATGGCACTTCCCTTGTGAGGAAGGAGGTAGTATTATACCTATTTGGGAATCTTGAAAGATTCGGTAAGTTGGTGCATGTGGTGTTGATTTTGAGAATCACGCCGTGTTATTGATCGTCGATTTTCATTCTCCACTGGATGGGAATGACTCAGGATTGTCAGTTGTGTATGGGGCTTAGGGGTATGTTGTAGATACCCGAGCCAAGTGCATTGAGTATGCATGCGATGTCAATACTTAGGCAGGTATACCGGTGAGTATACGGATGCCAGTTATTGATTTCCTTTCTGTCAAAGCATAGAGTTATGCTATTTTTGGATGGTTAAATCTCTGATGAGAGATATGGAACACCTTGAGATTGGGAATCTCCATAGCACGATAATTATGAGGAACAATCGTGAAGTAAGTTGACTCCCTTTGAGGAGGGATTATCTTGTGTGGGTTAAGGTATTTCCCTTGTTGGGCGTTTTCTTTCGAGTTTTCGATAGCCTTCCCAAGTTTGGATTGTTAAATCCTAGGATTATCAAGGGATGTCAGGAATTCGGATTGGTTGGGTGTCACTATCGACACAAGCGTTGAGGATGCAATGGGTTTATTGCATGCCCGTTCAGAATTTGAAACTCTGTGGAGTTTCGATTGTTTATTTATGACCAGGATGTGGTTCTTAGGATATCCGGAGGTGGACATCTTAAGAGATATCTTTTGTGTGAATCTGTGGCCGTGAGTTGCCCAAATTGAGTTGCAATGATGCGACTGCTCCTTCGATGGAGGAGGTTTGAAAGTGGAAACCAGGTTGGTATGTGTACACCGTGGTGTACTAGTGTTTCCCTCGTAACGATGTATGTTAGACATCGTGAGTCATGATAGAGATGTCATTGAATGATATTTACGATGGAATCGGGAGCGATTCGAATCCTTGCAGTTTCAGTTGACTAACTGCTTTTGGATTATTAACGTTGAGCTGTGCTGACGCTCTTTGACGTTGTGATGGATTTGGAAGTCTATTCTACTCCAGAGTTTGACACGAGGTCAACGTTCTCAAGGTTGAGGTGTCATTCAGGATGCGTTCTTACTAAGTTGTATTAGAACTAAGGATGACTGTCCGATCCACAGTCGTAAGTATTGGTTGTTTTACAGTCATGAGGGACTGACTTTTAGGATGACCCGCATCGAGGTACGTTTTGCCTCTTGGGTGATATGTTGGTTTTGGTAAGTCGCTCTGTTTCAGAGTTTGAAGAGAGGTAAGTATCCTCGCGTTTTTTTTAATACGATTCTG
Organism: Haberlea rhodopensis; assembly: GCA_907163345.1. NCBI lineage: Eukaryota > Viridiplantae > Streptophyta > Magnoliopsida > Lamiales > Gesneriaceae > Haberlea > Haberlea rhodopensis. The sequence continues at coordinate 715,284 of CAJQUN010000068.1, forward strand.
ATATGGTCAAGAATCGAGGTTATGGCTTCATGTTGTTGTGTAGCCTGGGTGTTATGTGATACACCGGTGCTAATTTCGAGGACGAAGTTCTTTTAGTGGGGGATATTGTGAGGACCAGGGATTATAGATGTTAATCCCATAGTGTTAATAACCCCTAAAGTCGTTTTACGTGGCGATTTGGAGTTTAATCGCGGTGTTGGGCCTTCCGGGCTCGTTTATTTGGGTAGTTGGGATCGTTGGATCCAGAGGTTGAGATTGTATTCTCATTTGGGTGAAAAACCTAAGAGTTGGGTTTTTGATGTGTCTCGGGATCTCGGGTGCTTGTGTGAGCACCGGTAGGGGGTTTTGGAGTTAGAGAGAGAATTTTTGAAAACAGATGATTTTTAATGAATCATGATGTATTTGTGGGACTATTAGTATTTCGGGGTATTTTTGCTATAAATACCAGTTGAACCCGAGATTTAATTAAAAAAATTCATTTCATCACCTCATCTTCTCTCTCCCTCCCGCGGCGCCCATTTCCCGTCTGGACCAGCCCCCGCCGCTTCAAGCGCTTCGCCCGCCGCCGTTCGGCGCGTGCGACCCGCCGCCGGCTTCGTCTCGTCGAGGCGCAGCTATTCCCTCCGGCAATTGAAAGTTTCGTCGCGTTTTGAAGTCGGATTTTGCGAGAAAGCGTCGATCCCCAATTTCTAGGGTTTATCGGATTTCGACCGATTTACTTCCGATTTTCGTTTGGGTAACCTTCCTTACCCCTTTTTCATGCTTCTCATGTAATTCCCTGCTAATTTGGGTGGTTTTGGTTCGAAATTATTTTCGAATTTTGTAGGGTTTGGTTCGAAAATTTGGGGGTTTTTGGCAATGGTGTTGATTCTTGCTATTGATGGTTTAATTCACATTTTAGATGAATTATGGTGTTTATTTGGGTTCGATTTGTGAGATTAGGGTTCGAAAATTTGCAGGGTGTTCTTGAACAATTTTCGTTATTGTCTCATTCGTTCCCCTCCCTGCATGTACCCTGCCCCGGGTCTTTTAAAAGGTTAATTGTCGTGTGTTGACAATATTTTGAGGGATATGGGTGTGCTTGAGCATGGGTTGCATGTTCGTAAATAATTGTGAATTATTTATCGTGTTAGCACATCATTCCTCGGGGCATGGAACTCGAGCAAGGTTTGGCTCGGACTTCGGAGATTTAAGGTACGTGCGACGTACGAGCATTACTATATATATTAGAGCATTGTGAAATGCATAAGGTATTTTTGATTGCATTGAATATTGTGCGTATGGTTATATATATATATGTTGATATAGCCAAGGAATGACCAAATCTTGATATCGCCGCTTGTAGCGTGCGTGACACTAGAGTAGGATAACTCTTACAAGATATAAGGGGTACTGGGTTTATATGACTATTGTAGGGCATTTGAGATGCCTGAGGATGATCGTAGAATCATGTATTCATTATAAGACATTTGAGATGTCTAGGTTCGTAGAATCATGTACTCATTATAAGACATTTGAGATGTCTAGGTATAATGAAGGATTGGTAAAATAAATGCTAGGCATTTGAGCTATCTGTGATTGATGGCGAGGTTGTGAAATCAGTATTAGATATTGAGATATCTATATTTGCATGTATAATGAATTTGGAATCACTATCTATTGATACTCGAGGATTAGGCATGCGATGGGTTAATCAATGTGTTGATTTACTGATTTTTGAGATTTGATGAGTTTGATGATTGTGAGGACAGGGACAGTACACGGAATCCCGGATGAGGTTGCCATCCAGGGAGTATCATTTAAATTCATTAGTATTTACCTTTGTTGTAAATTATGAATTTCATTATTGTGATTATGGGATTTTGTGTATTGGTATGCTCACCCCGTTGGGGGCTGTCTCTGTTGGGGCAGGTGAACAGGTACATCGATGGCTGTGGAGCTGAGCTCGAGCTGTTGATTGGAGGTACTCCCAGGATCGTGGTACCAGGGTTTGATGGAGCACGGTATCGTATAGAGTACTTATATACACCTGAGGATTATATACATATTCATGATGCTCGCATGTGAGCACGATTATACTTGTATATGGGTTGTATATAAAGGCATGAGCCTTTCTCTCTTTCATTTGATGTTGCATGCAATTAGAGGTAGAATTGCTAAATGATATGAGAGTCATTGGTGTATTATGTGGGTGTTGAAACCCACTTTGTTGTCCTCTTGTGTGGTGCCTTCCATGGCTGGGAATTTACTTAGAATTTCTGTATTCTATTGAGTATTGTGCTTCCCTGGCCGGGAATTGTGTTATTTGTTGTACTTTTATTTCGGGATAGCTCTATTTATGGGGAGACTCTGCCCAAATTTTTATAAAAGTCCACAATGTGAAAAGTGGCACAAAGGGGATGGAAATGGGCGAACTTTATGAGTCTATTTGTTGTTAGGATGATGATCTTATAACATTGAGTATTAAAGAAAATTTTGTAATTGCCATTCAATGGTAAAGTATCATCTGAGCTTCCCGTTTGATTTGTATTGAAAGCATGTGCCACACATAGTGGTTAATACACTAATCAAGGGTTAAGTGCTAGGGGTCCTTACAAAAACTTTTGGTTCTTCAAGGGTATGTACTTGTTCTTATTTATTTTTAGTTGGATTTATGGATTTTGGGTCGAAAATTATGGGAAGAATCACAAAATGTTGGTGTCGTTTTATTAAAACAGAATCTGCACAAATTTGATGTTTCATGTAGTAGATGATTTCGAAAATTTGATTTACTTAGTCTCGGAATCTGACCTTGAGCCCCAAACAAAAGTTGTAGATATATAAGTTGTAATCATATGGTTAAAATTTGAGATCATTTGGATTCCAAATGAGTGGGATATTCTCATTTTACTAAAGGGTGCCAGATTCGACTCTGCATGTGCTGAAAATGCACATGCAGTGTAGAATTCTGAACTTTTGACAAATTTAATGTTCGAATTGGTTGTCGATCTTCAAATAAAACTTGTAGATATTTTCATTATATTGAGTATAAAAAAACAAGGACTCAATTAGGACTAATTTTCGAGTAGTTATGAATTTTATACTTTAAGTGCACAATCTATGTCCTGCATGTGGGCGAAAATCCCATGCAGTGTGTTATCCGAGTTCCTGAGCATTTTTGGCTAGGAATTCCGGAAAATGTCTAGAAATATATATTTTAGTTTATTTGAGTTGGCTGTCATTTTCCACTAGAATCACCCAATTTGAAGTTAAAATGAAAACGATATGGCGATTTTACTAAAACTGCTCGAGCTGGAAAACAGAATTTCAAAAGCGACATATTTAGTGTTTTTACTACTTTTAAATGGAGGAATTAGCTCGCATCATTAGATAAGAAAATTAATTTTTGAGAACTGGATTTGGGTCATTTGGACATCATATGAAATTATTATGAATTTTGAACGAAAACTGGTTAGTCTGTATTTTGAAGGAAAATCAGTATGAACCATCCTTAAAACCTGTTGTAGCTATTGTGCCTACTTAAGCACTTAGTGATAATTTTTAGTATATGACCAGGTTAATAGATTTCGGGGTTGATCTGAGAAGTCTCGGTAGATTAGCTTGGGTCGAGGTACGTAGAAATGAGTTTTATCATGACGTCTGACGAAGACGTGTAATGATGCTTTGTATGATTTTACATGTCATTAATTGAATTATATGATTTAATTGTCACGATATGATTCTTATGTGACTATATGACATGTTGAGATACATTGTAGTACATGATATGTGAATTACATTATATGTATTGATTTCACATGAGATTGCATGATATATTGAGTTGTATATGTCATTTGATGCATAAATGATTCATGGGCATATCATATTGATCTATCATTTCGTGACTGAGTTGATTCACTCTGAGTGTCGGGGACGACGAGCACGGCGATGACAAGCAGTATAGGTAGCGACTGTAGTCACGCGCGTATCACCGGACCTAGACAGGAGGGATGTACGAACACAGCACATAGGATGAGTCTCCTAGTGCAATGTGCGTGTGTTGTCACCCTCTGCTCGAGCTGACATTATTTGATGATACCTTCCTTTGGACTCCGATAGTTGGTATCTTGAGATTCGATTCTTTATACCCATTCATACATAGCATTCATACATGGTATGCGTTGCATGATACTTTGTCATACTTGACATGATCTATTTATTTCTCGTACTAGGTTCTGACCCCCGTAGTGGGGACTGTCATGTCTTTGTTGTATGGGCATGACAGGTGGTACAGGTAGACGTACTGCGAATGTTCGAGGTGAAGCATCGATGAATACCTGAGCTCCTTGAGAGCGAGCTCAGGTTTATATTTTATGTTTTGAGTCACAGTAGTTGTTAGAATGTTTTTACTTATGTTTTTAAATTACCGGGGTATGCCCCGAGTATCTGTATTTTAATTATTCTACTACGGGTTGATGATATACTTGATAATTTATGTTCTGAAAACCGGAATTACATATTTTAAGTATCAGTGTATATGTATCACCTAAAAGCGAAAAAGTTTTAGGGCTGTTTGATAAGACCTTTGAAATAAAGTTTTCGCTGTTTACGCAAATTAATCATTATGTGTTAATTAAAAACCACATTAGGATCGGGCCCTCACATGCATTGTCCTCAATGCAATAGAAAAAGACAAAGTAGGAGGACAAAAAACAAACCTATGACAATGACCATCAGTGGTTGTCGTCCTCATCATCTGAAAAGCTCGATGGTGGAGGGAATGACATCCAGGATGGATCCATCTGTGGAAATCGTTGGGCCATTGCAGCATTGTACGCAATAGAATATTCCATGAAACGATGTTCTTGACGTCCTTTCAAATCCATTCAGGTCTCCAGGACATCAAATCTAGAATGGATAGTAGGCTAGGCTATGGTGTGTGATCGGGGCTGCTGCTGACTCCCTGAAGGTGCATCAGAAGGGATCGGCCTCCTTCTTTGACTAGCTGAAGTATCAGAGGGTCGGGGGTAAACAACAATGGGCGCAAGAGGCTTCTGCATCTCTTCATCTAAGTCCCATGTCACCCATGCTCGTCTGCAAAGTGCAGTGATCAACAAGGGTGTGCAAGCTGATTGTTGTTCTACCAGACGCCGCATGCTTGGTAGAAGTACTGATGACTCTTCCCAAATTTACTGATCTCCTTATAACAACACGACTCTATCTTTCATGATTTTGGAAGTATGAGTGGATGGTATGAGTCGTTCTGCAATGAAATAGAACCAACATTTCTCATCCTTTCTCAAGTAGGATGAAAGAAAATGAATAGTAAGAGTATCCTTGTTCAAAGTCCATCTAGCCCCTAGGATGCAAAGTCGATTCATGACCATGTTTAGATCAAGAGGGTCATGCTGGAGAACAGAGTAATCATCATTATCCAAGTCAGGCATATTGTACAGTCGGTTAATAGTGTCGATCATAATTTATTATCTTTCCTCGAACATGCACTTGAAAAGTCATCGTCCGTTCTTTTACATTGGCATAAACTTCACGCATCACAGGCACAACAACATCACCACGTTGTTCTATGAATTCCATCCAACCCCTTTGTTCTGCATCCAAGAACAGCTCATATTATGGTTCATTAACAAGCATTTCACGCTCTCGTGGAATGTTCTTATGTAGACATCTATGCAAAATTGGTGAAATTGATCTAACAATTGCTGGGTCAGCAGGAAGAATCCTAGAACAACTTATTCTTGGTATTGAATTTCTCGAGGAACACAAACCTTGGGAAAGATTACATGATGGAATGTAATTCACGGTGGATGGGAATAGATATAGAATCCGATGGCCACCCATCCATTCTCAATATACATCTCATTCGAGATGTTATACGACAAAATATCGAGCAGAATATTTTGCAGCTTATATTGATTCAGGAGCTAGAATATGCACTTCCAAATGAGACATCTCCCTAAAGAAGTTGGTGAGAAATTACAGTCATTGCCGGAAGAGACTTTTCCAAGCGGATTCTTATTCTTAATGAAGGAGTCCAATCAGCGGAGATAATAATTGGAGGAGCAAGCGGTACCCCCTGGTACAAAGTCAAGACTACACCTATCTATTTCCATGATACATGAGATTATATGCTTTTAGAAATAATTTCTTACATACATTCAAACGATTTACACAAGAGAACGAGACAAGAAGACTTTTTTGCACAACCCTCTGTGATCTTAAGATCATTGTCCAAAGACTAAGGGAAACATTTCACAGAAAATTTTCCATTAGTTTTCGCAGCAAGCGTGGTGATGAAGGAAAACTTCGAGACCCAAAAATGAAGGATGAGTGGAAATTTGGTGAATCAATTCTTCAATTCAGACAATGCGAACCCAGTCAAAAGGATAGCCAGACATTTGATGGGAAAAATGTTATGTTTTTCAGAGAACAGGATGAAGAAGAAGTTGACCCAGAAACTCTGTTATTACTAAAGAAGGCATTACAAAACGAGGTTCCACAACCTGATGCTACCCTCGAAGAGCAGATTACTCTAGAGGAAGTGAAAAGGAAGATTCATATGAATTATAATGAGGATCCTCTGGCATGGTGGGACAGAAACGAGCTCAAAACAACTCTGAAGGTAAACACCGGAAAAGAATATGAGTTCGTCAGGTACAAACCGATCCCCATGAACCAGGAATATCGAAATGATATGCAAATAATATTTAAGGAACATCTTGACCTTAAGTTAATCTCAGCAGGTGTTTCTCCATACATTAGTCCGGGATTTGTCGTTCGAAATCATGAACAAATTAAAAGAGGAAAACCAAGATTGGTGATCAATTACAAAGGGATCAACGAGATCTTGGAGTTTGATGGATATTATGTCCTGAGTAGAGAACATTTGGTAAATTATATCAAAAATGCTAAGAAGTTTCTAAGTTCGATTGCAAGTCTGGATTCTACTCGATTATGATGGAGGAAGCTAGCAAAAAGTTTACAGCATTTTCCACACCACAATGACACTATATCTAGAATGTAATGTCAAAGGTAGTGTGTGAAGCCTCGGAAATTTGCCTAATCAATTGCCTTTCCAAATCATGAGAGTCATTCATTGACTTCCTAAAGTCATAACACTAGTCATTCGATGTCATACAATTGTATCACTCGATCATGCCACCATTTAATCTCATTCAACCCTATCAAATGCTATAATTCAATCTCATTAATGACATTTAGTACATTGTTCAAATTGTGTCATCAAAGGGCATAAGTTTTGGTATTGGTCAAATAATTCTCCTATAGTAAACACTCAAAATCCTTTATTCATTTTGCCTCATTATTGACTCATTCAAGTGTCATGCCCAAATCTTGGTATCCATTTAATTGCATGATCAAATCATGACATTACCATTCAATTATTTTATTCAATTATATGGCCAAAGTTTAGGGATCCAAATAGAAATCCTCCTACATTGAATCACCTTACTCCTAATTATATTCCCACTTAATTGCCACACCATTAACATCCAATTATCATAATATCATGCATTCATGACTTTCTTGACTTGACTCAATTTATGGGATTTATTTGGCCAATGTTAAGGGATGGTTATCCAACACTACTACCATAAGGGAGAAAACTATATTCCACCTATTCTACCTCCCATCATTTTCGAAAATGTCACACATTTCACACACATACATTTCGAAACTTTCAAGGAAGAAAGGAATGGATTTTTCATCATTTCTCAAAACGGATCTCATCTCAACATGCTTCAATCATCCAACGATAGTAAGTGTGTTTTTGCTATCATTCCATTCGTTTTCAAAACATTATGTATGATTTAAATTTCGATTGAACAACCCTATGAAAAGTATGTTTTTAAAACAAACAAGTATGTGACATGATCATGAATGAAAGGACCTTGCGGAGCAAAGTGCTACGTGTGTATGAGACACCACTTGATTTGGCGGGGCAAAGTGCTACATGATGTGGACGTGCCACATGCATGGGAGCCACCTCTTGATCCTTAAGAGCAAAGTGCTATACCACAAGAGCCACCTCTTGAATCCAATAAGTCGATATGTGAATATGTGAAGGTATGTTTTAATGTGTTTATATGCCAAGACCTATGGATTTGATAAAGAAATGTTTAAAATGATTTATGCTATGAAAATATATGTGTTTTTACTATGTTCAGTCGGCCCCTACTTGCTGAGTATTTTCCCAAATACTCACCCCTTACCTCCCCTCCCAGACAAAGACGAAAAGTAGAGATCGATGAAGAATTACAAGAACAATTTTGGAGATGATGATCCACGAAGAACCTTCAAGAATTTATTAGTTTTATTTACGCTTCCGCATATTAGATTTAATCCGAGACAATTGTATTTTGTAATATCAATTGTAAAAGACGATTATTATTTTCTATGGAATAAATAGACTGGTTTTATCATAGATCTGTACACGAGGCTTGTTGATTTTGAATTAATGTTTGGAATCAACGCCGGTGTTATCGACCCCAGTTTCGGGGCGTGAGCGAAACCAGGTTCCATGATCCCGTTGGGAAAGAATTTTTAGTTGATATAAATCAACCGGAATATAATTCCCGGATTAAATAGACCAATTGGATGAATCGAAAACAAGTTGGGAATCATGAATTAACAATCCGAAAATATATATATATATAAAAATCTGGAAATTTAAAAATAAAAAAATACGTTGGAATCGGATCTTCTTTACCGCCGCGCCGCCGCTGCCGTTCGTCGAAAATTCAACCCATCAGCAGGACCGCCTTGCTCAGACAAAGCCACGGAGCAAATTACCGGCGGAACAAACTGCGTTCGGACGGCCAATTCGACGACCGATTATCGCGAATCAAAGAAATGGAAGCCCCTCCGATTCGACGCTACAGTGGATGGAACGATGGATTGATTACGGAAACACGAAGACCATGACCAGAAGACCAAACATTCTTGCAAAGTTCATATCGAAGACACCGGACGACGACTAATTTTGGGAGTCGGATGACGAACCCTAGAACGTAAAGTGCTGAAATTTTGGCTATCAATTACCCCTGATTTCGAACACCGAATTTGAATCAAATCCGTGTAATTCATCGTCTGTTTATGAATCACAAAACCCCTCAATTATTATTAACTCACAAACAAAGGAAAGTGCTCCAATTCGAACCACACTCCACGCCTATGAACCCTAATATGACCAAGAAAACGTGTTCATCGATTTCTTCCAAATTCGAACAGTAATTTCAAATTAATTTTGGGTTAATGATCTAAATATCATCCCCAATAAAAGCCCTATGTTCTTAACGACTCCCAAACGAAGCAAAGGCGTCAATTGAGGACCACGATGTACGTCCTAAGAACCCTAAATTTTCCAATTTTCCAAATCCGATTAATTAATCAATGCGAACACCATTCCGAAATTAAATATGGGTTTTTAGTCCTTGAAACACGTCGATCCAAAGCCCTCTAACAAATCGGAGTTATAAAAGAAGGAAGGCCTCCGATTTTGAGCCTAAAATCACGCTCAAGAACCCTAAATTTTGCGAAATTTCAGCATTCGATTTGACAGACAATTCAAACACAAAATCCAATTAATTTCGGGATCTTGCTCGAATGCCAGTAGTAAAAGCCCTATGATTTCGTCGGATTGCAGACAAGGAAAGGACGCCAATTTGGAGCCGCAATTCACGTCCATTATATTCCTAGTTCACTAAAAAAATTGGGATTTGATTTTCTTATCAATCTGAACACTACTTTCAAATTAATTCTGGGTGTATGATCCTTATATCATGTCGAACAAAAGCCCTCTATCCAATCAAAATCACAAACAAGGAAAGATGCTCAATTTCGGATCGAGATTCTCGCCCAGGAACCCTAAAATTGCGAAAATTTCGGACCTTGATTTCTCCCAACTCCGAATGCATTTTTAAAATTAAATCTGGGTTATGAATCCTCATAACATGTATATTAATAGTTCTCAAACAATTTTGAAATTCCAAATCTCGAGTGATCGAATTCTTGAAGCCCCAATCCGCGCATATTAAACCCTAATATCTCAAATACTTGCCCTCGATTTTTGAATCACCGAATCAGATTATTCCAATACGAATTGTGTTATTTATCCTCACATCATTTCCAAGAAAAAATCATTTGTCAATTTCAAAATTCAGCAATCGAAACGTAACCAATCGAGGATCTAATTTTTCTCCTCAAAGAACTCTAACCCACGAAATCTCATCCTTCGATTTCACCTCCAACTTAGCATACTCTTCAATATGACATAGGCTACGGTGACTCACGCTCAAACCAGTTCGATCCAAATTGCGGAACATGATATAACCGAATTTAAAATATTCCAAGACAAGGAGATGCAATACAAGACCGAGTTGTTGGAGTTAATAAATCACTTCCGTTACAAGGCCCAAAGGATGACCTACCACAATCATCATGCCGAAGAGCGACTTACAAAAGCAATCGAGGACAAGAAAACACTTATGAAAGTCCATAATAAGTGCCAACAGTTGGAACACTTCGAGCAGGAGTTCAATGAGCATCGGGAGAACATGTGGACTCAAATTCAAGTCCTCGTGAATGAGAAGAATGAATTGGCACAGGAAGTCGCCTACAAGCAGTCTTTGATCAATTTTCATGATGGAAGAGGAAGATCCTATGGTACTGGAAGATGTTGAAGGGGATTTAGGAGACAGAGAAGCAATAGACTAATGTTTCTAATATGCAAAGTCATAAGAATAATAAGGAATATATCTTGGGTATTTTAGTGATGAATTTCTTTGTTTAGGATTTTGTCATGAACCTCTCGGTTTAATTAATAAAATTTAGTTTATTCTCCGAGCGTATCCCGAATTATGTTATTCCTTGGTTACGCTCCTATGCAACAACTTTAAACCCTTGCTATTATTATTTTGAAAAGTTATATCCCTCTATTTGTAATAACTATGAACTCAATCCACTCGTATTACGCCCAATTTCTTGAATTTATATTCTTGGGCTAACTTCGAGAATTTTAGTTCCCAAACCACTCAATAAATTCGAGTTCATATTTTATTAGATTCATCATGGAGATTGTTTTGAAATTTTTCACCCAATTCCAAGAAACTTAATTTCAAGCGAAATCTCGGGCTAACTCGAATAGTCGATGGCATGTCATCCTTATTCTTATTGAGATCCGTAGAACTAAGTAAAGTCATGTTATAATTTTGGGAGACATAATTTAAGATACATCTCATGATTTGAGTATAAGTTGTAATACTTTGGGTTCAAGTTGTATGATCATTTGGTTGAAATGAGAGATAGTAGATTAGTATCTAAATATTAATAAGGAAATTAGAAATCCATTTCTCAATTTGGATATAGTGATGGAACATAGTACTCAAGCTTATAATATTTTGGTTCAAATGAGAATAGACTAGTCCTTTAGAATTTATTAAGAAAATTAGAAACCAACTTTCCGCAGTCCAATAAATCTTTTGAAATGCGATAAAATTTATTCGACCAATTAATTTTCATTCGTCTTCCTTCAAATTTATTATTGATATCCTTGAACTCAACTTTCATTGGAATAATGGGTTAGCATGTCATCACACCCATTGGACTTTCCCCGCTTGATTTATTTCATCCTAAACATCAATTATATCTTTTGCGCTCTATTTTGTCCCTTTCGATATAATCTCGTATTCAATGTGAAAGCTCACTTTTAATTCTTCTAGAATACTCGAATCATATGATTTTGTCCGGACAATTATTCATTCTACTTATTGCACTATAGAGCTTCATTCGTCAATTTTGAAATAGTCTCATTTGTGCAAACACTTATTCCACTATTGATTTACCCTGAAATTGTTCTTATATCCTCATCTATTTTAAATAGTTTGGACCGTTTGGAATATATCTTACTTGTGAAACAATCGTTCAATCATTTCTAGTACTTCGGAGCTTCATAATATGTTTTTGCTTCATAATTACCCAAATATTCTTTGGATAATGTGGTTATCGTTCTTCATTAAAGTTCGATACATCAATTGTTTATTCATTCATTGTCGAGACTCCATGATTACTTGAGTTTGATATGACCTTGATCTTCTTCATACCAAAAATTATTTTTCGACTATCATATTGCAAAATTTACTTTGAGTTGATGCAAACTACATACTTTCTTTTTATTTTCACTTTCTTTAAATTATCATTTCGTTCTTTCATGAGATTGTATCATACAATAACGTAAGTTACCCTTGCAAATTCTTGTAGTATTACATCACATTGTGAATTGGTTCAGCTCACAAAAAGTTTATCATTCTTGGCAAAGAACATCCGTTCAAACTCGAAAATTTTTCATTCACCTTCCTAAGATTAAGATACTTTCATTAGAGCGCGTATCGAAAACGATATAAGAAATACTTGTACATATGAATGTTGGTTCGATTAAGTAAGAGCTCGGTCAAAACTATAAACAAATGAAAGTAGGAAGCCACTCTCGAGACAACTCCAAGAGGCCCATGATTTGTATCACGTCTTTGGGAGAGCTTTCGATACATGTTAAGTACCATGTGACTCTAAGTACCATATATTACCCACAAATCGATGGTCAGATTGAAAGGAGAACTCATACTCTCGAGGATATGCTATGTGTTTCAGCCTCAGACTTCAATACGAAATTTGGAGCAAACTTTTGCCCCCAGGCAAGTAACTTTCAACACCGACAGTCCCAAAAGAATCAAAATAGTGCTCGCTCCAAGCCTATCCTAAATTCACAATATATTTCACGTACCACAACTGGGGAGATTCATTGCCAATCCGAACCATGTACTCGAAGTAGAACCTTTAGTTGTCGAAGGAAACATGAGTGAACCTATGAAGTATGAAGAAATTCCGATCTGGAACGTGGACTCAAAGGATCAAGTACTGAGATGAAAGACCATTCCATACGCCAAGTCCAAAGGTCAAACCATATGTATAATGAGGTCACTTGGGAACCAAAAGAAAAGATACGAGAGAAATATTAATGTCTCATCAAGATCGAGCCGACTCAAGTTTTGAGGACGAAACTTCCAATAAGGAGGGAGTGATGTGAAGCACCGGAAATTTGCCTAATCAATTGCCTTTCCAAATCATGAGAGTCATTCATTGACTTGCTAAAGTCATAACACTAGTCATTCAAGGTCATGCAATTGTATAACTCGATCATGCCACCATTTAATCTCTGTAAGGCCTCACTACCTTAACAGTGTAAAAAGGATATAAATAGGGCTAACATGCATTAAAGACAGTTTATGGTTCCGGTTGTAGCCTTGAGCTAACAGAATTACAGGCCAAAAATAAAATTCCAAAAGCTAATTAATTACATTCCCAACAATGAATGTTAATACTATAGATTTACACTACTCCTAGAGTAGAGACTATCCAAAAACCCTGTAACCCAATTCCTTAATGCTCCTCGTAGCTCACTGCCTCAACCTGGCTCATAGCCCTCCAAGCCAAAAGGTGTACCTACAGGAACAACTCACCATGAGCATATACATCACTATTCAACAAATCCAAGCACAATAACATAAATAATTGCATGAGATACATATGTATGTATGCTCCCTGATTTACCACATTAGCACATTTTCATTGTTGTTCCTGTTTCATAAACTCATGCACAAAATCATTAGTTCATAATATAATGATCGATACCACGTTCCAGTTATAACCACAATATTCCACATTAATCACTAGAAATGTGACTGTTCCGGTCCTGTTACAACAGCGAAATTTTAGGACCCCTCGCTTCGACATATAGCGGCATCATATGATATCCCTTGCTTCGACAATGACAGCGGCATGTACATCGCTTCGACATGACGGCGGCAAATATCATATTACCATCGCTTCATATGACAGCGGCAAGTACCTCCCTCGCTCGTATATAACAACTACCGGAACAATCAAGCATTTCCAACCACATATGTATAAACACAATACTTGAGTCCACAATCATAATGCATCACCATTATCTCAATATATATCAACACATTTCATAATCCACACTTGTCCACAATATATATAGCCAAAAGCGTAAGAACACATTTTACCGTCCGATGCACGTACGTCTCACTACGTACCTTAGTCTCAAAAGTGGAGAAGTTGAAGAACTTTATCTCCTTGAAGTTGTTGGTACCTGGGATGGTTCTACACAACCATACAAATCAATATTAGAAGCCAATTATAGTCCAAATACCAAAAATTCAACAAAAAACATCATTTCCCACTTTTAAGCAGCTGACGATCGATCGCTGCATCGAGGCGATCGATCGCGAGCCTTACCGATCGATCGCTTCGATGTAGCGATCGATCGCCAGACCTCACTGGTTCGCGGTGATCGCTCGCGCCATATATGGCGATCGATCGCCTGCAACACATTTCGCTACGGGTCTTCGGCGATCGATCGCTGCATTCGTAGCGATCGATCGCCACTTGCTGTGTGCACGAATCTTCACCATTTTTAAGCATTTTCCAAGTTCTATCACATACACTTCAAACCCAAACATTCCAACAACTCAAATACCAACATAACTCACTAAAACCCACATGAAACACCTCAATAATCATAACCCAACCACATACAACACATACCAAAAAAACAAATCCATAAAAATCCCAAAAATGCTAACCCATTTCAAAACCAAACACTATAAAAACATTAGGAAGGGTCCCATACCTCTCGAGGACTCCAAATCCTACAAATAATCTCACAAACAAGGATTTTGTAAAGATTTCTCCTTCCCCCTTTGCCAAATTTTGAAAATGGCAAGTGGGTTAGGGTTGGGAATGAAATTTGGGGATTTAAGAGTGAGGGGTGAAGTGAAGTGAAGTGGGGGTATAGTGGGGTTATAATTAAATTGTACCCCATTAATTAACATGATGTATAAAATACCCCAACATGGTATTTTAAAAGTATTTTACAAAAATGCACCAAACTCCCAATATATTCATGCTTTCCAAAATAATTGCCAACCAATACAATTAATTCATGCTAACACCCAATTTCTCAATATGCACAACATGCACCCTGAAATGCACCCCCCCCCCCCCCCCGAGGGTCACGCCTACCATGTTACTAAGCATTTCAGCAAGATAATTTAATCCCAACACATAAATCCATTATCACCATAATTAATCAATCATATAAACATAAATAAATGCCCAAATGCATATAATTATTTCGGGGGTATCACAATACTCCCATACTTACAAGATTTCGACCTCGAAATCGCATGCACTTACCCAAAACGAAACTAAACATAAATCACATACCATAAAATAGTTCCGGGTAATGCTGCACCATACGCTGCTCCATCTACCACGTGGCCTCCTCGACACCCCTACGATCCCACTGAACCTTTACCATCGGTATAACCTTGCTCCGAAGTCTGCGATCCTCTCGACCCAGAATTCTAACCGGTCGTTCCACGTAGGACACATCTGAACCCAACTGAACCTCTGAGGGCTGCAAAACATGAGACGGACCTGGCTCATACTTCCGCAACATAGAGACATGGAAGACGTCATGTATACCAGACAATGACGGTGGTAGAGCCAAACGGTAAGCCAAAGTACCGATGCACTGCAATATCTCATATGGCCTAACATACCTCGGAGACAACTTGCCGCGCATACCAAAATGAACCACACCTCTGAAAGGTGAGATTTTCAAAAAGACCTTATCTCCCACTTGGAATTCCAACGGCCGCTGCCGTTTATTAGTGTAGGCTGATTGCCTATCCTGAGCCGCTTTCATTTTCTGACGGATCACTTTGATTTTCTCTTCCATTTCTTGAATCAAATCCGGTCCTCCGACCGTCTTACTAGTCAAATCCTCCCAGTACAACGGTAACCTACAACGTCGACCGTAAAGAACTTCGAATGGAGCCATCTGAATGCTCGTCTGATAGCTGTTATTATAAGAGAACTCTACTAGTAGCACTGAATCTTGCCACGGAGTATCAAACTCCAATACACATGCCCTCAACATATCTTCGAGCGTCTGTATGGTATGCTCTGTCTGGCCATCTGTCTGAGGGTGGTAAGTTGTACTCAGTCTCACCTCCGTACCCAAAGCTGACTGTAGACCTTCCCAAAAATGTGATGTGAACGGTGGGTCTCTGTCAGACACAATCGAGACTGGAATCCCATGCAACCTTACCACGTCCCGTACATACAATTGGGCCATCTTTAAGTATATGTACGACATACAATAAGGGATGAAGTGAGCCACCTTCGTCAATCTATCCACGATCACCCAGATCGCATCATATCCCGAGGCAGTCCTTGGCAAGTGGGTCACGAAGTCCATGGATATGTGTTCCCACTTCCACTCCGGTATATCTAAACTCTTCAACTCGCCACCAGGCCTCTGCCTCTCCGCTTTTACTTGCTGACAAATCAAGCACTTCTTGACAAAGGTGATGACGTCTCTTTTCATCCGCCTCCTCCAAAACTGGTTGCATAAGTCCTTGTACATCTTTCTCCCACCTGGACGATTGCTAAACCTGCTGCTATGAGCACGATGCAAGATCCCTTGACGCAACTCCGGTGCCCTCGGCGCTACCCAAAGGTTACCAAGCCTCAAGGAACCATCTTCTGCCACCCTGAACTTTGATGACTGACCCAGACGTAAATATGATAACCATCTCTGCACTTCAGCATCTGACATCTGAGCTTTCCTGATAGATTCAAAGATGTCCGGTTCTGCCAACAGGGTCGATACATGTACCGGTGATGTATCTACATCAAAGTCATATCCCAGATGACAACAGGAAGTCATCATTGCTGATAGCTGAATAACATCCTCCGTGGTATACTTCACCTTCCTACTCAAAGCGTCAGCTGTCAGGTTTGCCTTCCCCGGATGGTACTCTATCTCACAGTCATAGTCATTGAGCAAGTCCATCCATCTCATCTGCCTCATATTCAGCTCCGCTTGGGTGAATAAGAACTTCAAGCTCTTATGGTCCGTATAAATGGTAAATGAAGTACCATATAGGTAATGCCACCAAATTTTTAAGGCGAAAATGATAGCTGCCAGTTCCAAATAATGAACTGGGTATCTGGTCTCATGAGGCTTCAACTGCCTCGAAGCATAAGCCACAACGTGCTTATCCTGCATCAGTACACAGCCCAAACCCTGCAGTGATGCATCCGTGTACAAAGCAAACCTCTCGTTCTCTGAAGGAATCACCAGTACAGTTGTCGTAGTCAACCGGTGCTTCAACTCTTGGAAGCTCTGCTCACATGCCTCAGACCACAAGAACGGAACTCCTTTCTGAGTCAACTGTGTCAATGGCTTAGCGATCTTAGAGAATCCCTCGACGAAACGTCGGTAATAACCCGCTAAACCAAGGAAGCTCCGGATCTCGGGCACAGATTTAGGCGCAGACCAATCCATCACTGCCTCTACCTTCCTGGGATCTACAGATATCCCATTACTAGAGATCATATGCCCCAAAAATACCACGCTGCTCAACCAAAATACACACTTGCTGAGCTTGGCGTACAACTGATTGTCCCTAAGAATCTGAAGCACTGCTCTCAAATGATTCTTGTGCTCTTCCTCACTCCGAGAGTAGATGAGTATGTCGTCAAGAAATACTATGACGAACTGATCAAGGTATGGTTGGAATACTCGGTTCATCAAGCTCATAAAGACAGCCGGGGCGTTTGTCACTCCAAACGGCATGACCAAAAACTCATAATGACCATAAAGGGTCCGGAATGCTGTCTTTGGCACATCTTCCTCTCTAACTCGAATCTGATGGTACCCCGACCTCAAATCAATTTTACTGTACAACCTCGTGCCCTGCAACTGATCAAACAAGTCATCGATCCGTGGAAGAGGGTATTTATTATTCACTGTGGCCTTGTTCAATTGTCTGTAATCGATGCACAGACGCATCGATCCATCTTATTTTTTCACAAATAATACAGGCGCACCTCAAGGCGATACGATGGGGCTTATGTAACCCTTGTCAAGGAGTTCCTGTAGTTGCTCTTTCAACTCCCTTAACTCTGCTGGTGCCATCCTGTAAGGAGCACGAGAAATAGCGGGTGTTCCCGGTAGTAATTCAATCCCAAACTCGACTTCCCTAGCCGATGGAAATCCGGGAATCTCCTCCGGGAATACATCGGCAAATTCCACGACTACGGGTATATCCTCGACCCTTAACTCTTCCTTCTTTTCAGTAACATCAATGGCATAAATAAGATAACCCATATGCCCACTTTCCAATAACTGAGCCATCTTGATAGCCGATATCAATGGGATTTTCGAGCGGGAACCATCCCCATAAAAAGTCCACTAAACCCCCAAATCAGATCTGAACCGAACTGTTCTCTGTCTGCAGTCCACCATTGCCTGATACCTGTTCAGTACATCAATGCCCACAATGCAGTCAAAGTCTGACATTACCAGAATAATCAAATATGACTTCAACTCGTTGCCCTCAAAATAAATGAGGCCGTCAACAACAAACCGATCAGCAATCATACTCTTTCCAGCGGGTGTCGAGACCAAAAGAGGCGTGGGCGACGGAGACGTGCATATGCGGTGCCTCTCCACAAAACTCGTCGACATAAAGGAGTGTGACGCACCTGTGTCTATCAAAATAAAAGCAGGGTGCGTAAATAAATGACACGTACCCGCTATCACTTCCTTTGGAGCCGCTGTAGCCTGCTCCCTGGTTAGAGCGTACACTTGTCCTTGAGGTGGCCCCAACGGCTGACCTCCCAATGGTCTCGGTGTAAACGGTGGTCTTTGTTGCACTGCTCTGTCTAATGGTCTCCCCATAGTGTTCTGTTGTCATCCCCGATTAGGACATTCTCGAGCAAAGTGGCCATGCTTACCACATTCAAAACAAGCAGAACACTCTTTCACCGAGTGGGGTTCCCTTCAAAGGAATCATCTAACTCTCCCATGATTACTTTCTTGTGACTGTCCCCTATTTGACGGGCCATTATTCCCACGATTTCCCCTTCCACGCACATCAGGCCGTCTACCACTGAATCGGGAAGCTGATGAGCTCCCCCTTGGCTTAAAATGGTCGCCCATTGGTTTCAAGTTTTCCAGGGTCGATCTCTGTGGTGGTGCTGGAGGTGGCGCTACAGTCGGATATGCACCGACTCCTAATTCCGCTAGCTCAGCCCGTGCAAGGGCGTCATCAAAACAAGTAGGGCCATAAGTGATCACTTTATCATACAATTCGGGCCTCAAGCCTTTCATGAAGTGCCTCATCTTCGCTTGAGTATTTGTGGCGACATGAGGTACATATCTGAGCAAAGAACAGTAGTGAAGAGCATAGTCTGACACCGGCATAGTACCTTGCTTTAAGTTAGTAAATTCATCCCCCTTAGCTTCCCGTGCAGCAGCCGAGAAGTATCGGGGTCAGAATTCGAGTTCTGAACAGCTTCCAGTTTATTTCATGACCTTGAGCCTCCTGTTCTAACACTGTGGTCTTCCACCACATTAATGCCTTCTTGGACAGTTGGAATTCTGCTAACCTTATCCAGGCCGACTTCGCACAAGGAGCCGCCACGAAGATTTGCTCCATCCTTTATAACCACTCTTCGGCATGTTCCCTTGTCTCAGTTCCTTCAAACATCGGGGTCGGTATGCAAGAAATTGAGTCAAGCTCAGTTCCCCGGGCAACAGCTGCTGTTCAGACGGTTCTTCGCCCAAAGCTGGCGGTGGTAGAGGATTTGTACGCCCAGCACTTGCATTAACACTCACTGCGTCTCCTATATCGATATTTGCTGCCATGCTGTAACACAAGTGTTAACAATAAAACCAAAAACAGTTCATATTAACCAAGACATGTTAGTATAACATTTATATACTCTACATGCACTACATGCATAAAACATGTTTAAAAAGAGCACCTAGCAAACCTATTGCTAAGGCTACCCTTCACTCATTCCCGGGTTCTCTAACAACTGCTCTGATACCACTAATGTAAGGCCTCACTACCTTAACAGTGTAAAAAGGATATAAATAACATGCATTAAAG
This sequence comes from Haberlea rhodopensis, assembly GCA_907163345.1. NCBI lineage: Eukaryota > Viridiplantae > Streptophyta > Magnoliopsida > Lamiales > Gesneriaceae > Haberlea > Haberlea rhodopensis. Next base: position 735,350 of record CAJQUN010000068.1, read on the forward strand.
GCAGTTTATGGTTCCGGTTGTAGCCTTGAGCTAACAGGATTACAGGCCAAAAAAAAATTCCAAAAGCTAATTAATTACATTCCCAACAATGAATGTTAATACTATAGATTTACACTACTCCTAGAGTAGAGACTATCCAAAAATCTTGTAACCTAATTCCTTAATGCTCCTCGTAGCTCACTGCCTCAACCCGGCCCATAGCCCTCCAAGCCAAAAGGTGTACCTACAGGAACAACTCACCATGAGCATATACATCACTATTCAACAAATCCAAGCACAATAAAATAACTAATTGCATGAGATACATATGTATGTATGCTCCCTGATTTACCACATTAGCACATTTTCATTGTTGTTCCTATTTCATAAACTCATGCACAAAATCATTAGTTCATAATATAATGATCGATACCACGTTCCAGTTATAACCACAATATTCAACATTAATCACTAGAAATGTGACTGTTCCGGTCCTGTTACAACAGCGGAATTTTAGGACCCCTCGCTTTGACATATAGCGGCATCATATGATATCCCTCGCTTCGACAATGACAGCGGCATGTACATCGCTTCGACATGACAGCGACAAATATCATATTACCATCGCTTCATATGACAGCGGCAAGTACCTCCCTCGCTCGTATATAACAACTACCGGAACAATCAAGCAGTTCCAACCACATATGTATAAACACAATACTTGAGTCCACAATCATAATGCATCACCATTATCTCAATATATATCAACACTTTTAATAATCCACACTTGTCCACAATATATATAGCCAAAAGCGTAAGAACACATTTTACCGTCTGATGCCCGTACGTCTCACTACGTAACTTAGACTCAAAAGTGGAGAATTTGAAGAACTTTATCTCCTTGAAGTTGCTGGTACCTGGGATGGTTCTACACAACCATACAAATCAATATTAGAAGCCAATTATAGTCCAAATACCAAAAATTCAACAAAAAACATCGTTTCCCACTTTTAAGCAGCTGGCGATCGATCGCTGCATCGAGGCGATCGATCGCGAGCCTTACCAATCGATCGCTTTGATGTAGCGATCGATCGCCAGACCTCACTGGCTCGCGGCGATCAATCGTGCCATATATGGCGATTGATCGCCTGCAACACATTTCGCTACTGGTCTTCGGCGATCGATACCTCTTGAGGACTCCAAATCCTACCAATAATCTCACAAACAAGGATTTTGTAAAGATTTCTCCTTCCCCCTTTGCCAAATTTCAAAAAATGAGAAGTGGGTTAGGGTTGGGAATGAAATTTGGGGATTTAAGAGTGATGGGTGAATGGAAGTAAAGTGGGGGTATAGTGGGGTTATAAGGGTTATAATTAAATTGTACCCCATTAATTAACATGATATATAAAATAGCCCAACATGGTATTTGTAATGCCTCGATTTGCTTTATACACGTGTGATATGATTATATCGTTATTATGACTAATTTCGATATGATATGAATTGGGTTTGGGTTGACCCAAGGATGAATTAATACATGTATAAAATGATATATGGCAATGAATGAAACATATGGCATATCACCTTGATGTGCATTTAACCTACATTTGAGGAGATGTGAGGGGATGTACATGTGAATTTGAGTTTGAATGGGGTGTGTTTGTGAGTTTGAGTTTCATGTACATGTGAGTTTGGATGAGCTGCTATTAAAAAGAAAATTAGCTTGATAAGCTCACACTACACCAAATCACACCTACTAAAATCCTACACAAGCTCCTCTCCAACTCTTTGAAGTTCCTCTTGGTTTAAGCTTGGAATTCATTTGAGAATTGAGCTAGGAAGTGAAGTGAAGTGAATTTATACAATATTGGTAAGGAATTTATAGTTTTGAACTTGAATTGTGTAGTTGGTAATGAAGTATGTGCATTGGCATATCAAGTATTGATGTTTAGAATCATAACTTGTTTCTTTGCCAAGAATTGGATTCTAGGATGTTAGGAACATGTTTATATGATCCTAAGGTTGTCATGAACTATGGTTAAAGGATAGGAAATGCATTGTGTAAGAAATACCATGAAGAATGTTGAAAATCGCCATGTTTATTTTCTGAAACAGAGGAGGCGATCGATCGCTGCGTTTTAGGCAATCGATCGCCTATGGCTAAACATGGGTAAGTCGGTGTTTGAACGATCGATCGCTTCAAAGTAGGCAATCGATCACCTTGAGGCAGTAGGTTTTTCAAAGGAGAGGCGACCGATCGCTTGAAATTAGGAGATCGATCGCCGAAGATCAAAACGTTAGGCAATCGATCGCCTCAAAGCATGAGATCGATCGCCATGGTTAGGTTTTGAAAAATGTTATATTTTGTTGAGTTTGATTTTAATGCCTATTATAACATGATATATTATTGGCATTGTTGTAGCATCATCACAGGGGGCAGGACAACGACGCGGTTAGACATTGACGCCTGATTTACATCTTTTGCATTGCACGACAGGTACGTGTTGACGTACGGAGTATAGATATGATGTGATGATGATGTTATAGTTTTGATATCATATGATTTATGTTCGCTTGTATCATATGATTGGTAGTATCATATGCATGTACATACATGGATTTCATATGATTGGGATGGATGCCTTGATAGATATGTGTATATGCTTTGGTAAGATCAGTGCCTTGATAGATATGCCTGGTATGGTATATGCTTTGGCTGGGATCGTTGCCACGATAGATATACTACATATGCTTTGGCTTGAGAGATATACACCTGGTGTGGGTTTATGCTCTGGCTATTATCACAGATGAGTATGGTACTATGATATGTGCTGCTAATATGAAGATGTGATGTGGTTCCACTGACATATTGAGCTGAATAGGCATTTCATATGGGGCTTGTGATAATAGGGTAATTGTTGAGACATGTCATGACATAGTGCATTTGTGGATGCATGATACAGAACATTCACGTTAGATGATTTATTGTGCTTTATCATTGATATTGATATTGTGTTTTGATATTGCATTGAGTTTGATATTGCATTGAGATAGTTGTTCTCTATACTCATTGTGTGAATGTTTCTGTAGGGACTCATAGACGTGGGAAGACGGGATGTGAGTCATTTTTCGCTGCGAGCTGAACCACTGCTTAGGAGTTATCTTGTAGTAGGTTTTTGTTTGTACATTGATGTATAGTTGGTTAGATTTTGTAACAACTTAACTAGTATGATACTCTTAATCAGTGCATGTTTTTACTTAATTCAGACTCACGTATGTATGCTTAATTAATACATAATGGATTAAGTAATGAGGACCCCACATTAGTGGTATCAGAGCAGTGGTTCGAGAACGGGGTGAACATGGGTAGTGGAAGTGTCTTAGGGAGTTACCTAAACACTTGAAAACATGTTGAGAATGGTACTATCATGTTAGGATTTGGAATATGATGTTATTATAACATGTTATATAATGGTGAATGTTATTGTTAACCCTTGATCTACAGCTATAACAAACATAGGGTATCATGAGGATGTTGGGGATGCCATGAGTGGCAATGCGAGTGTGAGGATGGCGCCTGTGCCACCACCACCGATTGAGCAAGGGTCAGTGGAACATGTACTGTTGCCTGGAGAATTGACGTTGACGCAATTTCTGAGTTATCAGCCACCCAGGTTTGAGGGGACTGAATCAGGGGAACTGTCAGAGGAGTGGCTGGAACGTGTAGAACAGATATTTGTGTCAGCACCGTGTGCCAAGACAGCTTGGTTACGCTTAGCTGAATTCCAGTTAGCTAAGAAAGCTATGATGTGGTGGAAGTCCACAGTGCTTGAATTGAGGGCTCAAGGACAGACAGTTAACTGGGATGTGTTTAGAACGAAGTTCCTGGAGCATTATTTCTCTGTTGCTGCAAGGCAGAGGAAAGAGGATGAATTTACAAACTGGAGACAGGGATCCATGACAGTATCTGACTATGCTGTGCATTATTCTTCTTTGCTCCGATATGTGCCACATATCGCTGTAAACACAAAAGCAAAGATCAGACAGTTTGTGAAAGGGTTGAGGCCTGAATTATTTGATAGAGTAATGTCCAATAACCCTACATCATATGAAGAAGCGTTGACTAGAGCCGAGATGGCTGAGATTGCTGTAGGGGTATATAAAGATGTTGGACAAGCCCAACCACCTACATCTGAAAGTATGAGACCTAGAGGAGAACCATTTAAATCACCACGAGGTGGTGCATCTTCATCTAGGTTTAGTGGGAAACGTTTTGGACCACGGAAAGGGGATGACCGAAAATCGAAAGGACAGTCCCAAGGTAGTAGTAGTAGTAGTGGACGAGGATTGCAATGTTTTAAATGTGGAGGGCCACATTATCAAAGAAATTGTCCACAGTTTGATACGGTGGTTTGTTTCCGTTGTGGGAAGCCAGGACATGTGATCCGTGATTGTCCTCAAGTGGGTGGACAACAGAGAAGAGGACCAATGTCAGAGAATACAGTGCAGCAGAGACCACAGGGTGTACCACAGTCTGGTGGAGGACAGAGGACATGACCACCTCAGGCTCAGGTGTATGCACTGAACAGGGAGGAAGCAGAGGCAGCTCCTGATACTGTGATAGCGGGTAAGTGTACTTTGTTTACTTATCCTGCTTTTCTGTTGATTGATACTGGTGCATCACATTCTTTTATTGCACAAGCTTTTATTGATCAATATCATATATGCTCGTCTCCACTGTTGATGCCTCTTTATGTCTCGACACCCATGGGAACTACTGTGATGACTTGTCAGAGTGTGTCTGATTGTGCTATTCAGTTTGAGACTGAGTATGGGTTACAGGCTGATTTGATTGTGTTAGATATGTCAGATTTTGATTGCATCCTTGGAATTGATGTATTGAGTAAATATCAGTCTGTTGTGGATTGTAGTCAGAAGATAGTGAGATTTCAGTCTGATACTGGAAATCAATGGTTCTTCTATGGCCAAGGATCGAGGGCAAGGATTCCTTTGATATCAGCAATCCGAATGTCGCGTTTGTTAGAGCGTGGACATGCGGGTTATTTGATTTATGCCCTTGATGTAACTGAACAGAAAATAGAAAGGAAAGTGGAGGAGATACCAGTGGTTGCAGAATATGCGGATGTGTTTCCAGATGAGATACCTGGATTCCCACCGAGTCGAGAAGTGGAATTTGGTATTGATTTGATACCTGGTACTTCTGCAATTTCACGAGCTCCGTATCGGATGGCACCAACTGAATTGAAAGAATTGAAAACTCAATTGCAAGACTTATTGGACAAGGGGTACATACGTCCTAGTGTATCGCCTTGGGGTGCTCCGGTCTTATTTGTTAAGAAGAAAGATGGGACAATGCGATTGTGTATTGACTATAGACAATTGAACAAGGTAACGATAAAGAATAAATATCCTCTTCCTCGTATTGATGATTTGTTTGATCAGTTGCAGGGATCAAGGATTTATTCTAAGATTGATTTGAGGTCAGGATATCATCAAATATGCGTGAGGGAAGGAGATATACAGAAGACAGCATTCAGAACTCGTTATGGGCATTATGAGTTTCTGGTGATGCCATTTGGAGTGACAAATGCTCCCGCTGTCTTTATGAGTTTAATGAATCGTGTGTTTCAGGAATACCTTGATCGATTTGTCATTGTCTTTATCGATGATATACTGATCTATTCGCAGAGTGATGCTGAACATGTTCAACATTTGCATATGGTATTGCCATTGTTGAGGACACATCAGTTGTATGCCAAACTCAGTAAGTGTGAGTTTTGGTTGACTAGTGTCGGCTTTTTGGGACATGTAATATCAGAAGAAGGTATATCAGTTGATCCAAAGAAAGTGGAAGCAGTGTTGAATTGGTCAGCACCTACTTCTGTGCCAGAGATTCGTAGTTTCTTAGGTTTGGCTGGATATTATAGACGGTTTGTTGAAGGATTTTCAACAATTGCCAAACCATTGACACAATTGACACAGAAAGGAGTACCATTTCGATGGTCAGAGACTTGTGAGCGTAGTTTTCAGGAATTGAAACATCGATTGACTACAGCTCCAGTCTTGATCATTCCATCTGAGCATGACAGGTTTGCATTATATACTGATGCATCTTTACTTGGTTTGGGTTGTGTATTGATGCAGGACAAACATGTAGTGGCTTATGCATCACGACAGTTGAAGCCACATGAAATGAGATATCCAGTGCATGATCTGGAATTGGCTGCCATTGTCTTTGCATTGAAGATATGGCGACATTATTTATATGGTACTTCGTTTACCATATACACAGATCATAAGAGTCTAAAATTTCTATTCACTCAAGCGGAGTTGAATATGAGACAAAGGAGATGGATGGATCTGTTGAAAGATTATGATTGTGAGATTGAATATCATCCTGGAAAAGCTAATCTTACAGCAGATGCCTTGAGTCGAAAAGTACATCATACGGCTGATGAGATGATTCATTTATCCGCATTGATGACTTCTTGTTGTACTTTGTGTTATGATTTTGATGTGGAAATAGTGCCAGTACGGGTATCAACATTGTTGGTTGAACCCGACATTTTTGAGAAAATCAGAACGGCACAACTGACTGATGATGAAGTACAACAGTGGAAGGAAAGGATAAGTCAAGGACAAACATCACAATTTGTACTTACAAGTGATGGAACTTTGAAGTACAGAAACTGTTGGGTAGTACCTGCTTCATTAGGACTACGTCAAGAACTACTACAACGTGCTCATTGTAGTAGATACAGTATACATCCTGGAGGAAAGAAAATGTATCATGATTTACGTACCCAATTTTGGTGGAAACGTATGAAACAGGATGTGTTGAGCTTTGTGAAACGATGTTTGATCTGTCAACAAGTGAAAGCGGAAAGACAGAAACCAGGAGGTGAATTACATAGTTTGGAAATTCCTCAGTGGAAATGGGAACATATCACGATGGATTTTGTGACTCATTTGCCACGGACGTCTTCTGGTTGCGATGCTATTTGGGTGATCGTTGACCGACTCACCAAAGTATCTCATTTCGTGCCATATTGTATGACGTTTACATATCTGAGAATGGCACAGTTGTACATTCAACATGTAGTGAGATTACATGGTATTCCAGTTTCCATTGTATCGGATAGGGATCCGAGATTTACTTCTCATTTCTGGGAAGGGTTACAGACAGCGTTGAGAACTGAAGTGCGGTTGAGTACAGCATATCATCCTCAGACAGATGGACAAACAGAGCGTACGATACAGACGCTTGAGGATATGTTGCGTGCCTGTGTATTAGAGTTTGATACCTCTTGGCAAGAGTCGTTGCCCTTAGTGGAATTTTCATATAACAACAGTTATCAGTCTAGTATACAGATGGCACCATTTGAGGCTTTGTATGGGCGACGATGTAGATCGCCATTGTATTGGGATGATGTGGATCAGTCTTCCGTACATGGACCGGATATGATTCATGACATGGAAGAGAAAGTAAAATTAATTCGATTGAAACTTAAAGCTGCTCAGGACAGACAGGCTGCTTATGCCAATAAGCCACGTAGACCACTTGAATTTCAAGTTGGTGACCGTGTGTTCTTGAAAATCTCACCTTTTAAAGGTGTAGTACGGTTTGGTAAATGTGGAAAATTGTCTCCACGGTATGTTGGCCCGTATGAGGTGTTGCAACGTATTGGTACGTTGGCATATCGATTGGCACTACCACCGGCCTTGAGTAGTATTCATGATGTCTTTCATGTTTCACTGTTGAGGAAATATGAACCAGATCCGAGTCATGTATTACAGCTACCTGATGTACAATTGGATACAGATGTGTCGTATGAGGAACGACCGGTTATGATCTTGGATCGAGCTGAACGCAGGTTGCGTAATAAGGTGATTCCTATGGTTAAGGTACAGTGAGACAGACGGGGTGTCGAAGAGGCAACGTGGGAGACGGAGCAGCATATGATGCAACGGTATCCGAATTTGTTTTCTGGTATGATTTTACAGTTTTATAATACTGTTGGTACATACGTACTGTACTGTTACATACATGATCATGTTTCCTCGCTTCATGTAGTAGGAGTGTTGAGTTGCGTATCTATACATGCATGTTTGTATATGCAATTTCGAGGACAAAATTCAATGAGTGGGGGAGAATTGTAATGCCTCGATTTGCTTTATACACGTGTGATATGATTATATCGTTATTATGACTAATTTCGATATGATATGAATTGGGTTTGGGTTGACCCAAGGATGAATTAATACATGTATAAAATGATATATGGCAATGAATGAAACATATGGCATATCACCTTGATGTGCATTTAACCTACATTTGAGGAGATGTGAGGGGATGTACATGTGAATTTGAGTTTGAATGGGGTGTGTTTGTGAGTTTGAGTTTCATGTACATGTGAGTTTGGATGAGCTGCTATTAAAAAGAAAATTAGCTTGATAAGCTCACACTACACCAAATCACACCTACTAAAATCCTACACAAGCTCCTCTCCAACTCTTTGAAGTTCCTCTTGGTTTAAGCTTGGAATTCATTTGAGAATTGAGCTAGGAAGTGAAGTGAAGTGAATTTATACAATATTGGTAAGGAATTTATAGTTTTGAACTTGAATTGTGTAGTTGGTAATGAAGTATGTGCATTGGCATATCAAGTATTGATGTTTAGAATCATAACTTGTTTCTTTGCCAAGAATTGGATTCTAGGATGTTAGGAACATGTTTATATGATCCTAAGGTTGTCATGAACTGTGGTTAAAGGATAGGAAATGCATTGTGTAAGAAATACCATGAAGAATGTTGAAAATCGCCATGTTTATTTTCTGAAACAGAGGAGGCGATCGATCGCTGCGTTTTAGGCAATCGATCGCCTATGGCTAAACATGGGTAAGTCGGTGTTTGAGCGATCGATTGCTTCAAAGTAGGCAATCGATCGCCTTGAGGCAGTAGGTTTTTCAAAGGAGAGGCGACCGATCGCTTGAAATTAGGAGATCGATCGCCGAAGATCAAAACGTTAGGCAATCGATCGCCTCAAAGCATGAGATCGATCGCCATGGTTAGGTTTTGAAAAATGTTATATTTTGTTGAGTTTGATTTTAATGCCTATTATAACATGATATATTATTGGCATTGTTGTAGCATCATCACAGGGGACAGGACAACGACGCGGTTAGACATTGACGCCTGATTTACATCTTTTGCATTGCACGACAGGTACGTGTTGACGTACGGAGTATAGATATGATGTGATGATGATGTTATAGTTTTGATATCATATGATTTATGTTCGCTTGTATCATATGATTGGTAGTATCATATGCATGTACATACATGGATTTCATATGATTGGGATGGATGCCTTGATAGATATGTGTATATTCTTTGGTAAGATCAGTGCCTTGATAGATATGCCTGGTATGGTATATGCTTTGGCTGGGATCGTTGCCACGATAGATATACTACATATGCTTTGGCTTGAGAGATATACACCTCGTGTGGGTATATGCTCTGGCTATTATCACAGATGAGTATGGTACTATGATATGTGCTGCTAATATGAAGATGTGATGTGGTTCCACTGACATATTGAGCTGAATAGGCATATCATATGGGGCTTGTGATAATAGGGTAATTGTTGAGACATGTCATGACATAGTGCATTTGTGGATGCATGATACAGAACATTCACGTTAGATGATTTATTGTGCTTTATCATTGATATTGATATTGTGTTTTGATATTGCATTGAGTTTGATATTGCATTGAGATAGTTGTTCTCTATACTCATTGTGTGAATGTTTCTGTAGGGACTCATAGACGTGGGAAGACGGGATGTGAGTCATTTTCCGCTGCGAGCTGAACCACTGCTTAGGAGTTATCTTGTAGTAGGTTTTTGTTTGTACATGTGATGTATAGTTGGTTAGGTTTTGTAACAACTTAACTAGTATGATACTCTTAATCAGTGCATGTTTTTACTTAATTCAGACTCACGTATGTATGCTTAATTAATACATAATGGATTAAGTAATGAGGACCCCACAGTATTTTAAAAGCATTTTACAAAAATGCACCAAACTCCCAATAAATTCATGCTTTTCAAAATAATTGCCAACCAATACAATTAATTCATGCTAACACTCAATTTCTCAACATGCACAACATACACCCAGAAATGCACCCCCTGGTCATGCCTACCATGTGACTAAGCATTTCAGCAAGATAATTTAATCCCAACACATAAATCCATTATCACCATAATTAATCATATAAACATAAATAAATGCCCAAATGCATATAATTATTTCGGGGGTATCACAATCTCATTCAACCCTATCAAATGCTATCATTCAATCTCATTAATGACATTTAGTACCTTGCTCAAATTGTGTCATTAAAGGGCATAAGTTTTGGTATTGGTCATATAATTCTCCTACATTAAACACTCAAAATCCTTTATTCATTTTGCCTCATTATTGACTCATTCAAGTGCCATGCCCAAATCTTGGTATCCATTTAATTGCATGATCAAATCATGACATTATCATTAAATTATCTTATTCAATTATATGTCCAAAGTTTAGGGATCCAAATTGAAATCCTCCTACATTGAATCACCTTACTCCTAATTATATTCCCACTTAATTGCCACACCATTAGCATCCAATTATCATAACATCATGCATTCATGACTTTCTTGACTTGACTAAATTTATGGGATTTATTTGGCCAATGTTAAGGGATGATTATCCAACACTACTACCATAAGAGAGAAAACTATATTCCACCTATTCTACCTCCCATCATTTTCGAAAATGTCACACATTCCACACACATACAATTCGAAACTTTCAAGGAAGAAAGGAATGGATATTTCATCATTTCTCAAACCGGATCTCATCTCAACATGCTTCAATTATCCAACGACAGTAAGTGGGTTTTTGCTATCATTCCATTCGTTTTCAAAACATTATGTATGATTTAAATTTCGATTGAACAACCCTATGAAAAGTATGTTTTTAAAACAAACAAGTATGTGACATTATCATGAATGAAAGGACCTTGCGGAGCAAAGTGCTACGTGTGTATGAGACACCCTTGATTCGGCGGGGCAAAGTGCTACATGATGTGGACGTGCCACATGCATGGGAGCCACCTCTTGATCCTTAAGAGCAAAGTGCTATACCACAGGAGCCACCTCTTGAATCCAATAAGTCGATATGTGAATATGTGAAGGTATGTGTTTATATGCCAAGATCTATGGATTTGATAAAGAAATGTTTAAAATGATTTCTGCTATGAAAATATATGTGTTTTTACTATGTTCAATCGGCCCCTACTTGCTGAGTATTTTCCCAAATACTCACCCTTTACCTCCCTCCCAGACAAAGACGAAAAGTAGAGATCGATGAAGAATTAAAAGAACAATTTTGGAGATGATGATCCACGAAGAACCTTCAAGAATTTATTAGTTTTATTTACGCTTCCGCATATTAGATTTAATCCGAGACAATTGTATTTTGTAATATCAATTGTAAAAGACGATTATTATTTTCTGTGGAATAAATAGACTGTTTTTATCATAGATCTGTACACGAGGCTTGTTGATTTTGAATTAATGTTTGGAATCAACGCCGGTGTTATCGACCCCGGTTTCGGGGCGTGACAGAGTGTCAAATACTCCCCAGATATATCAGAGGAAAATGGATAATCTATTCAATGATTATTTCAGTTTTTTGTTCGTGTATATTGACGACATCCTCATCGCATCAAGAAACATGAAAGAACATCTTAAACATTTGGAAATATTTTCAAATGTTTGCTACAAGGAAGGATTAGCCTTGTCCGAAAGGAAGGCAACAATTGTTACAAGACAAATTGAGTTTCTTGGGATTGAAATCAATGAATCCAGAATCATCCTTCAAAAACACATTGTTGAGAAGGTGCAAGGATATCCAGATGATCTCCAGGATTTGAAGCAGCTTCAGAGTTTTCTTGGAGTTGTTAATTTTGCTAGAATGTTCATCAACAAGCTGGCGATGCAATGGAAGGTGTTCAGTCCACTACTACAAAAAGATGTTAAGTTTGAGCGGAATGAAGATCATTGACAAGCTGTCAAACACTTTAAAGAGGTTTGCATGCAACTACCAAAGCTTGCAATTCCAAACGACAAGGATGAACTGATATTATACACAGATGCCAGCAATTATTGGTGGGCAGCAGTTCTCATGAGAGCCACACCGGATGAAGAAGTGTCATGCAGATACCGTAGCAGTCTATTTTCAGATAGCGAAGCTATCCGGTGACATATCAACGAAAAAATTTGCAGTCCGAACAGCCTTTAAAAAATGGCCACTATTTTTACTTGCAAAGAAATTTATCTTGAAAATAGATAATACAATAAGTCTTTTCTGAAAAATAAAATTGAATCAAAACCAGAAAAGGTTAGACTTCTAAGATGGCAAGTTGAATGTCAATATTATTATTATGATATTGTCATGAAATCTGATAAAAAAATTCTTGCAGATTTCTTAACAAGAGATGGATGCGAGTGAAGCCAATTTCATCATAACGATATCAAAGCATCTCACAGAAAGTCTGGGGGAGCTAGACAAGCAGATCAACGGACTTTTGATTAATGCTCAAGTCGCGGGTCAAATTCAGGAACTGGATCTCACGAAGGTCCAACATGCTATAAAGGCTACTATACAGGCTCACACCCGTTTATATGACAGTCTTTATATTCCCCTAACCCTACGACGGGATACTTCGACGACGAAGCTAAAGTCGTGTTTACTAGTACCGAGCTCATCAACCGGGGTTGGGGATTCAAGTACCACCAACACGAGTCCTAGTATCGATCCTTTCGAGGAGTATACAGAAGGAAAAATTGATCCCCATGTGTCTAGAATGCCTGAAGAATCAAGCCAACCCACCACATTTGGGTTAAGGATGGAGATTAATCTTAGGCCATTGGCAGACAAGTCTAATGTTAATACCAACGAGTTTAAAGTTTCCCCCTTTACAGGAATACCAGAAGACATGAAAGACTCTATACAAGAGTAGGGATAATTTCTGGAAAATACCCAAGAATGTGGATACATCATGGTGTAAAACCAGAAAGTGCCCGTGAGTAGTTTGACTTTGGCTGCCTTGCCTCAGCTTTTACCACATCACCATGTTTTTCAGAAATTGCAAAATTATTGGATTGGATCTATGAGTGAGTGTATGACTCATGGCAAAACAACCATACACTCGGAAGAGGAGATGTTCTGGAGCTAAAATTCTTAACTACGCGGCCCCAGAAAACACAGGAAAAGGCTTTCCCCACAGCTTCCATTTCATAAAGCTGCAGAGGCCTAACTGGAAGGTGATGGACCAAATAAAGCCACCACCCGAAGGAACAACAATAGTTTATCCGCTCACAGAAGATGACATCACTACAACAAGAGCTTGGGGATTATGGATTTGTCTCACCGAGATGGACAAAGTCAAGTATCCGTCAAAATTTTCCAGAAAATGACGAACGAGTCATTCATGGTGAATTCCATGACAAGTCATACTACGAAATTTGTCGAGGAAATCTTGGAGAAAAAGAGGCAGATATTGTGGGATAACAAGATTCCGACGACCAAAGATATTTGCTGGAAGTTTTGCAACATGGCTCACTTTGGAAGATGACAGGACACATCTGCCCGAGCTGTCCAGAACAAAAGGAGCCACTGTTTGGAAAAGGATTTCATGTCAAAGGACCAGAAGAAAGAGGACAAAGCGGGACCAAGAAAACATGGAAGTTTCCCAATAGGACAACAAAAGACAAATTTCTAGGGACCATAGGGAGACAAGAGTCATGTGACTCTAACGAGGACCACTACCATTATCAAAAGAAAACAAAATTGTAGGACAACCACTTCTGCCAAAAGTAGAAGGGACCACGAGATACCAAACAAGAAAGAATACGCATGCAATGACATCTGATTATAAACAAGAATTGAAGTATGGATTTCACATCCATCTCCAGACTTCTATAAATACACAGGTTGAAGGAAGCAGAAGGCATCGACCATTCTCCTATGTTTTCTTACAAAATATATCTTGTAATTTCCAAGCTGTAATATTATCAAATTTCATAGCTTGGTAAATTCTCTATCTTTGTACTATTTATGTTATTTAAATTTAGTCAGTTTATGTATTTTGAGTCAAGCATCTTTACATGAGAGGCTAAACAAGTTGTCTCCTCCCAAAAGGAGATGTATTGATGTAATAAATATTATAAATATTTCCATAATAAAAAGAAGGCTGTTGCCCATCTATCTCCATCATTAGTGCATTGTCTTTAGGAATTCACATTATTTGCTTCAATTGTAATGGTACGGCGTCTATAAAATTTTCAGCATAAATCCTCTTAACATCCGATTCCCTACACAACTCAACTAGCATATGAATACACTTAACAATGCACTAACATATTCTCAATTCATTAATGCAATTTACTCTCTATTAAATTGCATGCAACACTCAAATGAAAAGAGAAGCACTAAAATACTTATACAATCCATATACACATATCACGGGCTCACAGACGAGCATTGACAATAAATGTGTATCTACTTGTATAAGACACATTAGTCTATACCAATACTGGTACCTCGCTCCCAGGAGCATCCTTGTTCTATGGCACGAACTCATTTCCCAAGCCAATGTCGTACCTGCTTTACATGTTCCAACAGAAACAGCCCCACACGGGGTGAGCATACCAATAACATAATCACAATGTCAACATCTATCCATTTAATAATTTACAAAATACAATACTGTAATTTAAAGGAATACTCCATGAGTATACAATGTCCATAAGAAATCTCATGCATTGTTCATGTTATCACAATACCACATCATCAATCCATTATCGATAATCACAATCGTCAATCCCATAATCGATAATAATCTATAATGGACAATAAGTTAATTAATCATAACAATGATTTATTGAAATCACATGCATTTCAATTAGCAATTTACACTTTAAATCTCATGGTATTACCTCGCTCGCTCAATAGCGGCATCGACATAATCCTCGCACGCTCAAAAGCGGCATCACATCGCACACTCAATAGCGACATCACTATAACCATTGCATCATTCATTGGTGAACTCAAACTCTATTAACATATTTATCAATAACCAAGTCAGCAAATATACTTTAAGTACTTGTACGTCCATACGTACTAACTCAATAAACAAGAATATATCAATCTCAAAATGCAACAATAAGGCATTTACCTATGCTCGTAAATATCCTGATCCATCGCTAATCGATACAACCGTAGCAGTACAATAATTGCAATACATCCATACACACAATAACAATATCAAGCATTCATGCATCCTGATAACAATCAATCTCAATGCATGTGTACATTCACATATACATGCATCCTCATAATCATAAGGCAATCATACCTGGTCATCACATCATCTGTCGTCAAATTTTGACAGCACAACATTGTCTACCTTCCCCTGTCCTCAGACATCACATCATGTTTCTCATTCTCTGATTTTCCTACAAAATCAGATTTCTTAGCACTCGTTACATAAGGTGCAAATCATTTTAATCAATATCATTTTCATCGTATCCCATACGATCATGCAACCACAATGGTTAGCAATAACACATTTCATTTATGATCACATATCATAACACGTGATGCTGATATGTCGAAGCGAGGGATATCATTGAGTCGCTGATATAACGTAGTAGAGATTGTGAGATGTTGTATAAGATTTGCCAGATTTCTCTTTTCATTTATGTTTTGCATGCAATTAATTAAGGGGAATTGCATTGTAATGCCCCGAAATTAATTATATGCAATTTGAGCATTAATGATGTTAATATGATGAATTATGTTGATCATTGATTTATGTGTTGAAATTAATTATCATGTTGAAATGCTTAATCACATTATAGGCGTGACCCGGGGGTTGCATTTCAGGGTGCATGTTATGCATGTTAGAAAATAAGGTGTTAACATTATTAACTATGTTGATGGTTAATTATGAGGAAAGCATGATTTAGTGGAAGTTTAATGCATTTTTGTAAATGCTTTTAAAATACCATGTTGGGGTGTTTTATACATCATGTTAACTTTGGGGTATAATTTTAATATTAACCTTATAACCCCCCCTTTTTCCCTCTATACCCACTTACTTTACCAATCACTTTTAAAATCCCCAATTCATTCCTCAACCCTAACCCATCTCCCATTTTCGAAATTCACCAAGGAAGGAAGAAGAAAACTTCACAAAAACTTTGTTTGTGTGATCTTTGTTAGGATTTGGAGCCTACAAGAGGTATGGAACCATTCCTAAAAGTTTTATGATGTTTGGTGTTGAAATGGGTTGATTTTGAAATAAATTATGTGGGTTTGTTTTGGGTATATGTTGTTTATGGTTGGGGTATGATTTATGGTTATATGAGGATGTTTATTGAAGATTTGTAGTGATTTGGTATGGTTGGTGTTTGAATATTTGAGTTTGTTTGAGTTTGGGAAGGAGAAGGGTGAATAGTGCCCGAATATCGCGTGTGCAGAACTCGGCGATCGATCGGCGCCTCCAGCGATCGATCGCGAGCTGCAAGGGCTGAAGGCAGTAGCCTTCAGCGATCGATCGCGAGTTTGGCGCGATCGATCGGCGAGGTCGCGATCGATCGGCGCAAACTCGGCGATCGATCGCGAATTGGAAAATTTTGTTGGGCGAGGCAGTGTGATCTCGCGATCGATCGGGGCTTCATGGAGATCGATCGCGAGACACCAAAATGTATAATTTTGATGTTTTTGTGGGTTTTTGGATATTGGACTATAATTAGCTTCTAATATCGATTTGTATGGTTATGTAGAACCATCCCAGGTACCCACAACTTCAAGGAGATAAAGTCCTACAACTTCTCCATTTTTGGAATTAAGGTACGTAAGAAGCGTACGGGCATCGGACGGTAACACACTCCTAACTCTGACTATGCATTGATTGCATAATTTATGATGATGATGTTTATGATGATGATTGTGATAAATAAGTTTAAGATGATGATGTTTGTGAAGATGATACGATAAGTAAGTTTATGATGATGATGTTATGATGATAATGTTTATGATAAGTAAGTTTATGATGATGATGTTATGATGATGATGTTTATGATAAGTAAGTTTATGATGATGTGATACGATGTTTATTATGTGGTAAGATGCCACAGGGTAAAATGCCCATATGGTAAGAGGCCATGCGATTTTATTATGTGGTAAGATGCCACGGGGTAAGATGCCCATATGGTAAGATGTCATACAATGTTATTATGTGGTAAGATGCCACGGGGTAAGATGCCCATATGGTAAGAGGCCATACGATGTTATTACGTGGTAAGATGCCACACGATATTATGATATGGTAAGATGCCATACGATAGGGTAAGATGCCCACGTGGTAAGATACCACACGATGTTATGATACGGTAAGATGTCATACGATGGGATAAGATGCCCATATGCACGAATGTGAATCAGGGTCAACAAAAAGAAACTGACGAATAAACCGCATGTTTACTTAACTATGATTTTGTACATTACTGTTATATTTATAAGATGACGATGCTCATATGATGATGATGCTATACGATGATGATGCTATATGATGATGATGCTATATGATGATGATGTTATAAGATGATGATGCTATAAGCTGATGATGTTTATAAGATGATGATGCCATAAGATGATGATGTTTATAAGATGATGATGCTATAAGATGATGATGTTATAAGATGATGATGCTATAAGATGATGATGTTTATAAGATGATGATGCTATAAGATTATGTTTATAAGATGATGATGCTATAAGATGATGATGCTTATAAGATGATGATGCTATAAGATGATGATGCTTATATGATGATGATATTATAAGATGATGATTTTAATCATTCACTCAAGAATTAATGATTATATGCATGGCTATGAAACAGGGACAACCAAAGAGGGTTAATGCAATTAACCAGGAAGTATATGTTACCAATTATTTTCATGCATTTATTTATATGCCATTGCCTTATGATGTTAAGTAACGATATACATGCTCATGATGGGTTGTTCCTGTAGGTACACTTTTGGACTAAAGGACTAAGGGCCGGGTTGAGGCAGTGAGCTATGAGGAGCATGAAAGATGTTAGGATTCAGGATTTCTGGATAGTCTCTACTCTAGTAGTAGTATAATTCTATCGCTTTAACATTCGTATTGAGGATGTAATTAATTAAAGTTGAAATTTCATTTTTGGCCCGTAATCTTATTAGCTCAAAGTGACAACCGGAACCCTTAAGAGGTTATGAATGCATGTTTAGTCCATAATACGTGTATAATATGACGTTAAGGTAGAAGGACCCTACATTAGTGGTATCAGAGCAGTGGTTAGATAACCCGGGAACGAGTGAAGGGTAGCCTTAGCAATAAGTTGGCTAGGTGCTTACTTTTAAACATGTTGTGTGCATATGTTACATATGAAGTATAGGATGCTATGCTAACATGTTTTATTTATCTAACGAGGTATTATATGAACTGCTTTTGGGTATTGTTGTTAACCCTTGTCTTGCAGTATGGCAGAAAATGCTGAAGTAAGTGATGCGATTTCATATGCACTTCTCCGTCGCCCATGCCTCTTGTAGTCTCGACCCCCGCTGGAAGAAGTTTGATAACTGATCAGATTGTTTATGACGACCTCATTTATGTTGAGGGTAACGAGCTGAGGACAGAATTGATTGTTCTGGGAATGTCAGACTTTGACCGCAGAGTGGGCATTGATGTTCTGAACAAGTATCAGGCAGTTATGAACTGCAGGCAGAGGACTGTCCGATTCAGATCTGATATGGGAGTCAAGTGGACATCCTTTGGGGATGGTTCCCATTCAAGGATTCCGTTAATATCTGCTGTCAAGATGGCACAGTTATTGGAACGAGACTATGAAGGATATCTCATCTATGCTGTTGATATTACTGAAAAGAGGAAAGAGTTAAAGGTTGAGGATGTGCCCGTAGTGGCGGTGTTTCCTGATGTATCTCCGGAAGAGATTCCCGGATCCCCACCGGCGAGAGAGGTCGAGTTTGGGATTAAGTTACTACCAGGGACGTCTACCATTTCTCGTGCCCCGTATAGGATGGCACCAGCGGAGCTAAGGGAGTTAAAGGTTCAGTTGCAAGAGCTCCTTGATAAGGGCTATATACGCCCTAGCGTATCGCCCTGGGGTGCACCAGTTTTGTTTCATAAGAGGAAAGATGGTTCGATGCGGCTGTGCCTCGATTTCAGACAACTGAACAAAGCCATGATGAAGAATAAGTATCCGCTTCCGGGGATTGATGATTTGTTTGATCAGCTGCAGAGCATGAGGTTCTACAGTAAGATCGATCTGAGGTCGGAGTATCATCAGATTCGAGTTCGAAAGGATGATGTACAGAAGACAGCTTCCAGGACTAGATATGGACACTACGGATTCTTAGTCATGCCTTTTGGGGTGACGAATGCCCTAGCTGTTTTATGAGCCTGATGAACAGAGTGTCCCAACCATGTTTGGATCAGTTCGTCATAGTTTCCATTGACGATGTGCTTATTTACTCTCGAACTGAAGAGGAACACGTAAAGCACTTGAGGACAGTACTCCAGATCCTTAGGGATTGCCAGACCCCTGACACAGCTGACTCAGAAAGGAGTGTCGTTCTATTGGTCCGAAGCTTGTGAGGAAAGCTTCCAAGACCACGACACCTATGTTGGTGATTCCTTCTGAGAATAAGAGGGTTGCCTTGTACACGAATGCATCACTGTAGGGTTTGGACTGTGTGTTGATGCAAGATAAGCATGTGGTGGCTTATGCATCGAGGCGGTTACAACCACATGAGGATAGGTACCCAGTCCATGATTTGGAGCTGGCAGCCGTTATATTTGCCTTGAAGATTTGGAGGCATTACTTGCATGGTACGTCGTTTACCATCTACACGGACCATAAGAGCCTGGAGTTTTGTTCACACGGGTTGAGATGAATATGCGACAAAGAAGATGGATGTCATGAATTTATCAGCTATGATGACCTCTTGTTACCATTTGGGCTATGATTTTAATGTGGACACGTCGCCGGTGCGAGTGTCAACCTTGTTGGCTGAGCCAGACTTATTTGAGGCTATTAGGAAAGCCCAGAGGTCAGATGATGAGGTTCAGAGGTGGTCATTTTTAGTACTTCGAGGACAGCCACCAAAGTTCAGAATGGCAGAAATGATTCCTTGAGGCTGGGCAACCGATGGGTAGTCCCAGATACGCCAGAGTTGCTTAAAGGAACATCGGAACGGGCTCATAGTAGTCGGTGCAATATCCACCCAGGAGGAAGGAAAATGTATAAGGACCTAAGTGGTAGCTCTGGTGGAGACGTATGAAGCACGATGTGATCGCTTTCGTTAAAAGATGTTTGATCTGCCAACAGGTAAAGGCAGAGGCCTGGTAGCGAGCTGAAGAGCTTGAAGGTACCTAAGTGAAAGTGGAGGCATATCATTATGGACTTTGTGACCCACTTACCAAGGACGGCCTCTGGATTTGATGCGATCTGGGTGATCGTGGATAGGCTAACGAAGGTAGCTCACTTCATCCCCTACTGTATGACTTTTTCGTACCTAAAGATGACCCAATTATATGTGCGGGATGTGGTGAGGTTGCATGGGGTTCCAGTCTCGATTGTGTCTGACAGAGACCCAAGGTTTACTCCACATTTCTGGGAGGGTCTTCAGATAGCTTTGGGCACAGAAGTGATACTGAGTACAGCTTATCACCCTCAGTCAGACGGCCAGACAGAGCGTACCCTTCAGACGCTCGAGGACATGTCGAGGGCATGTGTTTAGGAGTTTGATACTCCGTGGCAAGATTCAGTGCCAATGATGGAGTTCTCCTATATTAACAGCTATCAGACGAGCATTCAAATAACTCCTTTTGAAACTCTTTACGGACGACGATGTAGGTCACCGCTGTATTGGGAGGACTTAACTAGTAAAGCGGTCGGAGGACCGGATATGATTAAGGATATGTAAGACAAGATTAAGTTGATACGCCAAAAGATGAAGGCGACCCAGGATAGGCAAGCAGCCTATGCCAACAAGCGGCGACGACCGCTAGCATTCCAAGTAGGAGACAGGGTCTTCTTGAAAATCTCACCCTTCGGGGGTGTAGTTTATTCCGGTATGCGGGCAAAATTATCCCCGAGGTATGTTGATCCATATGAAGTATTGCAGCGTATCGGTACTGTAGCCTACCGTTTGGCTCTACCGCCGTATTTATCTGGGATTCATGATGTTTTTCACGTTTCTATGTTGCGGAAATATGAGCCAGACCCGTCTCATGTATTACAGCCTACTGAAGTGCAGTTAGACTCAGATGTATCCTACGTTGAACGACCGGTCAGAATTCTGGATCGTGAGGATCGCAGATTACGAAGTAAAGTTATACCGATGGTCAAAGTTCTGTGGGATCGTCGGGGTGTCGAGGAGGCTACGTGGGGGACGGAACGGCATATGGTGCAGCACTACCCAGAACTATTTTCTGGTATGAATTATGTTTAATTCTTTTTGGGTGAGTGCATGCGATTTCGAGGACGAAATCTTATAAGTAGGGGAGTAATGTAATGCCCCGAAATTAATTATATGCAATTTGAGCATTAATGATGTTAATATGATGAATTATGTTGATAATTGATTTATGTGTTGAAATTAATTATCATGTTGAAATGCTTAATCACATTATAGGCGTGACTCGGGGGTTGCATTTCAGGGTGCATGTTATGCATGTTAGAAAATAAGGTGTTAACATTATTAACTATGTTGATGGTTAATTATGAGGAAAGCATGATTTAGTGGAAGTTTAATGCATTTTTGTAAATGCTTTTAAAATACAATGTTGGGGTGTTTTATACATCATGTTAACTTTGGGGTATAATT
Source organism: Haberlea rhodopensis (assembly GCA_907163345.1). NCBI lineage: Eukaryota > Viridiplantae > Streptophyta > Magnoliopsida > Lamiales > Gesneriaceae > Haberlea > Haberlea rhodopensis. Next base: position 757,368 of record CAJQUN010000068.1, read on the forward strand.
TTAATATTAACCTTATAACCCCCCCTTTTTCCCTCTATACCCACTTACTTTACCAATCACTTTTAAAATCCCCAATTCATTCCTCAACCCTAACCCATCTCCCATTTTCGAAATTCACCAAGGAAGGAAGAAGAAAACTTCACAAAAACTTTGTTTGTGTGATCTTTGTTAGGATTTGGAGCCTACAAGAGGTATGGAACCATTCCTAAAAGTTTTATGATGTTTGGTGTTGAAATGGGTTGATTTTGAAGTAAATTATGTGGGTTTGTTTTGGGTATATGTTGTTTATGGTTGGGGTATGATTTATGGTTATATGAGGATGTTTATTGAAGATTTGTAGTGATTTGGTATGGTTGGTGTTTGAATATTTGAGTTTGTTTGAGTTTGGGAAGGAGAGGGTGAATAGTGCCCGAATATCGCGTGTGCAGAACTCGGCGATCGATCGGCGCCTCCAGCGATCGATCGCGAGCTGCAAGGGCTGAAGGCAGTAGCCTTCAGCGATCGATCGCGAGTTTGGCGCGATCGATCGGCGAGGTCGCGATCGATCGGCGCAAACTGATCGCTTTTATTTTAACAATTATTTCCAATCTAGCGATTTTAGACCGCAAGTGCACGGTGTCAAGTTTTAGCATAGATAGGAAGATACGGATTGTCGAACCCACAGAGACTAACAAGTAAGTACCAAATAAGATGTCTTTTAACTATATTTAACCTACGATAATAAATTGATAATTAAACCAAACTAAATTAAACTATTCTAATCCAACCAAGTCAATAAAAGTAAACGAGAAAAATCCAAAAGATAAGATTATCGAGACTTTGGCTCACCAATGTAATTCCCTACAATTCTCGATTGAAAATTCAAATCTTTCTAAGGTGACGAGTTCTCCCAATTTATCTTATACACTCTCTCGAGCTATATTAAACCTAACACCGAATTGTAGTAAGTAACTCTCGTTCACTTATTTAACAATTCAATGTTGCATAAGATCCATGAAAACTCCTAGCTTTCAATTACTAGAATCTATGGCTATCACGCATGTATTTGACGTCATCTCTCGATCTCGGTCTTAAATCCATGGTATGAGTTATTAATTCAGTATCATAAAATCATCTCTCGACCTCAATTACGATACTAACATCATTCAAAGGTGATCAATCCTCTAAAAGCATGAAGAACATAAAACATACGCAAAGAACTATAAGAATTCAATCATTAAATCATCAAATCGAAGGTTCATAACAAAGGTTCGCCTAGCCTCGATAAATAAATTAGTTCAACATAGTAAATCAAAACACAACAAAACTAAGAATTTAAAGACAAAGAAAAACTCCCAGCGTCGACTCCGGTTGTAGATCTTCGCTCCTTCTCTTGCTTCCTTCTCGATCGTCTCTTTTTATCGCCTTGTTGGGTTGTTCCAATTCCTAGGGTGAAGTGGTGATGATGGATGATGGTGATGGAAGGATGGAGGTTGATGATGGGGAAGAAAAGGTGGACGTGTGAGAGGAGTGAAGGAAAGAGAGGTTTGGATGGTGAATGGGTGTATGATATATGGAAGAAAGGTGGAGGTTATGGTGGACGTGAGATGGATTGGAGGAAGAAGATGGTGTGTGGTTTGGATGGTGAATGGGTATGGAGGTGTGGAGGCTTTTCCTAGGGTTCAAAATCTCATATTTTGGTTGTAAAAATCGTTGTAATATATAGGGGAAGGGAATCAAGGACTTCCTTGTTGGAAATAAACTCTATAAGGAAGGTATTTTTATGAAAACATATCGTCCCGATCGATCCGAAAAAGTGGCCGATCGATCGAGCCTTCCAGTAAGAATTTCGTTCAGTTTTCAGCCTTTCTCGATCGATCGAAATGGTTTCTCGATCGATCGCCTTTCACAGTAAGTTTCTTCGCCTTTTTCAGCTTCTGGCGAGTTTCGTATTTTGGCCGTAACTTTCTCATACAAACTCCAAATTTGATGAATCAGCTTTCCACGCGAAGATAAGAGAAAATTCTACAACTTTTATATGGACCACATTTCAAAAAACATGGCTCGAACATATAGTAATTTGAGGAGAAAGGAGGAACGTGTGTCTTGGATTCTGGTTTCTTCCTCTTTTCTTCAACTTTATTCATTTTTTCATCATTTTAGCTTGATTTATTCCCCTTTTATGAATTTCAACATTGATTCCTGAAATAGAGAAATATATACCATAAACCATAAAATTATCCAAGAATCAACACGAAAACATATACATATCATAGCATAAAAACGCGTAATATTCAACCCTATCAACTCCCCCAAACTTATCACTTAATCGTCCTCGATTAAGCATTAAAATATTCTTGATACTTGAAACAATTATTTCATGACTTATTTTATTCTCAGAAATCTCATGCACATATACAAAAGTTGACAAGACATGTTTTCTCCTAATTCAAGCAACACATCTCAAAATCGGAACGTGTGTGTGTGCTCTAGTCAATCTCAAGTTTCATGCACATATTCAAGATCAAATCATGCTAATCAACTTAAAGTCGAGATTATCATCAAGCCTTACATAGGCCTATTTTCAAACAACCTCTCCACTAATGATAGTTACTCCCTAGACTTGGATCAAAAGGACTTTTTAAGCTTGTAATGTAAGGCCTTTGGTGTTGGCTTCAAAGAAAAGATAGGATAAGCGCAAAGAAGAGAGTATAATCATTTGCAATTCAAATGTTTCGCACACATCGAGCTTCTCTTCTTTTTTCTTTTATAGCCTTGGCCACTTTGGGTCTTATATGTTTATTTTTTCTTTTCAAGGCTCTTTGTCTATCTTTTTCTTTTCTCATTCATCAATATTTTTCAATAAGCTCATCAGGATATAACAATTTACGTGCATCGAATGGAATTCATTATACTCTCTTAGGGTAAGGATAACTTTTTCATTTAGGCTCAAATAAGGGTAAGTATAATGAGTTTGCCAAGAATGTCGAATGGGGTCTAATTATATGCAATGCATATAACATTCTTTTTTCAATAAAGCTCAAATGGGACACTAGGGATTGATATAGACTAGGTAAGCTTGAAAGGCTCAAACGTGTCAAAGATCGCCTAGATCATTTCCAGGTCGAGTTTGTAACTATAAAATTTCGCCTCAAAGTGTCATCATCAAATAAGTTCTAGGATAACTCTAAGATGCTCAAGACAAATCATCAAGTTCACAACAATTATCACTATTCAATATGCAATCCACAAGATCATGACTCATTGTGCTCAAAGTATTCCTCATTCTTGACATGCTAACTCAACTTAGGATATTCATGTACAAGTCCAATCACAAATCAAGTTCATATGCATAGTGAGATCAAAATCCTCATTGAATAGTCACTACTATAATTCATTCTTTTCTCAAGTTTGAACTCATAAAAGTTTTTTTAGCTCATAATAATCGGACGATTCAAGTGTCATTTAAGCACACAACATGTGGTTAAAACAAGTAAAAGCAAGCTACTACTCCCCCAAACTTAAATCAAACATTGCCCTCAATGTTTAAAAGAATCAAAAGGGAAACAGTGAACTCCCCTGATCAAGACGCTTGCATGAGGGTTGAGGAAGATTTTCTTTTGAAAGCTCCACTGTTGTAGGGGTTCATCACTCCAACCAAGTACCTAGCAAGAGAAGAATGCAAATGGTAAACTAGTCGACTTGAGAGATAAACAAAACTAAAATGCAAAAACTGAAAAAGTAAAAGAAAACTAAATAACAAAAGGATACGCTTGGGTTGCCTCCCAAGAAGCGCTGATTTCTAGTCTTCGGCTTGACCATCAGAAGCAACCATCAAAGAGCGGCTGCCGCCCATAGTAAGTATCGTATGATACCACTAATGGGTCTTCATTCAGTATGCCCTCAAGATTGGCAAGATTGTAGCAGTGTACGATCGTCGCTCCAACAACATTCGTCTTTAAATGGCATGCATGGGAGAATGATTCTTGATTTGGCTTTGCATTTTGGAGGATGTAGTGCGGTGAAGTTGGCATCGATGGAAAATAAGGATCCACATATGGCATAGAACATGTCTCCATCGATGGGCTCAAATCAGAATCTTCGAACGTCTCTTCCTTCTCCAACATCACATTCAACTCATCTTCACATGGGAACTCCTCGGATAACATCTCTGAAGTAAGCTCAATCTCTTGTAGAGGCTCAAGTTCCCTCGACTCTTCCACACTTGTAGGATCACTCCCCCAAACTTGGTTGGTTGAGTGATCGTCATCATATAACCAAACTTGATTCGTCGCCTCTTGATTTGTAGCCCTCATCTCTTCCTCTTGGTAGCTAGTTGAAATTGTTTCCATGAGGACCGCCATTTGCTGCTCCAGGTGACGCATAGAGTTGGTTTGGCACTCTAAACTGCTCTCAGTTGATGCTATGAATCTTATTAAGGTATCTTCTAACTGAGTTGTGACATCTACAGAACTATCTCTCCTCTCTTCGAGATGTTCAAATGGTTGTGGCGTATCAATAGGGTAGCGAGGCTCCGGTGGGTATTGGTGACTCCATCCTTGTAGTGAAGGATCACAATGCCAATTATGATCGAAGTCCGCCATATCATTGAACAGGTGCACCACACTGTCCTCATCTCTATCAACCAGGGGACTCCCAATCATCAGTGCTCCGCTCAATACCCATTCTCGTGTCTGTGCATCCAACCCTTTGAAGAAATATTGCAGGAGAGTGTAGTTCGAAAAGTTGTGATACCGGAATGTGTTGGCCAATTCATTGAATCTCTCCCAAACAGCGTAGAATGGCTCGGAACGTTGTTGGGCAAAGCTTGTGAGGGCTTGTTGATGTAGCATCTCCAAGTACCTCACAAGACAAACAAACAAAATAATTTAATAATAATTTTTTTTTTTCGAAATAAAAAATACAAAGGGAAAAATGATTAAATTACAGTCAAAGCTTCTCGTATGATATTACTAAAGTTAGTCCCCGGCAACGGCGCCAAAAACTTGATCGCTTTTATTTTAACAATTATTTCCAATCTAGCGATTTTAGACCGCAAGTGCACGGTGTCAAGTTTTAGTATAGATAGGAAGATACGGATTGTCGAACCCACAGAGACTAACAAGTAAGTACCAAATAAGATGTCTTTTAACTATATTTAACCTACGATAATAAATTGATAATTAAACCAAACTAAATTAAACTATTCTAATCCAACCAAGTCAATAAAAGTAAACGAGAAAAATCCACAAGATAAGATTATCGAGACTTTGGCTCACCAATGTAATTCCCTACAATTCTCGATTGAAAATTCAAATCTTTCTAAGGTGACGAGTTCTCCCAATTTATCTTATACACTCTCTCGAGCTATATTAAACCTAACACCGAATTGTAGTAAGTAACTCTCGTTCACTTATTTAACAATTCAATGTTGCATAAGATCCATGAAAACTCCTAGCTTTCAATTACTAGAATCTATGGCTATCACGCATGTATTTGACGTCATCTCTCGATCTCGGTCTTAAATCCATGGTATGAGTTATTAATTCAGTATCATAAAATCATCTCTCGACCTCAATTACGATACTAACATCATTCAAAGGTGATCAATCCTCTAAAAGCATGAAGAACAGAAAACATACGCAAAGAACTATAAGAATTCAATCATTAAATCATCAAATCGAAGGTTCATAACAAAGGTTCGCCTAGCCTCGATAAATAAATTAGTTCAACATAGTAAATCAAAACACAACAAAACTAAGAATTTAAAGACAAAGAAAAACTCCCAGCGTCGACTCCGGTTGTAGATCTTCGCTCCTTCTCTTGCTTCCTTCTCGATCGTCTCTTTTTATCGCCTTGTTGGGTTGTTCCAATTCCTAGGGTGTAGTGGTGATGATGGATGATGGTGATGGAAGGATGGAGGTTGATGATGGGGAAGAAAAGGTGGACGTGTGAGAGGAGTGAAGGAAAGAGAGGTTTGGATGGTGAATGGGTGTATGATATGGAAGAAAGGTGGAGGTTATGGTGGACGTGAGATGGATTGGAGGAAGAAGATGGTGTGTGGTTTGGATGGTGAATGGGTATGGAGGTGTGGAGGCTTTTCCTAGGGTTCAAAATCTCATATTTTGGTTGTAAAAATCGTTGTAATATATAGGGGAAGGGAATCAAGGACTTCCTTGTTGGAAACAAACTCTATAAGGAAGGTATTTTTATGAAAACATATCGTCCCGATCGATCCGAAAAAGTGGCCGATCGATCGAGCCTTCCAGTAAGAATTTCGTTCAGTTTTCAGCCTTTCTCGATCGATCGAAATGGTTTCTCGATAGATCGCCTTTCACAGTAAGTTTCTTCGCCTTTTTCAGCTTCTGGCGAGTTTCGTATTTTGGCCGTAACTTTCTCATACAAACTCCAAATTTGATGAATCAGCTTTCCACGCGAAGATAAGAGAAAGTTCTACAACTTTTATATGGACCACATTTCAAAAAACATGGCTCGAACATATAGTAATTTGAGGAGAAAGGAGGAACGTGTGTCTTGGATTCTGGTTTCTTCCTCTTTTCTTCAACTTTATTCATTTTTTCATCATTTTAGCTTGATTTATTCCCCTTTTATGAACTTCAACATTGATTCCTGAAATAGAGAAATATATACCATAAACCATAAAATTATCCAAGAATCAACACGAAAACATATACATATCATAGCATAAAAACGCGTAATATTCAACCCTATCACAAACTCGGCGATCGATCGCGAATTGGAAAATTTTGTTGGGCGAGGCATTGTGATCTCGCGATCGATCGGGGCTTCATGGAGATCGATCGCGAGACACCAAAATGTATAATTTTGATGTTTGTTGTGGGATTTTTGGATATTGGACTATAATTAGCTTCTAATATCGATTTGTATGGTTATGTAGAACCATCCCAGGTACCCACAACTTCAAGGAGATAAAGTCCTACAACTTCTCCATTTTTGGAATTAAGGTACGTAAGAAGCGTACGGGCATCGGACGGTAACACACTCCTAACTCTGACTATGCATTGATTGCATAAGTATTTATGATGATGATGTTTATGATGATGATTGTGATAAATAGGTTTAAGATGATGATGTTTGTGAAGATGATATGATAAGTAAGTTTATGATGATGATGTTATGATGATAATGTTTATGATAAGTAAGTTTATGATGATGATGTTATGATGATGATGTTTATGATAAGTAAGTTTATGATGATGTGATACGATGTTTATTATGTGGTAAGATGCCACAGGGTAAGATGCCCATATGGTAAGAGGCCATGCGATTTTATTATGTGGTAAGATGCCACGGGGTAAGATGCCCATATGGTAAGATGCCATACAATGTTATTATGTGGTAAGATGCCACGGGGTAAGATGCTCATATGGTAAGAGGCCATACGATGTTATTACGTGGTAAGATGCCACACGATATTATGATATGGTAAGATGCCATACGATAGGGTAAGATGCCCACGTGGTAAGATACCACACGATGTTATGATACGGTAAGATGCCATACGATGGGGTAAGATGCCCATATGCACGAATGTGAATCAGGGTCAACAAAAAGAAACTGACGAATAAACCGCATGTTTACTTAACTATGATTTGTTACATTACTGTTATATTTATAAGATGACGATGCTCATATGATGATGATGCTATACGATGATGATGCTATATGATGATGATGCTATAAGATGATGATGTTATAAGATGATGATGCTATAAGATGATGATGTTTATAAGATGATGATGCCATAAGATGATGATGTTTATAAGATGATGATGCTATAAGATGATGATGTTATAAGATGATGATGCTATAAGATGATGATGTTTATAAGATGATGATGCTATAAGATGATGTTTATAAGATGATGATGCTATAAGATGATGATGCTTATAAGATGATGATGCTATAAGATGATGATGCTTATATGATGATGATATTATAAGATGATGATTTTAATCATTCACTCAAGAATTAATGATTATATGCATGGCTATGAAACAGGGACAACCAAAGAGGGTTAATACAATTAACCAGGAAGTATATGTTACCAATTATTTTCATGCATTTATTTATATGCCATTGCCTTATGATGTTAAGTAACGATATACATGCTCATGATGGGTTGTTCCTGTAGGTACACTTTTGGACTAAAGGACTAAGGGCCGGGTTGAGGCAGTGAGCTATGAGGAGCATGAAAGATGTTAGGATTCAGGATTTCTGGATAGTCTCTACTCTAGTAGTAGTATAATTCTATCGCTTTAACATTCGTATTGAGGATGTAATTAATTAAGGTTGAAATTTCATTTTTGGCCCGTAATCTTATTAGCTCAAAGTTACAACCGGAACCCTTAAGAGGTTATGAATGCATGTTTAGTCCATAATACGTGTATAATATGACGTTAAGGTAGGAGGACCCTACATGCATGATGAATTGAGAATGTGAGATTTGTACATTGTATAGTATATACTTGTGCTACTTGAATTATATTGGGAATTGAGTGAGGAAAGGATTAATGTCAAAATTTTTATAGACATCATGCCTTGCCATAGAAGCATGTATAAGAATTCCATGATAACATGAATGTATTCACTAATATATGTGATAATGCACTAATAGCGGGTTAAGGTAGCGAGGCCTTACAGAACCTAATTAGGGTTGTGATGCCTACTGTTGAAGGAACCATTACAGAACCATCGGTTGCGATCGTGTGGTTGATGTGTGGAGATATCATAAAACCTGGTGGGATACTCGACAGTAGTCTTGTCAAAAGGTATATACTAGTTTGTCAAAAATTTATTATAATACGAAAGCATGATGGACCTGATTAAAAAAAGGGGAATGTAAAAATAAGAAGGGGAGATTGAAGGTGTATAATAGGAATTTTGCCAATATTGCTTTTGCAAAAACACTCTTTCCTTTCGCATTATCAAAAATCTTTAATAAATCATTTAGTAAAAGAAATGTCTAACCTGGTTCTGTATAAAATTTCTGTGGTCAATAAGTTGGAATTATAATGCGTAATATGTATCTATGTAATATGTGTATCTCTTATTTATTATATTGTACGAGTAAAAAAGATTTTGATACGCCGAATGTCTTGTGGCTCAGCTGACATCAACTTCATTAAGGAAGCTTGAGATTTCGGTTTCAAGCCAATAGTTGCTCAAAAAAAAAATTGATACATGAACGTTTTAATAAATAGTATATTGATGCATGGACTTTTATTATTGGCTCAATTGATACAATGTTAATCAATTTAGGGCCAACTGTTTTATAAAATTTGACTAAAATACCTATTTTACCCTTGTCACAAAAATGATAAATTTAAATTTTATTAGTGTTAATTATATTATATTACGATAATATGTAAATTGATAAATATAGAAAATGCATTAATTATTTGTTTTTTTAGAAAAATATTATTTAATTTTCAGGTCAACCACATCATTTTTATTTAAAATTTTCATTAGATTGAATGAAACTTCTAGTTTAAATCATTATTTATTTGATTATTTTTTCCAAAAGTACGTAATGAGAAATTTACAAAATATTCACAAATTGAATATATAAATACTTTTAAATAATTAAATTGACACTTGTAGAAAATAAATAAGATATATTTTAGTTGATAGAATTTTAAACGAATTTTCAAAGTCGACCATAATTTTTTTCTACTTCAAAATTTTCATTAGATTCAATGAAATTTTCACTGAACTAAAACATTTGTTATCACCATAACTACTGTTTATTTGAATTGTTTCTCAAAAAACACGTAAAGACAAATTTTCAAAGTGTGCACAAATAAAATATTTATTTAAATAACTAAATTGATAATATAGAAAAAAATTAGATATATTTTTGTTAAAGATTTTAATCAATTTTCAAGTCAACCATAAATTTCCATTAATCAATTTTCAAGTCAACCATAAATTTTCACTTAACTAAAATATTAAATTTTTTTTCTCATAACTACTATTTATTTAAATATTTTCCCAAAAATACATAATGAGAACTTTGCAAAGTATACACTAGATAAAGCTTTTAAACAAATAAAAAATATCTAATTTATTGCATATATCTAATCAATTTAGTTACTTAAATCTTTACATATTATATATAATATAATATATAATACATAAGATCTATATGTACATGATTTTAAATAAAATCTAAATATAAGTGATAAGGGGTAAATAGATATTCTAGTTAAATTTTGATTTAAAAAATTGACCCTAATTTGACTTATACATATCACTTGACGATTAATAAAAGTTGATCTATCAATGTATAATTTAAATCAAAATTGTTGGGGTTCAATAATTGCCTTTGCTTTGTGATCGATCGAACACGTGGCGCTTGTGCCAGTGAATGGTTGAAAAGATTGAAGTTGCGCAATTACTCTTAACTATAGTTATTGGTAAAACGGTAAGCGCTCGATCCTACAATTTGTATCAGAGCCAGGTGGCGTGTTCGATTATCATGAGTTGCAGAAAGTGCAATTGTTGGGTGAGGGATTGTTGAGGTTCAACAATTACCTCTTTTTTATGATCGGTCGAACACATGGCGCTTGTGCCAGTGTATGATTGAAAAGATTGAAGTTGCGTCATTACCCTTTGTTGGGATATGCCCTAAGACAAGTCATTAGATGATTGTTTATGACATACAATGTATTATGATTTTATTAATGGCAAATCATTATTATATCTTATTCGAATATCTGTGCAATGAATTGATATATAAGTTAATGTCCTTAGGATAATAATGTATTGTTCTTAAAGATTGTCCCTAGTCAAGTATTATCATGAATCGGGATAATGATAATGCATTGAGACTAGTATGTTTTGATTGATGAATTGTTCATAGATATGAGATATCAAATCAACACATGGGTACATGTTAGAAAATGATGTACTGGACAGACCCACCATGAGAATGCTACATGGATAGTTATATGAGTGTCATAAGCAATTCTCATAGTGTGATGACCAGGGATTATAGGTGTTAATCCCGTAGTGTTAATAATCCCTAAAGTGGTTTTACGTGGCGATTTGGAATTTAATCGAGGTGTTGGGCCTTCTGGGATCGTTTATTTGGGTAGTTGGGATCATTGGATCTCGAGGTTGAGATTGTATTCTCATTTCGGTGAAAACCTGTGAGTTGGGTTTTAATGCGTCTCGGGATCTCGGGTGCTTGGTGTGGGCACCGGTAGGGGGTTTTTGAGTTAGAGAGAGAATTTTTGAAAACAGATGATTTTTAATGAATCGTGATGTATTTGTGGGGCTATTAGTATTTCGGGGTATTTTGCTATAAATACAAGTTGAACCCGAGATTTTTATTAAAATTCCATTTTAGCCCCAACCCGCCTCTCTCTCTCTCTCTCCCGCCGATTCCCGATTTTTCCCCCAGCCCCGCGCACGAAAACGCCTCGTCCGCCGTCGTCCGGCCGCCGTTCGGCGCGTCCGACCTACCCACGGCTTCGTCTCGTCCAGGCGCTCCTTTCCCCTCCGTCAATTCGAAGTTTCGTCGCGTGTGGAAGTCGGATTTCGCTGGAATGCGCCGATCCCCAATTTCTAGGGTTCTTCGATTTTGGTCCGATTTCTTCCGATTTTCGATTGGGTAACCTCCCTTGCCCCTTTTTCGTCGTTGTTGTGTAATTCCCTGCCATTTTTGTTTTCGATTTGTTCGAATTATTGCTGTTGGTGGGATTGGTTCGAATTTATGCTTTTTTCGTGGGTTAAGGTTCGAAAATTGTGATTTTTGGCAGGGGTGTGGCGATTCTTGTTATGGGTCGTTTATTACATGTTTTAGATGTATAAGGATGTTTAATTGTGTTCGAATTTATGGATTTGAATTCGAATTTTGGGGATTTTTGGCAAGGGTGATGATTCTTGCTATTAATGGTTTAATTCACTTTTTAGATGAATTATGGTGTTTAATTTGGGTTCGATTTGTGAGATAAGGGTTCGAAAATTTGTAGGGTTTCCTTGAACAATTTTCGTTGTTGTCTCATTCGTTCCCCTCCCTGCATGTACCCTGCCCCGGGTCTTTTAAATGATTTATTGTCGTGTGTTGACGATATGTTGAGGGTTATGGGTGTGCTTGAGCATGGATTGCATGTTCGTAAATAATCGTGAATTATTTATCGTGTTAGCACATCATTCCTCGGGGCATGGAACTCGAGCAAGGTTTGGCTCGGACTTCGAGGATTTAAGGTACGTTTAGCGTACGAGCATAGCTTAAATGATGTTTTACAAGTATGATGCATGATTTAAAATACATGAAATGTTTTATTATGATGGCACCGCGACTTGGTTATGTTATGTTGATTCACATGGTGAAATGCTTGGTGCCGCTATGAAGCGAGCAAATGATGGGTGTGGTCGCTACGGAGCGGACACCAGTAGTATGACGCTACTTTGAAGTAAGAAATGAAAATGTGGTGTTGATTAGATATCTAGGATATCTGTATTTTATTCCCTATTGGTAATGAATAGGAACAGAGACGTGGTTAATCAGAGAAGTGATTAACTAGTATCGGAAGTTAAGGAAGTCTCAATATGATATCTAGAATTATGATAATTGCTAGATAAAGAAATATGTTATGAAATGTTGTTAATTCGAAACGGGTTAGGGTTAACCAATATGATGATTAACTGCATATTCAGGATTTGATGATTTATCTGTTTTGAGAACAGGGTTATTACAGGGGTACGCTAGGATGATGATGATACCATCCAGGAAGTGTCACATATGTTCCACAATATTTACATTTTCGTAAATTATGTATTATGTCATTATGATTATGAAATTGTGGAATTGGTATGCTCACCCCGTTGGGGGCTGTCTCTGTTGGGACAGGTGAACAGGTACATCGACGGCTTTGGAGATGAGCTCGAGCTGTTGAATGGATGTACTCCCAGGATCGTGGTACCAGGGCTTGATGGAGCACGGTATCGCATAGAGTACCTATATATATATATATATATACCCATGATGGTTATACACATAATTATGATGCTCGCATGTGAGCACGATGGTACTTGTATATGGGTTGTATATAAAGGCATGAGTCTTTCTCTCTCTCATTCTATGTTGCATGCAATTAGAGGTAGAATTGCTAAAGGTTATGAGAGTCATTAGTGTATGTGGGTGTTGAAACCCACTTTTGTTGCCATATGTGTGGTGTCTTCCCTGGCTGGGAATTCACTTGATATTGCTGTATTCTGATGAGTATTATGTTTTCCCTGGCCGGGAATTATGTTGTGTGTTGTACTTTTATTTCGGATAGCTCTATTTATGGGGAGACTCAGCCCAAATTTTTTATAAAAGTCCACAATGGTAAAGTATCATCTGAATTCCCGAATGATTTTATGGAAAGCATGTGCCACACATAATGATTAATACACTAATCAAGGGTTAAGTATTTGGGGTCCTTACATTAGTGGTATCAGAGCAGTGGTTGCTCATTGGGGCTGTTGAGGGCCTAGGAAGTTATTGATAGCACATATTTATGCATGATGGCATTAATGTTATACGACATGACTAATTGTTTATGTGCTTATATGATATGAAAAGTGGTATTGCTAACCATTGTGGTTGCAGGAATCGTGTGGAACACGATAGGATGGCATTAATAGCGATATCTAACACTCTATATGCTACGTGCTAAGGAACCTGATTTTGAAGAAAATCAGGGAAAAGAAAGATATGATGTATTGTCTGATGACAGACTGGGTAGACAACCGACAGTGGAATACTTCGGTATGGTCTCAATTATTATTGAATATACTAATGCGTTTGTTCATGTAATGTTCAAGCAAGGAAGGTGCGTAGAAACGTACTGGCATCAAACGGTAACATATTCTTAAACTATGACTTTGCATTGATTGCATAAGTGTTTATGATGATGTTACGATGATGATGTTTACCATGATGTTACGATGATGATGCTTACGATGATGTTACGATGATGATGCTTATGATGATGTTTATGATGATGATGTTTACGATGATGTTTACGATGATGATGATTATGATAAGTAAGTTAAGATGATGATGTTTATGATAAGTAAAGATGATATGATGTTTATGATGATGATTATGATAAGTAAGTTAAGATGATGATGTTTATGATAAGTAAAGATGATATGATGTTTATGATGATGATTATGATAAGTAAGTTAAGATGATGATGTTTATGATAAGTAAAGATGATATGATGTTTATGATGATGATTATGATAAGTAAGTTAAGATGATGATGTTTATGATAAGTAAATATGATATGATGTTTATGATGATGATTATGATAAGTAAGTTAAGATGATGATGTTTATGATAAGTAAAGATGATATGATGTTTATGATGATGATTATGATAAGTAAGTTATGATGATGATGTTTATGATAAGTAAAGATGGTATGATGTTTATGATGATGTTTACGATGATGATGATTATGACGATGTTTATGATGACGTATATGAGATTGGGTAAGGTGCCCATGTGGTAAGATGCCACACAATGTTTATGATATGGTAAGACGCCATATGATTGGGTGAGATACCCATGTGGTAAGATGCCACACAATGTTTATGATATGGTAAGACGCCATATGATTGGGTAAGATGCCCATGTGGTAAGATGCCACACGATGATTGTGTTATGGTAAGATGCCATATGACGGGGTAAGATGCCTATATGATAAGAGGCCATACAATGTTATTATGTGGTAAGACGCCACGGGGTAAGATGCCCATATGGTAAGAGGCCATACGATGTTATTATGTGGTAAGACGCCACGGGGTAAGATGCCCATATGGTAAGAGGCCATACGATGTTATTATGTGGTAAGACGCCACGGGGTAAGATGCCCATGTGGTAAGAGGCCATACGATGTTATTATGTGGTAAGACGCCACGGGGTAAGATGCCCATGTGGTAAGAGGCCATACGATGTTATTATGTGGTAAGACGCCACGGGGTAAGATGCCCATATGGTAAGAGGCCATACGATTTTATTATGTGGTAAGACGCCACGGGGTAAGATGCCCATATGGTAAGAGGCCATACGATTTTATTATGTGGTAAGACGCCACGGGGTAAGATGCCCATATGGTAAGAGGCCATACGATGTTATTATGTGGTAAGACGCCACGGGGTAAGATGCCCATATGGTAAGAGGCCATACGATGTTATTATGTGGTAAGACGCCACGGGGTAAGATGCCCATATGGTAAGAGGCCATACGATGTTATTATGTGGTAAGACGCCACGGGGTAAGATGCCCATATGGTAAGAGGCCATACAATGTTATTATGTGTGGTAAGACGCCACGGGGTAAGATTCCCATATGGTAAGAGGCCATACGATGTTATTATGTGATAAGATGCCACAGGGTAAGATGCCCATGTGCATGAATATGAACCAGGGAAAATGAAAAGAAGTTAATGATAACCAGCAAGCTTACTCAACTATGATTTCGTACATTTACTGTTATAGTTATAAGATGATGATGCTTATATGATGATGATGTATAAGATGATGATGCTTATATAATGATGATGTATAAGATGATGATGCTTATATGATGATGATGTATAAGATGATGATGCTTATATGATGATGATGTATAAGATGATGATGCTTATATGATGATGATGTATAAGATGATGACGCTATAAGATGATGATGTATAAGATGATGATGCTATAAGATGATGATGCTTATATGATGATGATGTATAAGATGATGATGCTTATATGATGATGATGTATAAGATGATGATGCTATAAGATGATGATGCTTATATGATGATGATGTATAAGATGATGATGCTATAAGATGACGATGCTTATGTGATGATGATGTTATAAGATGATGATATTTATGAAATGATGATGCTCATATGATGAAGATGTTATAAGATGGTGATAATTATAAGATGATGATTTTATCATTCATGTCAAGAATTAATGACTATATGCATGGCTATGAAACAGGGACATTGGAGTGTCCAGGGTGTATAGGCATTAGAGGAATGTTGGGTAAAGACCCACTACTCTATTGATTTTCTTCCCACAGTATGGTATGCCGTGTGGGAACGTCCATCTTATTGGTAGGTTTGAGGTGAACCTAGAGAGGCAGCGACTAGTTTGTCTGCCGTGTGTGTGCAGCACCAAGAGGGGCTTGTTAGAGCCGTTATACTGCTCGTAGGAACCAAGTGTGGCAAATCGTAAGGCGATACGATGTGGATTGTGGTGGACTCTAGTAGTCACCATGTCATCGAGGTTGAGGTTGTGCATGCCTCACTAAAACGTGTATACGTTTATGTTTAAATCTTGGTGAGACTTGTCTGGGACAGCTCATGATGTTGAAGTACCAACAAGAGAGTCATCAAGTCGTCGTTGATTCGATCTGGGAATCCATGTATTTGGGATGCAATGGGTTTATTGCATGTCCTTTCAAATTTGAAACTCTAAGGAGTTTCGATTGTTTCTTTATGACCAGGATGTGGTTTTTGGGATATCCGGAGGTGGACATCTTATGAGATATCTTTCGTGTGAATCTATGGCCGTGAGTTGCCCAACTTAAGTTGCAATGATGCGACTGCTCCTTCGATAGAGGAGGTTTGGAAGTGGAAACCAGGTTTGGTATGTGTACACCGTGGTGTACTGATGTTTCCCTTGTAACGATGTATGTTAGACATCGTGAGTCATGATAAGAGATGTCAATGGATGATATCTACGATGGAATCGGGAGCGATTCGAATCCTTGCAGTTTCAGTTGACTAACTGCTTTTGGATTATTAGCGTTGAGTTGTGCTGACGCTCTTTGACGTTATGATGGATTTGGAAGTCTATTCCACTCCAGAGTTTGACACGAGGTCAACGTTCTCACGGTTGAGGTGTCATTTAGGATGCGTTCATACTAGTTGTATTAGAACTAAGGATGACTGTCCGACCTACAGCCGTAAGTATTGGTTGTTTTGCAGTCATGAAAGGCTGACTTTTAGGATGACCCGCACCGAGGTACGTTTTGCCTCTTAGGTGATAGGTTGGTTTGGTAAGTCGCTCTGTTTCAGAGTTTGATGTGAGGTAAGTATCCTCGCGTTTATTAATACGATTCTGATATGGTCAAGAATCGAGGTTATGGCTTCATGTTGTTGTGTAGCCTAGGTGTTATGTGATACACCGGTGCAATTTCGAGGACGAAATTCTTTTAAGTGGGGGATATTGTGATGACCAGGGATTATAGGTGTTAATCCCGTAGTGTTAATAATCCCTAAAGTGGTTTTACGTGGCGATTTGGAATTTAATCGAGGTGTTGGGCCTTCTGGGCTCGTTTATTTGGGTAGTTGGGATCGTTGGATCTCGAGGTTGAGATTGTATTCTCATTTCGGTGAAAACCTGTGAGTTGGGTTTTAATGCGTCTCGGGATCTCGGGTGCTTGGTGTGGGCACCGGTAGGGGGTTTTTGAGTTAGAGAGAGAATTTTTGAAAACAGATGATTTTTAATGAATCGTGATGTATTTGTGGGGCTATTAGTATTTCGGGGTATTTTGCTATAAATACAAGTTGAACCCGAGATTTTTATTAAAATTCCATTTTAGCCCCAACCCGCCTCGTCCCGCCGATTCCCGATTTTTCCCCCAGCCCCGCGCACGAAAACGCCTCGTCCGCCGCCGACCGGCCGCCGTTCGGCGCGTCCGACCTACCCACGGCTTCGTCTCGTCCAGGCGCTCCTTTCCCCTCCGTCAATTCGAAGTTTCGTCGCGTGTGGAAGTCGGATTTCGCTGGAATGCGCCGATCCCCAATTTCTAGGGTTCTTCGATTTTGGTCCGATTTCTTCCGATTTTCGATTGGGTAACCTCCCTTGCCCCTTTTTCGTCGTTGTTGTGTAATTCCCTGCCATTTTTGTGTTCGATTTGTTCGAATTATTGCTGTTGGTGGGATTGGTTCGAATTTATGCTTTTTTCGTGGGTTAAGGTTCGAAAATTGTGATTTTTGGCAGGGGTGTGGCGATTCTTGTTATGGGTCGTTTATTACATGTTTTAGATGTATAAGGATGTTTAATTGTGTTCGAATTTATGGCTTTGAATTCGAATTTTGGGGATTTTTGGCAAGGGTGATGATTCTTGCTATTAATGGTTTAATTCACTTTTTAGATGAATTATGGTGTTTAATTTGGGTTCGATTTGTGAGATAAGGGTTCGAAAATTTGTAGGGTTTCCTTGAACAATTTTCGTTGTTGTCTCATTCGTTCCCCTCCCTGCATGTACCCTGCCTCGGGTCTTTTAAATGATTTATTGTCGTGTGTTGACGATATGTTGAGGGTTATGGGCGTGCTTGAGCATGGATTGCATGTTCGTAAATAATCGTGAATTATTTATCGTGTTAGCACATCATTCCTCGGGGCATGGAACTCGAGCAAGGTTTGGCTCGGACTTCGAGGATTTAAGGTACGTTTAGCGTACGAGCATAGCTTAAATGATGTTTTACAAGTATGATGCATGATTTAAAATACATGAAATGTTTTATTATGATGGCACCGCGACTTGGTTATGTTATGTTGATTCACATGGTGAAATGCTTGGTGCCGCTATGAAGCGAGCAAATGATGGGTGTGGTCGCTACGGAGCGAACACCAGTAGTATGACGCTACTTTGAAGTAAGAAATGAAAATGTGGTGTTGATTAGATATCTAGGATATCTGTATTTTATTCCCTATTGGTAATGAATAGGAACAGAGACGTGGTTAATCAGAGAAGTGATTAACTAGTATCGGAAGTTAAGGAAGTCTCAATATGATATCTAGAATTATGATAATTGCTAGATAAAGAAATATGTTATGAAATGTTGTTAATTCGAAACGGGTTAGGGTTAACCAATATGATGATTAACTGCATATTCAGGATTTGATGATTTATCTGTTTTGAGAATAGGGTTATTACAGGGGTACGCTAGGATGATGATGATACCATCCAGGAAGTGTCACATATGTTCCACAATATTTACATTTTCGTAAATTATGTATTATGTCATTATGATTATGAAATGGTGGAATTGGTATGCTCACCCCGTTGGGGGCTGTCTCTGTTGGGACAGGTGAACAGGTACATCGATGGCTTTGGAGATGAGCTCGAGCTGTTGAATGGATGTACTCCCAGGATCGTGGTACCAGGGCTTGATGGAGCACGGTATCGCATAGAGTACCTATATATATATATATATATATATATATATACCCATGATGGTTATACACATAATTATGATGCTCGCATGTGAGCACGATGGTACTTGTATATGGGTTGTATATAAAGGCATGAGCCTTTCTCTCTCTCATTCTATGTTGCATGCAATTAGAGGTAGAATTGCTAAAGGTTATGAGAGTCATTAGTGTATGTGGGTGTTGAAACCCACTTTTGTTGCCATATGTGTGGTGTCTTCCCTGGCTGGGAATTCACTTGATATTGCTGTATTCTGATGAGTATTATGTCCCTGGCCGGGAATTATGTTGTGTGTTGTACTTTTATTTCGGGATAGCTCTATTTATGGGGAGACTCAGCCCAAATTTTTTATAAAAGTCCACAATGGTAAAGTATCATCTGAATTCCCGAATGATTTTATGGAAAGCATGTGCCACACATAATGATTAATACACTAATCAAGGGTTAAGTATTTGGGGTCCTTACATTAGTGGTATCAGAGCAGTGGTTGCTCATTGGGGCTGTTGAGGGCCTAGGAAGTTATTGATAGCACATATTTATGCATGATGGCATTAATGTTATACGACATGACTAATTGTTTATGTGCTTATATGATATGAAAAGTGGTATTGCTAACCATTGTGGTTGCAGGAATCGTGTGGAACACGATAGGATGGCATTAATAGCGATATCTAACACTCTATATGCTACGTGCTAAGGAACCTGATTTTGAAGAAAATCAGGGAAAAGAAAGATATGATGTATTGTCTGATGACAGACTGGGTAGACAACCGACAGTGGAATACTTCGGTATGGTCTCAATTATTATTGAATATACTAATGCGTTTGTTCATGTAATGTTCAAGCAAGGAAGGTGCGTAAGAAACGTACGGGCATCAAACGGTAACATATTCTTAAACTATGACTTTGCATTGATTGTATAAGTGTTTATGATGATGTTACGATGATGATGTTTACGATGATGTTACGATGATGATGCTTACGATGATGTTACGATGATGATGCTTATGATGATGTTTATGATGATGATGTTTACGATGATGTTTACGATGATGATGATTATGATAAGTAAGTTAAGATGATGATGTTTATGATAAGTAAAGATGATATGATGTTTATGATGATGATTATGATAAGTAAGTTAAGATAATGATGTTTATGATAAGTAAAGATGATATGATGTTTATGATGATGATTATGATAAGTAAGTTAAGATGATGATGTTTATGATAAGTAAAGATGATATGATGTTTATGATGATGATTATGATAAGTAAGTTAAGATGATGATGTTTATGATAAGTAAAGATGATATGATGTTTATGATGATGATTATGATAAGTAAGTTAAGATGATGATGTTTATGATAAGTAAAGATGATATGATGTTTATGATGATGATTATGATAAGTAAGTTATGATGATGATGTTTATGATAAGTAAAGATGATATGATGTTTATGATGATGTTTACGATGATGATGATTATGACGATGTTTATGATGACGTATATGAGATTGGGTAAGGTGCCCATGTGGTAAGATGCCACACAATGTTTATGATATGGTTAAGACGCCATATGATTGGGTGAGATACCCATGTGGTAAGATGCACATAATGTTTATGATATGGTAAGACGCCATATGATTGGGTAAGTTGCCCATGTGGTAAGATGCCACACGATGATTGTGTTATGGTAAGATGCCATATGACGGGGTAAGATGCCCATATGGTAAGAGGCCATACAATGTTATTAAGTGGTAAGACGCCACGGGGTAAGATGCCCATATGGTAAGAGGCCATACGATGTTATTATGTGGTAAGACGCCACGGGGTAAGATGCCCATATGGTAAGAGGCCATACGATGTTATTATGTGGTAAGACGCCACGGGGGTAAGATGCCCATATGGTAAGAGGCCATACGATGTTATTATGTGGTAAGACGCCACGGGGTAAGATGCCCATATGGTAAGAGGCCATACGATGTTATTATGTGGTAAGACGCCACGGGGTAAGATGCCCATATGGTAAGAGGCCATACGATGTTATTATGTGGTAAGACGCCACGGGGTAAGATGCCCATATGGTAAGAGGCCATACAATGTTATTGTGTGTGGTAAGACGCCACGGGGTAAGATGCCCATATGGTAAGAGGCCATACGATGTTATTATGTGATAAGATGCCACAGGGTAAGATGCCCATGTGCATGAATATGAACCAGGGAAAATGAAAAGAAGTTAATGATAACCAGCAAGCTTACTCAACTATGATTTCGTACATTTACTGTTATAGTTATAAGATGATGATGCTTATATGATGATGATGTATAAGATGATGATGCTTATATGATGATGATGTATAAGATGATGATGCTTATATGATGATGATGTATAAGATGATGATGCTTATATGATGATGATGTATAAGATGATGACGCTATAAGATGATGATGTATAAGATGATGATGCTATAAGATGATGATGCTTATATGATGATGATGTATAAGATGATGATGCTTATATGATGATGATGTATAAGATGATGATGCTATAAGATGATGATGCTTATATGATGATGATGTATAAGATGATGATGCTATAAGATGACGATGCTTATGTGATGATGATGTTATAAGATGATGATATTTATGAAATGATGATGCTCATATGATGAAGATGTTATAAGATGGTGATAATTATAAGATGATGATTTTATCATTCATGTCAAGAATTAATGACTATATGCATGGCTATGAAACAGGGACATTGGAGTGTCCAGGGTGTATAGGCATTAGAGGAATGTTGGGTAAAGACCCACTACTCTATTGATTTTCTTCCCACAGTATGGTATGCCGTGTGGGAACGTCCATCTTATTGGTAGGTTTGAGGTGAACCTAGAGAGGCAGCGACTAGTTTGTCTGCCGTGTGTGTGCAGCACCAAGAGGGGCTTGTTAGAGCCGTTATACTGCTCGTAGGAACCAAGTGTGGCAAATCGTAAGGCGATACGATGTGGATTGTGGTGGACTCTAGTAGTCACCATGTCATCGAGGTTGAGGTTGTGCATGCCTCACTAAAACGTGTATACGTTTATGTTTAAATCTTGGTGAGACTTGTCTGGGACAGCTCATG
Source organism: Haberlea rhodopensis (assembly GCA_907163345.1). NCBI lineage: Eukaryota > Viridiplantae > Streptophyta > Magnoliopsida > Lamiales > Gesneriaceae > Haberlea > Haberlea rhodopensis. The sequence continues at coordinate 779,740 of CAJQUN010000068.1, forward strand.
ATGTTGAAGTACCAACAAGAGAGTCATCAAGTCGTCGTTGATTCGATCTGGGAATCCATGTATTTGGGATGCAATGGGTTTATTGCATGTCCTTTCAAATTTGAAACTCTAAGGAGTTTCGATTGTTTCTTTATGACCAGGATGTGGTTCTTGGGATATCCGGAGGTGGACATCTTATGAGATATCTTTCGTGTGAATCTATGGCCGTGAGTTGCCCAACTTAAGTTGCAATGATGCGACTGCTCCTTCGATAGAGGAGGTTTGGAAGTGGAAACCAGGTTTGGTATGTGTACACCATGGTGTACTGATGTTTCCCTTGTAACGATGTATGTTAGACATCGTGAGTCATGATAAGAGATGTCAATGGATGATATCTACGATGGAATCGGGAGCGATTCGAATCCTTGCAGTTTCAGTTGACTAACTGCTTTTGGATTATTAGCGTTGAGTTGTGCTGACGCTCTTTGACGTTATGATGGATTTGGAAGTCTATTCCACTCCAGAGTTTGACACGAGGTCAACGTTCTCACGGTTGAGGTGTCATTTAGGATGCGTTCATACTAGTTGTATTAGAACTAAGGATGACTGTCCGACCTACAGCCGTAAGTATTGGTTGTTTTGCAGTCATGAAAGGCTGACTTTTAGGATGACCCGCACCGAGGTACGTTTTGCCTCTTAGGTGATAGGTTGGTTTGGTAAGTCGCTCTGTTTCAGAGTTTGATGTGAGGTAAGTATCCTCGCGTTTATTAATACGATTCTGATATGGTCAAGAATCGAGGTTATGGCTTCATGTTGTTGTGTAGCCTAGGTGTTATGTGATACACCGGTGCAATTTCGAGGACGAAATTCTTTTAAGTGGGGGATATTGTGATGACCAGGGATTATAGGTGTTAATCCCGTAGTGTTAATAATCCCTAAAGTGGTTTTACGTGGCGATTTGGAATTTAATCGAGGTGTTGGGCCTTCTGGGCTCGTTTATTTGGGTAGTTGGGATCGTTGGATCTCGAGGTTGAGATTGTATTCTCATTTCGGTGAAAACCTGTGAGTTGGGTTTTAATGCGTCTCGGGATCTCGGGTGCTTGGTGTGGGCACCGGTAGGGGGTTTTTGAGTTAGAGAGAGAATTTTTGAAAACAGATGATTTTTAATGAATCGTGATGTATTTGTGGGGCTATTAGTATTTCGGGGTATTTTGCTATAAATACAAGTTGAACCCGAGATTTTTATTAAAATTCCATTTTAGCCCCAACCCGCCTCTCTCTCTCTCTCTCCCGCCGATTCCCGATTTTTCCCCCAGCCCCGCGCACGAAAACGCCTCGTCCGCCGCCGTCCGGCCGCCGTTCGGCGCGTCCGACCTACCCACGGCTTCGTCTCGTCCAGGCGCTCCTTTACCCTCCGTCAATTCGAAGTTTCGTCGCGTGTGGAAGTCGGATTTCGCTGGAATGCGCCGATCCCCAATTTCTAGGGTTCTCCGATTTTGGTCCGATTTCTTCCGATTTTCGATTGGGTAACCTCCCTTGCCCCTTTTTCGTCGTTGTTGTGTAATTCCCTGCCATTTTTGTGTTCGATTTGTTCGAATTATTGCTGTTGGTGGGATTGGTTCGAATTTATGCTTTTTTCGTGGGTTAAGGTTCGAAAATTGTGATTTTTGGCAGGGGTGTGGCGATTCTTGTTATGGGTCGTTTATTACATGTTTTAGATGTATAAGGATGTTTAATTGTGTTCGAATTTATGGCTTTGAATTCGAATTTTGGGGATTTTTGGCAAGGGTGATGATTCTTGCTATTAATGGTTTAATTCACTTTTTAGATGAATTATGATGTTTAATTTGGGTTCGATTTGTGAGATAAGGGTTCGAAAATTTGTAGGGTTTCCTTGAACAATTTTCGTTGTTGTCTCATTCGTTCCCCTCCCTGCATGTACCCTGCCCCGGGTCTTTTAAATGATTTATTGTCGTGTGTTGACGATATGTTGAGGGTTATGGGCGTGCTTGAGCATGGATTGCATGTTCGTAAATAATCGTGAATTATTTATCGTGTTAGCACATCATTCCTCGGGGCATGGAACTCGAGCAAGGTTTGGCTCGGACTTCGAGGATATAAGGTACGTTTAGCGTACGAGCATAGCTTAAATGATGTTTTACAAGTATGATGCATGATTTAAAATACATGAAATGTTTTATTATGATGGCACCGCGACTTGGTTATGTTATGTTGATTCACATGGTGAAATGCTTGGTGCCGCTATGAAGCGAGCAAATGATGGGTGTGGTCGCTACGGAGCGAACACCAGTAGTATGACGCTACTTTGAAGTAAGAAATGAAAATGTGGTGTTGATTAGATATCTAGGATATCTGTATTTTATTCCCTATTGGTAATGAATAGGAACAGAGACGTGGTTAATCAGAGAAGTGATTAACTAGTATCGGAAGTTAAGGAAGTCTCAATATGATATCTAGAATTATGATAATTGCTAGATAAAGAAATATGTTATGAAATGTTGTTAATTCGAAACTGGTTAGGGTTAACCAATATGATGATTAACTGCATATTCAGGATTTGATGATTTATCTGTTTTGAGAACAGGGTTATTACAGGGGTACGCTAGGATGATGATGATACCATCCAGGAAGTGTCACATATGTTCCACAATATTTACATTTTCGTAAATTATGTATTATGTCATTATGATTATGAAATTGTGGAATTGGTATGCTCACCCCGTTGGGGGCTGTCTCTGTTGGGACAGGTGAACAGGTACATCGATGGCTTTGGAGATGAGCTCGAGCTGTTGAATGGATGTACTCCCAGGATCGTGGTACCAGGGCTTGATGGAGCACGGTATCTCATAGAGTACCTATATATATATATATATATATATATATATACCCATGATGGTTATACACATAATTATGATGCTCGCATGTGAGCACGATGGTACTTGTATATGGGTTGTATATAAAGGCATGAGCCTTTCTCTCTCTCATTCTATGTTGCATGCAATTAGAGGTAGAATTGCTAAAGGTTATGAGAGTCATTAGTGTATGTGGGTGTTGAAACCCACTTTTGTTGCCATATGTGTGGTGTCTTCCATGGCTGGGAATTCACTTGATATTGCTGTATTCTGATGAGTATTATGTCCCTGGCCGGGAATTATGTTGTGTGTTGTACTTTTATTTCGGGATAGCTCTATTTATCGGGAGACTCTGCCCAAATTTTTTATAAAAGTCCACAATGGTAAAGTATCATCTGAATTCCCGAATGATTTTATGGAAAGCATGTGCCACACATAATGATTAATACACTAATCAAGGGTTAAGTATTTGGGGTCCTTACACATAGTGATAATAATGTATGTAATCCTTACGACTTGAGATCATCAGAGATCCCAACATAAGGAGTTATGTATCTTGATATTGTCAAACGTTACCTGTAACAGGGTAAACTATAAAGGCAAATATTGGGTACACTACGAATTATGTAGAGGGACGTTGATTGATTAAGAAAGGATTTGTCCCTCCCATATAACAGGAGAAGTGTTTGGGCCCTTGATCAAGTAAGACTAAAATGCATGGCCATGCTCGAATGAGTCGATATGTGATATCGAGCTTATTCGTTTATTCTAGTTCTACTTGGGGATCGAGAAATAAAGATTGAATATACGAGTATGACTACTCCATGACTCGTGTTCAATCTAAACACATCGGACACAGGGATTAAGTTACATGGTTAATATTATCACAAGTTCTTAGGTTATGTCGAGTCAATGACATTCTTGTAATTTGGGTAGCCTTGATGTGTTGCTAGATACCGCTCATTGCTTGTGACATAAATGAGATTTTATGTCACTGCCAACATTGCAAGATCCTATCGGGTTGTACAAAAGATTAAATCGATAAGGGGAATTAAATTCATTGGATGAATTAATTAATTAAGAAGAGTCTTAATTACATGATTATAAGGATTTAATTAAATCATGGGTTTGGGCCCATTAAGCTTTAAGAAAGTCTTGAACCTTTAATTAAATCTAATATATAAATGATATCAAGGTTAATTAAGAATTAATCCTACATATCACAAAACCTAAATAGCCACCATTTGAAGAGCTCTCGGCCGCCGACATTAAGCATCACTCTCGCCACCGCCGCCGTGGGTTTGTGAGCTTTTTGATTGGTCGTCGTTGATCGGTTTTGAACCATGAGTTCAATTTTGGTTTAAGAACAAGTCTAGCAACTTGTTCTTGAACATACTTTCGATTTGATCGTGTGGATACCGTAGAGACGAAGGTGAAAATTTTCGTTCGTGACTCGTGGTGCTACACCGTGGAATCTGCTTCAAACACGCTACAAGGGTGAGACTCTTTTAATCATTCCGATATGAATACTCTGTATAGGTCCTCGGTTAGGAATCCATTGTTTTATTTCCGCTGCGCTCTTGTGTGTTGGATTCCTTACAGTGGTATCAGAGCCGTGTACAAAGCTCATATCGGAATTATGTGGTTAATGGTTTAATCATATTTAGAATTATATTGCATGCTTTAAAACTGTATAATTCATATATGATATGGAATAAATCGAGTTTGTGAAAATCATCGTATAATTGTATTTGATATAATTGGCGAATTATTGTATACGATACAAGAATGCGCAAAATCGAACCCTTGGCACATTATGGTTCGACCACCATCACACTTGACCCACGGCTGCCACATGAGGGCTAGGGTTTTCGGACCCTTGGCTCGAGATGGTCTAGCCGTTGTGGCTCATGTTTGTGCATGGAGGTATCGAAACATGGCTAGGGTTTAGAACCCTTTTGGCTCGATAAAACCATGGACGGCGCTAGGGTTACGAACCCTTATGGCTCATTGAGTCACGGCCGCCGTTCATGGCTCAACAATAATGGGCCGAGACTTAGGCTAGGGTTTCGTACCCTAGGCTCATGCGTGCTCCAGCCGTGTGGCTAGGGTTATTCGAACCCTTATGGTCCATGACTTGTGACGCGCCAAGTATTCGTGGCATGTGATGTCCCGAGCGTACGATAATTTTCATAAAATTTTATTTTACAGTTTTAATTAGAATTAAATTTTAAAATGTTTAGAATTTAATTAATTAAATGTTATAGCATGTTTTATGTGTTGTTTGAGCATGGTGCATGGTTATAGCTCTATGACCTATTAGATAGGATTTGTGAATGTTTGTAATTTAATACGGCCTGCGAGTCGTGCCTTCTCTAATTTTCCTATATGTTATCCCTCCCCTATGTTCCCCTCGAATGTGACTCGAGGAATTCTCTATATCTTGTAAATGTTATATATTATGGTTTATTTCATTGATGGAGATCAACGAAGACGGACTATGGTGCCGGGGTGAGAAGGCCATTCACAAAAGGGAGCCAAAGAGGTGCTTGGAGAAGTAACCTTAGGTGGACTTTTAGGATTTTCTCATTGGCTTGAGAAAATCGCTAGTATGGGCTATAACCATGTCACGTTTACTTTATGTTGATGTATGAGATGCATGTTTACTGTTTTATTTAATATTGATGCTTGATATATATATATATATGTAGATATGTATATATTCATATATGTACCAGATATATTTTCGATATTAATAAAATCATGAGATCAATAAATCCCTCTTATAATATTAAGTTTAAAGATGCCTTCCAATTAAAAATACTCGTCAAGACTTCGATTGAACGTGTGTGGGTTTGCCAAAGCAAAGCACCGTGACAATCTTAGTAAGGCGCGAAAGGATAAACGTGATATCCGTGTTATTTTAAAATTGGGTTCGACTTAACTAGCGTTATCTCAATAAGATTGGGAACCTAGAGGCATGGGATTGGAAAATAATTCATTAGATGAATTTGAACAAAGCGTTGTTCGTCCAACCATCCAAGAATTGCATGTGATTGTAATTGACAAAGAGTTGTCTACCTAAATAACCGAGTCTTGGGCGATTAGCCAAAGCTAACTCAAGATTAAGTGAAATATGGATCTTGACCCACTAAAGTTTTTGAGGGTTGATAATTTTAAACAAAATAGTGGGAGTGTCATTTAATATAAGACCATATTAAATGATTAATATCATAAACTTATTTTGCATATTTATATTGTAGATATCTATGGCAACCAACAACGTTACAAGCACACTATCATTGCGATCGGTCCTTGAGAAGGACAAACTTAATGGGACTAATTTCCTAGACTGGTATAGGAATTTGAGGATTGTCCTCAAACAAGAGAAAAAGCAATATGTCCTAGAGGAACCCTTACCTGCTGAGGAACCTCCCTTGACGGCTGCTAAAGCCGATAGAGATGCTTACAAGAAGCATCAAAATGATGCACTTGATGTTGGGTGCCTTATGCTTGCCACCATGAACTCTGAGCTTCAGAAGCAACATGAGGAAATAGAGGCGTTCGATATGATCGAGCACCTAAAGCAACTGTACCAACAACAAGCAAGACAAGAGAGGTATGACGTCTCTAAAGCGTTATTCCAGTGTAGAATGGTAGAAGGAAGTCTAGTTGGAACTCATGTACTCAAGATGATTGGGTACATTGAGAATCTGGAGAAGCTAGGTTTTCCATTGGACCAAGAGTTGGCCACTGACGCGATCTTGCAATCTACAAGAAGAACAAGAAAGTCCTTGTTTAGTCTAAGCCACATGCTTATGCACTAAAGCCAAAGGGAGTAGTGGCAAAAGAGGGGAACTGTTTCCATTGCGGTGAGACCGGACATTGGAAAATAAATTGCAAAGTTTAACTGGAGGATCTTAAGAAGACGAAGGGAAGTGTGACTTCCACTTCAGGTATTTTGTTATAGAAGTCAATTTATCTACTTCTTCATCATGAGTATTAGATACTGGATGTGGTTCTCACATTTGTGTTAATGTGCAGGATCTCAAAAGGAGTAGGTTGTTGGCGAAAGGTGAGGTTGATCTCCGAGTTGAAAATGGAGCAAGAGTTGCTGCATTAGCAATAGGAGATTATTCATTATCTTTGCCTTCTGGCTTAATTTTAGATTTAAAAGATTGTTATTATGTGCCGTCGATTACTAAAAATATTATTTCTATTTCTTGTTTGGACAAGTGTGGATTTTCATTTATTATAAAGGACAATTGTTGCTCCATTTATTTAAATGATATGTTTTATGCTAATGCACAAATGATTAATGGTCTTTATATATTAAATCTTGATATGCCTATCTATAACATAAATACTAAAAGGATTAAGAATAATGATTCTAATCCAACTTATCTCTGGCATTGTCGCTTTGGCCATATAAACGAGAATCGCATATCAAAACTTCATAAGGATGGAGTATTGGATTCATTTGATTTTGAATCATATGAAACATGTGAATCTTGTTTAATGGGCAAGATGACTAAAGCTCCTTTCAAGGGACATGTTGAAAGGACAAACGATTTATTGAGTCTCATACATAGTGATGTATGTGGGCCAATAAGCACACATGCTAGAGGTGGTTTTCAATACTTCGTTACATTTACTGATGATTTCAGTAGATATGGGTATGTGTATCTTATGAAACATAAACATGAAACCTTTGAAAAGTTCAAAGATTTCAAGAATGAAGTACAAAACCAACTTGGTAAAAGTATCAAAATCCTCCGATCAGATGGAGGAGGTGAATACCTAAGCCAAGAGTTTCATGACTATCTAAAGGAGTGTGTGATAGTCCCACAACTCACTCCTCCATATACTCCACAATGGAATGGTGTATCCGAAAGGAGGAATCGAACTTTGTTGGACATGGTTCGATAAATGATGAGTCATGCAGATCTTCTGATATCCTTTTGGGGACATGCTTTAGAAATAGCAATATTCATACTGAACCGTGTTCCATCTAAATCAGTAGAAAAGACACCATATGAGATATGGACTGGGAAACGTCCTAGTATGTCTTTTATGAAGATTTGGAGTTGTGAGGCTTTCGTGAGACGTCACGCCTCTAACAAACTTGGACCCAAATCTGATAAGTTTTTATTCGTGGGGTATCCTAAGGAAACGAAAGGATACTATTTCTATTATCCCACCGAGAACAAAGTGGTTGTTGCTCGGACTGGTGTCTTTCTTGAAAGAGAATTTATTTCTAGAAAAACCAGTGGGAGACATATAGAACTTAGTGAAGTTCAACCACAAGAAAACACTGAACATGATATTGAGATGGAAACAGAGCAGTCACCACGAGTTGTTGTGGATGAAGTGCCTGCTCAAGAGACACAAGTCTAGTGTAGGTCTGTAAGAGAACACCGGGAGCCACAGAGATATGGATTTCTTGTTACTCAACAAGGTGACTTACTACTTATTGATGAGGATGAGCCGTCATCTTATCAAGAAGCTATAATGGGCACTGATTCTGAGAAATGACAAGAGGCCATGAAATCTGAGATGGAATCCATGTATGCAAACCAAGTATGGACTTTGGTTGACCAACCTGAAGGGGTGAGACCCATAGGGTGCAAATGGATTTTCAAGAAAAAGACCGACATGGATGGTAATATACAAACCTATAAAGGTCGACTGGTTGCTAAAGGCTTCAAACAAATTCATGGTATTGACTATGATGAAACCTTTTCGCCAGTTGCCATGGTTAAATCCATTAGGATCTTACTTGCAATAACTGCATTTCATGATTATGAAATTTTGCAGATGGATGTCAAAACAGCTTTCCTTAATGGAAATCTGCTTGAGGATGTGTACATGACACAGCCCGAGGGTTTTGTCAATCCAAAGGATGCTGGAAAGATATGCAAGCTACAACGATCCATTTATGGATTGAAGCAAGCTTCTCGGAGTTGGAATCTTCGTTTTGATGATGCAGTCAAAGAGTTTGGTTTCATCAAAAACGTAGATGAACCTTGTGTCTACAAGAAGGTCAGTGGGAGCATAATTATCTTCCTAATATTGTATGTAGATGACATACTTCTAATTGGGAATGATATCCCTGCCTTACAATTTGTAAAGATTTGGCTAGGGAATTGCTTTTCTATGAAAGACTTGGGAGAAGCCACCTATGTATTAGGAATCAAGATCTATAGAGATAGATCGAGAAGATTACTTGGCCTAAGTCAAAGTACATACATAGACAAAGTACTAAACGGTTTAGCATGCAAGAATCAAAGAAAGGATTCGTGCCTATGACACATGTGATACATCTCACAAAAGATCAGTGTCCTTCAACACCAGATGAGAGACAACGCATGAGTAAGATTCCATATGCGTCAGCTATTGGATCTATCATGTATGGCATGATATGTACTCGTCCCGATGTCTCGTATGCTTTGAGCATGACGAGCATATATCAAGTTGATCCAGGTGAATGTCACTGGATTGCAGTCAAGAATATCCTGAAGTACTTGAGAAGAACTAAAAATACATTCTTGATTTATGGAGGTGATGAGGAGCTCAATGTAATAGGTTACACTGATGCAAGCTTCCAAACCGACAAAAATGATTTCCGATCGCAACCAGGATATGTGTTTTGCCTAAATGGAGGTACTGTGAGCTGGAAGAGTTCAAAGCAAGAGACAGTAGTCGATTCTACAACTGAAGCTGAGTATATTGCTGCCTCAGATGCAGCAAAGGAAGCTGTTTGGATCAAGAAGTTCATTTCTGAACTTGGGGTGATGCCTAGCATACTAGATCCGATAGAACTCTATTGTGACAACAATGGAGCCATCGCATTGGCTAATGAACCTAGATCTCACCAAAGATCCAAGCACATACTTCGGCGCTTTCATTTCATTCGAGAAATCGTTGAAAGAGGAGATGTTAAAATATGCAAAGTACCAAAAGATGATAATGTATCTGACCCATTGACGAAGCCACTGTCACAGCAGAAGCATGATCATCATTCTAGATCTCTAGGCATTAAGTATATGTGTGATTGGTCTTAGTGCAAGTAGGAGATTTGTTGGGATATGCCCTAAGACAAGTCATTAGATGATTGTTTATGACATACAATGTATTATGATTTTATTAATGGCAAATCATTATTATATCTTATTCGAATATCTGTGCAATATGAATTGATATATAAGTTAATGTCCTTAGGATAATAATGTATTGTTCTTAAAGATTGTCCCTAGTCAGGTATTATCATGAATCGGGATAATGATAATGCATTGAGACTAGTATGTTTTGATTGATGAATTGTTCATAGATATGAGATATCAAATCAACACATGGGTACATGTTAGAGAACGGTGTACTGGACAGACCCACCATGAGAAGGCTACATGGATAATTATATGAGTGTTATAAGCAATTCTCATAGTGATAATAATGTATGTAATCCTTACGACTTGAGATCATCAGAGATCCCAACATAAGGAGTTATGTATCTTGATATTGTCAAACGTTACCTGTAACAGGGTAACTATAAAGGCAAATATTGGGTACACTACGAATTATGTAGAGGGATGTTGATTGATCAAGAAAGGATTTGTCCCTCCCATATAACAGGAGAAGTGTTTGGGCCCTTGATCAAGTAAGACTAAAATGCATGGTCATGCTCGAATGAGTCGATATGTGATATCAAGCTTATTCGTTTATTCTAGTTCTACTTGGGGATCAAGAAATAAAGATTTAATATACGAGTATGACTATTCCATGACTCGTGTTCAATCTAAACACATTGGACAAAGGGATTTAAGTTACATGGTTAATATTATCACAAGTTTTAGGTTATGTCGAGTCAATGTCATTCTTGTAATTTGGGTAGCCTTGATGTGTTGCTAGATACCGCTCATTGCTTGTGACATAAAATGAGATTTTATGTCACTCCCAACATTGCAAGATCCTATCGGGTCGCACAAAAGATTAAATCGATAAGGGGAATTAAATTCATTGGATGAATTAATTAATTAAGAAGAGTCTTAATTACATGATTATAAGGATTTAATTAAATCATGGGTTTGGGCCCATTAAGCTTTAATTAAATCTAATATATAAATGATATCAAGGTTAATTAAGAATTAATCCTACATATCACAAAACCTAAATAGCCACCATTTGAAGAGCTCTCGGCCGCCGACATTAAGCATCACTCTCACCGCCGCCGCCGTGGGTTTGTGAGCTTTTTGATTGGTCGTCGTTGATCGGTTTTGAACCGTGAGTTCAATTTTGGTTTAAGAACAAGTCTAGCAACTTGTTCTTGAACACCCTTTCGATTTGATCGTGTGGATACCGTAGAGACGAAGGTGAAAATTTTCGTTCGTGACTCGTGGTGCTACAACGTGGAATCTGCTTCAAACACGCTACAAGGGCGAGACTCTTTTAATCATTCTGATATGAATACTCTGTATAGGTCCTCGGTTAGGAATCCATTGTTTTATTTCCGCTGCGCTCTTGTGTGTTGGATTCCTTACACCCTTAACTATAGTTATTGATAAAATGGTAATCGCTCGATCCAACAAAAAATAATGTACCAAACAGTTTTTAATTCTTATCTTCTAACGAAATATAATATCACGAATAGATAAGATCATAAGAACAAGACAGCATACAAAAAAGGGCATAGGGTGGCCTTGCCTAGTTTTTTTTTATACGTTTTTCAGTCCAATAGCTCTGCATTTTTTGCTACTTTATTGTTACATACATCGTGTTTGATGACTTGCGAAAATTAGAATCTTTATATTAATTTATTTATATTTTGAATATGTGTTTTTCTATAAAATAATCATTTTAACACGTCAATATAGTTTCCCCGACTGGATTTATCTTTTCGATAGATACGATCCTACATACGATGTGATAATTTTTTTTCAATCTCGAGAACCAATCACGAGAAAATTTAATCTAAGATTACTAATTATTACAACTCAATTCATGGCCTAAGTTTATAATTTTATTTATTACAAAATCTTTATTGGTTCTGTCAATATAAAAAAGTACATTGTTTACTGCGTCTTTGGACTTTGGAGATTCCAACATTTCAATATGTAAAAGAATCCACATGGAATTACAAGTTCCCTTGCAATTTGGAAATTGTAACTTTATTAGGTTGACCTTGAAAATATTTACGTACCATGTCAGATTCTTTTATCCTTTTGTAATTGTTCTTTACCAATTCGAGAATAATAAGAATAGTGTTTTTAATTTAGTAAATAAATTAATATGGTGTTTCAATTGTTTTCAAAAAAATATTGATACGGTGAAGATTCTTATCATCTCACGTAAGCTCACATTGGGCAAAAGACAGATCTACACTCACCCGATAGGTGCGCTGATCACAAAACTGATGAGCTATGTGTGTTAATGTCTAGATCAGAAAAGATTACAGACGTGTGTTAATGCTAACGATAAATGCGGAAGTTATGCTCATAATATGGGCAGATCATGCTGATCGTAGGAGGATCATGCGCAGATAACATCCGAGATTGGCAGGTCATGATGTTGGAGAACACTCCTATAAATACTAGCATCCGATAGCAAGGAAGGATATTCAGTTGCTAACAAAATACCCATGTTCTTTATACAATTATGAATTATATAATGAAGAATCCATTAATATTGTTTATTCATATTTCATTTGTTTTTCGAGCACTTACTTGATTGTCTGAATGACCACGTCAAGGATCATCTCGGCGCCCAGCTAACCTCTGTATCTCAGGATCATTCACCTTGGAATATTCTGCTCGGACCAAATGGGCTTACTACTCAACATCATGATCCGGAATCACACAACCACATCAAATATCAATTTCATTTCTTTAATAGCATGGATCAAATATCACTTTCTAAATTATATATGTAAAGAAATTCATTCGTTGAAGTTTGAACTAGTATTTTCATCCGAAGATAGCTACCCCATACAGCAATCCTATGGGTAGCAACTACGTTTTCATGCAAAATAGCTATCACATATTGTCACTGTGTGTAACAACTACTCAACCGTTTTTTTCAGACGAAAGAAAAGATACTGCAAGAGAATGAGTGGTATCCGAGGGTAGTGTGGTCCAAATTGTGATAAATCTTGGTGGGCACCCGATGAATATGAGCCACCTCTCACCCAATACCCACAAGGCCACACCTTTTACATGTAACAACAAATTTTTTTTAATGCCACATCCATTTTTTTACAACTCATTTCCAATTAAGGGTGCAAAAAGATTGATATTGAGAAAATATTCTAATTTTGTGGCATAATTTCTTCAAAATACAAATCCTTTTGATCTTACTTCTACTAATTTCCACACATAATATTTATGTTCGTAGCATATTTAATTGTTTAGAACAAATAAGCAGGAGAGTGGATGCAAAAATAAAAACTAAATGATTTCTATTTCGGTTTTTTGTTTTTTGGGGGGTTCGATTTGAGATAATTTAAGGGAAGACATTTGAATTTTATACTAGTTCCTATAAATGATACGGTTTAATACAATGGATGAGATGTGATAAGTGAGACATGTGTAGTTAAAACTTAGCGTTCTTTCTAATAACACAAAAATATTTATTTAAATAATTATTTTGATTAATTATCAAAAAATCTTATAAAAGTAATCTTACAGCTCTCGGTTTCAATATAATCTCTAATATTTTTTACAAAATTAATTCATATAAAAAAATTAATTTATATGCATATCATTCTTTCGTTTATTTTTTTAAAAAAATTATAAGGAAGAAAATAGGGAGACGGGTAGACAGAGGGAATCCCGTGACTTCGTATTTTTAGTATTTTGTGTTTTCTTATATTAGTTTTGTTTTATATATTGTCCTTTTCTCTTAGGGTAACGTGATAAGGAACCCGTGAAGCATCTTTGAGAACAAGGCTTAAACTGGGCCGGACTCGTTCATTGAACAAAAGGGCCGACTCATGAGCCCAAAGGGCCTAATTTGTACAAGTCGTATCCATGGACCTGGGAAACCCGCTAACTTAACCCACCTAGAAGGCTTCGGCCGAACACAATGGTGTTTTGCTATGTTGCACCGATACATTGCGGTCAAGTATCAGATACTTCTGGGATACGGATACGCGTGGATACAGCACCGATACATATCGGATACGCCACGTGGCGTATCCGATATGTATCGGTGCTGTATCCACGCGTATCCGTATCCCAGAAGTATCCGGGCGTATCCGAGGATAAAAAATAAGCTTTTATTTCGGATACGTTTCGGATACGGTCAAGATAAGCCGTTGACCGTATCCGATATGGGTAGGATACGAGAACTTTTGAAATTTTTTTAAAAAATAGGGTTGAAACTGTAATTAAAATTAAATTATTTAACTAACCATTTTAATGTGTTTATGTCGATTATATGCTTGAAATTTTTAGATGTCTTGGATTAATATTTTACCATTTGTCGTGAAGTTTGTGAGTTTGCAACTTTATTCTGATTTCTAATGTGTTTAATATTGATTATATGCTTGAAACTTGATTTATTACAAATGTTATTAATTATATATTTATATATATATAAATAAATTAATAAAATTTGCCGTATCCGGACGTATCGTATCCTCCAAATTTTGAAAATCCCGTGCAATCGTACCCATATCTGCGTATCCACGTATCCGCGTATCCGTATCCGTGCAACATAGGTGTTTTGCCATATAAATGAAGTGAAAAGGGGAGGATATAACTTATAAGTCCAAATGGAAAATTTTCATAAATTCTTGGTGATCTTGATCTAAGTCACATAATCCCCATACTCATAGGAACGCACATGCACTCCGGTCACGATCTGACATATTGAGTGCACGTGCGACGATTTAAGAGGAACTAAGTTTTACTAATTCGCGCATTAAGTTTTACTAATTCGCGCATTAAGATTTACTAAACCGCGCACTATCTTTCACAAAGTCGCGCGCTAAGTCTCATTAAGTCGTGACTATTGTTAAACCTTCTAAGTCTTCGATTTAATTCTTTTTTTTTTTTTACCTTTTTTGGAGACTTTTTGCGTCATGAATTTTCGTGGTTCCCCGCCGCTTCGGGTTGGTATGAACATCCTATTAAATGATAACTAAATACATAGTATACACTATTCCGTAATGATTTCATGAAAATACATAATAATATATGAAAGATTCAAACATTGATAAAAGAAAGTATGACAAAATCTGTAATTTTGTAATATTTTTAGTAAGAAAATAATGATATTTTGATATCATGAGTTTTTTGGTATGAAATTAATAGAATTAACTTTATAGATATAATTTTTATTTTTATTGAGTTAATTTAATTGTTTATATTATTTATTCCATTATGTAATAATATAATTCTCCGAAAATAATATGAGTTATTGTTAATAAATTCATACTATTAACAAACATGCTGAAACACAGATGTAATATAAAGGCTTGAACACATCGCTTTTCCGACTCCTTATTATATGAGACGAAGGACCCCTGGCGCAGAAGGGTTCTCAACGAGAGAAGGGTACAGTAGCTCGTATCGAATAGTATTCATGAGATGTGAATCTCACTATTTGGTTTCATTTTCAAATCCATTATCTTAAAATAAGCCAAAAAAATTAATACTTCATTTTCATTTTTCATTCTCAAAAATTTATTTTTCGGAGAACAGTTATTGTACATACTAAGAGAACAATAGAATAAAAGATCTGAATTGTATTGTTATCACTGGTTATAACTTTTTACAAAACTGCAAACGTTAGATTTATATATGATCTAATTTTAATGCTTTTTAAGAATGATAAAACAGCAAATGTCAATATTATTAAGAATTTTATATTGTAAATATAATAATATCAAATTATCGAAAAATGATGAGTATTAGGGGTCTCTCTCTCTCTCTCTCTCTCTCTCTCTCTCTCTCTCTCTCAGACCGCTCTTTTTTTAAACAATTTATTTATCAGTGTAGTGATTCTACCGCAAATGCACGGTGTCAAGTTTTAGTATAGTTAAATGAAAGTAAGGGTTGTCGAATCCACATGGACTAACGTATAAGTACAAATTAAAACTAGTAAAATTATATTTAGCCTACGATTAAAAAGGGGGGAGATTAACTAATGCAAATTTAGAACTAAAGAACCCAAATAAAACAAGAATAAATAAAATAAATGGTTTCCGGATATGCAAAGGAATTTCGCTCTAGAAATTTATCTAGCTCTTCGTGCAACTGTGTTTTCTTCAATGATTCGTTTGAATAAGCAACTACTAAACAATCGATTCTTAAGGTGAAAGGCTTTCGCTGTTATTCAATACACTCTCTCGAGCTGTAAATAAACTAATATCAACTTAGAACAAGTAACTCTCGTTCACTTATTTACTATTCCGATATTGCAAAAATCTTCAAAACCTAGTTACTCTAAACCTCTCAATTCAAAGTGCTCACGTATGTGATTTTATCTCTCGATCTCAATCTTAAACATACATCATGAATTATTGTAGCGTATTATAACGTTATCTCTCGATCTCGGTTATAACTCACAAATTCAATCAAAGTTAGCTAGGCTTTGATATCATTAAGCATATAATTCATGAACAATAAGAAATCAATCCACTCAAACACATTCGAATCAGTAACTCAAACGCAATTATACTCAAACTCGATAAAATAAATTCAATTCAATTCAAATCAAATAAATGAGATGTTTAATTGTCTCTCAACCTCAAAAACATCAAATGGATATGAAAATCAAATAAATCAGAGTTTAGAAATACGATAAATGTGGGAACAAATCCCCGCGTTGCACCGTAATCTCTTCTCTTGCTCCTTCCTTGCACTCCGGAAATGACTCGCTCAAGCTCGGATGGGCTTTTCCTCGGGTTCTTCTCGGCGGCTACTAGGGTTCTATCCTCCTCATTTTCGGCTCCCTCTCTCTCTGATATGATGTATTTCTATATGGAAATGATCTCTCCTTTTAAAACCACCGAGAATCTATCCAATATGGAAGATAAGATTTTTTTAAAAATTCGCGTATCGATCGATCGAAAAGATTGTCCGATCGATCGGTGCACTGTTCATTTCAGCGTTTTAAACTCTCTGCCTCGATCAAAATTTTGGTTCCGATCGATCGACACTTCGATAAAATTGTTGCTGAATTCTCTGCCCGGATCGATCGATCAAGAAAAATTCTCGATCGATCGGTGCTTTGCAAAATCTGAATTCTTCTCTTTTCTCTTTTTCGCCTCGATTTCACCCGTTTTCTTCATTTTAGCTCATTTATACCATTTTCGACCTATTTTCCTGAAACAAGCAAATAAATACCAAAAAGCGTAATTTCATCCAGGAAAAAGTACGAAAAACGGTAAGAAATTACAGCTAAAAACACGTAATATCTAAGCCTATCAACTCCCCCAAACTTGGACTTGATCGTCCTCGAGCAACCAATAACCTCAAAAAGTAGAGTTAAACTTAATACTTTGAATGAATCATCTTTACAACTCAAAGTAAAAGCTCAGCAATCCTACTTACACATCAATAAGAGTCATTCAAAGTTCAACATGAAGCGTTTTCTCCTAAGTTAAACAATACATCGCAACATCGGAACGTGCGTGTGTGCTATTGTCAATCATGAGGTATAATCATATCTTTAAGATCAAAAATGTGCCATAAAAAACTCAAAGTCAAGATTACTTTGGATTACTCTACAAATCTACTATCCAGCACTTCTCCACTAATGTAATTATTCCCTAGACTTGGATCAGAAGGTCTTTAAAAGCTTATTGCGTTAGGCCTTTTGGTGTCGGCTCCAAACAAAAGGTAGGATGAATGCAAAGAAGAGAGTATAATAGAATCAGTTCAAAATTTTTTGCACAATATTGAGCTTCTCTTCAATTTTTTCTAGCCTTGGCCACTTTGGGTCTTATTTGAATGTTTTCATTTTTTTTTTCAAGGCTTTTCTCTACATCTTTTCTTATTGCTCATTCTTTTGTTCATTTTGTTTTTCACAATGAACTCATCTTCATATACAATTCAATGCAATGAATGAGATTCATTATACTCCCTTAGGGACGGATAAAATTTTTCCTTTAGGCTCAATCCAAGGTAGGTATAATGAGTTAGTCAAAAATGTCGAATGGGGGTCTAATTATAAACAATGCATATACCATTCTTTTTCAGTAAGGCTCAAGAGGGGACACTAAGGAATGATGTAGACAAGGTAAGCTTGAAAGGCACAAACGGTCCAAAGATCGCCTAAATCATCTCCAAGTCAAATTCCTAATTATAAAATTTAGCCTCAAAGTGCTTTCAAATAAATTGTAGAGTTTTCTAAGATAAGACAAATCATAGTTAACACAAGTTTTCACTTTATTCAATACATACTTCACTCAATCATGACTCAAAACGTGCTCAAACTATTCCTCAATTTTGACCTAAGTTCAACAAAGGATATATACAAACAAGTTAAAAAATTTCATGACTCCTATCTAGATGGGGATTAATTCCATCATGTAGTACCGTTGCAAATCCAACTCATCATTTCTCAAGAATAACTCATTTTTTTAAAAAAAAATTTGCTGATAGTGCTCAAGGACGAATTAGTCTCATAAGAGTGCAGTCATGCAAGAAAAGAAACAAGACAAGCAGCAAAAAGTGCAAAAACAACAAAATACTACAAATATAAACAAACCCCCCCCCCAAACTTAATATGTGCATTGCCCTCAATGGACAAGAAAAATAAACGTAATGGCAAAACACATACCATGACGACGATCGTCACTGATCGTCGTCCTCATCATGCTCCGGAGGGGGAACTGGGTAGTGACGCTCCTCGCCCTGGTATGGCGGAAATGGTGGGTAATCAGCAGGTGGGGGTGCATGCGGCTGATATGGTGGGAAGTATGGCTCTGGCGGGAACTGGAATCCTGGGAAGCCCTGGGCCATGGCAGTGTTCCATGCACTCTGGTATTGCATGAACTCCATCTGACGCTGAGTTACCTGCTCATGGTCCAACAGCAATGCTCTCTGCATGCTGTGTATGTCCCGCTGCATGCTATGGATGCTCTGCTGCTCCAGCCGAATGTCTTGGAGATCCCTGTGAAGGGAGTCCAAAGTGATGCGTGTACGCTCTGCAGCAGAGGATGATGATGCTCCGGCATGTCTGGTGTCCGAGGGTCGTGGCTCAGCCCTTCTTCGGCCTGTAGGGGGTGGTGGACCATCAACAACAATCGGGATCTTCAGTGGAAGTAACTCCTCGTCTTCCCCCCATTGCACTCCGCATCTCTGGCATAAAGCAGTGATGGTAGATGGAAACGGTAGTGCGGAGGTAGGTGGGCTGCTACCGATAGCATGGATGTGATCACTAATAATCTCGCCCAAATCCACGTCCTGCCCTGTGAGAATGGCAAATACCAGTGCCGCTCTGTCCTTTGTCACCTCAGAAGTGTGGGTCGAGGGCATGACCCGTGAGGCGACAAATGAGAACCACGCTTGGGCCTCTGGTGTCAAATGCTTCTTGAGAACCACATGTGGCTCTCCCATAGTTCCGCTGCCAATCTTCTCCCGGCATGCCAATAACTGCGAGTACCTCATCATAATTTATCGTACTCTCTCGAAAGGATTTGTACGCACAATTTTGTATGAATGGCATCCGGTAAACATTATTAATTGTTGCATGATCAACCAGCACATCCGTCCCTCGGACAAAAACATTTGCTCTGCGTCCTGGTGGGATAACTAGGAGATTTGTGTAGAATTCCCTCACCAGCGGAACCACAACATCCATTGGTGTTTGAACAAACTGAAACCACCCTCGTCGTTAACGCCTTACTGCCCTTATGACAGGACATTCAATCTTGTCCATACTCATGCCCCTTTCACGACTAAGGGGTTTCTTGTGATAACTGGGATACAACTCAGCTGCCGTGGCATTGTCAAACTTTCGTTCGTCATACTCTTGCTAAGAAGTGGTGGCCTCTGCCTGTTTTTGCTTCTGTGAGGCCTCCGCCTGCTTTGGCTTCTTTCTTGGGGCCATTTTCTTGCTAAGTTTTTCTCAGTTATTCCGCTTTACTGCAATAAAACACCACACCCAAAACACAACAATACCAATACCCCGCAACACAACAACAACTCCCCCAAACTTCGATTCTTCTTGACCCAATTTAACAACAACAGAGTAAATGCACCAAAGGATGAAAAGATACGAAATTTAAAACCAATTACCAAGAAAAATCTGATCTTTGATGAATTTGGCGTTTGGCTCGGAATTCTCTTTCGGATGCAATTCTACCCAATTCGGTTTGCAATACTTCAGATCTGCAAATAAAATCTCATCAGAAACAATTCTTACTTCAAAGATTTGAAGTAATTTGAAATTTGGAGAGAAAATTGATGAGAGATGATGAAAAACAAATGGAAGAGGCGATGAGGTCTTTGTTGGAGAAGAGAGGAAAAGGTTTGATAGTGCTGTGCAGACTGTGCGTCGGTGCCCTTTTCTTTTTCAAAATTTTATCTCGATCGATCGATCGAGAATATTTCTCGATCGATCGGTCGAGGTAGTGAATCGCTTCGCCTTTAACACTTCTGAGCGATCGATCGATCGCCAGCACCAGACTACCAAAATCAAATTTTTCTCAAAAAATTTTCCTCTCGGGTTGCTTCGCCTACATCTTTATTGATCTTGTTTTTACACCTGCAACAAAAATCACACGGATTCATTCACGAAACATCTAAAAACAAATTAAAAACAACCAAACTACAATGAGGAAGGGGAAGAAAGTTCTTAATTTATAGTCCCAAGCTGGACTGTCACCTCCTTCTCTGTTAACTTGATTGCTCCTTCGGATTCTTCACAGAATCACTCGGGAGCATACCATGTGTCCTTCCAGAAATCAACGTTGCCAGCTGCCCTATCTGCACTTCCAGGTTCTTAATAGATGCATCTTGATTTTGCATCCTCACCTCAGTCGACGAAATCAGTTTGGCCATCAGCTCCTCCATACTCGATTTTTGTGTGAACCCCGACTGTGGTTGTGGATTCAACACATTTTCTTGGTTTGACCACCTCAGATTTGGGTGGTTCTTCCACCCCGGGTTGTATGAGATCGAGTATGGATTTTTTGCTGCCTGTTCCCTATGAAATTCACAGCTTCAGTAGTTTGATTAAATTGGTTACCTGCTTGGCACTCAATGCTCGGATGACCGCCTCCACATAAATCACAGAAGACAGCTTGAGCTTGCATCGCTGCTGCACCCATGCTATCTATCTTCCAGTTCATAGCTTCCAACTGAGCCAAAATGGCAGTAATCTCGTCCACTTGATGGACTCCTATTGGTTTCTGTGGCGTGTTCCTTTCCGATTACCACTGATAGCTATTGGACGCCATTTCTTCCAATAAGTCATACGCTTCTTCCGGTGTCTTCCGCATGATCGATCCCCCAGATGCTGCATCTATCATTGATTGGTTAGCAGAAAACAAACCATTGTAAAAAAGTCTGTACCTACAGCCAGATGGGTAGACTGTGATGTGGGCATCTCCTCAATAAATCTTTGAAACGATCCCACGCCTCATATAAACTCTCGGGGTCGAATTGCCCGAACGTGGTGATATCGTTTCGCATTTTTACCGTCTTGGAAGGGGGGAAATACTTTGATAAGAATGCTTTAGTCATCCCCTCCCATGTTGTAATCGATCCTGCAGGTAATGAATTTAACCAAGATTTAGCTTTGTCTCTCAATGAAAAGGGAAGAGCCTTAACCTGATGGCGTCGTCGGAGACGGCATTATGTTTAAAAGTGTCATAGATCTCCAAGAAGTTGGAGATGTGAGTGTTTGGATAGTCAGTGGCAGCTCCCCCAAACATTACAGAGTGCTGTATCATTTGGATAATTGCAGGCTTGATCTCGAAGTTGTTCGCCTGGATTGTCGGCCTAGTAATGCTGGATAAAGATCCATGGAATGCTGGTTGTGCAAAGTCCATCATCGATCTCGGTTTTGTGCATCGTTATTGTCGGCCATTGCTCGAGCTTCTCGTAGTCTTCTAAGTAGAGTTCTCTCTATTTCAAGATCAAATGGCTCGAGAATGGGTTCCTCTCTTCTGAGCATGCACTAGAGAAATGGTTCCTGTACTGGATCAGACAAAAGGAGACAACAACAAAAATACAAAATCAAAAACAAAAAAACAACTAACGAAAACGAAAAAGAAAAACAAAAACGAAATAATACAAATTGGCTAAATTACAATTAACTAATCTTGTATGATATTATACAGATTAGTCCCCGGCAACGGCGCCAAAACTTGACCGCCCATTTTTTAAACAATTTATTTCTCAGTGTAGCGATTATACCGCAAATGCACGGTGTCAAGTTTTAGTATAGTTAAATGAAAGTAAGGGTTGTTGAATCCACAGGGACTAACGTATAAGTACCAAATAAAACTAGTAAAATTATATTTAGCCTATGATTAAAAAGGGGGAGATTAACTAATGCAAATTTAGAACTAAAGAACCCAAATAAAACAAGAATAAATAAAATAAATGGTTTCCGGATATGCAAAGGAATTTCGCTCGAGAAATTTATCTAGCTCTTCGTTCAACTGTGTTTTCGTCAATGATTCGTTTGAATAAGCAACTACTAAACAATCGTTTCTTAAGGTGAAAGGCTTTCGCTGTTATTCAATACACTCTCTCGAGCTGTAAAGAAACTAATATCAACTTAGAACAAGTAACTCTCGTTCACTTATTTACTAATCCGATATTGCAAAAATCTTCAAAACCTAGTTACTCTAAACCTCTCGATTCAAAGTGCTCACGTATGTGATTTTATCTCTCGATCTCAATCTTAAACATACATCATGAATTATTGTAGCGTATTATAATGTTATCTCTCGATCTCGGTTATAACTCACAAATTCAATCAAAGTTAGCTAGGCTTTGATATCATTAAGCATATAATTCATGAACAATAAGAAATCAATCCACTCAAACACATTCGAATCAATAACTCAAACACAATTATACTCAAACTCGATAAAATAAACTCAATTCAAATCAAATCAAATAAATGAGATGTTTAATTGTCTCTCAACCTCAAAAACATCAAATGAATATGAAAATCAAATAAATCAGAGTTTAGAAATACGATAAATGTGGGAACAAATCCGCGCGTTGCACCGTAATCTCTTCTCTTGCTCCTTCCTTGCACTCCGGAAATGACTCGCTCAAGCTCGGACGGAGAACGGAGGAAGATGGCTTTTCCTCGGGTTCTTCTCGACGGCTACTAGGGTACTATCCTCCTCATTTTTGGCTCCCTCTCTCACTGATATGATGTATTTCTATATGGAAATGATCTCTCTTTTTAAAACCACCGAGAATCCATCATGGAAGATAAGATTTTTTTTAAAATTCGCGTATCGATCGATCGAAAAGATTGTCCGATCGATCGGTGCACTGTTCATTTCAGCGTTTTAAACTCTCTGCCTCGATCGATCGATCGAAATTTTGGTTCCGATCGATCGACACTTTGATAAACTTGTTGCTGAATTCTTTGCCCGGATCGATCGATCGAGTGCTTTGCAAAATCTGAATTCTTCTCTTTTTCTCTTTTTCGCCTCGATTTCACCCGTTTTCTTCATTTTAGCTCATTTCTACCATTTCCGACCTATTTTCCTGAAACAAGCAAATAAATACCAAAAAGCGTAATTTCATCCAGGAAAAATTATGAAAAACGGTAAGAAATTACAGCTAAAAAACGTAATATCTAAGCCTATCACTCACTCACTCTTTCTCTCTCTCTCTCTCTCTCTCTATATATATATATATATATATATATATATATATATATATATATATAGATATATATATATATATTTAAATAGACATATTAAAGCGCTTCTATAGACATATTAAAGCGCTTCTACACTCAAATTTTTTTTTTTGAAAATTGCCCCACTTGCTCATATGCATGTGCACCCGATTTATGTGACCTAGATCTTGATACATATTCACAATATATGCTAAATAAAATAATCATAATAAAATAAAAATGGAAGGATTAAAAGAATTGTAAAGATGTCTATATATTAATAAAAATATATATCGATGTACACTATATAATATTATGTTATTTTTAAATTTTTTACATTAAAATAAAAAACTATTAAAGGTAAAATTATAGAAGATCTCCATAGTTTCTCAAATTGCATATGATTGACAATAAGGCTTTCGCCTAATGATTCACAATGTAAAAGATATCGGTTCGAGTCTTCCTTGCTCCCCAAAATTTTACAAGCAAAAAAAGAAAAAAAGAAAAGTATATGGTAGAATAATTGTATATCACTATCTAAGAGTGTGTGTAAAGAGAATCGTTAAAATATAAAAAAAGAAATTATTTGCAGTCACTCACATCAACATTCCCGCTCAAATAAATTAAAATTACCAAAACATGTGAGATAAATGGTACTTAAATTTGACAATATATAATATCAAAATTGCAAAGATATAAACTATTGGAAAAATATTTTTAAGTTTGGTGATCACAAACATCTACTGATTGAAGTGTCTACTGCATCGAAGCCTACTGATAAAGGGAATGTTGAATAACTCTACAAAGGTCCACCGGATACTAAACGACAAAGATATAATCTATCGGGTGAAAAGACACATACCGGGTGAAAAGCCTAAAAGACATCTATCGGGTGTAAAGATAAAAAGAGATCTATCGGGTCATCATCCACCGGATGCAGATAGTGGACGTCCACTGGAACAAGAGTACCAACAGATGTCTAAGAAGTCATTAGTTGACCTTAGTCCAGAAGACTAAGTAACTAGTAACTATCCAGCAGATGATGGAAAGGACATCAGCTGATCATATGTCCAGCAGATATACAGTAAAGGAGAAGTCAGCATACATATAAAGTAACAAGTCAGCATACATATAAAGTAACAAGACAAAACAAGTACAAACTCACTCTGACAAAGGTACAACAGAGCGCCACATTACCATATTAACACCACCAATAGCGTCAGACTGAAATAGCCGTTGGTTAACGAAATTTGAAAGAAGACAAAAAGAATTTAGGAGAATGTCATGAAGATGATTTTACGCAGATCTTTCCAATTGAAGAAAAGTTGACGTTAGACTGCTATGTCTATAAATACGTCAAAGTGAAGAATGAAGAAAAAACTAACAACACGATCAATATTTGAAAGTCAGAAGTCAACTTCATTCAAGCAAAACATTCAACACACACATTGAAATATTCTGAAGTTTTGCAATAGCAGCAAAAACGTATTATTGTGATCTTAAAGATCAAAGCCTAAGTCTGCTGCTCAAGAACACTAGAAGCTTAAGAGATTTATACTTTGTGTGAGTGTTGTAAAAACAAGCTGTAAAAACAACTATGATAGTTGTATTGCTACGAGTTTAGGCCAATCTGTGTGAGTGCCTAATAAGGTTATATACTGAGCCAAAGTCTTCTAGTGTAACCTTCCTGCAGAGGAATAAGGGGAGACGTAGAAGCGTTGTGCTTCGAACTTCCAGAACATATCTTGTGTTACTTACTTTCTGCACATTATCATTCAGTTATTTAATCTCACAAGTTCAGCAGACGTCTTCCGCACTATTACTAGTGTCTGCTGACTTGTTCATCAATTGAGAACCTACTGCAGTACTTAACAGTCTGCTGTAAGAAATAAGAATCGAAATTGAGTCTAGTGTTTATTCAACCCCCTTCTAGACACTACTCCGATCCTAACATAAATATACAAGATAAAAATTACAATTTTCCCAACAAAATTTAACACTTTTATTCTTCTAGTACAACTAATTATTATGTGGAATACAAATTTTTTAAAATTTATGATTCTTCTTAATATATATATATATATATATATATATATATATATATATATATATATATATTGTTGCGCCTTAAAACGCTACAACTCTCATTCCTCTACTTTAAATAAAATTACCGATTTTTGTTTTGATAATTACAAAACCTATGCTTTTTGTACTAATGCTTTGTGTTGAGTATGCAGCATAAGTAATGATCAAATTAAGCATATTGAAGATTGACAAAGTATTGAAATGCCAAAGAGAAAATAACTTTTTGATCAAACGGATCGCCCCAGGCGATGGGTGCCAGGCTAGGCATTGCCACGCCCATCGACAGAGGCGATGGCGAGGCGAGCATGCTAGGAAGATCGCTCCAGGCGATGATGACCATCGCCCCAAGCGATGGCAACCATTCGAGACTTTGCCCCGCACATCGACTGAGACGACGCCGAGGACCGCGCGCATGGATAGATCGCCCGAGGCGATGGCTGGAACGCCTGAGGCGATTCCTGGATCGGTTGAGGCGATGAAATTTTTTTGTTCATTTGAGGCTGCGGCATTTATTTTTAGTGGTGATCACCTGAGGCGATCCACACAATGCCTGAGGAGATCCGAGCAATTTCGTGACCGTTGGAACGCGACGATGGTGATCGCCCGAGGCGATGTCCGAGGCGATCGTGGAGTGATTTCAGCCTTATGTGTAGCAACGGCTAGTAAGAGCCTTGGGGGCCTTCTATACTATAAATATGGGTGTTTTGGATCATTTTGAGGTCAAGAAACAAGAGTATAAACTACAATAAAGTTGTGCGCAATCAAAATCATTCTAGCATTGCAAACCTCATACATTTGTGTTGTATTGGAGTTTGTAATTTGTTTCTTGTGTGTGATCTTTTGATTCTTCGTGTTGGTACACCGTGAAGGTGTTATTTGATTATTGTAAAGGTCCTCCAACACCGACGCAAGTGGGAAAATTGTAAAAGTCATCAACAAGTAAAGTTGGTGCAAGGTTGTGGCTATCCTTGGAGCCCTTAAGGCCAAGAAGAAGTTTTTCTAGTGGAACCTCGGTTGGACGTTTTCTAGCCGGGAAGAGGAGACGTAGGCGATTCATCGCCGAACTTCTATAACAAATTCTCGTGTTCCTTTTTGCTTTATTTATATTACACATTTACATTATTTTATTATATTGTTTATTATTCAATTGACAACTAGTCTTCCACAGCGCAAATCGTTTTTTTTTGCAAATTCATTTTAAAACACTAAAGTAGCCAAGGAACCTCATTCACCCCCCCCCCCCCCCCCCTCTTAGGTTCCAACAAGTGGTATCAGAGCCATTTGATTTTTGTTTTAAATCAAAAATTTTCTATGGCTAATCTAGCAAATGAGTTTGCTCAAGGTCAATCGACCAATCGCCCTCCGCTCTTCACGGGTGATAATTACGGGTATTGGAAAAATAGAATTTCTCTATACATCCAATCCGTAGATTATGACCTTCGGAAGATCATTGTGAAAGGTACACATATTCCTTTAAAGGAAGTTGGGGGAATAAGTGTTCCCAAAGAAATGGACGATTTCACAAGAGCGGACATGATTTTAATTTCTCAAAATGCTAAAGCTATTAATATTTTACATTGTGCTTTAGATATGAAGGAGTACAACCGGATCTCGATGTGCTCAACCGCAAAGAAAATTTGGGACAAATTGCAAATTTGTCATGAGGGCACTAATCAAGTGAAGGAGACCAAGATTGTAAGGGCCCCCGTGCCCTTAACCACAATTAGTGCATTAAGCCATACATTTGGTGCATTCAATCACGTGTAAAGGGAAACTACATGTAAACGTGGCATACAATACCACCTATAAAATTTTCTTGCTTCATCTATTCCATTCCATGCAATATCCGATTCCCAAATTAAGACCATTCAACACATCATGCACCTATGTAATACACTAATCACAATCTCAATTCATCTAGCAATTCTCTAGTTGATTGCTCACACATATAATGAAAAGAGAAAGGCCCATGCCTCTTTATACAACACATATACACATAATTATTGCTCACACATGAGCATCGAATAAACCTATGTGTACGTAATGTATAAAAAGGGCATACACAATATCCAGCTCCACACGAGCTCCGGTGTCTCGATCCTGGAATCACCTCCAATTCATAGCTCGATCACAGCTCCAGAGCTACCATTGTACCTGTTTCACCTGCCCCAACAGAGACAGCCCCCCACACGGGGTGAGTATACCAATACCACCAAACCAATAATCACAATTATATAATTCGTAAATTACAATAATGTAATTGCTAAGAATTTAAATGATACTCCCTGGATGGCATCATCCCCATCCGGGATCCCAATGTATTGTCCCTGTTCTCAAAACAACCAAATCATCAAATTCCAAATATCCAGTTAATCATTACACTGATTAACTATATCTCTAATCCAATTCAATATCGAGAGAGGAATAAATTACAGATATCCTAGATATCTAGCCAGAGGTCACATTTCCTCGCCCACTCAAAAGTAGCGGCATCACTTACCGATGTTCGCTCCATAGCGACCACATCCCGACAATTGCTCGCTCCAAAGCGGCACCAAACGATACATAAGACCGACCAACATCACACACCCAGTCCCCTTTCCGTTAACCAATTATTGCAAGACACCATATATTATGTATCGACTACTAACCCTTACCAATCATCTATCTCATGCACAACAATTGCAATAATATAATTAAGGTCATGCTCGTACGTTACACGTACCTTGAGTTTCTGTAGTCCAAGCCAACCTCGCTTGAGTTCCATGTCCCGAGAAATATGTGCTGATTATCCATAAATAACTCACAATCAAAAAAATAAGCATGCAATCACGTGCCCACGCACGTTCGCAACCTCAAAACCCATCGTCAATCCATGACGATTACCAAAATAAAAGTCCCCCGGCTAAGCATGCATAATACCCAAAATATTCCATTTTATATGTTTAAAAGATTGCCAAAAACTCAACCGAGAATTTTGTTTTATAAAACTTTGGCTCCAACCAAACAATTTTAAAAGTATAGCATTCCCATTGGAATGTAGACATTGCCCCGGAAACGGGCCCTTTAAACCTCGATTCCAAAATCCCGACATTTTCCAAATTTCCAAAAAAAAAAACAACCCAAACAGTGCCACGATCGATCGCCCAACAGGCGCAATCGATCGCGCGAGCACACTGTCCATAGCACTGCCTTCCGCGATCGATCGCCACACCTCGCGATCGATCGCCAAGACCCTCGCGATCGATCGCCTACTTCTCGCGATCGATCGGCGAGACTGCTCATCGCCTTCCCAAATCAGTAACATGTCGCGATCGATCGGCGCCAAGCCGCGATCGGTCGCGACCTACGGGTTTCCGAAAATTTCGAGCTTCAATGGTGTTTTCACACCCAAACTCCAAACCAACACCACATACAACCTCAACACCTCAAATACAACATTTAAAACCCATAAAAACTTCGAAAACTCAACTTTGGATTTTCCAACCAAAAATCCCTAATTTCAAAACCCACCAAAATCTCAACCAAAAACTACAATACTACTACCAAATCGAAGACAACGGTGAGGGGAAGATGAATACCTGATTATCTTCGAGAAAACCGGCTCCCGAGCCAAGCTACCAACAATTTTCTTCCAAGGGAAGAAGAGGGGAAATGTTTGGGGTGAGGGAGAGAGAGAGGGAATGATTCCGTATAATGACGGAATACCGAGTCTATTTGGTATATATAGCTCCAAAGCTCCAAAATACCGACTCCTCCACAAATACATCATGATTCATTAAAAATCATCTGTTTTCAAAAACTCTCTCTCCAACATCAAATCCCCATACCAGCCCCAACATAAAGCACCCCGGACTCCAAGTCCCACCAAAAACCCAACTCATAGGTTTTTCACCAAAATGATAATACAATCTCAACCTTTGGATCCAACGATCCCAAATGCCCGATTTAACAACCTCGGGAGACCCAAAACCACAATTAATTCCTAATTGCCACAATTAAAAATCAATTAAGGATTATTACCACACCGGGATTAACATCATTAATCCCCGGGCATCACAATTATCCCCCACTAATAAAATTTCATCCTCGAAATTTGCACTGGTGTACCAAGACTACACATAACAAAACAAAACCACAACCCCGATTCTGGACCACATCATAATCGAATTATCAACTGCGAGGACATCAATCTTGCACCAAGCTCTAAAATAGAGCAAACCTCCAGAACCAATATAAAACCCAAAAGATAACAATACCTCGATGCGAGTCATCCCAGAAGTCAGTCTACTACGACTGCAAATTAATCATGTCCTCCTTGGTTATGACATAGATATCTTCCCAAGATATTTCCATCACTTGCCCACGATGCTTAACACGCATCGTTATGATGGGGACTACTAGCATACAACAGTATACTCACAGCAAACCCGGTTGACTTTCCACCCCCATCTCCTCCAAAGGAGTAGTTTCACCACTTGTAACACGGATCGGGTAACCCACGGTCACCGATCCACACAAAACACATCTCAGAAGATGTTTACACCGGTGTGTCCCAAGAAATCACATCTTGGTCCAAACACACTATCGAGACACCACAAGGTCTCAAGTTCCACAGAGGTCATGCAAGACAATCCATTGCATTCCCGCCACACATGTCAACCACGACACTAAACAAAACCGAATCCTGGCCATCCCTCGCTTACCCTAGGATTCAACAATCCTAACACAGGGAGGCTATCGAACTAACCAGCAAGAATTACCATGGTCCCAAAACACGACAATCCCTCCTCAGGGGAAGTCAACCGGACCTCACGATTATCCCTCAGAATACATCGTGCTATTGAGATTTCCAATCTCAAGGCGTCCCAAATCTCATCAGAGATTCATTCGTCCGAGCATAGTATATTAACCCGACGCTTGACAAAGTACCAATAAGCTGGCCTCTGAATAAGCATCGGTATTCATGTCCAAGCATCAACGCCACACGCATACTCAATATACCCGGCTAGGGTATTCTCAAATACACCCATGAGCCCCACATACAATTGTCAATCCCCAGTTATTCTCACTCAAAAGAGAACGATGATCGACGAACCACCGTTCGGAACACATGGATATACCTACATCGACATGCATCCCAGAACCAGTAAACACACAAAGGTTCAGAAATGGGTGCCATTGCCACTAACACTCAAAAACAGAATCCGTATACTCCACATATACTCATTCTAAGGATGCTCCGTACTAATACTATAGTACTCCCCATCCTCGAGCATCTCCCGAGAGACGTCTCCACATGCGTCTCACCGAAAAGTAAAGCGACTACCCCGTCCAACACTAGAAATGCTCACCATGGTTGATTCACAATCAACCTCCAAACAACATCAACTGTCTCCATGACAGTAAAAAGCACATCTCGCCGAGAGATACGAGCAACGAAGTAGTGCCAAACTACTTACTATAATCCACAATTCGATCATGTCTCCCAATGCATCCCAAATGCATGGATTCCCAGATCAAGTTAACAATGACTTGTTGATACTCTTGTTGGTACCCCAACAAAATTGAGTTGTCCCCAGACAAGTCCCACAATAAAAGCGCACAACAATTTCGTAAGGTATTCCCAACCTCAACCTCATGTATAGTGGTGACTGCTAGAGTCCACTATAAACATCATCGTATCACCGTACGATTTACCAAACTCGACCCCAACGAGCAACATAACGGCTACAACAGTCCATCATGGCACTGCAACAATACCTGGTTAACGATTCGTTGGCCCCAAAGGCTCATACCAACCTATCAACGTGACACGCGTCCCATCTCGGTATACCATACCGTACAAACCATTAGAGTTGTGGGTCATCACCCAACATTTCTCTAATACCAATGCACAAAGGACATCCTGGTGTCCTTGCTCAACCACGAAGCCATCCTAATCCATTAGGACCTATCCCACACCCTCAAGGGTGGGCGTGACCATGACCACCACACGTCACATCGACAAAAGCGAGTAGTTTCTCAACGACTACTCCTATCGCCAATCACTTGGCCAAAGACCATCGAGTACACCTAAAGGTACCACTACTCGTAACATAAATACTTCAACACACGCTGCGGTATACACACACGTATAGCACATCCAGCTCTTGATCGAGCAACTTGCTCGGCATAAGGGTCACGTCAACCGGTGACATAGGCACCACCTTGTGCCCAACATCGGTTCCTCAAAATATACCACTAAAAACGTCTATACAATTGTATTATTTAAAGCAACGACGTTACACGGACATAAAACATCCACTATGCCGTCATCTCGTGACGGTAATGCCGACACATGACATTCAATTCATCGTCAACTAGTGACGGTACATGGCAACATACAACAACTACAACTACATCGTCAACCGTGACGATACATGTCAAAACACATAATACTCAATACAACAACGCCAACCCGTGACGACACATGCCAAAACACATGGCATCTAAAACAATACTAAAGAAACAGTAATATACCTCCATTCCTTGCTAACAAAGTAGCGGTCTACCTGTCTCCGTCGCTCAATAGCAATATGCAATCAGTACCCATCTCTCGAGGACGTCATAAGCCCCGTGCTGTGTACCTAGCGGCATAATCCATCGCTACCAAATTGACGGCATGATCCCTCGTCACACAGTCAGCATCATGAGCCTTGCTATGCATATCCGGGTACGAACCATCATCAACAGAATAGCGGAATGAGACGTCGCTATATATATAATCGGCGGCAAGAACCATCGCCATGGAATCAGCGGAATGTACCATAGCTAAACACATGTCCGGCGGCATGAACCATCGCTAATAACATAGCGGAAAAGACATCGCTATACACCACCTGGCGGAATAATCATTGCCAATAATACAGCGGCATGAACCATCGCTCGATATACCTGGCGGCATGAACCATCACCAATAATACAACGGCATGAACCATCGCTCGATATACCTGGCGGCATGAACCATCGCCAATAATACAGCGGCATGAACCATCGCTCGATATACCTGGCGGTATGAACCATCGCCAATGACATAGCAGAAAGAGGCATCGCTATACACGCACCTGGCGGAATAACCATCGCCAATAATATAGCGGCATGAACCATCGCTCGATATACTTGGTGGCATGAACCATCACCAATAATATAGTGGAAAGAGGCATCGCTATACACGTATCCGGCGGCATGAACCATCGCCAATCAATATAGCGGAATGAGACATCGCTATCAATATACCTGGCGGCATGAACCATCGCCAACTGAATCAGCGGAACAGATCAAGGACTCAAGAGGTACTCACATGCATGTAGCACTTTGTTCCTTTCGGACCCAAGAGATGGCTCACATTACACGCAGTACTTTGTTCCCGATCGCGTCGCTCAAATATCGATAATGTGGTTGTTTCGGTCTTGTTATAACATCGGAATTTTAGGACCCCTCGCTTCGACATATAGCGGCATCATATGATATCCCTCGCTTCGACAATGACAGCGGCATGTACATCGATTTGACATGACAGCGGCAAATGTCATATTACCATCGCTTCATATGACAGCGGCAAGTACCTCCCTCGCTCGAATATAACAACCACCGGAACCTTCCACTAGCTCCATATACCTGCATTTAGGTTAATACAACAGTTCACAAATCCTACTACGTCATATCGGCGGCTAAATAATATCCCTCGCTTCGACAATGACATCGGCATGTACATCGCTTCAACATGACATCGGCAAATATTATGATCCATCGCTGATGATATACCCATAGTAGGACGCTAAAAGTAACACATTGTATATTCAATAACAATTGAAATCATACCATATTATCCCACTGTTTGTTGTCAACCGTCCCTGTCCTTAGACAGCATATCACATTTCCCATTTCCTGATTTTCCTAGAAAATCAGATCCATTAGCACATCAGACATGGAGTGCCAGACATTACTATTAATGACATCCCATCGTATTCTACACGATTCCTGCAACCACAATGATCAGTAATACCACTTTCCATATCGTAAAAGCACATAAGCAATTAGTTGTGTCACACAACACTAATACCATCATGTATAAATATGTGCTACCAATTCCTATCAACAAGTTCCTAGGCCCTTAACAGCCCCAAAGAGCAACCACTGCTCTGATACCACTAATGTAAGGGCCCCCGTGCCCTTAACCCACAATTAGTGCATTAAGCCATACATTTGGTGAATTCAATCACGTGTAAAGGGAAACTACATGTAAACGTGGCACACAATACCACCTATAAAATTTTCTTGCTTCATCTATTCCATTCCATGCAATATCCGATTCCCAAATTAAGACCATTCAACACATCATGCACCTATGTAATACACTAATCACAATCTCAATTCATCTAGCAATTCTCTAGTTGATTGCTCACACATATAATGAAAAGAGAAAGGCACATGCCTCTTTATACAACACATATACACATAATTATTGCTCACACACGAGCATCGAATAAACCTATGTGTACGTAATGTATAAAAAGGGCATACACAATATCCAGCTCCGCATGAGCTCCGGTGTCTCGATCCTGGAATCACCTCCAATTCATAGCTCGATCACAGCTCCAGAGCTACCATTGTACCTATTTCACCTGCCCCAACAGAGACAGCCCCCCACACGGGGTGAGCATACCAATACCACCAAACCAATAATCACAATTATATAATTCTTAAATTACAACAATGTAATTGCTAACCAAAAATCCCTAATTTCAAAACCCACCAAAATCTCAACCAAAAACTACAATACTACTACCAAATCGAAGACAACGGTGAGGGGAAGATGAATACCTGATTATCTTCGAGAAAACCGGCTCCCGAAGCCAAGCTACCAACAATTTTCTTCCAAGGGAAGAAGAGGGGAAAGGTTTGGGGTGAGGGAGAGAGAGAGGGAAATGATTCCGTATAATAACGGAATACCGAGTCTATTGGTATATATAGCTCCAAAGCTCCAAAATACCGACTCCTCCACAAATACATCATGATTCATTAAAAATCATCTGTTTTAAAAAACTCTCTCTCCAACATCAAATCCCCATACCAGCCCCAACATAAAGCACCCCGGACTCCATGTCCCACCAAAAACCCAACTCATAGGTTTTCCACCAAAATGAGAATACAATCTCAACCTTTGGATCCAACGATCCCAAATGCCCGATTTAACAACCTCGGGAGACCCAAAACCACAATTAATTCCTAATTGCCACAATTAAAAATCCATTAAGGATTATTACCACACCGGGATTAACATCATTAATCCCCGTGCATCACAAAGATTGATCTATTGCAACTCAAGTATGAAACTTTTGAGATGGAGTCCGGAGAAAACATTGATTCAATGTTTAGAAGGCTCAGTCAAATCATCAATGAGCTTGCCCAACTTGGAGAAAAGTATCCTCCAAAGCAAATATGGAGAAGAGCCCTTAGAGCCCTACCACAAGAATGGGATGCCAAGAGGACGACCATCATCCAACCGAGATAGTGCATCATATGATATTGATGAACTTCATGGTACCTTGGTTACCCATGAGCTTGAGATGTCAACCCGGAAGGAAATGAAGAAGGAGGAAGAAAAAGCAAAAGGCAAGGGGATTGCATTGGTTGGAAAGAAAGCAAAATTCGATGACGAAGATGATGAGGAAATGGCATTGTTCACAAGGAAGTTCAAGAAGTTCTACCGGAAATACAACAAGCCAAAAACCTCCGAATCCAACAAGAATTCTACCAAACGAGAGGTAACTTGTTATAATTGTCAACAAAATGGTCATTATGCTAATGAATGTCCAAGTAGAAAGAAGGCCTAAGGGAAAGAAGAAAGCTTTAATGGCCATATGGAGTGATAGTGACTCTGGTGAAGAAGAAGTAGCAAATCTTTGTCTAATGGCTCTTGGAGATGAAGATGAAGAGGATAATGATGAGGTACCATCTTATGATAATTATTAGATGCTTATAATGAACTTATTGATGTTATTAGTAAATCTAAAAAGAGTAC
The DNA here is from genome assembly GCA_907163345.1 of Haberlea rhodopensis. Lineage (NCBI taxonomy): Eukaryota > Viridiplantae > Streptophyta > Magnoliopsida > Lamiales > Gesneriaceae > Haberlea > Haberlea rhodopensis. The sequence continues at coordinate 815,566 of CAJQUN010000068.1, forward strand.
TAAAATGTTAAAGTTGGACTTGGCTAAAAAGGAAGAAGAAAATATCACTTTGAAAAATGAACTTCTTGATTTGAAGAAATCATTTGGGAAGTTTAATGACAGTGGTTTAATGCCTCATGAATTGCTTTCCTTGCAAAGATGTAGCTTTGATAAAGCCGGATTAGGCTTCTCAAACAAATCAAAAATATTTTCAAGCTTGTTGGCCAAAGCCAAGCATAATCCCCCTACTTGCACCTATTGTTGTAAGGTTGGTCATGTTAGAAATAAATGTAGATTTTTCAAAAATCAATACCAACCAAACAAGAGGTGGAAGTGGATTCCTAAATTCCCCATTGTTACTAACCAACATGGACCCAAAGAACAATTGGGTACCAAAGGTCCAAATATTAAAAATTTATTTTGTAGGGAGGAACAAGTAAGAGGTCCAATTCTTGGTATCTCGATAGTGGATGCTCAAGACATATGACTGGTGATAAGAACTTGCTCTTGTCACTAGAAGCTAAAATTGGAGGAAGTGTCACCTTTGGAGACTGTGATGTCCGGGAATTACTGGTGTTAATCTCGGTGTTGTGATAATCCTTAATGGATTTTAATTATGGCAATTATGAGTTAATTGTGGTTTTGGGACTCCCGGGGATTTTAAATCCCGTATTTGGAGTCATTGGATCCAATGGATGAGATTGTATTCTCGTTGTGGTGATAACCTTGGAATTTGGTCTTTGGTGGAATCTGGGGTCCGGAGTACTTTATACTAGGGCTGGCAATGGATTTGAGTTGGAGAGATAATTATTGAAAACAGATGATTTTTTTAATGAGTCATGATGTAGTTGTGGAAGTATTGGTATTTTGGAGCCTGAGTGCTATATATACCAAATGGACTCGGTATTCCGTCATTATACGGAATCTCTCCTCCCTCCCCCCTCCCCCACGCCATTCTCTCACCCCAAACCCTTCCCCCTTTCCTTTTGATGAGCAAAATCGTTGGAGGCTCATCCTAGGAGCTGGATTTCTCGAAGATAATAAGGTATTGTTCATCCCCTTGCATTTATCTTCGTTTTGATAGTGGTTTTGTGGTGTTGGGAAGGATTTGTGTTGGGTTTGAAGAAATGGGTTTTTAAAGAATTTTGGGTTGGTTGATTTGAGGAGTTTTTATGGTGTTTATTTTGAGGATTTATGTTGTATGGGGTGTGAGGATTGTTGTTGGGCAAAATTTTGCAAGAAAAACGCCATTTTTGGCTTTTGCAGGTCGAGGCGATCGATCCCTAGGGTAGGGCGATCGATCGCCGCTACGTTGATAAAATTCTGTGGAAGATGAACAGTGAGGCGATCGACCGCCTCAAAGGAGGCGATCGATCGCCATGAGGAAGTAGCCAATTATGTTGAGAGGCGACCGATCGCCTGGAAATGAGGCGATCGATCGCCCATGCCTTCCTGCGAGGCGATCGATCGCCTAGGGCGAAGCGATCAATCGCCGACCGTAAGAAAGTGTTTTTTTTTTTGGAAATTTTGGAAAAAATGTCGGGATTTTGGAATCGAGGTTTGAGTGGCCCGTTTCCGAGGCAATGTCTACATTCCAATGAGAATGCTATACTTTTAAAATGGATTGGTTGGAGCCAAAGTTTATTGAAACGGAATTCTCGGTTGGGTGTTTGGCTATCTTTTGAACATATAAAATGGTATATTTTGGGTATTATGCATGCTTAGCCGGGGGGCTTTTATTTTTTGGTAATCGTCATGGATGGACGATAGGTTTGGAAATTGCGAACGTGCTTGGGCACGTGATTGCATGCCTATGTTTAATTGAGAGTTATTTGTGTGTTAGCACATAACTCATCGGACGTGGAACTCAGGCAAGGTTGGACTCAAACTACGAAATTATAAGGTACGTATGACGTACGAGCATAGCCCTTTATTATAATTGCAATTGTGAGTGCATGGTACGCTATATTGCAATAAATGTATATTGAATTGCATGGTTTATGGTGCTATGAATGGACATATATACATTGGGAATTATATGGTGCCACTTTTGAGCTAGCATTGATTGGGATGTTGTCGCCTTTGAGCGAACATCAATTATGACGCCACTGCTGTTGAGCATGCGTGAGAATGAAATGCCGCTATTGTAGAGCGAGCAATGAGATAGAACTATGGAACCATAAATGAGATAAATGGGATAATTGTGATCATTGTTTAATGATTTGATATTATTGTTTTGATATCGGTATATATAACATATGGATTCGTTAATCAATATAATGATTAACTGGCATTTGGGAATTTGAAGATTTCAGTTGTTTTGAGAACAGGGACAGTACCGAGAATCCCGGATGAGGATGATACCATCCAGGGAGTATATTTTGTATTTCATAGCATTTACATTGTTGTAAATTATGAATTGTATTATTATGACTGTTGGATTTGGGATATTGGTATGCTCACCCCGTGTGGGGGCTGTCTCTGTTGGGGCAGGTTATTAGGTACATCGACGGCTGGGAGTTGAGCTCGAGCTGTGGATTTGAGGTGATTCCAGGATCAAGGTACCGGCGATGGTATTGAGCATGATACTTTATACACTAGATACACGCTTACTTATTCGATGCTCGAATGTGAGCAGTGTTATGTGTATATGGGTTGTATAAAGAAGGCAATGGCCTTTCTCTTTTCATTTATGTGTTGCATGCAATTATTTATTGAATTGCTAAATGAACTGAGAACATGTTAGTGTGTTATAATGGTGCATGATGCGTACGTTGACTCGGGTAGGGGAACTAGGCATTATATGGAATAATGTAAAGGAATTTTGTTATTGGCATGATTTGATATGGTGACAAGTATATTTCCCCTACGTGTATGATTACATGTACTAAATGTTTGGATTAATACAATAATAACGGTTTAAGGGCACGTGGGTCCTTACATTAGTGGTATCAGAGCAATGGTTAACTCTTTGGGGTTGTTGAGGGTCTGAAACTTGCTGATAGGAATGGGTAGCACATATTTATGCAAAATAGTAGTTAGTGTTGCGTGACACAACTATTTTGCTTATGTGCGTTTATGATATGTGATCATAGTAGAACAATTAAATGTCATGACTTCTATGGAATCATAATATAGCCTGTTGATTATGATTGTGAGTTGTGGCACAGGGATGCATCGGGATACGGGAAGTACTTTGTACTCATAGTTTATACATTTACTCATTATAATCATATTGTGGTGAATACGGATTATCATATGCTCATGGTTTGGGGTTGTTCCTGTAGGGACGCTATGACACGAAGGGTTAAGGCCAGGGTTGAAAGACACGAAACGGTAACCTGCATTTTATATACATCTTGGATTATGCATTGTGGTTGCATGTGTATAATGGAGTGATGATTTTAATGCTTTGCCGCTGTCACTTGAAGCGATGATAGAACACTTGCCGCTGTCATGACGAGCGAGGTGCATTAAAATACACTCATTGTGGTTGTATATATTGGAGTGATGATTTTAATGCTTTGCCGCCAAATGTTGAAGCGAGGGTGTTGCCGCATGTCGCATTTGAGTGAGGTGCATTAAAATACACTCATAATGATGTATGTTGGGATATGGAATATGCATTATATTGCAGGTATAGATGGAATGCTTAGTGAATATCCCATGAGTCGTTGTTATGGATGAGTGATGATTTTGAATGCTTTGCCGCTGTCACTTGACGCGATGATAGAATACTTGCCGCTGTCATATCGTAGCGAGGAAATAATATTTGCCGCCAAATGTTGAAGCGAGGATTTTGCCGCATGTCGCATTTGAGCGAGGTTATTCTATGTCGCTAATATGTCGAAGCGAGAGGTATTAATGTCGCGGTCATGACACACGAGGTGCATTAAAATACACTACCATAACAAGACTAGGGATCGGTTATTCTATTGGCGATGGTTCATGACGCCGGGTATTCATAGCGATGGTTCATTCTGCTATTCTATCGGCGATGGTTTATGCCGCGGGTATTCATAGCGATGGTTCATTCCGCTATTCTATTGGCGATGGTTCATGCCGCCGGGTATTCATAGCGATGGTTCATTCCGCTATTCTATTGGCGATGGTTTATGCCGCCGGGTATTCATAGCAATGGTTCATTCCGCTATTCTATTGGCGATGGTTCATGCACCGGGTATTATATAGCGATGGTACATTCCGCTACATCTATTGGCGATGGTTCATACCACCGGGTATCTATAGCGATGTTTTATGCTACTGACTTTATGGCGAGAGATCATGCCGCGGATTCTATTGCGATGGGTTATACCGCTATGTGCGTAGCACTGGATTATGCCGCCTACAAGCGATAGGTGCTGCTGGTGTACCACTGGTGGACGATGGGTACAGGTATACCGCTATCTTGATAGCGATGAGTTATGTTATATTACTGCTTTGTTAGCAATATTGTGAATACCATGTGTGGTTATATACTGTCATGTGTTTGACGATAAGGCTATAGATGTCGTGTTTCGACATGTACCGTCACGAGTTGATGTTAAATTGAATGTCATATGTTGACAGGTACCATCACTAGATGACGAAGACATATTGGATGTCTATGTAGACGCGTAGCGTCGATTCGAGATTAATACGTTTAAGTATATGTATTTAGTAGTGTGGTTGAGTGCCAACAGTGAGCACATGGTAGTGTCTGGGTCACTAGTTGACGAGACCATTATGCCGAGCAGGTCGCTCGATGAATCATTGGGTGTGCCGTACGGGAAGTGTACCACAACACATAATTGAGGTAACTATTTTACGAGTAGTGGTACCTTTGGGTGTACTCGTCGGAATGACTGTGGCCAAGTGACTGGTAACAGGAGTAGTTGTTGAATAAACTACTTACTTGTACCGAGGTGACATGTGGTAGACATGATCACACCCACCCCTAAGGGTGTGGAATAAATCCTACGGAATTAGGATTGCCTAGTGGTTGAACAAGGACACCGAGATGTCCTTTGTGCATTGATATTAGAGAAATATTGGGTGATGACCCACTACTCTAAATGGATGTTACGGTATGGTGTGCCGGGATGGAACGATCGATTTGTTGGTGGGCTTGGTATAAGCCTATGGAGGCAGCGTTTTGCTGGCCAGGTATTGTAGCAGTGTTATAGTGTGCATGTTGTGGCAATTATACTGCACCTTGGGACCGAGTTTGGTGAATCGTATGATGATACGATGATGACTTATTGGAGACTCTTATAGTCTCTATGTGGCATAATGATTGAGGTAGAGAATACCTCACGGGAACGTTTTTACGTTTATAGTTTTGAGGGGCTTGTATTAGGACAACTCGATTTTGTTGGTAGTACCAACACGAGTGTCAACAGGTCGTTGTTAGCTCTAGTTGAGCATCCTTGCATATGGAATGCAACGGGAGTCACAATTGGATATGTGGGATATAACTAGTGAGGTAACACTACTATATTGATTTTATCTCTTGGAGAGATTTGGAGTGTATTGTCATGGTGATAGCTGGTATTGTTTGAGGGTTGATTGTGAATCAACCTGTAAGGCCCCAACACTTAAACTCGTCATTAGTTCATTTATTACGTCGTATGTGTATAAATTTTTCATTTTTCTTTTCATTCTTTAAAAAGAATCATTACATGTTTCCCATAATCCCATGACATAAATAATGTTCAACATTATATGTTCATCTCTACCAACAAATAGTCTCAAAGATTTCGCCCAATACCATACCCATTACACCACTTTTTACATTGAGGGTTATTTTATAAAAATTTGGGCAGAGTCTCCCCATAAACTGAGCTATCCGGAAATAAAAAACACATCACATAACATAACTCCCGACCAGTGACAACACAATACTAAACAGAATACAGAAACACTAAGTAAATTCCCAGCCAGGGAAGACACCACACTAATAAGACAACAAAAATGGGTTTCAACACCCTTATACAGTCCATATACAGATACAAGTGCTCATAGAAGAGCAACGAATAACGGATATTCATCTGGATGCATAATTAGTATATATACCAACCGCTCAACCTCGTATATCGGCTCAATCTCATACTACGCTTCTGGAAGCATCATCCAACAAGGTTCAAGTCTAGCACTCCAAGGCCGCATCGTACCTGTTGTACCTGTTTCAATAGAAACAGCCCCCACACAGGGTGAGCACACTCCCACTCAATATTCAATCACAAATCAGCATACAAAATCATAATGCAATAATTTAGATTATGCAAAACTCATAAAATATACTCCCTGTACAATTCCAAATTTGTATAGCTTCCACACACTGTTCCTGTTTCAAACTCACGCACCTTCATAATGTCAAGTTTAGTATTATCACTGAAAATGTGATACTCAACAACGCTTATGAATTCAATACAACGACAATATATTATTTATGCTCAAACATAAATAGTTCAATATCAATGTAAACCTGGTTATCCCAATGTAAACCTGGTTATCCCACCATCTCATTCTCGATACTTTCTCATATCTTTCATGCCCACGACATCACTACTCAACAAGTATAATCGGATTGCGTGCCACTACGTGTCCCCCATAACTCGTATATGAAACTCAATTATTAAGGTCAAACACTTACCTGAAACATCATATTCAAAATTGCATGTATACATGAATGTATAGATACTAGATATACCTGCTCGTACGTCACCACGTACCTTATAGTAGACAACATGAACAAGCTATCATCAACGTCGAAGTCTCCTGTAGAGTCTATATCGAATATCAATTCAATATTAGCTCTTAATCCAAGCAATGAATATCCATCAATAGTTCTTACTTTCATTTCCATATCACAAATCAATAACTCAATATTATGAATCAAATCATAATCAATACTTTGATGCACACATCTTCACAAGAATCGTGATATTTCATTGGTGATGCAAAACCCCATTTTCTCCCATCATCCGTTACATCACACACATGATGCAGGATACACACACCCATACGTGCAAGATCACGCCCAACTCACATAGTAGTTCACTAGACACACCAGTTCAACAGAGGGAAAGGAAGTGCAAGGGTGTATGCATAATAATATCCAACTAGTGTCTAACTAAAATAATCCAATTAAGCCAATTAACATGTCCCAAACATTCAAACCCACACCGAGGTGATTCAAACCAAGACATGAAAGAAAGAATCCATGTAGATACAAGATTCTACCCTTTTAAATCTAATTCCCTTAATCCCAACATAAAGTCATTTATTGATTAAATTCAACTTAACAATTTAAAGATGCATTGGATTCCAAAATTCTTGATTTAGAACTATTAAGATTTGACACTCAATAAAGTGACATAAATCATTAATACATGCTATGCTATCCATTTGAGCATAAATATCACCATAACTCTATTCCATGTTTTAATACATACTAGCATGCATCTAACCCATTTATTTACACACTACACATGCTTCCAATTGTAACACATCTCATACCATAGCCCAACATCCACCAAATATCACAATGGCTACAAGCCATAAAAGTTAGTCATTTTCACCCCACTAACAAGACTTAGACCCACACTTGAATATCATTTAAGCCTATTAACAAACACATCCCATGCATGATTTTAATCTTCATCTTTTAACCAATAATAATACTAAGCCAAGGCATATTCCACAATTTATTTTTAACAATTAACCATTCAATAAAGTGAGCCCCAATTAACTTCCAACAATCAAAACATTCCTCATGCTATCCCATTCCCAATTACAATACTTCAATACATGAAGGAATACATACATAAACACCATCTTCACACACAATCACATGCTGGACACACACACACACGCAGAAACACACTCATGCACACACACTAATGCACACACACGAACACACACTAGCAAACCCTTACAAAATGCTAGCAAAATCGAACCAAAGCTTCATCAAAAATCGAGGGATTTCAGGGGAAAAACGATTGAAGGATGAGGAGGATTACCCACAAAATTATTGGAAGAAAATCGTCCCAAAATCGGACGAATTTGGAAATTTTTACCGCTGCGCTTCCTTGCAAGATCCGGACGCAATCCGCGACGAAACTTCATGTTCTTGGTATGGAAAGATGCGCCTAGAAGAGACGAAGACGATGGTGGTTCGGACGCGCCGGAAGGAGGTCTGACGGCGGCGGGCGCGCGGCTTTTAGCGGCGAGGGTCAGACATCGCGCGGGAGGAGAGAAAAGAGGGGAGAGATTTCGGATCTGATGTGTGCGTTTTCACACTTTTAGTGCGTGAAAAATAGGCTGAAAACAATTTAATATAAATGTATTTCCAATCCAGTTATGTACATCCGAGTGTCACCGGTGCACTGATAAATTAAATTTACAACTACCAATCGGGATTTATACACACTCCAAAAACCCAAAACTTAAATTCTTCATTTTAATTAACTTATCTCTAAAATATTATCGGAGTATATTTTACAATCTCAAAATATTTTATGATCCGATTAACTTGTCAGTTGACCTTCACTTGGTCAATTCCACTTCTAATTAATTAATTAAAAAATTAATTATCAATAAAATCTAAATCATATTTAGTCTAACAAATGATTATAATAAATCTGGACATCACAATTCTCCCCAACATATAAAATTTCGTCCTCGAAATTTAAAAGCATGCTTACCATAAAAGCCAACTGTAAAATTTACGTACCGTATATAGCTCAAGATAGTGACTTTACCATCCATAGGGCGACAGTTATCGGAATCATTATGGCTCACACATGTGCCCCATTGCACCAACGATCGCAAGAAGTGTTTAACCGTCAAGCTTCTTTGTCATATCTCACTACATGTGTACTTTCATTGACACAATTCCATTGCACAATCTTATTTCCCGTCATATACTTTCATCACAGTGCCCGTCATATAATCTCGCTAAATCATGCAATCCATGCTTTCATGTATATTTAAGAATATATGACAATACACCAACATTTATCGTAATTAACTTCATACCTGTGTCGTTTCAAATGTATGCAACTTATACCAACATCATCACCATCGTCCGTATGAAGTAACGGTACTCTTGAGCCTTTACGCATCAATCTTTCATATATCATCTCCTGGCTATTATCTGGTGCAAGGTAATGACTAGAAAACCCATTAGTCATTCTCACACACGTATATATACATTATACACACCAACCGCCACAGACCATCAGTATCAAATCATGATAGATGGCTTAACACCAATATTCCTACGTCACGATTATACTCCATCTAACATAAAGCATCGACATCAGTATGGAATAATTCGCGTCATACCTTTGTAGATGGAATCATCTACGATATACAATGGCATCATAATATCATGTTCATCGCAGCACTCACATACTCTTAAGTATCAACATTTCCACATTACATTACCCAACTATTATCTGTCATAGGGCAAGTACAAAATAAACTCGTTAGTATTTCTCAAATACTCATAAGATAACACGTACCTTGTCATTACGCATTTTGATATTCATAATGTTTCTGTCATCAAACATTAATTCCCTGCATCAGAAGTTTCTTGCAGTTCTATACACAACATGGTACTGCACACTATCACATAGGGTGATTGAAATTTAACATAAGAATCAATTGCATGCTTCAATGACGCAATTTATATCAATCTTTAACTCATCCTCGAACATAAAAATTCATTAATCATGAATATTCACAATGAACACATGTCCACACATGACATTCGTAGTAATCACGCATCATCCCGTGACATGCTCATGTCATCCCGTGACACTCGTTAAACTCATGTCTATCTGATTGTATTCCATTCAACATAATAGGTGATTAATCAATTATTAATCCTACCACATACAAAACTAGCATGCTTTCACAGCAATAATTATCATCACAAAATGATTAACATCTATTTTCAATATCTCATCACTACACACCGTAGATATGAGAGTGTTATCACAGAGGTTACACTTCTTCTTGCCTCGTTACCGCAACAAAAATATGATTATGACACATCTAGGTTTCACTTCAATTCCATTATCAATTTTTCTACATATACATGATTTCAAAATCAATATAATTCAACAAAATAACTCGAATCAACATATATCAATATGTTTAACCAACTGAAACGGTTTACCTCGATATTTCGTCCTCCTGGATCGATCCAATATCTTCTTGGGCCTAAATCACATGTACCCAAGGAACAATAACATAACTGTATATAGCACAACTTCTATTGCCATCTGCACTCAAAGCATCATTATATTCATCGCTTAACACAATAGCGGTACAACAATATTTATTGCTAACACAATAACAATATATTAATCTTCATCGCCCTACGGCGGTACATAATATTCATCGCCAACGCTGGCATACATAATATCCATAATCACAATGAATATACATTCTTAAGACAATAAGATGTAATGACACTTACTATACACAGTTGATCCACACTTGATCCTTTAAATTGTCCCTGCTCTCAACATAAATACTCCACAAAATATGATTTCATATCAATACACAAATTGATATACTCACCATCCACAGAATAGCGGAATGAGACGTCGCTATATATACAATCGGCGGCAAGAACCATCGCCATGGAATCAGCGGAATGCACCATCTCTAAACACATGTCTGGCGGCATGATCCATCGCCAATGACATAGCGGAAAGAGGCATCGCTATACATGTACCCGGCGGCATAAACCATCGTCAATCAATATAGCGGAATGAGACATCGCTATCAATATACCTGGCGGCATGAACCATCGCCAACCAATATAGCGGAATGAGACATCGCTATCAATATACCTGGCGGCATGAACCATCGCCCAAATTTCTTTCCTTCTCACATGGATTTTACCCTACTCCATCAGCCTCCATACCTCATATACACGATTTTTACCTCATATTAAGGATAATTTAATACCTTAGAATAATTTTTAGATTTTAGAATAATTTTTCTTTCAATTTTTGTGAAGAATGCTCGAAGAACGAGGACGGAATCGACAAGCCGGAATCGTGCTTCCTTTTAGTAACTTTTTCTTTTCTCATAAGTTAATTCATCTAGTTTAATTTTGCATCATAGTGGTAGTATTATTCAATTGATTTCAAAAACCCCTTTTTATTTTAGTTTGCATAAGTTAACACAAAGATATAACCTTCCTCGTGGGATCGATCCCTACTCACGCTACTACATTCATTACTGTTATTAACTTGAGAGGGTTAATTTGGGCGTACGCGATAAACGCTACCAAATTTTGGCGCCGTTCCGGGGACGGCAATTTTATTAATTTGTGTTAACTTTTATTGATATTCTTCTTCCCGTGCTTTTTACCTGTTTGTTCATGCACGCAGGCGATTTTTCATTTGAGGAGAATGAACATCAATACGATCCCGAGATAGAAAGGACCTTATACCACCTACGAAGAGAAAATCGAAGACAAGTGAAAGAAGAAGAGGAAAGGACCATCATGGCGGAGAATCAAAGCCTACGACAGCTAGCTAATCCTACTTTGGATCAGCAACCTCTCTGCATAACCTTTCCTACACTTGCTACTAATATAAATTTTGAATTAAAATCTGGCCTAATACATCTTTTACCTTCTTTTCATGGCCTTGCAGGTGAGGATCCGCATAAGCATTTGATGGAATTCCATGTAGTGTGCACTACAATGAAGCCGACTGGAATAACCGAGGAACAAATCAAATTACGAGCTTTTCCGTTCTCTTTGAAGGACGCGGCTAAAGATTGGCTCTTCTATTTACCTTCTGGATCCATCACTACATGGAACGAGCTGAAAAGAACCTTCTTGGAGAAATACTTTCCTGCATCAAGAGCGACGAATATCCGCAAAGATATATATGGCATTCGACAACTCCAAGAGGAATCACTGCATGAATATTGGGAGCGCTTCAAGAAGCTTTGTGCAAGCTGCCCTCAACATCAGATAAGTGAACATTTACTGATTCAATATTTTTATGAGGGTCTTTTGCCAAATGATAGGAATTTGGTGGATGCTGCTAGTGGAGGAGCATTTGTAGATAAGACGCCAACGGAAGCAAGACACTTGATTGCGAACATGGCAGCCAACTCTCAACAGTTTGGAACTGCTCGATCGGACCATAAACTTAGGAAGCAAGGCGAGGTAAATGTTTCTAGCCTCGAACAACAATTGATTGATTTAACAGGTATTGTGAAACAACTTGCGATCGGAATGGGACAAAGTGCTAAGGTATGTGGAATTTGTGCACTACCGAGTCATCCAACTGACGCTTGCCCCACACTTCAAGAACCTTCAATTGAGGAAGCAAATGCGGCGGGCGGATTTCCAGGACAACCACAACGGAAGTATGATCCCTATTCTAACACTTACAACCCGGGGTGGCGAGATCATCCAAATTTGAGATATGGGAATCAAAATGAGCCACAGATGCAATAACATCCACCACCATATAGGCCACCACTCCAAAGGCCACAACAAGCCATTCCAACCCCAACACCTGGTGAGTATTTAGAAAAAATTGTTAAGGAACTTGCTACTGAATCTCTAAAATTTCAACAGGAGACAAGAGCAAGCATCCAAAGCTTGACTACTCAAATGGGTCAGATGGCAACAGCAATAAATCGCATCGATTCTCAAAGATCAAACACTCTCCCGTCACAACCAGTAGTGAACCCAAGGGAGAATGTGAGTGCCATCACTTTGAAGATGAGCGAAGATGAAGATGATGAGAAAGTGGCACTGACACCACCCGGAAGAGAAGATGCGAAAGAGATGAAGGAGATGGAGAAGGACGTTGAAGAGCCCATACAAGAGGAGGAACCACGGGGTAAGTTCCCTAAATTTTCTGAATATAAAATTGAACCCCCATTCCCCCTTGCTTTTAAGGAAAATAGGAAAGATGAGGATATCAAGGAACTCTACGAGACTTTCCGACGATGTGATGCAAAAGCTCCACTACATGAAGCCATGATGAAGATACCTCGATGTGCGAGATTTTTGAAGGAGGTATGGAAAGTGGGTAAGAACAAGGAAGGCAAAGGGTACCCCAAGATTGAGTTAGGTGAGAATGTTTCCGCGGACATCCAAAGAAGCATTCGCACAAAGTGTAAGGACCCTGGTATGTTTTATATCCCTTGTGTGATTGGAACCACTAGAATTGATAAGACAATGCTAGATTTAGGATCGTCCATTAATGTCATGCCTTACTCAATCTACATTCAACTGAAACCCGGCCCTTTGAAACAAGACCATACTGTGATTCAATTAGCTGATAGGTCCACGGTTATTCCTAGGGGGGTAGTAGAAGATGTACTTATGCATGTAGAGAACTTGGTCTTCCCCGCCGATTTCTATGTCTTAGACATGGAAAATGGTGATCCATCCAGCCCCATCCTTTTAGGGAGACCATTCTTGAAAACATCAAAATCTGTGATCGACGTGAATAGCGGCCTGTTTACAATAGAGTCTAATGGTGAAATTGCAAAATTTAATATCTATGAACCCATTAAAACTCACAAGCATTCTAGTTACGCTATTGATATAAATGATGCATATGATTCTGATTTTGATAATGATGAATTGTGGGAGATGGGAAAGGCTACTGATGGCCTTGATGACAACGGAGGTATGGATTCTCATTTTGTGCATAATGTTCATAATGTTGCCGCTTTATCTACTCATGATACTACTGACCCTCTCTTTTCTAACTTGCAAGATCATACCATTGAAAAGAAGCACCCTCCGGATCGACCAAAGCAAGCAACAAATGCTGGAGGAGTAACAAAGACGGGGGACGACCACTCAAAGAGCAACAAGCCGAAATACAGAGGAGTGAAGAAGATATTGAGGTGGTTAAGGAAGGACAGAACGACACCGCATCACCCACCTTGATAGAGGACTGGCGTCGGGCCACCGACGTTAAACAGAGGCGCTGCTTGGGAGGCAACCCAAGGGGAGTTAGTTTCCTTTCTCCCTTTTATTTATTTATTTTTGCTTTAGTAGTTAGATTCTCTTTTCTTGTATTTTTGTCTTACATTGGGGACAATGTACGATTTAAGTATGGGGGAGGGATTAGTAGTGTGTTATTGTTTTTCTATTACAAAAATACAAAAAAATCAAAAATTTGAAAATTTTGAGCTCATAGTTAGTAATGAACACATGCTTAGAGTCACTAGCCCATGATGAAACCTAATTGATATCATGCATGCTTTTGAACATAGGTGAATTGTTAACCTTGGAACACTTTGAACTCTAATGCAAAGTTTACTTTAACTTAGTAGTTGAATATTTTGAGCACATTATTGTCATGGCTTGTGAAGTGTGCATAGCTTAGTGAAGATTGTGTGAACTTTGTGATAGTCTTAAGAAGTCTCTAATACATGCTAGAACTTAACTACATGCTCTTTGAGGCGTATGTCTAGACTACTTGCGAACATGAAAGTGATATAGGCAATCTTTGATGCGTTTGAGCCTTTCAAGCCTACCATGTAAATAAAATCAATCTCTAGTACCCTTTTTGAGCCTTAATGTAAAAGAATGGTAGTATGCTAAGCATACTAAAGACCCCCATTCAACATTCCTTGACTAGCTTATCATCCTACCCTTTTAGCCTAAATATGCTTTTAATCCATACCTTTTAAGGGAGTATGATGTATTTCATTCAAATGCACTAGGAAATTCATTGAATTATATTTGTGAACGTTATTGTCAAAAGAATGAAATACATGAAAGAAAAGGAATGCCTTGAGAAATTTGACAAAAATATGACTCCGAGGGGAGCCAAGGCACAAAAGATTGAAAAATTGTTGAAATAAACCTTGAAAAAAAAAAAAATGAACAAGGTTTGAAAAATTCATGCAAGAAGAGAAGTTTTAGTGTGCATATCACCATACTCTCTTACTTGATATATCTTTATCCTTTCTTTCATAAGCCAATACCTAGGCCAAGCTACAAGCTAATAAAGACCTACTTGATTTATGTTTGCAAAGTAGCTAAGATAGTGGAGAAGAGTGTGCAAGTGAGCTTATACTTGTGTTAGTGTATGACTTGAACTATTGTGGATTTACATATTTTGGAACTATAATTTGTACACAACACTTGTTTATGACCACACACACACGTTCATTATTTTGTTGAGTATGAAATGTATAGGGATTGAACTTGTTCCACTGTTAACTTTTCACCGCCTTTCATTACTGTGCATGTTAAAATTGTTGAGGCATTAAAGTGAGGACAAGTTGCTTTGTTATGAACCTATGAGCCAAGAAAAAAATATTGTAGTTTTATCTGATTTACTCGAGGTCGAGTAAAGAGTAAGTATGGGGGTGTTTGATGTGACTAGAAATAGACACATATATTGCGCTTAATTATCTACGATTTGGTATATTTTGATTGATAAATTGATATATATGCTACCTAATCGTATATTTGTGTAAATGTAGGGAAATGTGAATAAATCAAGCTAAAATGATGAAAGAAGCAATAAAGTTGAAGAAAAGAGGAAAAAACCGGAATCCAAGACACATGTTGCTCCTTTCTCCTCAACTTTCTATATGTTCCAGCCATCTTTTAGAAATGTGGTCCATAGAAAAGTTGTAGAACTTTGAGTTATCTTCGCGTGGACAGCTGATTCATCAAATTCGGAGTTTGGACGAGAACGTTACGGCCAAAATACAAAACTCGCCAGAAAAATGGAGGACAGGCGTAATTACGCCATTCACAGGCGTAATTACGCCATTCACTGCGGCATGGACAGGCGTATCTACGCCATTATGAGGCGTAATTACGCCAGAAACGCAGAAAGCCATTTTTGTGACACGTCACCAGGCGTCTTTACGCCACTTTCAGGCGTAGCTACGCCAGCAGAGTTTTGGAAAGTGTAAAAACTTGATTTCTTTCCTTCTCACATGGATTTTACCCTACTCCATCAGCCTCCATACCTCATATACACGATTTTTACCTCATATTAAGGATAATTTAATACCTTAGAATAATTTTTAGATTTTAGAATAATTTTTCTTTCAATTTTTGTGAAGAACGCTCGAAGAACGAGGACGGAATCGACAAGCCGGAATCGTGCTTCCTTTTAGTAACTTTTTCTTTTCCTATTAGTTTAATGCTTTCTAGATTAATTTTGATTGTTTTTAATCTAGTTATGAGTAGCTAAATACTTTTGTGATTCTCGATTTAGGAAAACGATACATTGGATGTTTACGATTCTTGTGAGATAAGTTTTGATTGTTGATTTTCTTTGAGTATCAATTGTTTTTCTGATTTGATTTTTCATAATTGTTATGCATGATTGTTGGATTGATCACCTAGCTATCGTTCATACAATTTAACGCTAAATTAGATATCAAATACGGAATCGTTTGATCCCTCTAATTTACGAAGCAACTAAGATTAATTAAATTCCGCTTGTGAGTTTGTTAATTCTTAGGAAAAACAATTGACTAGATTAAACATAGACGCTTGGATTATGTTGTTTAGCTTCATCGATCTCACTAGTTCATATGCTATCATCGATTTAAATCTTAATCGCTTGTATTTTGATTGATTGTTTGATAAGGGTTAAACTAGAACGCTTGGGCTACTTAACTAAACTTAAGGTGAGATAGGACTTTGATTATTGGATTAAACGTCCACGATGAATATTCATATGAGAATTGAATCGTATGTGAAGATCGATGATCAACATCGCTATCAATATACCTGGCGGCATGAACCATCGCCAACCAATATAGCGGAATGAGACATCGCTATCAATATCGATAATGTGGTTGTTCCGGTCTTGTTATAGCAGCGGAATTTTAGGACCCCTCACTTCGACATATAGCAGCATCATATGATATCCCTCGCTTCGACAATGACAGCGGCATGTACATCGCTTCGACATGACAGCGGCAAATATCATATTATCATCGCTTCATATGACAGCGGCAAGTACCTCCCTCGCTCGAATATAACAACCACCGGAACTTCCACTAGCTCCATGTACCTGCATCCAGGTTAATACAACAGTTCACAATATAATGATCGATACCACGTTCCAGTTATAACCACAATATCCCACATTAATCACTAGAATTGTGACTGTTCCGGTCCCAATACAACAGCGGAATTTTAGGACCCCTCGCTTCGACATATAGCGGCATCATATGATATCCCTCGCTTCGACAATGACAGCGGCATGTTACCTCGCTTAGACATGACAGCGGCAAATATCATACTACCATCGCTTCATATGACAGCGGCAAGTACCTCCCTCGCTCGGAAATAAAGGCTACCGGAACATTCATCAATTCTACCACAATAATCGAACACAACAGTTGATTCCATTATCACAATATATCACTATCATTTCACATATACCATCACATGTAAGGATTCACTATCCACGATATACATAATCAAAGGTGTAACACGTTTTACCGTCCGAAGCCCGTACGTCTCACATTTCCTGATTTTCCTACAAAATCAGATCCCTTAACACATAATACATGAAGTGCCAGACATTACCATTAATGTCATCCCATCACATTCTACACGATTCCTGCAACCACAATGATTAGTAATGCCACTTTCCATATCGTAAAAGCACATAAGCAATTAGTTGTGTCACACAACATTAATACCATCATGTATAAATATGTGCTACCAATTCCTATCAACAAATTCCTAGGCCCTTAACAGCCCCAAAGAGCAACCACTGCTCTGATACCACTAATGTAAAGCCCCAACACTTAAACTCGTCATTAGTTCATTTATGACGCCACTTTTTACATTGAGGGTTATTTTATAAAAATTTGGGCAGAGTCTCCCCATAAACTGAGCTATCCGAAAATAAAAAACACATCACATAACATAACTCCCGACCAGTGACAACACAATACTAAACAGAATACAGAAACACTAAGTAAATTCCCAGCCAGGGAAGACACCACACTAATAAGACAACAAAAGTGGGTTTCAACACCCTTATACAGTCCATATACAGATACAAGTGCTCATAGAAGAGCAACGAATAACGGATATTCATCTGGATGCATAATTAGTATATATACCAACCGTTCAACCTCGTATATCGGCTCAATCTCATACTACGCTTCTGGAAGCATCATCCAACAAGGTTCAAGTCTAGTACTCCAAGGCCGCATCGTACCTGTTGTACCTGTTTCAATAGAAACAGCCCCCACACAGGGTGAGCACACTCCCACTCAATATTCAATCACAAATCAGCATACAAAATCATAATGCAATAATTTAGATTATGCAAAACTCATAAAATATACTCCCTGTACAATTCCGAATTTGTATAGCTTCCACACATTGTTCCTGTTTCAAACTCACGCACCTTCATAATGTCAAGTTTAGTATTATCACTGAAAATGTGATACTCAACAACGCTTATGAATTCAATACAACGACAATATATTATTTATGCTCAAACATAAATAGTTCAATATCAATGTAAACCTGGTTATCCCAATGTAAACCTGGTTATCCCACCATCTCATTCTCGATACTTTCTCATATCGCTCATGCCCACGACATCACTACTCAACAAGTATAATCGGATCGCGTGCCACTACGTGTCCCCCATAACTCGTATATGAAACTCAATTATTAAGGTCAAACACTTACCTGAAACATCATATTCAAAATTGCATGTATACATGAATGTATAGATACTAGATATACCTGCTCGTACGTCACCATGTACCTTATAGTAGACAACATGAACAAGCTATCATCAACGTCCGAAGTCTCCTGTAGAGTCTATATCGAATATCAATTCAATATTAGCTCTTAATCCAAGCAATGAATATCCATCAATAGTTCTTACTTTCATTTCCATATCACAAATCAATAACTCAATATATGAATCAAATCATAATCAATAGTTTGATGCACACATCTTCACAAGAATCATGATATTTCATTGGTGATGCAAAACCCCATTTTCTCCCATCATCCACTACATCACACACATGATGCAGGATACACACACCCATACGTGCAAGATCACGCCCAACTCACATAGTAGTTCACTAGACACACCAGTTCAACAGAGGGAAAGGAAGTGCAAGGGTGTATGCATAATATTATCCAACTAGTGTCTAACTAAAATAATCCAATTAAGCCAATTAACATGTCCCAAACATTCAAACCCACACCGAGGTGATTCAAACCAAGACATGAAAGAAAGAATCCATGTAGATACAAGATTCTACCATTTTAAATCTAATTCCCTTAATCCCAACATAAAGTCATTTATTGATTAAATTCAACTTAACAATTTAAAGATGCATTGGATTCCAAAATTCTTGATTTAGAACTATTAAGATTTGACACTCAATAAAGTGACATAAATCATTAATACATGCTATGCTATCCATTTGAGCATAAATATCACCATAACTCTATTCCATGTTATAATACATACTAGCATGCATCTAACCCATTTATTTACACACTACACATGCTTCCAATTGTAACACATCTCATACCATAGCCCAACATCCACCAAATATCACAATAGCTACAAGCCATAAAAGTTAGTCATTTTCACCCCACTAACAAGACTTAGACCCACACTTGAATCTCATTTAAGCCTATTAACAAACACATCCCATGCATGATTTTAATCTTCATCTTTTAACCAATAATAATACTAAGCCAAGGCATATTCCACAATTTATTTTTAACAATTAACCATTCAATAAAGTGAGCCCCAATTAACTTCCAACAATCAAAAAATTCCTCATGCTATCCCATTCCCAATTACAATACTTCAATACATGAAGGAATACATACATAAACACCATCTTCACACACAATCACATGCTGGACACACACAAACACGCAGAAACACACTCACGCACACACACTGCTGCACACACACGAACACACACTAGCAAACCCTTCCAAAATGCTAGCAAAATCGAACCAAAGCTTCATCAAAAATCGAGGGATTTCAGGGGAAAAAACGATTGAAGGATGAGGAGGATTACCCACAAAATTATTGGAAGAAAATCGTCCCAAAATCGGACGAATTTGGAAATTTTAACCGCTGCGCTTCCTTGCAAGATCCGGACGCCATCCGCGACGAAACTTCATGTTCTTGGTATGGAAAGATGCGCCTGGAAGAGACGAAGACGATGGTGGTTCGGACGCGCCGGAAGGAGGTCTGACGGCGGCGGGCGCGCGGCTTTTAGCGGCGAGGGTCAGACATCGCGCGGGAGGAGAGAAAAGAGGGGAGAGATTTCGGATCTGATGTGTGCGTTTTCACACTTTTAGTGCGTGAAAAATAGGCTGAAAACAATTTAATATAAATGTATTTCCAATCCAGTTATGTACATCGGAGTGTCACCGGTGCACTGATAAATTAAATTTACAACTACCAATCGGGATTTATACACACTCCAAAAACCCAAAACTTAAATTCTTCATTTTAATTAACTTATCTCTAAAATATTATCGGAGTATATTTTACAATCTCAAAATATTTTATGATCCGATTAACTTGTCAGTTGACCTTCACTTGGTCAATTCCACTTCTAATTAATTAATTAAAAAATTAATTATCAATAAAATCTAAATCATATTTAGTCCAACAAATGATTATAATAAATCTGGACATCACACAACCGGGGTAAGCCCTACTAGTGTTGGACTAGGTGATGGCTTCGTACTTCCAGTGAGATGTTCGAGGAGACGTCTCCGGGGTAATGCTCGAGATCGTGGAGTACTGTGGTATTAGTACAGAGCATCACTGGTTTGAGTGTACATGGCGTATACGGGTTTCGTTTTGGTAATAGTGGTTTGATGCACTATTTTGAACCGGTTACGGATTTTTTGTTCCGAAGTATGTTTGGCATAAATATATCCAGTTTTCCGAACGTTGGTTCGATGTTGGAGGGTCATGTGTCCATGACGTTTCCCCTTGTGAGGGAGGTAGTGTTGTTATACCTACCGAATGGGAATCTTTGGGAGATTCAATAAGTCGGTTTGCGAGGTGTTGATGTTGAAATCATGCCATTGACCGCTTGTCTGTCAATCATTATTCTCTGCAAGATGAGGATAGCTAGAGATTGACGGTTGGTTTTCGGACTTTGGGTATGATTGGAGATACCCGAGTCTATTGCATTGAGTACGCGTGGTTTGGTGAATCTCTGTGTGAGACTGTGGCACTTTGAGATTGGTAATCTCGATGGCACGATGCATTCTGATGAATGATCGTGAGGATTGTTTGACTTTCTCCGATGAGAGATTGTCGTGTTTTGGAACCATGGTAGTTCTTGATGGTTTTCGGTAGCCTCCCTGTTTTAGGATTGTTGAATCCCAGGATAAACGAGGGACGGCCAGGATTCGAATTTGTTAGTGCGTGATTGACACGTGTGACGGGAATGCAATCGATTTTCTTGCATGTTCTTTCGAGAACTTGAGACCTTGTGGAGTCTCGATGGTGTGTTTGGACCAAGATGTGATTTCTTGGGACACACAGATGTAGACATCTTTGGAGATGTGTTTGGTGCCTATCGGTGACCGTGGGTTGTCCGATCCGTATTGCAATGTGGTGCAACCACTCCTCGGTTGGAGATGGATTTGGAAATGGGAACCGGATGTAGTTCGGGTACACTGTGGTGTACTAATGGTCACTTTGATAACAATGTATGTTTAACATCGGTGACTAGGTCTTGGAGATATCATTGTGGCGATATCTTTTTTTTTTTTAGAATCTCGAATAATTCGTTTGGTTGCAGTTATGTTTGGTTGACTGCCTTTGAGATGGTTAGCATCGGGGAATGCAAATGCCTTCCATGGCTTTGTGTCGGTTAGGGAGGTTACTCCATTCCAGGTTTTGGTGCGAGGTCGGTATCCTCGCGGTTGGAATGTCGTACATGATGTGTTCATGATTCGACGATGTGAATCCGTTTGGATTTTGTAATCTTGGCAATACGTGGAGTACGCCGTGCAAATTTCGAGGATGAAATTTCGTTAGTGGGGGATAATTGTGATGTCCGGGAATTACTGGTGTTAATCCCGGTGTTGTGATAATCCTTAATGGATTTTAATTATGGCAATTATGAGTTAATTGCGGTTTTGGGACTCCCGGGGATTTTAAATCCCGTATTTGGAGTCATTGGATCCAAGGGATGAGATTGTATTCTTGTTGTGGTGATAACCTTGGAATTTGGTCTTTGGTAGAATCTGGGGTTCGGAGTACTTTGTACTAGGGCTGGCAATGGGATTTGAGTTGGAGAGATAATTATTGAAACATATGATTTTTTTAATGAGTCATGATATAGTTGTTGAAGTATTGGTATATTGGAGCCTGGGTGCTATATATACCAAATGAACTCGGTATTCTGTCATTATACGGAATCTCTCCTCCCTCTCCCCTCCCTCACGCCATTCTCTCACCCCAAACCCTTCCCCCTTTCCCTTTGATGAGCAAAATCGTTGGAGGCTCATCCTAGGAGCCGGATTTCTAAAGATAATAAGGTATTGTTCATTCCCTCGCATTTATCTTCGTTTTGATAGTGGTTTTGTGGTGTTGGGAAGGATTTGTGTTGGGTTTGAAGAAATGGGTTTTTAAAGAATTTTGGGTTGGTTGGTTTGAGGAGTTTTTATGGTGTTTATGTTGAGGATTTATGTTGTATGGGTGTGAGGATTGTTGTTGGGCAAAATTTTGCAAGAAAAATGCCATTTTTGGCTTTTGCAGGTCGAGGCGATCGATCCCTAGGGTAGGGCGATCGATCGCCGCGACGTTGATAAAATTCTGTGGAAGATGAACAATGAGGCGATCGACTGCCTCAAAGGAGGCGATCGATCACCATGAGGCAGTAGCCAATTATGTTGAGAGGCGATCGATCGCCTGGAAATGAGGCGATCGATCGCCCATGCCTTCCTGCGAGGCGATCGATCACCTAGGGCGAAGCGATCGATCGCCGACCGTAAGAAAGTGTTTTTTTTTTTGGAAATTTTGGAAAAATGTCGGGATTTGGGAATCGAGGTTTGAGTGGCCCGTTTCCGGGGCAATGTCTACATTCCACAGGGAATGCTATACTTTTAAAATGGATTGGTTGGAGCCAAAGTTTCTTGAAACGGAATTCCCGGTTGGGTGTTTGGCTATCTTTTGAACATATAAAATGGTATATTTTGGGTATTATGCATGCTTAGCCGGGGGGCTTTTATTTTTTGGTAATCATCATGGATGGACGATAGGTTTGGAAATTGCGAACGTGATTGGGCACGTGATTGCATGCCTATGTTTAATTGAGAGTTATTTGTGTGTTAGCACATAACTCATCGGACGTGGAACTCAGGCAAGGTTGGACTCAAACTACGGAATTATAAGGTACGTATCACGTACGAGCATAGCCCTTTATTATAATTGCAATTGTGAGTGCATGGTACGCTATATTGCAATAAATATATATTGAATTGCATGGTTTATGGTAATCACTATGAATTGACATATATACATTGGGAATTATATGGTGCCGCTTTTGAGCTAGCAATGATTGGGATGTTGTCGCCTTTGAGCGAACATCAGTTATGACGCCACTGCTGTTGAGCATGCGTGAGAATGAAATGCTGCTATTGTAGAGCGAGCAATGAGATAGAACTATGGAACCATAAATGAGATAAATGGGATAATTGTGATCATTGTTAAATGATTTGATATATGATTGTGATATCGGTATATATAGCATATGGATTCGTTAATCAATGTAATGATTAACTGGCATTTGGGAATTTGATGATTTCAGTTGTTTTGAGAACAGGGACAGTACCGAGAATTCCGGATGAGAATGATACCATCCAGGGAGTATATTTTGTATTTCATAGCATTTACATTGTTGTAAATTATGAATTGTATTATTATGACTGTTGGATTTGGGATATTGGTATGCTCACCCCGTGTGGGGGCTGTCTCTGTTGGGGCAGGTTTTAGGTACATCGACGGCTGGGAGTTGAGCTCGAGCTGTGGATTTGAGGTGATTCCAGGATCGAGGTACCGGTGATGGTATTGAGCATGATACTTTATACACTAGATACACGCTTACTTATTCGATGCTCGCATGTGAGCAGTGTTTGTGTATATGGGTTGTATAAAGAAGGCAATGGCCTTTCTCTTTTCATTTATGTGTTGCATGCAATTATTTATTGAATTGCTAAATGAAATGAGAACATGTTAGTGTATTATAATGGTGCATGATGTGTACGTTGACTCGGGTAGGGGAACTTGGCATTATATGGAATAATGTAAAGGAATTTTGTTATTGGCATTATTTGATATGGTGACAAGTATATTTCCCCTACGTGTATGATTACATGTACTAAATGCTTGGATTAATACACTAATAACGGGTTAAGGGCACGGGGGTCCTTACAGAGACAATATCAAAGGAATCTTAGAAGGCATTGGCTCAATTGGTAACTCTAACTCTACTATTATTGATGATGTACTTTATGTCAAATGACTTAAGCATAACCTTCTTAGCATAAGTCAATTATGTGATAAAGGTTTTGAAGTCTCATTTGCATCACTTCATTGCACCGTATAATACACACATGACAATCCATTAAATTCATTGGTTATAGAAGTGAGAATGTGTACAAGGTTGATTTGGATAATCTTTCTTCTCAAAATGTAAAATGCCTTGTAACATTGAATGATAACAAAAATGTGTTATGGCATAGACGACTTGGTCATGTTTGATTAAGCACCATTGGTAAAATTCAGAAACTTGAGCTTGTTGTTGGATTGCCTAACCTTGATTTACAAGTTGATTCTATTTGTGATGCTTGTCAACTAGGAAAGCATACTATAGAATCTTTCAAAAATAAAAATGTTATCTCCACTTCTATGCCACTTGAATTGCTTCATTTAGACTTGTGTGGTCCTTCAAGAACAACTAGTCTAGGTGGAAAATCTTATGCATTTGTCATTGTGGATGATTTCTCTAGATTCACTTGGACATTGTTCTTAGCCCATAAAAGTGATGCCTTTTAGAGTTTCAAAATATTTGCAAAAAGAGTTGAGAATGAGAAAACTCTTTCAAAAAAAAGTATCCGTAGTGACCACGGAACCGAATTTGAGAATGAAAATTTTATAAACTTTTGTGATGACAAAGGCATTGATCACAACTTTTCTTGTCCTAGGACACCTCAACAAAATGGTGTTGTTGAAAGGAAGAATAGGACATTAGTGGAAATTGCACGTACTATGCTATGTGAATATTCACTTCCAAAATATTTGTAGGCCGAGGCAATGAGCACCGCATGTTATATCATTAATCGTTCATCAATAAGGACAATTCTCAAGAAAACTCCATATGAATTATGGAGGGGGAGAAAGCCTAATATGTGCTTCATTCACAACAATGGTAAGGATAACCTTGGTAAGTTTGATACCAAATCGGATGAAGGTATATTTCTTGGCTATTCCAATACTAGTAAGGCATATAGAGTGTTTAATAAACGTACCCTTATTGTTGAGGAATCTATTCATGTTATATTTGATGAGACTAACCCTAGAGTATCGAGAATTTCTCTTGATTGTGATGATGAAGAATTACTTGAGCAAATGATAGAGACAATCACCCTTGAGGACTTTAGTGGTGACAAAGAAGAACAAAGAATGGAGTCAAGTAATTCCAAAGAGGATGGGGAACTTCCAAAGGATTGGAAAATCACCAAGGATCATCCCATGGATCTTATTATCGGTAGTCCATCAAAAGGGGTAAAAACTCAATCCACATACATCAATATTTGCAATCATCTTGCTTTCATTTCTCACATGGAGCCTAAGGACATTAATGATGCATTGCTTGATGATTCTTGGATCTTGGCTATGCAAGAGGAACTAAATCAATTCAAAAGAAATAAAGTTTGGAATCTTGTACCCAGGCCTTCGAACTACACCATTATTGGAACAAAATTGGTATTTAGAAATAAAATGGATGAACATGGGACGATTATTCGAAACAAGGCTAGGTTAGTAGCTAAAGGATATTGCCAAGAAGAGGGCATAGATTTTGATGAAACATATGCACCCGTTGCTCGCTTAGAATCCATTCGCATGTTACTTGCTTTTGCTTGCTTTAAAGATTTTAAGCTCTTTCAAATGGATGTCAAGAGTGCCTTCTTAAATGGTGATTTGAAAGAAGAGGTGTATGTTGATCAACCACCCGGCTTTGAGGATCCACACTTTCCCGACCATGTTTTTAAACTTGATAAAGCTTTGTATGGTTTGAAACAACCTCCTAGAGCTTGGTATGAAAAACTATCTTCATTCTTAACCAAGAATGGCTTTACAAGAGGAAAAGTGGATATTACTTTATTTACCTTAATTAAGGGAAATGATTTGCTTATTGTTCAAATATTTGTTGATGATATCATATTTGGTGCTACTAATGAATCTTTATGCAAGGAGTTTTCTAAATTGATGCAAGATAATTTTGAGATGAGCATGATGGGAGAACTCAACTACTTTCTTGGATTGCAAATCAAACAATACAAAGATGGAATCTTTATAAGTCAAGGAAAGTATGTCAAAGATATGCTACAGAAATTTGGAATGGATAATACGAAGAGTGCATCAACACCAATAAGCTCATCAACCAAGCTTGACAAGGATGAACAAGGTAAACCAATTTGTCAAAAGCTTTATAGGAGTATGATTGGCTCTTTGCTTTATTTAACGGCTAATAGACCGGATATCATGTTTAGTGTATGTTTATGTGCTAGATTTCAATCATCACCAAAATAATCACACTTATTCGCCTTAAAACGCATTTTTAAATATCTTACAAAAACTCCAAATCTCGGCTTGTGGTATTCTAGAAACTCTTTCTTTGATTTGAAAGCTTACTCCGATGCCGATTTTGGAGGATATAAGGTGGATAGGAAAAGCACTAGTGGTACTTGTTTCTTTCTCGGTAATAGCTTGGTATCTTGGTTTTCCAAAAAGCAAAATTGT
Source organism: Haberlea rhodopensis (assembly GCA_907163345.1). NCBI lineage: Eukaryota > Viridiplantae > Streptophyta > Magnoliopsida > Lamiales > Gesneriaceae > Haberlea > Haberlea rhodopensis. The sequence continues at coordinate 842,583 of CAJQUN010000068.1, forward strand.
GTTGCACTCTCAACAACCGAAGCCGAATATATGGCCGCCGGTAATTGTTGTGCACAAATCTTGTGGATGAAAAGCCAATTACTTGATTATGGGCCAGATGTTTCAAAAGTTCCAATTTTTTGTGACAACACTAGCACCATATGTTTATCTAAAAATCCAATTCAACATTCTCGGACTAAGCATATCGATATAAGGCACCATTTCATTCGTGACCATATCGAACAAAATGATGTTGAATTATTTTATGTTAATACCAAGGATCAAATTGTCGATATTTTTACAAAACCACTAGACGAAAACACTTTTATTTTTCTTCGTGGTGAATTGGGTATGATTGAACTTTGAGCATGTTTATATACCTTAAGAAATGATATCATATTTAGGGGGGGCTACTCTACTTCGTCATATGCATAGAACAATTGTGAAATTCATTTACATAAATTAATTATGTTTAATGAATTTTGTAGCTCAACATTTAATTTCAAAAGTGCATCTTGAAATCACCTATAAAAGTCACAAATTGTGAATTATTGTGTTTTTAAGATTATGTGATTTATTTTTGTTGTTAGATGGTATAATGGGAGGTAGGTTAATTAAAAATAAAATTTTGGCCTAAAAATTGGCTCAAAATCTGCCCAAACCATCGCATCAGCATCCTATGCGCAACGCCTCGTCCGTGGCTTGTATCGCCTCAAACGATGGCTCGGATCGCCTCGGGCCTTCGTCGATCGCCTCAGGCGTTCTAGTCTGAAAGCTACGGCTTTTTGCTCATTTTTCTGCACCTTTTCGTGGTTTTCACCCATAATTCGAGCAACCTTCATAATTGTAATCTCCAACCAATTCTAAGCACTTTCCAACCATCAATTTCACTTTCTAAACAACAATTCTTCCAATTGGAAATTTTGCAACCCTAACCCCAATTTTCCAAAAACCCAAATTTGTCTCAATTCTCTCAAATTTCTTGCTCAACTGTCAAGAAGTAACCGAGAAGAAGGAGAATCAAGCCGAAGGAGACGCTCTAATCGATCCACTAGGAATTATACGGGTCATTCCCTTGATGGTAAGCTAATTCCCGAAGATTATCTTTCTCGCAAATTATATCCGGGCTATGTGTTTGATTTTGATTTCCTTAGAACTTCCCAGCTCCCCTGTAAGGACCCCCTTAGCCCTTAACCCCTGATTAGTGTATTAACCACTATGTGTGGCACATGCTTTCAATAAAAAGTCAATCGGGAAGCTCAGATGATACTTTACCATTGTATGGCAATTACAAAATTTCCTTTAATACTCAATGTCATAAGATCATCAGCCTAACAACAAATAGACTCATATGTTCGCCCTTTACCATCCCCTTGGTACCACTTTTTACATTGTGGGTTTTTATAAAAATTTGGGCAGAGTCTCCCCATAAATAGAGCTATCCCGAAATAAAAGCACAACACATAACATAATTCCCGGCCAGGGAACACATAATACTTATCAGAATGCAGTAATACAAGTAAATTCCCAGCCAGGGAAGACACCACACATATGACGACAAAAGTGGGTTTCAACACCCACATAATACACCAATGACTCTCATATCATTTAGCAATTCTACCTCTAATTGCATGCAACATCAAATGAAAGAGAGAAAGGCTCATGCCTTTATATACAATCCATATACAAGTATAATCGTGCTCACATGCGAGCATCATGAATATGTATATAACCCTCATGTGTATATAGGTACTCTATACGATACCGTGCTCCATCAAGCCCTGGTACCACGATCCTGGGAGTAAATCCAATCAACAGCTCGAGCTCAACTCCAAAGCCATCGATGTACCTGTTCACCTGCCCCAACAGAGACAGCCCCCAACGGGGTGAGCATACCAATACACAAAATCCCATAATCACAATAATGAAATTCATAATTTACAACAAAGGTAAATACTAATGAATTTAAATGATACTCCCTGGATGGCAACCTCATCCGGGATTCCGTGTACTGTCCCTGTTCTCACAATCATCAAACTCATCAAATCTCAAAAATCAGTAAATCAACACATTGATTAACCCATCGCATGCCTAATCCTCGAGTATCAATAGACAGTGATTCCAAATTCATTATACATGCAAATATAGATATCTCAATATCTAATACTGATTTCACAACCTCGCTATCAATCACAGATAGCTCAAATGCCTAGCATTTATTTTACCAATCCTTCATTATACCTAGACATCTCAAATGTCTTATAATGAATACATGATTCTACGAACCTAGACATCTCAATTGTCTTAAAATGAATACATGATTCTACGAACCTAGACATCTCAAATGTCTTATAATGAATACATGATTCTACGAACCTAGACATCTCAAATGTCTTATAATGAATACATGATTCTACGATCATCCTCAGGCATCTCAAATGCCCTACAATAGTCATATAAACCCAGTACCCCTTATATCTTGTAAGAGTTATCCTACTCTAGTGTCACGCACGCTACAAGCGGCGATATCAAGATTTGGTCGTTCCTTGGCTATATCAACATATATATATATATAACCATACGCACAATATTCAATGCAATCAAAAATACCTTATGCATTTCACAATGCTCTAATATATATAGTAATGCTCGTACGTCGCACGTACCTTAAATCTCCGAAGTCCGAGCCAAACCTTGCTCGAGTTCCATGCCCCGAGGAATGATGTGTTAACACGATAAATAATTCACAATTATTTACGAACATGCAACCCATGCTCAAGCACACCCATATCCCTCAAAATATTGTCAACACACGACAATTAACCTTTTAAAAGACCCGGGGCAGGGTACATGCAGGGAGGGGAACGAATGAGACAATATCGAAAATTGTTCAAGAACACCCTACAAATTTTCGAACCCTAATCTCTCAAATCGAACCCAATTAAACACCATAATTCATCTAAAAAGTGAATTAAACCATAAATAGCAAGAATCATCACCCTTGCCAAAAACCCCCAAATTTTCGAACCAAACCCTACAAAATTCGAAAATAATTTCAAACCAATACCACCAAATTTAGCAGGAAATTACATCACAAGCATGGAAAAGGGGTAAGGAAGGTTACCCAAACGAAGATCGGAAGAAAATCGACCGAAATCGACGAACCCTAGAATTTGGGGATCGACGCATTCCTGCAAAATTCGACTCCAAGACGCGACGAAACTTCGAATTGCCGGTGTAGAAAGGAGCGCCTGGACGAGACGAATCCACCGGTGGGTCGGAAGCGCCGAACGGCGGCCGGCGAGGCGCTTTTGTGCGCGGGGGTAGGGGCAGACGGGAATGGGCGGCGCGGGAGAGAGAGAGGGAAAAGTGGGGCTGAAATGAAATTGTCCTTAAAATCTCGGGTTCAACTGGTATTTATAGCAAAAATACCCCGAAATACTAATAGTCCCACAAATACATCATGATTCATTAAAAATCATCTGTTTTCAAAAACTCTCTCTCTAACTCAAAAACCCCCTACCGGTGCCCACACTAAGCACCCAGATCCCGAGACACATCAAAAACCCAACTCATAGGTTTTTCACCGGAATGAGAATACAATCTCAACCTCTGGATCCAACGATCCCAACTACCCAAATAAACGAGCCCAGAAGGCCCAACACCTCGATTAAACTCCAAATCGCCACGTAAAACAACTTTAGGGGTTATTAACACTCCGGGATTAACATCTATAATCCCTGGTCATCACAATGTCCCCCACTAAAAGAATTTCGTCCTCAAAATTAACACCGGTGTATCACATAACACCCAGGCTACACAACATGAAGCCATAACCTCGATTCTTGACCATATCAGAATCGTATTAATAAACGCGAGGATACTTACCTCTCTTCAAACTCTGAAACAGAGCGACTTACCAAAACCAACATATCACCCAAGAGGCAAAATGTACCTCGATGCGGGTCATCCCAAAAGTCAGTCTCTCATGACTGCGAAACAACCGATACTTACGACTGTAGATCGGACAGTCATCCTTAGTTCTAATACAACTAGTAAGAACGCATCCTGAATGACACCTCAACCGTGAGAACGTTGACCTCGTGTCAAACTCTGGAGTGGAATAGACTTCCAAATCCATCATAACGTCAAAGAGCGTCAGCACAGCTCAACGCTAATAATCCAAAAGCAGTTAGTCAACTGAAACTGTAAGGATTCGAATCGCTCCCGATTCCATCGTAGATATCATTCAATGACATCTCTATCATGACTCACGATGGCTAACATACATCGTTACGAGGGAAACATTAGTATACCACGGTGTATACATACCAAACCTGGTTTCCACTTTCAAACCTCCTCCATCGACGGAGCAGTCGCATCATTGCAACTCAATTTGGGCAACTCACGGCCACAGATTCACACAAAAGACATATCACAAGATGTCCACCTCCGGATATCCCAAGAATCACATCCCAATCATAAATAAACAATCGAGACTCCACGGAGTTTCAAATTCTGAAAGGACATGCAATAAACTCAATGCATCCTCAACGCTTGTGTCGACAGCGACACCCAACCAATCCGAATTCCTGCCATCCCTTGGTAATCCTAGGATTTAACAATCCAAACTTGGGAAGGCCATCGCATAACTCGGAGTAAAACACCAATAAGGAAATACCTTAACCCACACAAGATAATCCCTCCTCAAAGGGAGTCAACTAACTTCACGATTGTTCCTCATAATTATCGTGCCATGGAGATTCCCAATCTCAAGGTGTTTCATATCTCTCATCAGAGATTTAACCATCCAAAAAAAATAGCATAACTCTATGCTTGACAAAAGGAAATCAACAACTGGCATCCGTATACTCATCGGTATACCTGCCTAAGCACGAACACCTCATGCATACTCAATGCACTATGCTCGGGTATCTGCAACATACCCCTAAGCCCCAAACACAACCGTCAATTCTGAGTCATTCCCTACCCAGTGGAAATGATAACCGACGATCAACAACACGGTGTGATTCCCAAAATCAACCCACACGTACCAACTCACCGAATCTTTCAAAGATTCCCAAATAGGTATAATACTACCTCCTTCCTCACAAGGGAAGTGCCATCGAACTCGAGATCCACTAGTCTCGAACCACCGTTCGGAAAAACTGGATACAATAACACCCATTGTATCCCTAATACACGGGTTCCCTTAGATTGAGTTAATAACGACCTAATGACTCTCTTGTTGGTACTCCAACATCCTGAGCTGTCCTAGACAAGTCTCACCAAGATTAAACATAAACGTATACACGTTTCAGTGAGGCATGCACAACCTCAACCTCAAATGACATGGTGACTACTAGAGTCCACCACAATCCACATCGTATCACCTTACGATTTGCCAAACTTGGTTCCAACGAGCAGTATAACGGCTCTAGCAAGCCCCTCATGGTGCTGCACACACACGGCAGACAAACTAGTCGCTGCCTCTCTAGGTTCACCTCAAACCTACCAATAAGATGGACGTTTCCGCACGGCATACCATACTATGGGAAGAAAATCAATAGAGTAGTGGGTCTTTACCCAACATTCCTCTAATGCCTATACACCCTGGACACTCCAATGTCCCTATGTACTTAACATAACCTGATCCTACTCCCTTAGGACCCATCCTACACCCTCAATGGTGGTGTGACCATGTCTGACACATGTCACATCGACAGAAAGCGAGTAATTTCCTCCATGATTACTCCTGTCGTCAAATCACATGGCCAAAAGCCATTCCAATGAGCATACCTCAAGGGTATCACCACTCGTAATATGATTACCCCAAACATAAGCTGCGGTACGATCACATGTACAGTGCATCCATCCATTCCTCGAGTAACCCGCTCGGTATAAAGGTCACGTCAATCGGTGACGCACACACCACCTTGTGCTCGGTACTGGCACCCAAGGCATACCACTGAATACGTATACTCAACACATTATTCATCGTAACGATGATGCATGTCTAATAAGACATCTCCTACACCATCGTCATCGTCATCCCGTGACGACACATGCCAACTCATGGCATCTAAGGCATTGTCAACTAGTGACGATACATGTACATCAGCGTATGTCATCCACTATCATGCTAGTAAAATAGTCATAATTAAACATGTATATCAACGCATGCCAGCTACAATAATGCTAATAGAATAGCAATAACTCATACCTCATTGCTAACAATATAGCGGCATACCTGTCTCCGTCGCTCAATAATAGTACGTAATCAGCACCCATCGCTCGGAGGCGGCAAAGTCCTGTGCTGAGTACATAGCGGCACAATCCATCGCTATAGAATCGACGGCATGACACCTCGTCATATAATAAGTGGCATGAAACCTCGCTATACACCTGAGCATGAATCATCGTCCACATAATAGCGGAAAGAGGCATCGCTATCAATACACCTGGCGGAATGAACCATCGCCAATCAATATAGCGGAGTGAACCATCGCTATCAATACACCTGGCGGAATGAACCATCGCCAATCAATATAGCGGAATGAACTATCGCTATCAATACACCTGACGGAATGAACCATCGCCAATCAATATAGCGGAATGAACCATCGCTATCAATACACCTGGCGGAATGAACCATCGCCAATAAATATAAATCGACACAGCGGGACACATCACCGCTATCATCCGTGTCCTCATAATGAAATGAATATAAATCGACACATGAAATTATGGTTCCTCCTTCCTTTTCCACGTAAGCGGAATTTTTCCTCGCTTCCTATGGAATCCACGTAAGCAGAATTCTTGCTCCTTACGGAAATCCACGTAAGCGGAATTTTTCCTCGCTTCCTATGGAATCCATGTCAGCAGAATTCTTGCTTCTTATGGAATTGAGTCACTTATCAGTAGTGCATTTCAATGCTTCTTACTACTCCACATAAGCGGAATTTTTCCTCGCTTCATATGGACCTTAGCGTAAGCATTGAAATCCTCACTAGGATAACCTGAACTCGTGAAATATCAATAGTGCATTTCAATGCTTCTTACTACTCCATATAAGCGGAATTCTTCCTCGCTTCATATGGACCTTAGTGTAAGCATTGAAATCCTCACTTTATATTTCACAATATACATATGCAAAACGATGCGTATCAACATGTATCTTATCATAATGCACTATCTTATGCATACCTTGATTTACCTTGTGTTAAATGACTAAACACATAATACATGTTGCCCTTGGGATGCCCGTACATATGTATAATCATCATTCCTTTTCGTATTCCATATTTCCTGTAACCTGCAACCATCAGGGTTAGCAGCAATAGCCATATACGCTATGCATCAAACATTCAATACATATATGCAACCACTTGCATGTCAATACGTATACCAAGACATGTTACCTCGGAAATATCCCTTTTACCTGATTTTCTTACAAAATCAGATTCCTTGGCACGTAACACACGGAGTGCCAGACATCACTATTAATGTCATCCTATCGTGTTCCACACGATTCCTGCAACCACAATGGTTAACAATACCACTTTTCATATCATAATAGCACATAAACAATTTGTTATGTCATACAACATTAATGCCATCATGCATAAATATGTGCTATCAATAACTTCCTAGACCCTTAACAGCCCCAATGAGCAACCACTGCTCTGATACCACTAATGTAAGGACCCCCTTAGCCCTTAACCCCTGATTAGTGTATTAACCACTATGTGTGGCACATGCTTTCAATAAAAACTCAATCGGGAAGCTCAGATGATACTTTACCATTGTATGGCAATTACAAAATTTCCTTTAATACTCAATGTCATAAGATCATCAGCCTAACAACAAATAGACTCATATGTTCGCCCTTTACCATCCCCTTGGTGCCACTTTTTACATTGTGGGTTTTTATAAAAATTTGGGCAGAGTCTCCGCATAAATAGTGCTATCCCGAAATAAAAGCACAACACATAACATAATTCCCGGCCAGGGAACACATAATACTCATCAGAATGCAGTAATACAAGTAAATTCCCAGCCAGGGAAGACACCACACATATGACGACAAAAGTGAGTTTCAACACCCACATAATACACCAATGACTCTCATATCATTTAGCAATTCTACCTCTAATTGCATGCAACATCAAATGAAAGAGAGAAAGGCTCATGCCTTTATATACAATCCATATACAAGTATAATCGTGCTCACATGCGAGCATCATGAATATGTATATAACCCTCAGGTGTATATAGGTACTCTATACGATACTGTGCTCCATCAAGCCCTGGTACCACGATCCTGGGAGTAAATCCAATCAACAGCTCGAGCTCAACTCCAAAGCCATCGATGTACCTGTTCACCTGCCCCAACAGAGACAGCCCCCAACGGGGTGAGCATACCAATACACAAATTCCCATAATCACAATAATGAAATTCATAATTTACAACAAAGGTAAATACTAATGAATTTAAATGATACTCCCTGGATGGCAACCTCATCCGGGATTCCGTGTACTGTCCCTGTTCTCACAATCATCAAACTCATCAAATCTCAAAAATCTGTAAATCAACACATTGATTAACCCATCGCATGCCTAATCCTCGAGTATCAATAGACAGTGATTCCAAATTCATTATACATGCAAATATAGATATCTCAATATCTAATACTGATTTCACAACCTCGCTATCAATCACAGATAGCTCAAATGCCTAGCATTTATTTTACCAATCCTTCATTATACCTAGACATCTCAAATGTCTTATAATGAATACATGATTCTACGAACCTAGACATCTCAATTGTCTTAAAATGAATACATGATTCTACGAACCTAGACATCTCAAATGTCTTATAATGAATACATGATTCTACGAACCTAGACATCTCAAATGTCTTATAATGAATACATGATTCTACGATCATCCTCAAGCATCTCAAATGCCCTACAATAGTCATATAAACCCAGTACCCCTTATATCTTGTAAGAGTTATCCTACTCTAGTGTCACGCACGCTACAAGCGGCGATATCAAGATTTGGTCGTTCCTTGGCTATATCAACATATATATATATAACCATACGCACAATATTCAATGCAATCAAAAATACCTTATGCATTTCACAATGCTCTAATATATATAGTAATGCTCGTACGTCGCACGTACCTTAAATCTCCGAAGTCCGAGCCAAACCTTGCTCGAGTTCCATGCCCCGAGGAATGATGTGCTAACACGATAAATAATTCACAATTATTTACAAACATGCAACCCATGCTCAAGCACACCCATATCCCTCAAAATATTGTCAACACACGACAATTAACCTTTTAAAAGACCCGAGGCAGGGTACATGCAGGGAGGGGAACGAATGAGACAATATCGAAAATGTTCAAGAACACCCTACAAATTTTCGAACCCTAATCTCTCAAATCGAACCCAATTAAACACCATAATTCATCTAAAAAGTGAATTAAACCATAAATAGCAAGAATCATCACCCTTGCCAAAAACCCCCAAATTTTCGAACCAAACCCTACAAAATTCGAAAATAATTTCGAACCAATACCACCAAATTTAGCAGGGAATTACATCACAAGCATGGAAAAGGGGTAAGGAAGGTTACCCAAACGAAGATCGGAAGAAAATCGACCGAAATCGACGAACCCTAGAATTTTGGGGATCGACGCATTCCTGCAAAATGCGACTCCAAGACGCGACGAAACTTCGAATTGCCGGTGTAGAAAGGAGCGCCTGGACGAGACGAAGCCACCGGTGGGTCGGACGCGCCGAACGGCGGCCGGACGGCGGCGGGCGAAGCGCTTTTGTGCGCGGGGGTAGGGGGGCAGACGGGAATGGGCGGCGCGGGAGAGAGAGAGGGAAAAGTGGGGCTGAAATGAAATTATCCTTAAAATCTCGGGTTCAACTGGTATTTATAGCAAAAATACCCCGAAATACTAATAGTCCCACAAATACATCATGATTCATTAAAAATCATCTGTTTTCAAAAACTCTCTCTCTAACTCAAAAACCCCCTACCGGTGCCCACACTAAGCACCCAGATCCCGAGACACATCAAAAACCCAACTCATAGGTTTTTCACCGGAATGAGAATACATTCTCAACCTCTGGATCCAACGATCCCAACTACCCAAATAAACGAGCCCAGAAGGCCCAACACCTCGATTAAACTCCAAATCGCCACGTAAAACAACTTTAGGGGTTATTAACACTCCGGGATTAACATCTATAATCCCTGGTCATCACATCCCCATTCTTGATTGGATTCAATTCCAACATTGGGAAAAAATTTTCAAACCTCCTAGAAAGAACGATTTTTTGTATCCATCCATGATTCATTCGTTCTATGCTAATCTTGAATTGTTTGAGGGAGATGGTGAATTAACTATCAAAACCATTGTTTGCAATCGCCCCATTGAATTCACTAGTACCGAATTGGGAAACATTCTTCGCATTCCCTCGAAGGGTCCAGCTAAATTTGCTCTAGCTACTTGGCCTAATGATGGGGTATGCGATCCTGCCCAAGCTTTGTATCTCATTTTTGGCGGCACTCCCCAATGTCCAAACCATTCTTTTCTTTTAAATTCTATTCCTACGGTTTACCAAGTATTGCACAAGATAGTGATCACCTCGATGATCCATCGGGATGGTGATCGTCTTAGATTGAAATTCTCTGATGTATACTTGATGTATTACATCATTACCATGACCCTCTTCAATCTGCCAATGAAAAAATTCCTATCAAGCATAAGGACACTTTCAATCTAATGTGTTTCCTTTTTAACAAAATTTCTTGGAATCCTTTCACTTCTTGTTGGGTTAATGATCCGGGGAACTTGCTCTCAGCTTTCAATCCTAAAGACCATCCCTCATTACCCATTGATAGGATGACTAGTGCTCAAAGACTCCACTTTCCTTTCTTGATTGAACCAAACCATGAGGAGCAACCTATTCCACATCAATCTCCCTCCAATTTTGATGATATGATGAACATTGGGGTGGATATTCCGGCTCCTGATAGTCATCAACCACATTCTTCATTTGAATTCAATCAAGATGCCTTTGCATTCTTCACTTCTCAATTTCAAACCCTTCGTGATGGTATGAACTCTCAATTTCAATCCTTGAGAGTAGATGTAAATTCTCAATTCCAATCACTTCGAGATGATGTTGCGTCTCTTCGGGCTTACCAAGACTCATCAAGAGAAGATTTGTCTTATTTACGACATGAGGTGGACGCTCTTCGATCTCAGTTTTCCGGTGCCCACATGGACGAGGATCCTAATCACGGGAATGATGGTATGGTGGCATAGATTGAGTTGTATTTTTTATTGTTTTTTAGATTTTATCTTTTTGTAATTGTTTGTAAGGATTAAATTGTTTAATTGATGTTGGACTAGTTTATTGTATATGTTGAACGGATATTGAGTTGATTTTGTTGATGGCTTTATGGTTTATTCAATTTATAAAGGAAACTCTGTCATTTTTTTAAAAAATCATTTACCTTTTTTATTCTCACAAAAAGGGGGAGAATGTATGTGTTGAAATGCTAGTAAACTTGATTGTTGAAATGCTAGTAAACTTGATTGTTGAAATGCTATTTGCAACCTAATTGTTTTTACAACTTGTGACACTTTTTTAAAAGGTGATAAAAATGCACATTGAAACATTGTTTATCATTGGATTCATTAAGGGGGAGTTTAAACTCTCTATGCATTGCATTGTTATAAGTTTTATTTTCTTTCAAGTTTACCAGGTTTTGTGATCATCAAAAAGGGGGAGATTGTTGCGCCTTAAAACGCTACAACTCTCATTCCTCTATTTTAAATAAAATTATCGATTTTTGTTTTGATGATTACAAAACCTATGTTTTTTTGTACTAATGCTTTGTGTTGAGTATGCAGCATAAGTTATGATCAAATTAAGCATATTGAAGATTGACAAAGTATTGAAATGCCAAAGAGAAAATAACTTTTTGATCAAACGGATCGCCCCAGGCGATGGGTGCCAGGCGAGGCATCGCCACACCCATCGACAGAGGCGATGGCGAGGCGAGCATGCTAGGACGATCGCTCCAGGCGATGGCAACCATTTGAGACTTCGCCCCGCACATCGACAGAGGCGACGCCGAGGATGCGCGCATGGATAGATCGCCCGAGGCGATGGCTGGACCGCCTGAGGCGATTCCTGGATCGTTTGAGGCGATGCCTAGTTCGTTTGAGGCGATGAAACTTTTTGTTCATTTGAGGCTACGTCATTTATTTTCGGTGGTGATCACTTGAGGCGATCCACACAACGCCTGAGGCGATCCGAGCAATTTAGTGACCATTGGAACGCGACGATGGTGATCGCCCGAGGCGATGTCCGAGGCGATCGTGGAGTGATTTCAGCCCTATGTGTAGCAACAGCTAGTAGGAGCCTTGGGGGCCTTCTACACTATAAATATGGGTGTTTTGGATCATTTTGAAGTCAAGAAACAAGAGTATAAACTACAAGAAAGTTGTGTGCAATCAAAATCATTCTAGCATTGCAAACTTCATACATTTATGTTGTATTGGAGTTTGTAATTTATTTCTTGTGTGTGATCTTTTGATTCTTCGTGTTAGTACACCGTGAAGGTGTTATTTGATTATTGTAAAGGTCCTCCAACACCGACGCAAGTTAGAAAATTGTAAAAGTCATCAACAAGTAAAGTTGGTGCAAGGTTGTGGCTATCCTTGGAGCCCTTAAGGCCAAGAAGAAGTTTTTCTAGTGGAACCTCGGTTGGACGTTTTCTAGCCGGGAAGAGGAGACGTAGGCGATTCATCGCCGAACTTCTATAACAAATTCTCGTGTTCTTTTTTGCTTTATTTATATTACGCATTTACATTATTTTATTATATTGTTTATTGTTCGATTGACAACTAGTCTTCCGCAGCGCAAATCGTTTTTTTTTTTTTTGCAAATTCATTTTAAAACGTTAAATTAGCCAAGGAACCTCATTCACCCCCTCTCTTAGGTTCCAACATATATATATATATATATATATATATATATATATATAAAAGAATGAAATGAGTATTTCTTAATTTATTAGAAAATATATTATTGATATAGAATTAGAAATGTGTATTTCACTTTTTGGAAAATTTTATCTCGAGTTGTATTTATTTTTGGCAAAATAATCCTTAAAATAATAATAGAAATAAATAGCATTAACTATTTGTTTGGTGTGAATTTGTGTTACCGGCGTGTCAGGTACGAAACGAACCAAAAGTGAAATCTAACTTCTAAAAAATCAAAACGACGTGAGCCCTGATTTGACCATAAGTTCTAGCCTACTCGGTTAAGCGTCGAAAACAAGAGAATTAATGCTAGAAATTGATTATAAAATGGGGACTATATTAAATCAATAAACAGAAATACACTTTTATTCTATTCAAAAAATAAAATAGACATTTTTACAAACCAAAACTATGACCAAAGGGACGTACAGAATTGAAGCTAAAAATGGAAATGAACTTCGAAAAACAAGCCTAGAATCGAAATTGACACTGGACAAAGCTAAAGCTAGAATGTCATAATTGTTTGAAGGAATTGTTGTAGAGTATTTTTTGTTAGCAAAAATACCCAGCAAGCCAAACGTTGACCCAATGGGTTTTATAAGCCCTAGCCCAATTAATTAACACACTACAACCATAAATACATCATTGTCTAGGGTTTAAAAGAACTCTTAATCAATTCACTCTTTCGATGAACGGTAATCTCTTTTCGTGCATTATATTCGATTTATGCATGCTAATATATGAATCAGACGCGATCGATCCGTCCCTGGGTCAGATCTGTTTATTGTATTATTTTCGCTGCGTTTGGATCTGCGTCAGGGTATAGAAACCCAACAGTGGTATCAGAGTCAGTTTGCCCTTTGATTCATGTATTTTATAATTGATTTTGTTGGGTTTTTTAATAATATAACCTAAAAAAAATATTTATTTAACAAAATAACCTAAAAAAAATTTTATTTATCAAAATGACCGAAGTCGCCATCTGAGATGGCGATTTCAGTAAAAAAAAAAAAATTTTTATTGAAGTCGCCATCTCAGATAGCGACTTCAGTACAATTTTTTTTTTTTTTTACTGAAGTCGCCATAATATAATTTTTTATTTTTAGTGTGGAAGTTGCCATCTGAGATGGCGACTTCCATATATATATATATATATTTATATATATTTATTTATATTTATTTATTTATATTTATATATGTAGAAGTTGCCATATCAAATGTCGTCTTCCATATATATGACAACTTCTATGTATGTTAAGTAAATTACATGAATTATGGAAGGCTAAATAAAATCTATTTTTACTATAAGTGTATGTTTATATAATAGGACATAAAAAAAATTAATTTACGGGGTATTAGATAATTTTACACTTTCTTATTTTCTTTTTCTTTTTGGGATGCAATTTCGTTGTCTACTTATTCAAATATTATACAAAGATTTTAAAAAATACACATTTCAATTTTTACAAAAGGATCGTGCTTGGCTATAATGCACGGACATTGATACGACGATACCGACACGGCACGATTCACTTTGTAATATGAAAACTAATTTTTTTAATAATAATAATAATATCATATTATTTCTTTAAAAAATAATAATAATATCATATTATACTAATATAATAAATAAATTAATTAATAATAACATTTCTAAGAGCTAGTTAAAATAATAATATTAATGATAAATCATGATAAAAATATATATAATGGAAGTGGGATGGACAATGTTATTAAATTATATCTATTGTTTTTTTTTTCAGTATATTTATAATGTGATATATTAATTTGAATTAATATAGTGTGTTATCTATTATTATTATTATCAGTTTTTTTTATAATGAAGTCGCCATCTGAGATTAAAATTTAACTATCAGTTTTTTTATAAGGAAGTCGTCATCTGAGATTCAAATTTATAAGTATAAATTACTAAAACAGTGGTAGTTATAATAATAATAATAATAGATAACACACTATATTAATTCAAAATTAATATCATTGTCGCCCTATCAGTGTCCGTGCAATTCGTTGTCTACTTATTCAATATAATAGATAACACACTATATTAATTCAAATTAATATATCACATTATAAGTATACTGAAAAAAAAAATATAGATATAATTTAATAACATTATCCATCCCACTTCCATTATATATATTTTTATCGTGATTTATCATTAATATTATTATTTTAACTAGCTCTTATAAATGTTATTATTAATTAATTAATTTATTATATTAGTATAATATGATATTATTATTTTTTTTTTTGTAAAGAAATAATATGATATTATTATTATTATTAAAAAAATTAATTTTCATAGTACAAAGTGAATCGTGCCGTGTCAGTATCGCCGTATCAATGTCCGTGCATTATAGCCAAGCACAATCCTTTTGTAAAAATTGAAATGTGTATTTTTTAAAATCTTTGTATAATATTTGAATATGTAGACAACGAAATTGCATCCCAAAAAGAAAAAGAAAATAAGAAAGTGTAAAATTATACTCCGTAAATTAATTTTTTTTATGTCTTATTATATAAACATACATTTATAGTAAAAATATATTTTATTTAGCCTTCCATAATTGATGTAATTACTTAACATACATAGAAGTTGTCATATATATGGAAGACGACATTTGATATGGCAACTTCTACATATATAAATATAAATTAATAAATAAATATATATATATATATGGAAGTCGCCATCTTAGATGGCAACTTCCACACTAAAAATAAAAAATTATATTGAAATTGGCGACTTCAAAAAAAAATTAATTTTATATTGAAGTCGCCATCTGAGATGTCGACTTCAGTAAAAAAAAAAATTGTACTGAAGTCGCCATCGGTCATTTTGATAAATAAAAATTTTTTTAGGTTATTTTGTTAAATAAATATTTTTTTTAGGTTACATTATTAAAAAACCCTGATTTTGTTATATCGTTTCCCATAGATTCTAATCGTGTTTAAATTTCAGAAATTTAAGAATCCAAAAAACATAGAAAAAAATAGGGAAATTTACATTTAAGTACTCTTACCAAATAAGTTTTTGACATAAATCTCCATTTTTAAAAAGTGTACAAATAAATGCAAGGAGGAAAAATATATTTTCACATAAGTCCATTTTCCAAACTTTGTTTCAAAAAAGGTCTTTTCTCATTCCCTAAATACCCTTACTTTATGCAATCTCTCTCCTACTTTTTGCATTCTTTCTCTTCCTTTTTAAATTTGATATACTCTTTTTTAAACCTACGTTTTGTTTTTCTCACCTACTTTTTGCGTTCTCTCTCCTCTATTTGCCATTAATTTTTTTAAAAAAAGATATTTACGATTGCCATTAAAATTTTAAAAATAACCGGCGCATGTAAATTATAACTGGTACAAAATTATAATTAAAATTTAAAAATAACATGCGCATGTAAATTATAACTGGTACAAAATTATAATTAAAATTTAAAAAATAACCTGCGCATGTAAATTATAACTGGTACAAAATTATAATGGTACATGTAAATTATAATTGATGCATGTAATTTTATATGTTGGATCGTAATCATAACTGATGCATATAAATTATAAATGGTGCATTTAATTATAACTGATACATGCAAATTATAACAGGTGCATGCAATTATAACTGGTGCATATAATTATAACTTATACATGCAAAATAAAACAGGTGCATGCAAATTATAACTGGAGCTTGCAAATTATAACTAGTGCATGTAATTATAACCGGTGCATGAAAATTATAGCTCGTGCATGTAATTATAACTAGTGCAAGCAAATTATAACTGGTGCATGTAATTATAACTGGTGCGTGTAAATTATAACTGGTGCATGTGATTATAACTGGTGCATGTAAATTATAACTGATGCATGCAAATTATAACTGGTGCATGTAATTATAACTGATGAATGCAAATTATAATGGGCGCATGTAATTATAACTGGTGCATGTAAATTATAACTGGTGCATGAAATTATAAATGGTGCATGTAATTATAACTGGTGCATGCAAATTATAACTGGTGCATGTAATTATAACTGGTGCATGTAAATTATAACTGGTGCATGTAAATTATAACTGGTGCAAGCAAATTATAACTGGTGCATGCAAATTATAACTCGTGCATGTAGTTATAACTGGTGCATGTAAATTATGACTGGTGCATGAAAATTATAACTGGTGCATATAATTATAAATGGTGCTTGCAAATTATAACTGGTGCATGTCATTATAACTGGTGCATGTAATTATAACTGGTGTGTGTAAATTATAACTGGTGCATGTAATTATAACTGGTGCATGTAAATTATAACAGGTGCTTGCAAATTATAACTGGTGCATGTAATTATAACTGTTGCATGTAAATTATAATGGATGCATGTAATTATAACTGGTGCATGCAAATTATAACTGGTGCATGCAAATTATAACCGGTGCATGTAATTATAACTGGTGCATGTAAATTATAACTGATGCATGTAATTATAATTGGTGCATGTAATTATAACTGGTGCATGCAAATTATAACTGATGCATGTAATTATTACTGGTGCATGAAAATTATAACCGGTGAATGTAATTATAACTGATGCATGTAAATTATAACTGGTGCATGTAAATTATAATTGGTACATGTAAATTATAACTGGTGCATGAGAATTATAGCTGATGCATGTAATTATAACTAGTGCATGTAAATTGTAACTGATGCATGTAATTATAACATGTGCATATAAATTATAACTGTTGCATTTATTATAACTGGTGCATGTAATTACAACTGGTGCATGTAAATTATAACTGATACATGTAATTATAACCGGTGCATGTAAATTATAACTGGAACATGTAACTATAACTGGTGCAATTAATTATAACAGGTGCATGCAAATTATAACTGGTGCATGAGAATTATAACTGTTGCATCTAATTATAACTGGTGCATGTAAATTGTAACTGTTGCATGTAATTATAACTGGTGCATGTAAATTATAACTGGTGCATTTAATTATAACTGGTGCATCTAATTATAACTGGGGCATGTAAATTGTAACTGGTGCATGTAATTATAACTGGTGCATGTAAATTATAACAGGTGGATGTAATTAAAACTGGTGCATCTAATTATAACTGATGTATGTAAATTGTAACTGGTGCATGTAATTATAACTGGTGATAAATTATAACCGATGCATTTAATTATAACAGGTGCATGCAAATTATAACTGGTGCATGAGAATTATAATTGGTGCATCTAATTATAACTGGTGCATGTAAATTGTAACTGGTGCATGTAATTATAACTGGTGCAAGTAAATTATAACTGGTGCATGAGAATTATAACTGTTGCATCTAATTATAACTGATGCATGTAAATTGTAACTTGTGCTTGTAATTATAACTGGTGCATGTAAATTATAACAGGTGCAAGTAAATTATAACTGGTGCATGTTATAACTGGTGCATGTAAATTATAACTGGTGCATGTAATTATAACTGGTGCATCTAATTATAACTGGTGCATGTAAATTGTAACTGGTGCATGTAATTATAACTGGTGCATGTAAATTATAACTGGTGCATGTAAATTATAACTGGTGCATGTAAGGACCCCAAATACTTAACCCTTGATTAGTGTATTAATCATTATGTGTGGCACATGCTTTCCATAAAATCCTTCGGGAACTCAGATAATACTTTACCATTGAATGGCAATTACCAAGTTTTCTTTAACATATAATGTTATAAGTTCATCATCCTAACAACAAGAGACTCATAGAGTTCGCCCATTACACCACTTTTTACATTGTGGACTTTTATAAAAATTTGGGCAGAGTCTCCCCATAAATAGAGCTATCCCGAAATAAAGGCACAACACATAACATAATTCCCGGCCAGGGAAAACATAATACTCATCAGAATACAGCAATATAAAGTAAATTCCCAGCCAGGGAAGACACCACACATATGGCAACAAAAGTGGGTTTCAACACCCACATACACTAATGACTCTCATAACCTTTAGCAATTCTACCTCTAATTGCATGCAACATAGAATGAAAGAGAGAAAGGCTCATGCCTTTATATACAACCCATATACAAGTACCATCGTGCTCACATGCGAGCATCATAAATATGTGTATAACCATCATGGGTATATATATATAGGTACTCTATACGATACCGTGCTCCATCAAGCCCTGGTACCACGATCCTGGGAGTACATCCAATCAACAGCTCGAGCTCATCTCCAAAGCCATCGATGTACCTGTTCACCTGCCCCCAACAGAGACAGCCCCCAACGGGGTGAGCATACCAATTCCACAATTTCATAATCATAAGGACATAATACATAATTTACGAAAATGTAAATATTGTGGAACATATGTGACACTTCCTGGATGGTATCATCATCATCCTAGCGTACCCCTGTAATAACCCTGTTCTCAAAACAGATAAATCATCAAATCCTGAATATGCAGTTAATCATCATATTGGTTAACCCTAACCAGTTTCGAATTAACAACATTTCATAACATCTTTCTTTATCTAGCAATTATCATAATTCTAGATATCATCTTGAGATTTCCTTAACTTCCGATACTAGTTAATCAGTTCTCTGATTAACTACGTCTCTGTTCCTATTCATTATCAATAGGGAATAAAATACAGATATCCTAGATATCTAATCAATACCACATTTTCATTTCTTACTTCAAAGTAGCGTCATACTACTGGTGTTCGCTCCGTAGCGACCACACCCATCATTTGCTCGCTTCATAGCGGCACCAAGCATTTCACCATGTGAATCAACATAACGTAACCAAGTCGCGGTGCCATCATAGTAAAACATTTCATGTATTTTAAATCATGCATCATACTTGTAAAACATCATTTAAGCTATGCTCGTACGCTAAACGTACCTTAAATCCTCGAAGTCCGAGCCAAACCTTGCTCGAGTTCCATGCCCCGAGGAATGATGTGCTAACACGATAAATAATTCACGATTATTTACGAACATGCAACCCATGCTCAAGCACACCCATAACCCTCAACATATCGTCAACACACGACAATAAATCATTTAAAAGACCCGGGGCAGGGTACATGCAGGGAGGGGAACGAATGAGACAACAACGAAAATTGTTCAAGGATACCCTACAAATTTTCGAACCCTTATCTCACAAATCGAACCCAAATTAAACACCATAATTCATCTAAAAAGTGAATTAAACCATTAATAGCAAGAATCATCACCCTTGCCAAAAATCCCCAAACTTCGAATTCAAAGCCATAAATTCGAACACAATTAAACATCCTTATACATCTAAAACATGTAATAAACGACCCATAACAAGAATCGCCACACCCCTGCCAAAAATCACAATTTTCGAACCTTAACCCACGAAAAATGCATAAATTCGAACCAATCCCACCAACAGCAATAATTCGAACAAATCGAACACAAAAATGGCAGGGAATTACACAACAACGACGAAAAAGGGGCAAGGAGGTTACCCAATCGAAAATCGGAAGAAATCGGACCAAAATCGAAGAACCCTAGAAATTGGGGATCGGCGCATTCCAGCGAAATCCGACTTCCACACGCGACGAAACTTCGAATTGACGGAGGGGAAAGGAGCGCCTGGACGAGACGAAGCCGTGGGTAGGTCGGACGCGCCGAACGGCGGCGGGCGAGGCGTTTTCGTTCGCGGGGCTGGGGGAAAAATCGGGAATCGGCGGGAGAGAGAGAGAGAGAGAGAGGCGGGTTGGGGCTAAAATGGAATTTTAATAAAAATCTCGGGTTCAACTTGTATTTATAGCAAAATACCCCGAAATACTAATAGCCCCACAAATACATCATGATTCATTAAAAATCATCTGTTTTCAAAAATTCTTTCTCTAACTCAAAAACCCCCTACCGGTGCCCACACCAAGCACCCGAGATCCCGAGACGCATTAAAACCCAACTCACAGGTTTTCACCGAAATGAGAATACAATCTCAACCTCGAGATCCAACGATCCCAACTACTCAAATAGACGAGCCCAGAAGGCCCAACACCGCGATTAAACTCCAAATCGCTACGTAAAACAACTTTAGAGGTTATTAACACTCCGGGATTAACATCTATAATCCCTGGTCATCACAATATCCCCCACTAAAAGAATTTCGTCCTCGAAATTAGCACCGGTGTATCACATAACACCCAGGCTACACAACAACATGAAGTCATAACCTCGACTCTTGACCATATCAGAATCGTCTTAATAAACGCGAGGATACTTACCTCACATCAACTCTGAAACAGGGCGACTTACCCAAAACTAATATATCACCCAAGAGGCAAACGTACCTCGATGCGGGTCATCCCAAAAGTCAGCCCCTCATGACTGCAAAACAACCGATACTTACGACTGTAGATCGGACAATCATCCTTCGTTCTAATACAACCAGTAAGAACGCATCCTGAATGACACCTCAACCGTGGGAACGTTGACCTCGTGTCAACCCTGAAGTGGAATAGACTTCCAAATCCATCATAACGTCAAAAAGCGTCAGCGCAACCCACGCTAACAATCCAAAAGCAGTTAGTCAACTGAAACTGCAAGGATCCGAATCGCTCCCGATTCCATCATAGATATCATTCAATGACATCTCTTATCATGACTCACGATGTCTAACATACATCGTTACGAGGGAAACACTAGTATTCCACGGTGTACACACACCAAACCTGGTTTCCACTTTCAAACCTCCTCTGTCGAAGGAGCAGTCGCATCATTGCAACTCAAATTGGGCAACTCACGGCCACAGATTCACACAAAAGATATCTCATAAGATGTCCACCTCTGGATATCCCAAGAACCACATCCTGGTCATAAACAAACAATCGAGACTCCTCAGAGTTTCAAACTTGAAAGGACATGCAATAAACCCATTGCATCCCAAATACATGGATTCCCAGATCGAATCAACGACGACTTGATGACTCTCTTGTTGGTACTCCAACATCATGAGCTGTCACAGACAAGTCTCACCAAGATTAAACATAACGTATACACGTTCAGTGAGGCATGCACAACCTCAACCGTGATGACATGGTGACTACCAGAGTCCACCACAATCCACATCGTATTACCTTACGATTTGCCACACTTGGTTCCTACGTGCAGTATAACGGCTCTAACAAGCCCCTCTTGGTGCTGCACACACACGGCAGACAAACTAGTCGCTGCCTCTCTAGGTTCACCTCAAACCTACCAATAAGATGGACGTTTCCGCACGGCATACCATACTGTGGGAAGAAAATCAATAGAGTAGTGGGTCTTTACCCAACATTCCTCTAATGCCTATACACCCTGGGCACTCCAATGCCCCTGTTTCATAGCCATGCATATAGTCATTAATTCTTGACATGAATGATTAAAATCATCATCTTATAATTATCACCATCTTATAACATCTTCATCATATGAGCATCATCATTTCATAAATATCATCATCTTATACATCATCATCTTATAAGCATCATCATCTTATAGCATCATCATCTTATACATCATCATCATCATATAAGCATCATCATCTTATAGCATCATCATCTTATACATCATCATCGTATAAGCATCATCATCTTATACATCATCATCATATAAGCATCATCATCTTATAGCATCATCATCTTATACATCATCATCTTATAAGCATCATCATCTTATAGCATCATCATCTTATACATCATCATCATATAAGCATCATCATCTTATAGCATCAACATCTTATACATCATCATCATATAAGCATCATCATCTTATAGCATCATCATCTTATACATCATCATCGTATAAGCATCATCATCTTATAGCATCATCATCTTATACATCATCATCTTATAGCTATAACAGTAAATGTACGAAATCATAGTTGAGTAAGCTTGCTGGTTATTCATTAACTTCTTTTCATTTTCCCTGGTTCATATTCATGCACATGGGCATCTTACCCTGTGGCATCTTACCACATAATAACATTGTATGGCATCTTACCATATGGGCATCTTACCCTGTGGCGTCTTACCACATAATAACATCGTATGGCCTCTTACCATATGGGCATCTTACCCCGTGGCGTCTTACCACATAATAACATCGTATGGCCTCTTACCATATGGGCATCTTACCCTGTGGCGTCTTACCACATAATAACATCGTATGGCCTCTTACCATATGGGCATCTTACCCCGTGGCGTCTTACCACATAATAACATTGTATGGCCTCTTACCATATGGGCATCTTACCCCGTGGCGTCTTACCACATAATAACATTGTATGGCCTCTTACCATATGGGCATCTTACCCCGTTATATGGCATCTTACCATAACATAATCATCGTGTGGTATCTTACCACATGGGCATCTTACCCAATCATATGGCGTCTTACCATATCATAAACATTGTGTGGCATCTTACCACATGGGTATCTTACTCAATCGTATGGCGTCTTACCATATCATAAATATTGTGTGGCATCTTACCACATGGGCATCTTACCCAATCATATACGTCATCATAAACATCATCATAATCATCATCATCGTAAACAGCCGCGGAAACAGCAGCAGCAGAAACAGCAGCAGAAGCAGCAGCAGCGGAAACAGCCGCGGAAACAGCAGCAGCAGAAACAGCAGCAGAAGCAGCAGAGCAGCGGGACGGAGCAGAAACAGCAGCAGCAGAACGGACGGAGCAGACGCAGCAGCAGAAACAGCAGAGCAGCGGGACGGAGCAGAAACAGCAGCAGCAGAACGGACGGAGCAGAAGCAGCAGCAGAAACAGCAGAGCAGCGGGACGGAGCAGAAACAGCAGCAGCAGAACGGACGGAGCAGAAGCAGCAGCAGAAACATCAGAGCAGCGGTACTTAGCAGAAACATCAGCAGCATAACTTACTTATCATAAGTCAGCATCATAAACATCATATCATCTGTACTTATCATAAACATCATATCATAACTTACTTATCATAGTCATCATCATAAACATCATATCATCTTTACTTATCATAAACATCATCATCATAACTTACTTATCATAATCATCATCATAAACATCATATCATCTTTACTTATCATAATCACTTATGCAATCAATGCCAAGTCATAGTTTACGAATATGTTACCGTTTGATGCCCGTACGTTTCTTACGTATCTTCCTTGTTGAACATTACATGAACAAACGCATTAGTATATTCAATAATAATTGAGACCATACCGAAGTATTCCACTGTCGGTTGTCTACCCAGTTTGTCCTCAGACAATACATCATATCTTTTTTTTCCCTGATTTTCTTCCAAAATCAGATTCCTTGGCACGTAGCATATAGAGTGTTAGACATCGCTATTAATGCCATCCTATCGTGTTCCACACGATTCCTGCAACCACAATGGTTAGCAATACCATTTTTCATATCATATAAGCACATAAACAATTAGTCATGTCGTATAACATTAATGACATCATGCATAAATATGTGCTATCAATAACTTCCTAGGCCCTCAACAGTCCCAATGAGCAACCACTGCTCTGATACCACTAATGTAAGGACCCCAAATACTTAACCCTTGATTAGTGTATTAATCATTATGTGTGGCACATGCTTTCCATAAAATCCTTCGGGAACTCAGATAATACTTTACCATTGAATGGCAATTACCAAGTTTTCTTTAACATACAATGTTATAAGTTCATCATCCTAACAACAAGAGACTCATAGAGTTCGCCCATTACACCACTTTTTACATTGTGGACTTTTATAAAAATTTGGGCAGAGTCTCCCCATAAATAGAGCTATCCCGAAATAAAGGCACAACACATAACATAATTCCCGGCCAGGGAAAACATAATACTCATCAGAATACAGCAATATAAAGTAAATTCCCAGCCAGGGAAGACACCACACATATGGCAACAAAAGTGGGTTTCAACACCCACATACACTAATGACTCTCATAACCTTTAGCAATTCTACCTCTAATTGCATGCAACATAGAATGAAAGAGAGAAAGGCTCATGCCTTTATATACAACCCATATACAAGTACCATCGTGCTCACATGCGAGCATCATAAATATGTGTATAACCATCATGGGTATATATATATAGGTACTCTATACGATACCGTGCTCCATCAAGCCCTGGTACCACGATCCTGGGAGTACATCCAATCAACAGCTCTAGCTCATCTCCAAAGCCATCGATGTACCTGTTCACCTGCCCCCAACAGAGACAGCCCCCAACGGGGTGAGCATACCAATTCCACAATTTCATAATCATAAGGACATAATACATAATTTACGAAAATGTAAATATTGTGGAACATATGTGACACTTCCTGGATGGTATCATCCTCATCCTAGCGTACCCCTGTAATAACCCTGTTCTCAAAACAGATAAATCATCAAATCCTGAATATGCAGTTAATCATCATATTGGTTAACCCTAACCAGTTTCGAATTAACAACATTTCATAACATCTTTCTTTATCTAGCAATTATCATAATTCTAGATATCATCTTGAGATTTCCTTAACTTCCGATACTAGTTAATCAGTTCTCTGATTAACTACGTCTCTGTTCCTATTCATTATCAATAGGGAATAAAATACAGATATCCTAGATATCTAATCAATACCACATTTTCATTTCTTACTTCAAAGTAGCGTCATACTACTGGTGTTCGCTCCGTAGCGACCACACCCATCATTTGCTCGCTTCATAGCGGCACCAAGCATTTCACCATGTGAATCAACATAACGTAACCAAGTCGCGGTGCCATCATAGTAAAACATTTCATGTATTTTAAATCATGCATCATACTTGTAAAACATCATTTAAGCTATGCTCGTACGCTAAACGTACCTTAAATCCTCGAAGTCCGAGCCAAACCTTGCTCGAGTTCCATGCCCCGAGGAATGATGTGCTAACACGATAAATAATTCACGATTATTTACGAACATGCAACCCATGCTCAAGCACACCCATAACCCTCAACATATCGTCAACACACGACAATAAATCATTTAAAAGACCCGGGGCAGGGTACATGCAGGGAGGGGAACGAATGAGACAACAACGAAAATTGTTCAAGGATACCCTACAAATTTTCGAACCCTTATCTCACAAATCGAACCCAAATTAAACACCATAATTCATCTAAAAAGTGAATTAAACCATTATAGCAAGAATCATCACCCTTGCCAAAAATCCCCAACTTCGAATTCAAAGCCATAAATTCGAACACAATTAAACATCCTTATACATCTAAAACATGTAATAAACGACCCATAACAAGAATCGCCACACCCTTGCCAAAAATCACAATTTTCGAACCTTAACCCACGAAAAATGCATAAATTCGAACCAATCCCACCAACAGCAATAATTCGAACAAATCGAACACAAAAATGAAAGGGAATTACACAACAACGACGAAAAAGGGGCAAGGGAGGTTACCCAATCGAAAATCGGAAGAAATCGGACCAAAATCGAAGAACCCGGGGATCGGCGCATTCCAGCGAAATCCGACTTCCACACGCGACGAAACTTCGAATTGACGGAGGGGAAAGGAGCGCCTGGATGAGACGAAGCCGTGGGTAGGTCGGACACGCCGAACGGCGGCCGGACGGCGGCGGGCGAGGCGTTTTCGTGCGCGGGGCTGGGGGAAAAATCGAGAATCGGCGGGAGAGAGAGAGAGAGAGGCGGGTTGGGGCTAAAATGGAATTTTAATAAAAATCTCGGGTTCAACTTGTATTTATAGCAAAATACCCCGAAATACTAATAGCCCCACAAATACATCATGATTCATTAAAAATCATCTGTTTTCAAAAATTCTTTCTCTAACTCAAAAACCCCCTATCGGTGCCCACACCAAGCACCCGAGATCCCGAGACGCATTAAAACCCAACTCACAGGTTTTCACCGAAATGAGAATACAATCTCAACCTCGAGATCCAACGATCCCAACTACTCAAATAGACGAGCCCAGAAGGCCCAACACCGTATTAAACTCCAAATCGCTACGTAAAACAACTTTAGAGGTTATTAACACTCCGGGATTAACATCTATAATCCCTGGTCATCACAGTGCATGTAAATTATAACCTGTGGATGTAATTATAACTGGTGCATGTAAATTATAACTGGTGGATGTAATTATATGGTGCATGCAAATTATAACTGGTGCATGTAATTATAACTGGTGCATGTAATTATATCTGGTGCATGAAAATTATAACTGATGCATGTAATTATAACTGGTGCATGTATTTTATAACTGGTGCATGCAAATTATAACTGGTGCATGTAAATTATAACTGGTGCATGCAAATTTTAACTGGTGCATGAAATTATAATCGGTGCAGATAAATTATAACTGGTGCATGCAAATTATAACAGGTGCATGCAATTATAAGTGGTGCATGTAATTATTAATGGTGCATGCAAATTATAATGGGTGCATGTAATTATAACTGGTGCATGAGAATTATAACTTGTGCATGTAATTATAACTGGTGGATGTAAATTGTAACTGGTGCATGTAATTATAACTTGTGCATGTAAATTATGACTGATACATGTAATTATAACTGGTGCATGTAAATTATAATTCATGCATTTAAATTATAACTGGTGCATGTCAATTATAACTGGTGCATGTAATTATAATTGGTGCATGTAAATTATAACTGCTTCATGTAAATTATAACTGGTGCATGTAAATTATAAATGGTGCATGTAATTATAACTAGTCCATGTAAATTATTACCGGCGCTTGTAATTATAACTGGTGCATATAAATTATAACTGGTGCATGTAAATTATAACTGGTGCATGTAAATTATAACTGGTGCATGTAATTATAACTGGTGCATGCAAATTATAACTGGTGCATGTAATTATAACTGCTGAATGTAAATTATAACTGGTGCATGGAATTATAGCTGGTGCATGTAAATTATAACTGGTGCATGTAACTGGTGCATGTAAATTGTTACTGGTGCATGTAATTATAACTGGTGCATGTAAATTATAAATGGTGCATGTAAATTATAACCTGTGGATGTAATTATAACTCGTGCATGTAAATTATAACTGGTGGATGTAATTATAACTGATACATGCAAATTATAACTGGTGCACGTAATTTTAACTGGTGCATGAAAATTATAACTGGTGCATGTAATTATAACTGGTGCATGTATTTTATAACTTGTGCATGCAAATTATAACTGGTGCATGTAAATTATAACTTGTGCATGCAAATTTTAACTGGTGCATGAAATTATAATCGGTGCATGTAAATTATAACTGGTGCATGTAATTATAACTGATGCATGCAAATTATAAGTGGTGCATGTAGTTATTACTGGTGCATGCAAATTATAATGGGTGCATGTAAATATAACTGGTGCATGAGAATTATAACTGGTGCATGTAATTATAACTGGTGCATGTAAATTGTAACTGGTGCATGTAATTATAACTGGTGCATGTAAATTATGACTGATGCATGTAATTATAA
Source organism: Haberlea rhodopensis (assembly GCA_907163345.1). Classification (NCBI taxonomy): domain Eukaryota; kingdom Viridiplantae; phylum Streptophyta; class Magnoliopsida; order Lamiales; family Gesneriaceae; genus Haberlea; species Haberlea rhodopensis. The sequence goes on from CAJQUN010000068.1 coordinate 871,238, forward strand.
CTGGTGCATGTAAATTATAATTCATGCATTTGAATTATAACTAGTGCATGTAAATTATAACTGGTGCATGTAATTATAATTGGTGCATGTAAATTATAACTGTTTCATGTAAATTATAACTGGTGCATGTAAATTATAACTGGTGCATGTAAATTATAACTGATACATGTAATTATAACTGGTGCATGTAAATTATAACTGGTACATGTAACTATAACTGGTGCATTTAATTATAACATGTGCATGCAAATTATAACTAGTGCATGAGAATTATAACTGTTGCATCTAATTATAACTGGTGCATGTAAATTGTAACTGGTGCATGTAATTATAACTGGTGCATGTAAATTATAACTGGTGCATTTAATTATAACTGGTGCACCTAATTATAACTGGTGCATGTAAATTGTAACTGGTGCATGTAATTATAACTTGTGCATGTAAATTATAACTGGTGGATGTAATTAAAACTGGTGCATCTAATTATAACTGATGTATGTAAATTGTAACTGGTGCATGTAATTATAACTGGTGATAAATTATAACTGGTGCATTTAATTATAACAGGTGCATTCATATTATAACTCGTGCATGAGAATTATAAATGGTGCATCTAATTATAACTGATGTATGTAAATTGTAACTGGTGCATGTAATTATAACTGGTGATAAATTATAACTGGTGCATTTAATTATAACAGGTGCATGCATATTATAACTGGTGCATGAGAATTATAACTGGTGCATCTAATTATAACTGGTGCATGTAAATTGTAACTGGTGCATGTAATTATAACTGGTGCAAGTAAATTATAACTGGTGCATGAGAATTATAACTGGTGCATCTAATTATAACTGGTGCATGTAAATTGTAAATTGTGCTTGTAATTATAACTGGTGCATGAAAATTATAACAGGTGCATGCAAATTATAACTGGTGCATGTAATTATAACTGGTGCATGTAAATTATAACTGGTGCATGTAATTATAACTGGTGCATGTAAATTATAACTGTGCATGTAAATTATAACCCGTGGATGTAATTATAACTGGTGCATGTAAATTATAACTGGTGGATGTAATTATATGGTACATGCAAATTATAATTGGTGCATGTAATTATAACTGGTGCATGAAAATTATAACTGGTGCATGTAATTATAACTAGTGCGTGTATTTTATAACTGGTGCATGCAAATTATAACTGGTGCATGTAAAGTATAACTGGTGCATGCAAATTTTAACTGGTGCATGAAATTATAATCGGTGCAGATAAATTATAACTGGTGCATGCAAATTATAACGGGTTCATGTAATTATAACAGGTGCATGTAATTATTACTGGTGCATTCAAATTATAATGGGTGCATGTAATTATAACTGGTGCATGAGAATTATAACTTGTGCATGTAATTATAACTGGTCCATGTAAATTGTAACTGGTGAATGTAATTATAACTGGTGCATGTAAATTATGACTGATACATGTAATTATAACTGGTGCATGTAAATTATAATTCATGCATTTAAATTATAACTGGTGCATGTAAATTATATCTGGTGCATGTAATTATAATTGGTGCATGTAAATTATAACTGCTTCATGTAAATTATAACTGGTGCATGTAAATTATAAATGGTGCATGTAATTATAACTGGTCCATGTAAATTATTACCGGCGCTTGTATTTATAACTGGTGCATGTAAATTATAACTGGTGCATGTAAATTTTAACTGGTGCATGTAATTATAACTGGTGCATGCAAATTATAACTGGTGCATGTAAATTATAACTGGTGCATGGAATTATAACTAGTGCATGTAAATTATAACTGGTGCATGTAATTATAACTGGTGCATGTAAATTATAACTGGTGCATGCAATTATAACTGGTGCATGTAAGTTATAACTGGTGCATGTAATTATAACTGGTGCATCTAATTATAACTGGTGCATGTAAATTGTAACTGGTGGATATAATTATAACTGGTGCATGTAAATTATAACTGGTGCATGTAAATTATAACTGGTGCATGCAAATTATAAGCTGTGGATGTAATTATAACTGGTGCATGTGAATTATAACTGGTGGATGTAATTATAACTGGTACATGCAAATTATAACTGGTGCATGTAAATTATAACTGGTGCATGCAAATTTTAACTGGTGCATGAAATTATAATCGGTGCAGATAAATTATAACTGGTACATGCAAATTATAACTAGTGCATGTAATTATATTTGGTGCATGCAAATTATAAGTGGTGCATGTAATTATTACTGGTGCATGCAAATTATAATGGGTGCATGTAAATATAACTTGTGCATGAGAATTATAACTGGTGCATGTAATTATAACTGGTGCATGTAATTATAACTGATGCATATAAATTATGACTGATGCATGTAATTATAACTGGTGCATGTAAATTATAATTCATGCATTTAAATTATAACTGGTGCATGTAAATTATAACTGGTGCATGTAATTATAATTGGTGCATGTAAATTATAACTGCTTCATGTAAATTATAACTGGTGCATGTAAATTATAACTAGTGCATGTAATTATAACTGGTCCATGTAAATTCTTACTGGCGCTTGTAATTATAATTGATGCATATAAATTATAACTGGTGCATGTAATTATAACTGGTGAATGCAAATTATAACTGGTGTATGTAATTATAACTGGTGCATGTAAATTATAACTGGTGCATGGAATTATAACTGGTGCATGTAAATTATAACTGGTGCATGTAATTATAAATGGTGCATGTAAATTATAACTGGTGCATGCAATTATAACTGGTGCATGTAAATTACAACTGGTGCATGTAAATTATAATTGGTGCATGTAATTATAATTGGTGTAAAGGAAGATAGATAATTCAAAAAGGAGAAAGAATGCAAAAAATAAGAGAGAGAATCTGAAAAGGAAGAGAGAGAATCCAAAAAAGATGAGAGAGCATCCGAAAAAGATGAGAGAATGACAAAAATATGAGATATAAATCAAAAAGGGAGAGAGAGAATGTAAAAAGTAAGGGTACATTTGTCTTTTTGTTCTAAAGTGGACCTAAGTGATTTAATGTTTTTTTCCTTGACTAAGATCAATAATTTTTCACCACATTGTACCGGACTCATTTTTTCCCAAAAAAATATTAAAAATTGTTTTTAATATGAGGCCCATTTGGTGAAGGACCGCAGCCGGCGGCGAGCGGTGGAGCACGCGGCGGAGAAATTGTTCTCCGCAACCATGCGCACCCCTGCTCGCGCATATCTGAAGCCAGGTTGCTGGAGATTAGCAACCGACATTCTGGATTAACATGCTAGCGATTTGCACGACCGAGTTTTTCCATGAATATCGATGTGTTGCAGATGGATATCGCCCATGGAGAATCGCGAACAGATGCGTGTGGCTTGTACGGCGGTGCAAGCGGTGGCAACGAGGCGGATAAATTGTTTCTGGAGGCCTGTTTTCATGACCGAGTTTTTAGATCGGGATCTGCTCGCTGCATGTGTTCTTGATCCGAGAGTGCGAGAGTGCGAGAATCTGTTCTTTCCTTCATGGAGGAAGAACACGGCGCAGGGAAATCCAATTAAAGACGATGAAAGGTTGTTGGGCTAGGTTAAAAGTTTTAGGCCCATTCATAATAATTTTTTTAAAAAATAATATTTTTTTATTTATTAAAAATGAAATGAGCGTACAACTTTGCAAGTTGTGCGAATTTCTATTTTGAATTGTAGCATGGGTCATGGGAAAAACGTACTTAGTCCGCAAATTGTTTTTGGGATCGTTTTAGATGTTTTATCTGGATATTAATTTTTAATTAATAAATCATAAATTTAATAAATTAAAAATATGATTTTTAATTTATTAAGTGTAAAATGGATATTTTACAATTAGTTGAAAATTTAATTAATTAAAAATTGAATAAAAATGTTTCATTTTATTTGTTAATTTTATTTTTGGCTAATATTATGATTTGAGGTAAAATAGTGATTTTACCAAGTAATTGAAAATTTAATTAACTGAAAATTAAATGAAATGTTTCATTTAATTGTTAAATTTATTTTCGATTATCATTATGATTAAAAGGTAAAATAGAGATTTTACCAATTAACTAAAAATTAATTAATTAGAATTAAATAAAATGGTTTATTTAAATGTTAATTTTATTTTCAATTAATGATGCGATTAGTGGAAAACGATGCAATAAATTAATTATTGTGCTCTAATACATATGATGTGATTAGTACATTACATACGATGTTATTGTTTAGTTTAATGTTTCAGTACATATGATGTGATTGTGTAAGGACCCTAGTTCCTTAAGTGCGGATTAAAGGCATAATTAGAGCTAACATACATCATCAGAGTTTAAATGTTCGTGTTGAGACTATGAGCCTTAAGAATTACATGCCAATTCAAGGACTATCAATGGATTAATTACATTCCCAATCAAAAATGAATGTTATCAACTATAGCTTTACACTACTCCTAGAGTAGACACTATACAAAAGTAATCATGTCCTTCATTTCTCAAAAGTGTTCTTCACAAGCTCACCGCCTCAACCCGTCTTAGCCCCTTTTTCATGCCAAAATGTACCTACAAGGACTGTAGGGTCTTCCTACCTTAAATCATGTTACTTCTTCATTTCCCACACATATCTTAATCATCGTAATAAATCATCGTATAAGCATAATTAATATTCAGATTGCCATCAATTAATTTCGGGGCATCACAAGGACAACCCCCAAACATGAGCAATAATATTATTCATATCCAACACAATATGAATATGAGGCGTAAATGCATAAATCATAATAAAACACTTCCTGTTTTTCCCATGCATTTTAAACGCTTCCTGTTTGGTTGTCCCTGTACCATAACTCATGAGTATAATCAAATAGATTATTTAATGGTCCACACATGTCATGACACAATATCATTTCATCATCACCAATTACCAATCACCAATCCCTAGTCTGTTCATCACAATGTATTTTAATGCCCCTCGCTTTTCATATAGGCGGTATAGAATAACCTCGCTTCAATGGACATGCGGCACTCCCACCCCTCGCTTCACATTGAGCGGCAAATATTCTTTCCTCGCCTCATATGATAACCACGCTTAAATGTGACATGCGGCGCTCCCACCCCTCGCTTCACATTTAGCGGCACCAAATCAAATAGCGGCAAGCATTAAAATCATCAAGGGATGACCACGACTCATGGGATGTGCACCAATAACCATCACATGCATATACAATCATCATGCATAATTCAACATGTATTTGCATCCACAATGCATAATTCCATATATACTCACATCCACAATGCATAATCAATGAGTATATTAGATACATGTACCGTTGGGTGCTCGTACGTCTTCTACGTACCTTTCCAAAAGTGGAATTTGATATGGCTTCACTTCCTTGGTTGCGTCGCCACCTGGGATGGTTCTACACAATCACACAACCCCATATTAGAAGCCAACTAATAATCAAATACCAAAAATTCGTCAAAAGAATCCATTTTCCAAAACTCTGCTGCTGGCGATCGATCGCTTCGCTGAGGCGATCGATCGCCTCAATTTTTGCTTCGCGGCGATCGATCGCGCCATACATGGCGATCGATCGCCTACCTTACGTTTTGGACACTGCCCCTCGGCGATCGATCGCGCCATTTCAGGCGATCGATCGCCTACCCTGCGATTTCGATACTGCCTGTTGGCGATCGATCGCGCCATTTCAGGCGATCGATCGCCCCATACAGACTTGCGATTTTCACCATTAATGCACACCAAAACCATCCCAAACCATACCAATACTCCTTCCACCAACCCAACAACATAAGAACACAATAAACCAACAAAATACACCTCAAGCAACACAAAAATCCAACACCCAACCAAAAAATAATACCAACCCAAAATAACCCATTTCAAAACCCTTCAAAACTATTTCAAACTCAATCCAAACACAATAAAAACAACATGGAGGTATCCTTACCTCTAGGGGACTTCAAATCTCACACCAAATCCCACAAATCAAGTTTTTGGAAGGATTTCTCTTCACCTCTTTGCTCGAACTCGAAAATGAAGGAGGGAAGGGTTTGGAGGAGTAATTGGGGAAAGTAGTGATGGGTGTAGAGGGGTTGGGGTATTAGTGGGTTATTTTTAAAATAAATTGCACTCCACAATCACCATGGTGTATAAAACATCCCAACATGATATTTTAAAGGTATTTTCCAAAATGCATCAAATCCCAATTAAAATCATGCTCGACCAAATAATTATCGATTACCATAAACAACCATGATAACCCTTAAACTCCCAACATGCATAACATGCATCCCGAAATGCATCCCCGGTCACGCCTATCATGTGACTAAGCATTTCAATATGATAATTAAATCCAGCACATAACTCAATTATCGCCATAATTAATCATATAAACATAATTAATGCCCAAATTGTAATTAATTATTTCGGGGATATCACAATACTCCCCTACTTATAAGATTTCGTCCTCGAAATCACATGCACTTACCCCAACAAGAAACTAAACATAAATAACATACCAGAAAATAGTTCCGGGTAGTGCTGCACCATATTCTGCTCCGTCTCCCACGTAGCCTCCTCGACACCCCTGCGATCCCACTGAACCTTGATCATAGGTATTGTTGGAATCGAAGAGGGGGGGTGAATGAGATTCCTTGGCTACTTTAGCGTTTTAAAATGAGTTTGTAAAATAAAAATATTTTGTGCTTGCGGAAGCCTTTAGTCAATCAATAAATGCGAATAATAAAATAAATAAATGCGTGAAGGAAATAAAGCAGTAAATAACAAAAGGATTTGTTATAGAAGTTCGGCGATGAATCGCCTACGTCTCCTCTTCCCGGTTAGATAACCTCCAACCGAGGTTCCACTAGAACAATAGATCTTGGCCTTGAGGGCTCCAAGTTAGCCACACAACAACTCTTCCCGAGTTTACAACGCTCTTCCCGAGCACAATACCCTTCACGAGTATACAAAGCTCTTCCCGAGCTACCAACACTCTTCACGAGTCTTCTTGGCCTTAAGGGCTCCAAGGATAGCCACACACTTGCACCAACTAGACTTGTTGATGACTTTACAATTTTCCAACTTGCTTTGGTGTTGGAGGACCTTTACAAGAAATCAAACCAAGAGCACCTTCACGGTGTACTCACACGAAGAAAACAAGACTCAACAAAGTAAAGAATTACAAGCTCCAATACAACAACAATGTATGGAGATTGCAATGCAATTACAAATAATAATGATCAAGACTTTTGTATAAGTTGTAGGCTTGTTCCTTAGCCTCAAAATGCTCCAAAGCATCCATATTTATAGTGTAGAAGGCCTCCAAGACTCCTACTAGCCGTTGCTACTCATAAGGCTGAAATCACTCCTCGATCGCCTCGGACATCGCCTCAGGCGATCACCATCGCCGCGCCCCAACGGTCACCAAAAATCACGCATCGCCTCAGGCGATCGCTGGATCGCCTAAGGCGATCCAATGCCAAAATTAAGGCCGTAGCCTCAGCTCCTTCAAATCTTGCATCGCCTCAAACGAACTCCAGATCGCCTCAGGCGTTCGTGCCATCGCCTCGGGCGTTCAGCCCATCACCTCGGGCGATCTCCTTGCGCGCATGCCCGCGCCATGCCTCGGCGTCGCTCCAGTCGATGAGCGGGGCGAAGTGCCAGAAGGTTGCCATCGCCTCCGGCGTTGTTCACCATCGCCTCAGGCGATCCTCCTCGCATGCTCGCCTAGCCATCGCCTCTGTCGAAGTGCGTGGCGATGCCTGGCCTGACACCCATCGTCTGGGGCGATGATCACCATCGCCTGGGGCGATCCAGGCCAGAATATGCACACTTGATTTTCTTCAATCCAAACCACTTTTCATCACTTAATCTGCACACTAAGTTGATGCATTAGTATAACAGACACAAGTTTTGTTGATCATCAAAACTCAAAGATTGACCGGGGATAATTTTAATGCATTAAACGCAACCATGCGTTTAAGGCTCAACAATCTCCCCCTTTTTGATGATCACAAAACTTGATAAACTTGAATAAGTAATATGCATGAAATGTGAGTAAAAATAACTCCCCCTTAACAATTGCATAACACATACAAGCTATCAAGTAAATCATTAAACAAATAACTGACCCCCTCAAACCATGCATACATAAGCTCTCCCCCTTAAACTATGCATGTATTAAGCTTCAAGTTTATCACAAAATTCTCCCCCTTTTTGTGATAATCAAAAAGTCTAAAATTCAAATAAACATGGCATAATTTATATGTTGACATATAGCTTCAAATTACACATGTTCCTCATCAAACAAGATTAAATCATATAGAGGTGAATCACAACCATGTGTTTAAGGCACTTCAACAATTAATTCTAAAAGTTGCAAAGTGTGCATATGTTCATGCATTCATGCCAAAAACAAAATATTAAAAAAAATCAAGGCATTATAACAAATCATATACTTGCACATTGTCACATAGCATATTCAAATTTGAATGCAAAGCATATCAAGCTACTTACTATAAAAAGATAAGCATACATCATGCATTTCAACAATTATGCTAAGGGGTTATGCATTTTACTCCAATGAATATTGAGCTTCAATATTTATTGATCACAATTAATTTGTGCCAATGAATTTTGAAATTGCTCTTTTAATATGTAAAAAAAATAAATTTTACCCTCAATGACAAGAGTTCGTTCTTGTCATAGGTCCAACGCCTCGAGCCTCTTCTATAGTTGTGAATAATACAAACTCCTCCTTTGAGTTGCTTGGCCCTTCATCCTTCATTCCATTCTTGTCCCTACAAGACAAATTTACAATTGGAGGAACTTTGGTACCCATTTGATTTTTGGGTCCTAGGAGGTTAACTTTCAATGGCGCTTTTGGAATACATTTCCACCTCTTATTAGGTTGGTATTGGATTCTAGCAAACCTACACTTATTTTTAGTGTAGCCATTTTTGCAACAATAATTACAAGTAGGAGAATCATGCTTTGCATTGGCCAACAAGCTAGAAAAAGTTTTTGATTTGCTTGAAAAACCTAACCCGGCTTTGTCAAAGCTACAACGTTGCAAGCCAAGCAATTCATTCATCTTTTTACTACTTTCACTAAATTTGCAAAATGATATCTTTAAAGAATTTAATTCATTTTTCAATGAATTATTTTCTTCATCTTTCTTAGCAATCTCAAGTTTGAGTAATTTGTTACTCATCTTGGTTTTGCCAAGAGCATCAATAAGATCATTATAAGACTCTAAAAGTTCATCAAATGAAGGTACCTCATTGTCACTTTCATCTCCTTCATCTCCAAGAGCCATTAGACATATATTGGTGGCTTCTTCTTCATCGGAGTCGCTATCACTCCATGTGGCTATAAACGCCTTCTTCTTCCCTTTGTCCTCATTCTTCTTCCTAGGGCATTTGTTAGCATAATGACCTTTATCATTACAATTATAACAAGTTACCTCATTTTTGGATTCATTTTTGGTTGCACTTGAGGTCTTTGACTTGCTATGTTTGGTGAAGAGCTTCTTGAACTTCTTTGTGAATAGGATCATCTCCTCATCATCATCATCTTCTTCATCATCGGAGTGGTCTTTCCTTCCAACCAAGGCAATCCCATTTCTCTTGGATCTATCCTCCTCCTTTACTTCTTTCCTTGTGGCAACTTCAAGCTCATGAGTCACCAATGTGCCATGGAGCTCATCAAGATCATAGGAAGCACTTTCTCTTTTGTTGGACTCGATAATGGCCGTCCTCTTTGCGTCCCATTCTTTAGGTAAGGCCCTTAGTGCTCTCCTCCATATTTGCTTTGGAGGGTACTTCTCTCCAAGTTGGGCAAGCTCATTTATGATAAGGGTGAGCCTCCTAAACATGGAATCCACATCTTCTCCGGAATCCATCTCAAATGTCTCATATTTGAGTTGAAGGAGGTCTATTTTTGTCTCCTTTACTTGGTTGGTTCCTTCATGACAAATTTGTAATTTGTCCCATATCTCCTTAGCGGTTGAGCACATCGAGATCCGGTTGTACTCCTTCATATCTAAAGCACAATGCAAAATATTAATCGCTTTAGCATTTTATGAAATTAATATCATATCCGCTCTAGTGAAATCGTCCATTTCTTTGGGAACACTAATTCCCCCAATTTCCTTTAAAGGAATATGTGGACCTTTCACTATGATTTTCCAAAGATCATAATCTACGGATTGGATGTATATAGAAATTCTATTCTTCCAATAACCGTAGTTATCACCCGTGAAAAGCGGAGGGCGGTTCGTCGATTGACCTTGAGCAAACTCATTTGCTAGATTAGCCATAAAAAGATTTTGATTTAAAACAAAAATCAAATGGCTCTGATACCACTTGTTGGAATCGAAGAGGGGGGGGTGAATGAGATTCCTTGGCTACTTTAGCGTTTTAAAATGAGTTTGTAAAATAAAAATATTTTACGCTTGCGGAAGCCTTTAGTCAATCAATAAATGCGAATAATAAAATAAATAAATGCGTGAAGGAAATAAAGCAGTAAATAACAAAAGGATTTGTTATAGAAGTTCGGCGATGAATCGCCTACGTCTCCTCTTCCCGGTTAGATAACCTCCAACCGAGGTTCCACTAGAACAATAGATCTTGGCCTTGAGGGCTCCAAGTTAGCCACACAACAACTCTTCCCGAGTTTACAACGCTCTTCCCGAGCACACTACTCTTCCCGAGTACACAACGCTCTTCCCGAGCACAATACCCTTCACGAGTATACAAAGCTCTTCCCGAGCTACCAACACTCTTCACGAGTCTTCTTGGCCTTAAGGGCTCCAAGGATAGCCACACACTTGCACCAACTAGACTTGTTGATGACTTTACAATTTTCCAACTTGCTTTGGTGTTGGAGGACCTTTACAAGAAATCAAACCAAGAGCACCTTCACGGTGTACTCACACGAAGAAAACAAGACTCAACAAAGTAAAGAATTACAAGCTCCAATACAACAACAATGTATGGAGATTGCAATGCAATTACAAATAATAATGATCAAGACTTTTGTATAAGTTGTAGGCTTGTTCCTTAGCCTCAAAATGCTCCAAAGCATCCATATTTATAGTGTAGAAGGCCTCCAAGACTCCTACTAGCCGTTGCTACTCATAAGGCTGAAATCACTCCTCGATCGCCTCGGACATCGCCTCAGGCGATCACCATCGCCGCGCCCCAACGGTCACCAAAAATCACGCATCGCCTCAGGCGATCGCTGGATCGCCTAAGGCGATCCAATGCCAAAATTAAGGCCGTAGCCTCAGCTCCTTCAAATCTTGCATCGCCTCAAACGAACTCCAGATCGCCTCAGGCGTTCGTGCCATCGCCTCGGGCGTTCAGCCCATCACCTCGGGCGATCTCCTTGCGCGCATGCCCGCGCCATGCCTCGGCGTCGCTCCAGTCGATGAGCGGGGCGAAGTGCCAGAAGGTTGCCATCGCCTCCGGCGTTGTTCACCATCGCCTCAGGCGATCCTCCTCGCATGCTCGCCTAGCCATCGCCTCTGTCGAAGTGCGTGGCGATGCCTGGCCTGACACCCATCGTCTGGGGCGATGATCACCATCGCCTGGGGCGATCCAGGCCAGAATATGCACACTTGATTTTCTTCAATCCAAACCACTTTTCATCACTTAATCTGCACACTAAGTTGATGCATTAGTATAACAGACACAAGTTTTGTTGATCATCAAAACTCAAAGATTGACCGGGGATAATTTTAATGCATTAAACGCAACCATGCGTTTAAGGCTCAACAATCTCCCCCTTTTTGATGATCACAAAACTTGATAAACTTGAATAAGTAATATGCATGAAATGTGAGTAAAAATAACTCCCCCTTAACAATTGCATAACACATACAAGCTATCAAGTAAATCATTAAACAAATAACTGACCCCCTCAAACCATGCATACATAAGCTCTCCCCCTTAAACTATGCATGTATTAAGCTTCAAGTTTATCACAAAATTCTCCCCCTTTTTGTGATAATCAAAAAGTCTAAAATTCAAATAAACATGGCATAATTTATATGTTGACATATAGCTTCAAATTACACATGTTCCTCATCAAACAAGATTAAATCATATAGAGGTGAATCACAACCATGTGTTTAAGGCACTTCAACAATTAATTCTAAAAGTTGCAAAGTGTGCATATGTTCATGCATTCATGCCAAAAACAAAATATTAAAAAAAATCAAGGCATTATAACAAATCATATACTTGCACATTGTCACATAGCATATTCAAATTTGAATGCAAAGCATATCAAGCTACTTACTATAAAAAGATAAGCATACATCATGCATTTCAACAATTATGCTAAGGGGTTATGCATTTTACTCCAATGAATATTGAGCTTCAATATTTATTGATCACAATTAATTTGTGCCAATGAATTTTGAAATTGCTCTTTTAATATGTAAAAAAAATAAATTTTACCCTCAATGACAAGAGTTCGTTCTTGTCATAGGTCCAACGCCTCGAGCCTCTTCTATAGTTGTGAATAATACAAACTCCTCCTTTGAGTTGCTTGGCCCTTCATCCTTCATTCCATTCTTGTCCCTACAAGACAAATTTACAATTGGAGGAACTTTGGTACCCATTTGATTTTTGGGTCCTAGGAGGTTAACTTTCAATGGCGCTTTTGGAATACATTTCCACCTCTTATTAGGTTGGTATTGGATTCTAGCAAACCTACACTTATTTTTAGTGTAGCCATTTTTGCAACAATAATTACAAGTAGGAGAATCATGCTTTGCATTGGCCAACAAGCTAGAAAAAGTTTTTGATTTGCTTGAAAAACCTAACCCGGCTTTGTCAAAGCTACAACGTTGCAAGCCAAGCAATTCATTCATCTTTTTACTACTTTCACTAAATTTGCAAAATGATATCTTTAAAGAATTTAATTCATTTTTCAATGAATTATTTTCTTCATCTTTCTTAGCAATCTCAAGTTTGAGTAATTTGTTACTCATCTTGGTTTTGCCAAGAGCATCAATAAGATCATTATAAGACTCTAAAAGTTCATCAAATGAAGGTACCTCATTGTCACTTTCATCTCCTTCATCTCCAAGAGCCATTAGACATATATTGGTGGCTTCTTCTTCATCGGAGTCGCTATCACTCCATGTGGCTATAAACGCCTTCTTCTTCCCTTTGTCCTCATTCTTCTTCCTAGGGCATTTGTTAGCATAATGACCTTTATCATTACAATTATAACAAGTTACCTCATTTTTGGATTCATTTTTGGTTGCACTTGAGGTCTTTGACTTGCTATGTTTGGTGAAGAGCTTCTTGAACTTCTTTGTGAATAGGATCATCTCCTCATCATCATCATCTTCTTCATCATCGGAGTGGTCTTTCCTTCCAACCAAGGCAATCCCATTTCTCTTGGATCTATCCTCCTCCTTTACTTCTTTCCTTGTGGCAACTTCAAGCTCATGAGTCACCAATGTGCCATGGAGCTCATCAAGATCATAGGAAGCACTTTCTCTTTTGTTGGACTCGATAATGGCCGTCCTCTTTGCGTCCCATTCTTTAGGTAAGGCCCTTAGTGCTCTCCTCCATATTTGCTTTGGAGGGTACTTCTCTCCAAGTTGGGCAAGCTCATTTATGATAAGGGTGAGCCTCCTAAACATGGAATCCACATCTTCTCCGGAATCCATCTCAAATGTCTCATATTTGAGTTGAAGGAGGTCTATTTTTGTCTCCTTTACTTGGTTGGTTCCTTCATGACAAATTTGTAATTTGTCCCATATCTCCTTAGCGGTTGAGCACATCGAGATCCGGTTGTACTCCTTCATATCTAAAGCACAATGCAAAATATTAATCGCTTTAGCATTTTATGAAATTAATATCATATCCGCTCTAGTGAAATCGTCCATTTCTTTGGGAACACTAATTCCCCCAATTTCCTTTAAAGGAATATGTGGACCTTTCACTATGATTTTCCAAAGATCATAATCTACGGATTGGATGTATATAGAAATTCTATTCTTCCAATAACCGTAGTTATCACCCGTGAAAAGCGGAGGGCGGTTCGTCGATTGACCTTGAGCAAACTCATTTGCTAGATTAGCCATAAAAAGATTTTGATTTAAAACAAAAATCAAATGGCTCTGATACCACTTGTTGGAATCGAAGAGGGGGGGTGAATGAGATTCCTTGGCTACTTTAGCGTTTTAAAATGAGTTTGTAAAATAAAAATATTTTACGCTTGCGGAAGCCTTTAGTCAATCAATAAATGCGAATAATAAAATAAATAAATGCGTGAAGGAAATAAAGCAGTAAATAACAAAAGGATTTGTTATAGAAGTTCGGCGATGAATCGCCTACGTCTCCTCTTCCCGGTTAGATAACCTCCAACCGAGGTTCCACTAGAACAATAGATCTTGGCCTTGAGGGCTCCAAGTTAGCCACACAACAACTCTTCCCGAGTTTACAACGCTCTTCCCGAGCACACTACTCTTCCCGAGTACACAACGCTCTTCCCGAGCACAATACCCTTCACGAGTATACAAAGCTCTTCCCGAGCTACCAACACTCTTCACGAGTCTTCTTGGCCTTAAGGGCTCCAAGGATAGCCACACACTTGCACCAACTAGACTTGTTGATGACTTTACAATTTTCCAACTTGCTTTGGTGTTGGAGGACCTTTACAAGAAATCAAACCAAGAGCACCTTCACGGTGTACTCACACGAAGAAAACAAGACTCAACAAAGTAAAGAATTACAAGCTCCAATACAACAACAATGTATGGAGATTGCAATGCAATTACAAATAATAATGATCAAGACTTTTGTATAAGTTGTAGGCTTGTTCCTTAGCCTCAAAATGCTCCAAAGCATCCATATTTATAGTGTAGAAGGCCTCCAAGACTCCTACTAGCCGTTGCTACTCATAAGGCTGAAATCACTCCTCGATCGCCTCGGACATCGCCTCAGGCGATCACCATCGCCGCGCCCCAACGGTCACCAAAAATCACGCATCGCCTCAGGCGATCGCTGGATCGCCTAAGGCGATCCAATGCCAAAATTAAGGTCGTAGCCTCAGCTCCTTCAAATCTTGCATCGCCTCAAACAAACTCCAGATCGCCTCAGGCGTTCGTGCCATCGCCTCGGGCGTTCAGCCCATCGCCTCGGGCGATCTCCCTGCGCGCATGCCCGCGCCATGCCTCGGCGTCGCTCCAGTCGATGAGCGGGGCGAAGTGCCAGAAGGTTGCCATCGCCTCCGGCATTGTTCACCATCGCCTCAGGCGATCCTCCTCGCATGCCCGCCTAGCCATCGCCTCTGTCGAAGTGCGTGGCGATGCCTGGCCTGACACCCATCGCCTGGGGCGATGATCACCATCGCCTGGGGCGATCCAGGCCAGAATATGCACACTTGATTTTCTTCAATCCAAACCACTTTTCATCACTTAATCTGCACACTAAGTAGATGCATTAGTATAACAGACACAAGTTTTGTTGATCATCAAAACTCAAAGATTGACCGGGGATAATTTTAACGCATTAAACGCAACCATGCGTTTAAGGCTCAACAGGTATCACTTTGTTCCGAAGTCTGCGGTCTGCCCGATCCAGAATCCTAACAGGCCGTTCCACATAGGATATATCGGATTCTAACTAAACCTCGGAAGGCTGCAACACATGAGACGGGTCCGGCTCATACTTCCGCAACATAGACACATGGAACACATCATGTATACCAGACAAAGAAGGTGGCAGAGCTAGTCGGTAAGCCAAAGTGCCAATGCGCTGCAAAATCTCGTACGGTCCAACATACCTCGGAGACAGTGTTCCGCGCATCCCAAATCGCACAACGCCTCTAAAAGGCGAGATCTTCAAGAAGACCTTATCTCCCAACTGAAATTCCAACGGTCTCCGCCGTTTTATTCGCATAAGCTGCCTGTCTGTCCTGGGCTGCTTTCATTTTCTGTCTTATCATCTTTATCTTTTCTTCCATTTCTCGGATCAGTTCCGGTCCTCCGACCGATTTACGGTCCAAATCGTCCCAACACAAGGGTGATCTACACCGTCTGCCATAAAGGGCTTCAAAAGGAGCCATTTGTATGCTTGCCTGATAGCTATTATTATAAGAGAATTCTACCAAGGCCACTGAATCTTGCCAAGAAACGTCGAACTCCAATACACAAGCCCTCAACATGTCCTCGAGCGTTTGGATAGTACGCTCGGTCTGGCCATCCGTCTGAGGATGATATGCAGTGCTCAATCTAACTTCAGTTCCCAAGGCTGACTGAAGACCCTCCCAAAAATGAGATGTGAATCGTGGATCTCGATCCGACACTATGGAAATGGGGATCCCATGCAATCTCACCACATCTCGAATATACAGCTGAGCCATCCTCAAAAAGGTGAAGGTCATGCTATAGGGAATGAAATGAGCTACCTTAGTCAATCGATCCACAATTACCCAAATAGCATCAAAACCCGAAGTGCTCCTTGGCAAGTGAGTCACGAAGTCCATGGAAATGTGTTCCCACTTTCACTTCGGTATCTCCAAGCTTTTCAACTCGCCGCCATGTCTCTGTCTCTCTGCCTTAACCTGCTGGCAGATCAAGCACCTCTTAACAAAAGCGACGACATCACACTTCATTCTTTTCCACCAAAACTGATCACGTAGATCTTTATACATCTTCTTCCCGCCTGGGTGGATGCTAAGTCTGCTACTATGAGCTAGCTCCAAGATCCCTCTACGCAACTTCGGCGTACTTGAAACCACCCAACGGCTACCCAATCTCAAAGATCCGTCCTCGGCCACTCTGAACTTCGATGGTTGACCAAGATGCAATAAAGATAACCATCTCTGAATCTCATCATCTGACTTCTGAGCTTTTCTAATATTCTCATAGATATCTGGCTCAGCTAACAAGGTCGATACATACACAGGTGATGCATCTATGTCGAAATCATAGCCCAGATGGCAATAGGAGGTCATCATAGCTGACAAATTGATGACGTCCTCAGCAGTACTCCTCACTTTCCGGCTCAAAGCGTCTGCTAAGTTAGCTTTTCCGGGATGGTACTCAATCTCACAATCATAGTCATTGAGTAAGTCCATCCACCTTCTCTGCCTCATGTTCAGCTCCGCCTGGGTGAATAAAAACTTGAGGCTCTTGTGATCCGTGTAAATGGTAAACAAAGTACCATACAAATAATGTCTCCAAATCTTCAGGGCGAAGATGATAGCCGCCAATTCCAAGTCATGGACTGGGTATCTAGTCTCGTGCGGCTTCAACTGCCTCGACGCATAAGCCACCACATGCTTATCTTGCATCAATACACACCCAAGGCCCTGAAGTGATGCATCGGTATACAAAACAAACCTGGAGTTTTCCGTAGGAATCACTAATACCGGCGCCGTCGTCAACCGGTGTTTTAATTCCTGGAAGCTCTCCTCACAAGCTTCTGACCAAAAGAATGGTACTCCCTTCTGGGTCAACTGTGTCAACGGCTTGGCAATCTTCGAAAAACCCTCGACGAAACGTCGGTAATATCCTGCCAAACCAAGAAAGCTCCGTATCTCAGGTACAGAAGTGGGTGCAGCCCACTCCATCACAGCTTCAATCTTCCTGGGATCTACAGATATCCCGCTGTTAGATATGACATGCCCCAGAAACACTACACTGCTCAACCAAAATTCACATTTGCTGAGCTTGGCATACAACTGATGATCTCTGAGAATCTGGAGCACTGTCCTCAAGTGTTTCACGTGCTCTTCCTCGCTCCGGGAGTAGATGAGAATGTCATCGATAAATACAATGACAAACTGATCAAGATATGGCTGAAACACTCTGTTCATCAGACTCATAAAGACAGCAGGGGCATTTGTCACCCCAAAAGGCATGACTAAGAATTCATAGTTCCCATACCGAGTCCGAAATGCTGTCTTCTGCACATCTTCCTCCCTGACTCGAATCTGGTGATACCTGGATCTCAAATCAATCTTGCTATAAAGTCTGGTACCTTGCAACTGGTCAAACAAATCATCAATCCTTGGGAGAGGATACTTGTTCTTCACTGTAGCCTTATTCAGTTGCCGGTAATCGATGCACAAACGCATCGAGCCATCCTTCTTTTTCACAAAGAGAACCGGTGCGCCCCCAAGGCAATACACTAGGGCGTATATATCCTTTATCAAGGAGCTCCTGCAACTGCTCCTTCAATTCCCTCAACTCCGCCGGTGCCATCCTGTAAGGTGCACGAGAGATAGCGGATGTCCCCGGTAATAACTCGATCCCAAACTCGACTTCTCTAGCCGGTGGGAAACCTGGGATCTCCTCTGGGAATACATCAGTAAACTCTGCTATAACTGGTACATCCTCAACTCTCAATTCTTTATTCTTCCCAGACGTGTCCACGGCATAGATGAGATAGCCCGTGTGACCACGTTCCAACAACTGAGACATTTTGATTGCCGAAATCAATGGAATCTTCGCATGAGAACTGTTGCCATAAAAATTCCACTGTATTCCCAATTCATATCTGAACCTTACTGTTCTCTGCCGACAATCTACCACTGCCTGATATCTGTTCAGAATGTCAATACCCACAATGCAGTCGAAGTCTGACATGCCTAACACAATCAAGTCTGCCTTCAACTCGTTGTCCTCAAAATAAATGAGGCAATCTGCCAAAAACTGATCGGCAACAACATTTCATCCAATGGGTGTCGAGACCATGAGAGGCGTGGGTAAAGAAGACGTGCGCATATGGTGTCTTTCCACAAAGCCCACAGATACAAAAGAGTGGGAGGCACCTGTATCTATCAAAATAAAAGCAGGGTACGTAAATAAATGACACGTACCGGCGA
This sequence comes from Haberlea rhodopensis, assembly GCA_907163345.1. Lineage (NCBI taxonomy): Eukaryota > Viridiplantae > Streptophyta > Magnoliopsida > Lamiales > Gesneriaceae > Haberlea > Haberlea rhodopensis. Next base: position 890,171 of record CAJQUN010000068.1, read on the forward strand.
TCACCTCCTCTGGGGCTGCCTGGGCCTGCTCTCTAGTCAGTGCATACACCTGCCCCTGGGACGGTCCCACTGTCTGACCTCCCGATAGTCGAGGCATATTCTGCTGCCTCTGGTGCACTGCCCTGTCATCAAATCTCGACCTGTTTCCTTGAAACTCTGACTGTCCTCCCCGAGTGGGGCAATACCGAGAGATGTGGCCCATCTTGCCACAACTATAACAAGCAGGGCGATTATTCAAAGAATGCGGTCCTCCACAATTGTCGCACCTTGACTCCCCCGATCTATTTCCTTGCACAGGCCCTCGGTTGGTCGACCAATTGTTCTTCTTGCTCTCTTGCTTCCGACCAAAAGATTTCTTTCCACTGAACCGTGAGGATGAAGAGGCACCACGGGGCTTAAATGACTCCTCTCGGGGCCTCAAGCTATCAGTAGCTTGCCTCTGTTGTGGCACGTGTGGGGATACAGCACTAGGATAGGCCCCAACTCCGATCTCCGCAAGTTCTGCTCTAGTGAGAGCATCATCAAAGGAAGTGGGGTTATTGGTGATAACCCGGTCGAATAGTTCCGGCCGCAATCCCTTCAGAAAGTTTCTCATCTTTGCATGTCCATTGGTGGCAATGTGTGGAACATACCTCAACAACGAAGAGTAGTGCATAGCATAGTCTGACACTGACATGCCTCCTTGTTTCAAGTTTGCGAACTCATCTTCCTTCATCTATCTCGCCACCGCAGAGAAGTACCGGTTCATAAACCGGGTTCTGAAGAGTGTTCAATCGATCAATGCACACTGTGCTCTCAGTTCCATTACCGTGCTCTTCCACCACATGGAAGGTTTCTTTGCCAGCTGGAACTCCGCTAGCCTCAGCCATGCCGTTCCAGCACAAGGAGCGGATACAAATATCTGTTCAAGCCTCTCTAGCCACTCCTCAGCCTCCTCTCCTGATTCTGTCCCCTCAAACTGGGGCGGGTGGTAAGTAAGGAATTGAGTCAAACTAATCTCACCAGGTAGTAATAACTGAGCCACTGGTTCCATGCCTACAGCTGGTGGAGGTAAAGGGTTTGCCTGACCAATGCTCGCATTAACACTGCCAACGTCACCCACCTCTTCATTGAGGTTTCCCAAGTTCATAGCCGCCATGCTGTAACACAAGGGGTAAAACAATTCCAAAACAAATATATATATGTTATGCCGTTAGATAACAGGAATGATAATAAGCATGTTAGTATAACAATATATACAACAATATGCACCACATGCATAAACATGCTTCAAATGTAAGCATCTAGCCAATCATGCTAAGGCTACCCTTCACTCGTTCCCGGGTTCTCTAACCACTGCTCTGATACCACTAATGTAAGGACCCTAGTTCCTTAAGTGCGGATTAAAGGCATAATTAGAGCTAACATACATCATCAGAGTTTAAATGTTCGTGTTGAGACTATGAGCCTTAAGAATTACATGCCAATTCAAGGACTATCAATGGATTAATTACATTCCCAATCAAAAATGAATGTTATCAACTATAGCTTTACACTACTCCTAGAGTAGACACTATACAAAAGTAATCCTGTCCTTCATTTCTCAAAAGTGTTCTTCACAAGCTCACCGCCTGAACCCGTCTTAGCCCCTTTTTCATGCCAAAATGTACCTACAAGGACAACCCCCAAACATGAGCAATAATATTATTCATATCCAACACAATATGAATATGAGGCGTAAATGCATAAATCATAATAAAACACTTCCTGTTTTTCCCATGCATTTTAAACGCATCCTGTTTGGTTGTCCCTGTACCATAACTCATGAGTATAATCAAATAGATTATTTAATGGTCCACACATGTCATGACACAATACCATTTCATCATCACCAATTACCAATCACCAATCCCTAGTCTGTTCATCACAATGTATTTTAATGCCCCTCGCTTTTCATATAGGCGGCATAGAATAACCTCGCTTCAATGGACATGCGGCGCTCCCACCCCTCGCTTCACATTGAGCGGCAAATATTCTTTCCTCGCCTCATATGATAACCACGCTTAAATGTGACATGCGGCGCTCCCACCCCTCGCTTCACATTTAGCGGCACCAAATCAAATAGCGGCAAGCATTAAAATCATCAAGGGATGATCACGACTCATGGGATGTGCACCAATAACCATCACATGCATATACAATCATCATGCATAATTCAACATGTATTTGCATCCACAATGCATAATTCCATATATACTCGCATCCACAATGCATAATCAATGAGTATATTAGAAACATGTACCGTTGGGTGCTCGTACGTCTTCTACGTACCTTTCCAAAAGTGGAATTTGATATGGCTTCACTTCCTTGGTTGCGTCGCCACCTGGGATGGTTCTACACAATCACACAACCCCATATTAGAAGCCAAATAATAATCAAATACCAAAAATTCGTCAAAAGAATCCATTTTCCAAAACTCTGCTGCTGGCGATCGATCGCTTCGCTGAGGCGATCGATCGCCTCAATTTTTGCTTCGCGGCGATCGATCGCGCCATACATGGCGATCGATTGCCTACCTTACGTTTTGGACACTACCCCTCGGCGATCGATCGCGCCATTTCAGGCGATCGATCGCCCCATACAGACTCGCGATTTTCACCATTAATGCACACCAAAACCATCCCAAACCATACCAATACTCCTTCCACCAACCCAACAACATAAGAACACAATAAACCAACAAAATACACCTCAAGCAACACAAAAATCCAACACCCAACCAAAAAATAATACCAACCCAAAATAACCCATTTCAAAACCCTTCAAAACTATTTCAAACTCAATCCAAACACAATAAAAACAACATGGAGGTATCCATACCTCTAGGGACTTCAAATCTCACACCAAATCCCACAAATCAAGTTTTTGGAATGATTTCTCTTCACCTCTTTGCTCAAACTCGAAAATGAAGGAGGGAAGGGTTTGGAGGAGTAATTGGGGAAAGTAGTGATGGGTGTAGAGGGGTTGGGGTATTAGTGGGTTATTTTTAAAATAAATTGCACTCCACAATCACCATGGTGTATAAAACACCCCAACATGATATTTTAAAGGTATTTTCAAAAATGCGTCAAATCCCAATTAAAATCATGCTCGACCAAATAATTATCGATTACCATAAACAACCATGATAACCCTTAAACTCCCAACATGCATAACATGCATCCCGAAATGCATCCCCGGTCACGCCTATCATGTGACTAAGCATTTTCGGGGATATCACAGATTGCATGGTGGATGATTACGGGCATTGACCAATGTGTTTAGGTGAATGCTTAGGTTTTTATTGTTCCATTATTATTGTGATTTTTGGTTATCGGGCCTGCGAGCCTGCTCTCTCTATTTTCTGATGTTTCCCACCCCGGATTTGTATCTTTATTCTCTTGTTTGCACGATTTAAATGTAAAATCATTAGAATTAGTGGGAGATCGAGATTGAAGATGGAGCATCAAGAATCAAGACATGTATAATGGAAACAAAAATGTAATAGGATTGCATTACATAGCTGCATCCACGTATGGCTCACGTGGATCAATTATGAAAAGGCCGTAATCGTCCATATTTATTTTTATTATGCATTTGATGCATGATAAATATTTGTTTGTATGTTTTATTAGGACATATGATTGCATGAATAAAACATAGTTGCATGAATCCGGCAAACAAACAAACAAGCACATGATGAGATTTTAAAATTATTAAATCCCTCTTTTGAATATGATTCAAAGATTTTAAATATCAAACTGATAAGGGGAGCTCAAAAGGGTTTGTTTCTTCCTGTCTTCCATCAACAGTTAAGCCATGAGACGCTACTTGTGTCATATGCCTTACTCACCCACGTGGGGGGGAATCTGACATGAGAAAGTTGTGTGTTTAACTGCCACTTAATTAAGGTTGTTGTTATGTTAACCTTCTAGATTACTCACCCACGTGGGGTCTTTTGGGCGTGACATTTCCATTCGTGGGATGGGTTAGTTTGACGTGAGAAGGCATAATTGTCCTGCCCACGTAGGGTTATGCCAATCGTGAGACAAATATCTTGGGGGTTGCATATGATGCAACTGTGATCTACCTTTAGTATCATGAAGCCGGTGGGCCCACGTTCGGGGTTTTCATGAGCTAGTTGGACTCCAAGCCCACTAAGAAAATATGATTTTTCGTTCATTTGTCATGAGGGTGATGAATTCAAAAAATTTAGTGGGAGCATTCAATAACTAAAGTCCATAATTTTTGAATTAATAATAATCAAACGGTTTGCATGTATTTTATGCTTATTCTCAGTATTGTGATTGCCGTGAATCCGATTGCACCAATTCTCGATATAAACAAATTATCCACCAAATTATTTTGATTGACTATTAATTGTAAAATAGTGCTTGCTTCTAAAAAGTTACTATATACCCTTGGTGGGAGTCTCATGTTGAAGTGTCTCCCAGTTCGTCTTACGAAGAGATCGCCACACTTGAGAAGTGGTGGGACGATGATCTCTTGGCTATGTGTTATATGATAGCATCAATGTCACCAATAAGTTTCAACACAGATATGAGAAGCTAGCTCACATTGCTGATATTTTCCAACACATACAAATGTTGTTTGGTGAACGGACGCGATCACTGAGACTCGCGATTTCAAAAGAGCTATTTTCATTTCACATGCAAGATGGGGCTTCGGTCAATGAGCATGGTGTAAAGAAAAATAGCTCTTGTTGATAATTGGAAAATCTGAATGTGACAATACCTCATTAACTGACTGTAGATTTGATCTTATAGTCAAAATGTTGGAAATTCATGAGTCTTTGATTCAAAAGGAGAAATGTGTTCTTCTTGTCGAATCTTCTACCAATGGTAGGAAGTGTTCAAGGATAAAGAAGAGGAAGGGAAATTGTTCTCAACCTCAAAAGACGAAAATAGATATAGTAGCAACTAAGAAATGAGAGGCATCTATGTTTTCACTGCTGGTCACTGGCGCAAATTGCATGGAATACCTAGACTAGAAGCGTTCTAGAAAGGGTATATTTTATATTAAAATTAAATGTTTTCTATTGGTTCTACTCTTTGGTATATGATGCTAGTTGTGCTCGCATCTTTGCAAAGAGTTGCATGTGATGAGAAGAAGTACAGAACCCTAGGGAGGTGACACCTACCTGAGGCTAAGCATTGTAGCCAGAGTTGTTGCAAATGTTGTTTGAAACATTTATTTAATATAAAATCTTGAACTAGTTAGGATCGGTTTGAGCAATTGTTTATTTATTATAGATTTAATCATAAACATTGTTCCTATTTTGATAGAGAATGATATTCTTTTAAATTTGCGAATATGATTTGCAGTATTTTTAAGAATGCGTGTTTTATTGAATGGTGAACTTATGAACGATTAGTATGATTATGTTCAAAGAATATAAAAAGAATGATAACTTATATCCCACATAGCTTTAGCATGTGCTGAATGTCCATTGAATTTAATTCATATGGACGTATGTGGAGCACTAAATGTTAGTGCAAGAGGATGTTGAGTTATCTTAAAGAGAATGTGATTCTCTCTGAGTAACTCTCTAAAATTACATATTTGTTGACAATAATTCATATCAATGCAGTGATCAAAACTCCATATATGATATGGACTGAAAAATAATCCAAATTTTTATTTGAGATTGTTCTGCTTATGTGAAGCAGCCAGTGAGATATGAGTTGGATAGTTGATCCATCTTATGTTATTTTGTGGAATTTATATTATTAATTGGAGGCAAAATATTTTTTTCGCAAGTGCAATCTTTCTAGAGAAAATATTTCTATTAGAAAGGAATGACAAATAATATAACTTGAAAAGAACCACAAACCACTAGAAAAATGAAAACGGTGAAATTAATTGAGTCAATCATAACCTTTGATTTACACACACCAATGAGATTTGAAAATGTTTCAAGAACTCCTGATAAATTGAATTTACTCCTAGAAAGTAGTCAAAATGATTTTGACTATGGATGTGATCATAGGACTTTCAAGGAGACGGTGTTGGACATCATTTCGGGACATTGGCCTGATGCTATAAAATCTAAAATAGACTTCATATACTCTAATAAGGTATGTACCTTAGTAGATTATCTTGAGGGAATTGTTCCCATTGGCTGAATGGATCTACAGGCGAAAGCTTGGAGTATATGGGAAGGTAGCGACCTTTAAAGCTTAATTGATGGGAAGAGGTTATTCTCATAGGCAAAGAGTTGTCTGTGAGGAACTTTTCATCAGTTGTGATACTATAGTCTATTTGGATTTTAATAGCTATATATTTATATTATGAATATGAGATATGACATATGGATGTGAACACAAGATTTCTCAATGATGACATTGAGGTAGAAATGTAGCAGCCAAAGGTGTTCACAACTTCTGGGAGTGAGCAAAATGTTTGCAAACTCCAGAAGTCCATGTATAGGCTAAGAAGGCATCCCGAAATTTCAACTTCCGTTTTGATAACATCCTCAAAGTGTTTGGTATTGTTAAAAAAAAAATCCGAAAGTGACATGTGTGTGCAAAAGGTTAGTGGGAGCATGGTTACATTTGTGATGCTTTAAGTCGATTATATCATGCTCATTGTGAATGGTATTGGATTAATCAATTAAAGCATGATTATCTACTAATTTCTCCATGAAAGATTTGGGAGAAGCGTCATACGTGCTTAGCGTAAGGATCTATATGGATAGATTTAAAGGATGCTTGATATATCTCAATCTACGTACATAAACATTGTGCTAAAAGGGTTTAGCATGGAATAGTCGAAAAAGGAGTTACTTCCCAAATGTCATAGTATTCATCTCTCGAGTCAATGGGTCTTAAGATTGATGAAGAGAGTGAAAAGATGACATTGATACCTTATGCTTCAATTTTTTAATAGCGTAATGTATGCTACATTATGTACTTAGCCTGATGCATGTTCTTAGAGTAATGATCAGACATCAGACAGATCCTGCTGAAGGTCACTGGAAAACTGTGAAAATAATCCTCAAGTACTTATGAAGAACGTAGGATATGTTCATGGTTTTTGGATCTGTAAGTGGAGAAATAAAAGTTAAAGGCTAAACCATTGCTGGTTTTTCAGTCGGATTGTAGATGATATCATATCGATGTTCGGATTTGTATTTAAGCTTAATGCTGATGTTGTCTCTTAGAAACGTTCCAAGCAAGACACCACATCGGATTCTACCACTGAAGCTGAATACATTGCAGCATACGATGCAGCAAAGAGGCAGTTTGGATATTAAATTTCATCCAAGAGTTGGGTGTAATTTCTAGTGCAGTTGACACAGTCTCTGTGTACTGTGACAACATTTGAGCTATTATGAATAGCCAAGATCTCATCAGGATCTAAACATATATTGAGAAAATACTATTTAATAAGAGAGATGGTAGACGCGACATTATTATCGAGAGAATCGCTTCAACAGAAAAATATTGTGAATCCACTGACAAAGCCTTTACAATGATTGGTGTCTGTTAGACATCTTGGGAAGATGGTCTTAAGACACATGAATAGTTGGCTTTGGTAAAGCGAAAGATATTGTTGTCATACATGATTAAGTAAATCAATAGTTGATTGATTGTACTTGTAATCTTATTATGACAAATCTTTGTTTGAATATTAATATATCTTCTTCATCTGTTTACCCATGCATTTTGATGCATTGATGAAGTCCTTGAGATTGCTATAGTCCATAGAATGTGGTTACGCATATGATGGTGACCATGAAATACATTCTCGACTGCGATTTCTAAAAGTTCCTGGCCGAAGAGCCTTCGAGAATGGGATATCGATATATGCTTGTTAGAGACTGGTATCATGATGTGTCTAGTGTAGTGAGCCGCGTTTCATCGGCGTTGGCTTGGAGAAGTCAGTACACATGAATAGGTGCTCATTAGGAATGAGTTCACTAAACGACCCTACTCGAAATTCTATAAGTGGTTCGAGTATAGAATTCCTAATCATAGTTGTGCACCATTACTCCTCATGACCCGAGGCATCATTGAGGTCTTGATATATAGCCGTGTACTTTGATTTAATAATTGACCACATGCGGGTCATAAAGTTTTATTTTGATTATTCATTGATGCTGTCAGAGGCCTATGATTGTCTTTGGAGATTCACCACTGGTCTTGATGAACCAGGATGTCCTATGTGTTTTTCTGTATACGATTCAAGGAATCTCTGGCCAGAGTGGGTAGTGCTTGTGAAAAAAAGAGTTTTTCATATACGCACACAATGAATTATATAACGTGAAACAAATACATAGTTATTGAAATCATAATGGGTCTCGATCAACCAATGCCCTTGATTCAGTCGGGACATATTGAGTGAAATGATTGTACTGCACGATAACTATAGCTGACAGGTTCTTGTATGTTGCTAGTCATTTGTATCTAGGTCTTCGTGAAGCGCAGATGCTAGGCGCTACCCACGATCGGTAGGTTGTTGCTGGAATTATATTTCGGCTAGTCTATTAAAGGAGTTTAATTGACAATGGAGCATTCAGGGTAAGCCCAAAGAAGTTGTTTGACTTCTAAAATCACAAAGGTTGTGATCCTACTGCTATGATACACTTGACCCTCGCTGTGTCACAATCAACCGGTCACCGATCTATTGATGAGATTGAGACTTAAATGTTAAGTGCTCAAATTTAAGTGATTTAGAAGAGATGCATTTAATTTTTTGAAAGCTCCTCATTTTAGTGGAGTTTCTATATTTGAAAATGTTTCATTTATAGAAAGTTCTGAAAATAATGTTTGATATATTTATGCATCATAATTATGTACATTGTTAGTACATCAAGTTGCCCAATTGGATTGAGCTACTAGAATTATGAGTTTGTAGTTTTGTGTTGGCTTTTGGGCAAGTGGGAGATTGTTAGCAAAAATGCCCAGCAAGCCAAACGTTGGTCGAATGGGCTTTATGAGCCCTGGCCTAATTAACCAACATATTACAACTATAAATACATCATTGTCTAGGGTTTAAGAGAACTCTTAATCAATTCACTCTTTCATATCAAAAGTCGACATCACACTAGCACTGGTGCTGACTTGAAGATCTGGTCAGGTTGGTTGGACTCGAGGGACTTCCACTATCAGATTCACGTCGGTGAACGGTAATCTCTTTTCGTGCATTATATTCGATTTATGCATGTGAATATATGAATCAGGCGCGAGCGATCCGTGCTGGGTCAGATCTGTTTATTGTATTATTTTCGTTGCGTTTGGATCTGAAGCCGGGATACGAAAACTTAACATTTTTGTGTATCTTTCTGGATGGTTTTCGAGAGTCTAAATTCATCTTCCTTCTCTTTATTCTCTTTCTCGGCCGTTTCTTCATCTCACTACTGTAAGCATGTTGTAGAACATTGGTTAGTGGCTTTGTTTGTAACCTGCAGATTTAGTCTAACTATTTTCATTTGCCTCCAATTTTCTTCAATTTGACTTGTAGCCACTTTTTCCAACTAAAAATTGCCACGTGATTTAGTCATACTAAACTCAATTTACTGGCAACAAATGCCCCGTAGGCAATTGGCCAAACTTGTCAATTAGCATATATCAACTACATAGTTTTATTGGACCCAAAATTGTGTCGTATCTATTTCACTTGCACAAGACAATCATTCGGTCCATCTTCATTTCCTTAGCCCAAAATTTGCAAGATTTTAAATTCAAAAATAGTGATTTGCCTCGGTGATCACCCTCTCCCTGATTTTACTCAACCATCTCATCGCCCATCACTGTACGCCTTTTCTTCTTCTTATTCCACATTCTCCATCGTCATTCCCGTTCGCTCTCACCTCTGCTTCAAAAGCTCCTCTTCCTTTGCGCGCTCTGTGTGTAGGTAAATTCCCTTTTCTTTCCATGTGATTCTCATTTTGTTTCCGGCTCTTGCACTGTAATGAGTTTATTGCTCAAGAAGTTCCCCCTTCGGTTAATTCAATTTGGTTTTGCCCCCGGGTCTTCACTTCCACTGCTTATCTTCTAACCTTGTGGGTATTCGTTAACTATGGCTTGCTTGTAATGCTTTCATCTTTTACTTGTTCTTTGCCCACAGTGCTCTAAGCCTCTGAGGATCTTACGCTCTTGGTTTGCTAGCTATCCATATCTGGAATATTTCCGCAACCGAGTTCAGAATCAGGCAAAAGTGCTACGGATGCTAGGTAAGGAGCAGCTCATACCCGAACTCGTTTTAACAGTTTATTAAGGTAATTTTCTCTTCACCCAGATGTTGGGTACAACAGTTGTCTGTTTGATCGATCGAAATAATGTTTGTGCTGTTGTACGATTTAAAAGATTTGAAAGATTTAAGTTGCACCGTTACTATCAGTTATAACTTTTGGTAAAGCGACGAGCGCTTAATCCGATAATTGTTATCTGAATCCCTTTTGTTGCATGCGAAAACTAAGCCTTCCCACCAATTGCCAAATACGAATCTTGACCTATGTTAATCCATGGCTAGGACAAATGGATTGCCAGGCTCAAACCCCACTTTAGTTCGACATGGAAACAATTAGGAATTAGAACAATCATCACCTTATCCCAAAAGGATATAACCTTCCATCCCGATCTTCTCAAGAGTTGTTGGGTTTTGAAAACCTGAATAATCTTGGTTTTGATGTTAACAAAATTTGTTATTGTGTTGCTAACATATTTCATCAAGTGTGCAGTTCATAGATGATATCTTACAGCTTGATGATTAGAAAGGAAATGGGTTGAAGTAAACTGGACCAGTAGACAAAAGCATAGGTCTACTGGACCAATAGATACAACCAGTAGACCCCGAGCGCTATTGAATAAATTGATCATCTACCGGATCGTCTACCACCCGACCAGTAGACCTCGAAGCTCCAATCAGTAGACGTCGACCAGTAGACACTACAAGTAACTCAACCTACTGCTGCACCCAAGACCCAGTAGACCTTGTACCAGCAGACCTCGAAGCTCCAACAAGTAGATGTCGACCAATAGACCTTGAGCATTAGAAGTCTACAAACGAACTTCGAGCAGTAGAGTTCGACCAACCAGTAGATGTCGACCAGTAGACGTTGAGTAGTAGACCCAACCAATAGAGGCCAACAGATTCGAAACAGTAGAGGCTAGCAGACTACGCTCCAGTAGAGTCCAGCGGACTGCGAACCAGTAGAGGCCAGCGGACTTCAAACCAGTAGATGTCAACAATTTGACCAGTAGACCTGCTCTACTGGAACAAATCAGCAGCCTTCCAAGAATAGCCCAGAAAGCAGAATATGACCGTTGCAATGTTTGAAAGATCACCAAAAATGTCACAACGACTATATTCTTGTATCTAGCGTATATATCATTACTTGGGGCTATATATACATGATTTGGAAGCTCAATAACAGCTGATTGAAGATCAATCCAAGCCTTCCAAAGCAAACCCACGTGGGATTCAGTTGGGGAACTTCAAAGACAAAAGCTGCTAAATGAAGAGCACTCCCCAAACCTTTGGCACCTCTTACCTTGCTGTATCATATTCATCATGTAATCATTTGTACCTTTATATTCACTCTATTCATTATATTTGTGAGCTAAAATAGAAGAGTGAATACCATTGTAACAGTTTGTGACTCATCACAACTGGATGAGAGATCTTTGTATGTGAGACAATTAAAAAACATACATAGTTGAGTTGCTAGGAGTTCTAGTTGGACGGGGAATGCCCAACTGGATCGGTTTTGTACAAAGAGTTGTATAAATCAAAGTCTTCTAGTGTATTCTTCCATGAGATGGAAGAATGGGAGACGTAGAAGCGTTGTGCTTCGAACTTCAAAAAACAAATGCTTGTGTTATTTACTTTACTGCATTTATTTACCTTGCTGTTTTTACATATTTTCTTGCATATCTTTAAAATGCATTTCAAATGATTAATCTGTTTTAGAGTGGGTTATGTCGAGTGTCTTCCGCTCAGTTTTGTAACCGAACTTGATATAATCTCTCGGTACAATTATTTCAAGAACACGAGCTATTGAAGCTCAAGTTGGTTGAACTCGGGTGTGGAATGTCAACCCACCCCTGGAATTGATCCTAACAAGTGGAATCAGAGACATGTTGTTCTTGGAAAGCATTTTAACCAATTTTAGACGAAAATCTTTTAAAGAAAACTTTTTCATGAACATGTGATTATTTTCATAGCATAATTTTCAAAAACTTGATGTATGAAAATTTTTAGCATAAAAATCAATTTCTTTGCATTTATTTTGCAATAAAATAATTTTAAAATCTATTTTAAATGTTCAAATTTTTGTTCATTCTGTTCTAAACTCATTTTAAGTTTAAAATTGTTATTTTGAGATTTGTTCTAACAATTTTGAAGCATTTTAGTTTTCTGGCAGCTTGCAGCGACTTTGGGAAAAAGTGGCATAACTTCTTGCTCGGATGTCCAAATGACGAACCGTTTTTGAGTTGCAAACTAGACTCATAGAGGATCGCAGGGGTATAGGTCTTACAACCCAAACTTGCTCGAGAAAAAAATAGTTTTTTAGTTCAAGTTGGACTAAGTGTGGTGCCACCGAAAAGATGAAATGTACATTGTTGAGTTTGTCAAGACATTCAAATTTGTTGCAAAGTATGCTTCGTCCATCATCAAAAGAGGTTATTTTTGTTCAAAAATTAATGTGCGTTGCAATTTTTTTTAATTTGTTTTAGCTACCCCATTTGCCATTCACTTGCTCAAATTTTCAAACCTTTTAAAATTAAGGGGGAGAGTTTAATCTCAATCCTTGAGTGGGAGTAAATTTTGTTTGTCTTCCTTTTTTATTCACACAAAAAGGGGGAGAAATATATTGTTTAAAAAATATGGTTTTTCTTGTTATGCAACATTGTGCTTTAATGTTCATATTTTTATTCAAGTTTTGTGATCATCAAAAAGGGAGAGATTGTTAGGTTTTGAAAACCCAAATAATCTTGGTTTTGATGTTAACAAAACTTGTTATTGTGTTGCTAACATATTTCATCAAGTGTGCAGTTCATAGATGATATCTTACAGCTTGATGATTAGAAAAGAAATGAGTTGAAGTAAACTGGACCAGTAGACAAAAGCAAAGGTCTACTGGACCAGTAGTAGACCCCGAGCGCTGTTGAATAAATTGATCATCTATCGGATCGTCTACCGGACCCGACCAGTAGAACTCGAAGCTCCAACCAATAGACGTCGACCAGTAGACACTACAAGTAACTCAATCTACTGCTGTACCCAAGACCTAGTAGACCTTGGACCAGCAGACCTCGAAGCTCCAACCAGTAGACCTTGAGCATTAGACGTCGACAAGCGAACTTCGAGCAGTAGAGTTCGACCAACCAGTAGATGTCGACCAGTAGACGTTGAGTAGTAGACTCAACCAGTGGAGGCCGACGGATTCGAACCAGTAGAGGCTAGCAGACTACGCACCAGTAAAGTCCATCGGACTTCGAAGTAGTAGATGCCAACGGTCTTTGAACCAGTAGAGGCCAGCGGACTTCGAGCCAGTATAGGTCAACAACTCGACCAGTAGACTTGAAAGTAGACCTGCTCTACTGGAACAAATCAGCAGCCTTCCAACAATAGCCCAGAAAGCAAAATATGACAAAATATGACCGTTGCAATGTTTGAAAAATTACTAAAACTGTCACAACAGCTATATTATTGTATCTAACGTATATATCATTACTTGGGCTATATATACATGATTTGGAAGCTCAATAACAGCTGATTGAAGATCAATCTAAGCTTTCCAAAGCAAACCCACTTGGGATTCAATTGGGGAACTTCAAAGATAAAGCTGCTAAATAAAGAGCAATCCCCAAACCTTTGGCACCTCTTACCTTGCTGTATCAGATTCATTTTGGGATCATTTGTGCCATTGTATTCACTCTATTCATTGTATTTGCGAGCTAAAATAGAAGAGTGAATACAATTGTAACAGTTTGTGATTCATCACAACTGGATGAGAGGTATTTGTATGTGAGACATTCAAGAACATACATAGTTGAGTTGCTAGGAGTTCTAGTTGGATGGGGAATGCCCAACTTGATCGGGTTTGTACAAAGAGTTATAAATCAAAGTCTTCTAGTGTATCCTTCCATGAGATGGAAGAAGGGGAGACGTAGAAGCGTTGTGCTTCGACCATCCAAAAAGAAATGCTTGTGTTATTTACTTTACTGCATTTGTTTACCTTACTGTTTTTACATATTTTATTGCATATCTTTAAATTGTGTTTCAAATGATTAATCGATTTTAGAGTGAGTTATGTAATATAATATCTCAGTGCAATTATTTCAAGAACACGAGCTATTGAAGCTCAAGTTGGTTGAACTCGGGTGTGGAATGACAACCCACGTACGAAATCGATCCTAACAAGAGTGTTCTTTGTTTTGGTCCCCCAATTGGTCTTCTTTAATTTTCCCCTGTGGCCATATGTCAAATACTCTTTCCGATGTCATTCGTCTAACATGCCTACCTGCTTTGAGGCCAGAGTTTCTGGCCGCGCTTATCGTGTACGCGCAAATTAACCATTCTCAGTTAATATCAAATAAATGTAGTAGTGCAAGTAGGGATCGATTTCACGGGAAAGTGAGTACTTTTATGCTAACATAAAAATAGGGGGATTTGTGATTGTTAATTATCTAGGATGCAAGATTGAAATAAAAAGAGAAATTAATCAATTAAAGAGAGATATTGGTTTCGGTCGACTCTACCATTGGAATTCATTTATTCATTAATCGATTTTTTCACAGATATAATTTTTATATATGAATATTCACAATTGAAGAATTAACTCCTGTCTCACCTTAAGTTTAGTTTAATCGAAAAAGCATTCAAATTTAATCCTTATCGATTAATCAACCTTAACAACAACAATTAAGATTTAAACTAATGATAGCATACGAACAAGTAAGATTGGTGAAACTAAACAACATAAATAACAGTAGTTATATTTAATCTAGTCAAAAGTTTTCCCTAGGAATTTAATAACCTCAACAGCAGAGAATTATCAATCATAGTTGCTTTACAAATTTGATTAATTAAACAATTACGGATTTGATATCAAATTAACATTATATTGTATGAAAAATTATTAGGTAGCTAGTCTAACAACCAAACAACACAATCATGGTAATAATAATAGAAAAACTTATGATACTCAATAAAAATCACCAATTCAAAACAACAATATCATGAATGAATTAAATTCCAAGGATTTGACTCCCTCAACCAAGAGTAAGAGTTTAGCTACTCATAATTAATGAAAAACAAACAAAATAATGTATAGAAAGCATGAACAAAAGTAATAAAAACTATGAGAATCGCCACGCGTCGAGGTTGTCAATCCCGCCTTTGTGTTGAATCTTCAACCCGTCTTCAAAACTTGAGAGAAAAATATATTCTAGGTCTAAAACTATGACAAAAGTCTCTAACCATCTGATTTAAAGCCCTCAATTTCGAGAGTTATGGTAGGATCTGATAGGGTAGGTAAAAAATCTATCCAAATATGAAAAAAATCGAGTTTCCATAATTTTGAGATTCTTCCGGTGATCGATCAGCATAATCCAGCAATCAATCGCTGGCTATTTTTTTCAGAATTTTTAGGCAGGCGATCGTTCGGCGCTTCTCGGCGATCGATCGCTGAGATAAGCTTTTTGTTGCGTGAATTTTCTGCCATGCTCGGCCAATCGAGCTCTTCTGGGCAATTGATCGCGAGCCTTAGTCCACTTTTATGCATTTTTCTTGGTTTACTTTGTTCCTTTGTCAACTCCAATGCATTTGTTGATCCTTATTCACCATTGTTAGCTCGATTTCTTTGATTTCACACATTTACACAAATATACGATTATGTAGCATATGTATCAATTTATCCATCAAAACATACCAAATTTTAGGCAATTAAACGCAATAGACGTGTCTATTTCTAGTCACATCAAACTCCCCCATACTTAATCTTTGATCGACCTCGAGTAAATCATACACAATCTTTTTGTTGGCTCATAGCATCATAACAAACTAACTCGTCCTCACTTTAATGCTTCAACAATTTTAAACATGCATAGTAATGAAAGGTGGTGAAAAGTTAACAGTGGAACAAGTTCAATCCCTAGACATCTCATACTCAACAAAGCAGCGAATGTGTGTGTGGTCATAAACAAGTGTCAAATACATATTATAGATCCAATAAATGTAAACCCATAATAGTTCAAGTTGTACAATAACTCAAGTATAAGCTCATTTGCACACTCTTCTCCACTATCTTAGCTACTTACAAACACAAATCAAATAGGTCTTAATTAACTTGTAGCTTGTGCTAGGTATTGGCTTATGAAAGAAAAGGATAAGATGTATCAAACAAGAGAGTATGATGATATGCACAATATAAAAACTTCTCTCGTTGCATGATTTTTTTTTTCAAACCTTGTTCATTTTGTATGGTTTATTTCAAGCTTTTTTTCTTTTGTGCCTTGGCTCCCATTGGAGTCATATTTTTATATATTTTCTCGAGGCATCCCTTTTATTTCATGCACTGATAACAAGTGCATGTGAATGAAATACATCATACTCCCTTCAAAGTATGGACTAAAATCATATTTAGGCTTATTAGGGAAGGATGCTAAGCTAGTGAAAGAATGTTGAATGGTGGTTGTTTGTATGCTTAACACACAACCATTCTTTTACATTAAAGCTCAAAAAGGGACACTAGGGTTGATTTTGTTTACATGGTAGGCTTGAAAGGCTCAAACGCATCAAAGTTCGCCTATATCACTTTCATGTTCGCAAGTAGTCTAGACATACGCCTCAAAGAGCATGTAATTAAGTTCTAGCATGTATCAAAGACTTCCTAAGACTATCACAAAATTCACACAATCTTGACTACGATATGCACACTTCACAAGTCATGACATATCCGTGCTCAAAATATTCAACTACTAAGTCAAAGTATAATTTGCATTAGAGTTCAACGTGTCCAAGGTTAACAATTCACCTATGTTCAAAAACATGCATGCCATCAATTAAGTTTTATCATGGGCTAGTGATTCTAAGCATGTGTTCATTACTAACTATGAGCTCAAAATTTTCAAATTTTTTAATTTTTTTGTATTTTTATAATAAGAAAGCAATAACACACTAGTAATCACCCCCTATATTTAAAACTTACATTGTCCCCAATGTAAGTCAAAATTGTAAAGAAAGAGAAATTAGACACTAATAAAGCAATAAAAAAATAAAATGAAATGGAAAATTAACTCCCCTTCGGTTTCCTCCCGAGCAGCACATTTGTTTAACGTCGGTGGCCCGACTTCAGTTGTTCCTTCATCATACGACCCCATGTGGGTCATCGAGTGCCATCTTGACCACTCCATCAGCTTGGATTCCCTCATAGTAGTGTTTCAGCCGATGTTCATTCACTGTGAATTTCTTTGTTGTGTTCAAGCTTTGAATTTCCACGGTACCATAAGAGGAAACATCAGTGACCTGATAAGGTCCATTCCATTTAGAACGCAACTTACCGGGAAGAGTCGACGGCGGGAGTGATAGAGAAGGACTTTTTGACCAACTTCGAATGTCCTTCTCGAGATCATCTTATCATGAAAGGCCTTCGTCTTCTCCTTATAAATTTTTGAACTTGTATATGCATCATTGCGTATCTCCTCCAATTCTTGTAGCTGCAACTTTCTATGCTCACCACTTTCATCCATCTTCATGTTAAAGTGCTTGATAGCCTAATATACCATATGCTCCAATTCTACAGAAAGATGGCATGGTTTACCAAAAATTAATCGAAAAGGAGACATACCTATGTGTGTCTTATATGCTGTGCGATATGCCCATAGTGCATCGTCCAGACGTAAGCTCCAATCATTCCTTGTAGGATTGACAGTCTTCTCTAAGATGGATTTGACATCTCTATTGGACACCGCAACTTGCCCATTTATTTGAGGGTGGTAGGCGGTGGATACCTTATATGTCATATGATATTTCTTCAACAAGATTACCACAGTCCTATTGCAAAAATAGGTACCTCTGTCGCTGATGATCGCTCTTCAGATTCCAAACCTAGAAAAAATATTGTGCAATTACTGTAGAGTCATCCGGGTGGCTATAGCTTCCACCAACTTTGAAACATAGTCAACTGCAAGCAATATATATATATGTACCCATAAGAGCTAGGAAAAGGTCTCATAAAGTCGATGCCCCACACATCAAAAATTTCACAAATGAGTATTGGTTGTTGGGGCATCTCCTTGCGTTGAGAAATGTTACCTGTCTTTTGGCACTCAGTACATGACTTGCAAAATTTATAAGTATCTCGAAAAAGTGATGGCCAGAAGAAGCCACATTCAAGTACTTTTCTCGAAGTCCTCTTGACTCCAAAGTGTCCTTGATAAGTGTGATTTTTACACTTAATTTGATATATGATTATGGATGTTTTTGTAGTGATTCCTCGAAATTATTACACGTTTTGGTATATATGTGTATATTTCAGGAATCTAGGTCCAAATGCATAAAAGTGGATGAAATGGGCTTAAAATGCTGAAAAAGAACCAAACTAAGCAAATATGGAAAATGAGGGACCAAATCGCAAGATTGGAGATTTGAGATCCGCGATCGATCGGCAACTTACGAAGATCGATCGCCAGATTTCCGCGATCGATCGGCATATGACGAAGATCGATCGCGGATATGAAAAATGTGGTTATTTTGTCCAGAATGTTTCCGCGATCGATCGGCAAATGACGAAGATCGATCGCCAAAACCAAAAATTTCGAGATTTTGTTTCCTTCTTGGTTATTTTGTGTCCAAAACTTACCAAACTCCTTCACCACTATATATATTAGGTCTTGGACGAAAATAGAGACTTTTTATCAGATTTTACACCTTAGGAATAACCTCCATACATCCTCTCATCCTCCATATCACCATCATTCACCTCCATCCATCAACCATCCTAGGATTTTGGAACACCTTCAACAAGGCGATTCAAGAGACGATCCAGAAGGAAGCGAGAGAGGGAGCAAGGATCTACGAACGAAGTCGACATCGGGAGTTTATTCTTGTCTTTTAATATTAGTTTTGATTTACTATGTTGAACTAATTTATTTATCGAGGCTAGGCGAATCCTTTGTCATGAATCTATGATTTGATGATTTATTTGACCGAATTCCTTTAATTCTTTACGTATGATTTATTGATCTTCATGCTTTTGAGGGATTGATCACCCTTGAATGATTACTTTATTGTGGTTGACTTGACCATATGATATTGCAATATGATATAATAAATTATACCATGGGTTTTAGGTTGAGATGGACCAAGTAAAATCTAGCACACGTGTGATAGCAATAGATTACCAAAATCGAAGGCTAGTAGTTTTCATAGATCTTCATTCGATATTAATTGTTCAATAAGGACACATGAGTGGTTTACTTGGACATTAATATTAGACTTGTTATAACTGGACCAAAGTATAACGAATGCATTAGGAAAACTCGTCACCTTAGAAATATTTGGATATTCAATCGAGAATTGTATGGGATTGCATTGGTGAGCCAAAGTCTCGATAATCTTCTCTAGTGGATTTTTCTCGTTTACTTTTATTGACTTGGTTGGATTAGTAGTTAATTTAACTAATTAGTAGTTTAATTATTAATTCAATTTCGTAGGTTAAATATCGTTAAAAGTATCTTATTTGGTACTTGCTTGTTAGTCCCTGTGGGTGGGGTTCGACAATCCGTATTCTTCATATCTATACTAAAACTTGACACCGTGCACTTGAGGTACATAAATCGCTACATTGGAAAATACTGTTTAATAGCGATCAGTCCTCCACATGGATAAGCATGACAAAATTTTAGTATCGAGAGTACCCCATTATCAGGGGTGCATCGTCTAGTGACTTGATCGACACAGTGCTTCTAAAGATATGGATCGTCCCATACGTAGTCCTTGGCATCACTCTTGATCTTTGCTTTCTTGGCCCTAGATATATCAAAAGGAAATTGATTAGTGGCCAAATAATTCCCAATATCAGCGTACCATGGGAACTTGGCATGAATGGAGAAAAGGTGCTCGCCAGGAAATTCTTCTCGTAAGCAGAGTTCATCGTCGATGTGTGGTAAATGACTCAGGTGGTCCGCCACTTTCTTGTATTGGATCTCCAAGTCAAACTCACTGATTAATAAGACCCCCCTTATCAGTCTTGGCTTTGCTTCTTTCTTTCTCATCAGGTACCTAAGTGCTGCATGATCAGAAAACACAACAACTTTAGTACCAAGTAAATATGATCTAAATTTTTCAAGAGCAAAGACAACAGCTAAAAACTCATTTTCAGTAGTGGTATAGTTGAGTTGGGCTTCGTTCAGGGTCTTGGATGCGTAATAGATGACATGAGAACATTCCCAATTCTTTGACCCAAGATGGCGCCTACGGCATAGTCACTAGCATCACACATGATATCAAATGGTTTGCTCCAATCAGATGGTTGAATTATGGGAGTGGAGATCAATGATTCTTTCAATTTGTCAAACGTCTTCTTGCACCCTTCATCAAAATCAAAGGATATGTCATTTGTAGTAACTTACATAGTGGAGATGCAATCTTGACGAAGTCTTTGATGTACCTCCTGTAGAACACTACATGGCCAAGAAAAGAACTCACATCCCGCACACAAGTAGGATAAGGCAGAGATTGTATAATATCAGTTTTTACTTTATCTACCTCCATACCTTTTGAGGAAATCACATGACCCAAAACTATACATTGTTTTACCATGAAGTGACATTTTTCAGAATTAAAGGCAAGGTTATTATCGATGCACCTCTTAAGAACAAGAGTAAGGTTAGCTAAGCATGCCTCAAATGAATCACCGTAGACGGTGAAATCATCCATAAATACCTCTAGGATATGCTCAATGTACTCAGAAAATATATTAACCATACATCGCTGAAAAGTGGCCGGTGCATTGCATAGTCCAAAGGGCATGCACCTATAAGCGAACGTTCAAATGGGCATGTGAACGTCGTCTTTTCTTGTCCGGAGCAATAACAATCTGACAATAGTCGGAATATCCATCAAGAAAGCTATAAGAATGACAGGCTAACCTTTCAAGCATTTGATCGATGAAGGGTAGAGGAAAGTGGTCCTTGCGAGTCACTGCATTCAGCTTTCGATAATCAATACAAACTCTCCAACCATTTTGAATGCGTGTGGGAACCAACTCATTATCCTTATTCTTGACCACTGTGATGCTTGTCTTCTTGGGAAAAACTTGAAATGGACTCACCCATTGACTATCAGAGATGGGGTAAATTACTCCTACAGCATGGAGCTTAAGTATCTCGTCTTTAACTACCTCCATCATAGGTGGGTTGAGCTTCCTTTGTGGTTGGCGTGCAGAATTTCCTCCATCCTCAAGTAGTATGCGATGCATGCATGTGTAGGGGCTTATACCCTTGATATCGGCAATCGTCCATCCAATGGCGACCTTGTGTTCCTTGAGTACTTACACTAAATCTTGACACACTTGATATGATCACTGGAAGTGTGTCACATTCTCCTAGGAACACATATTTGAGGTGGGATGGCAGCGGCTTCAATTCGATAGAAGGTGCCTGCGAAATATATGGGAGAGATCTAGTGTCAGAAATATGTAAAGAAACATAAGAAACTGTACTTGAAAGTGGCCAAGTATGCTTGTAATTCAAGGCTTCTATTGTGTTTTCCATATCATCTCTACGTGTTGACGCCTGATCGTAAGACTCGAGCGGGGTGGTGATGGCAATCTCCAATTCGTCTTTACCTGTAAGCTCAAAAACTTCTTGGGACAAGTAGTCATGAATATCGACAGAGTAAACAATAGCATCCTCATCATATGGATATTTCATGGCATCATAGATATTAAACTTGACTACCTCACCATCAAATTCCATAGTAAGACTACCACTATGAACATCTATCTTTGTCATTGACGTTTTAAAAAGGGTCTTCATAACAGAATAACGGTGTTGTTATCTCCATTTTCCATATCAAGAAAAAAAAAATCGGTAGGAAAGACCAAATGATCGACTTGTACCATAACATCCTCGATAACACCCCTATGATATGCTTCTACATATCCGCTAATTGGACAATCACGCCAGTTTTGCTCAAAGGCCCTAGATTTAATGAAGCATATATGGAATATGTCATGGTATTTATTGATGCTCCTAAATCTAGCATCAATAGTGCAAGGGATAGTAAACATACATGGGTCTTTGCACTTGGTTGGTATATTCCTTTGAATCACAGCGGAGATGTTCTCCCCCAACTCAACTTTTTGGCATCCCTTCAAGTTCTGCTTCCGCTTTGCGGTGCATAACTCCTTTAAGAACATAGCATAGAGAGGGACTTGCTTGATAGCATCTATGTAATGCCTCGATATAAATCATACGTATTCGATGTGATTATTGAGTAATTATGCGATAATTACAACATAATGTGGCCTCGAGATCGAATGGAACCGAATATGAGAGGTAGAAGACAAGTATATGGTCTTTTAATCTATATGGAAATAATAGTTGAGACCACATACATACACTTATGTTTGGACTTAAAGTGGTGCTACTTGGTTGATACAAATGTAGCAAAAGAATTCATGAGCATTATGATGTGTAGGAAAGAGCATGAATCACATATAGTTGGACAACAAGGATATATGCATTTGCTATGCATTTCATATGACTTTGAATTTCATTTTGTTGCCATATATGAAGTTTATCTCAGCTTGCAAATCACATAGAACGCCATTATGCACCTAGTAAATCTCTACATCAACACTCTCCAATCCTCTTGTATTCTCTCCTAACTTTTCTTGGTTTTGGATTGAAAATCAAGTGAATAACTTGGTGTGAAGTGGAAGTAAAACTATTGAGTAAGGTTTAAGACTTACACATGTGAAATTATGTTTAGTAGTTCCATTTCAACATGTTAATGCAAGATGATATGGTTTGAGTTGTTATGACTTGATGAATTGAAGCACTATGAGATTTAATCAAAGACTTGAGTTGTAATGTTATGGAAACATGTTTCTATGATGATAGACTATACATTTATCAAGTTTTGATGTAGATTTTGGAGTTGTAGGAGGTAAACCATGAAGATAAGCTCAAAATCGCCATTGTTTGGAATTTCTGCTGTCTCGCGATCTATCGCTATGTGCGTACCGATCGATCGTCGAGACAGGGGAAATTATAAGGCGGTTAAAACTTGTACAATCGATCGCTATGATGTGACCGATCGATCGCAAGCTTTGGCGATTGATCGTTGAAGGAGTACTGATCGATCGCTACGGAGCCAAAACATTATGTGGAAAATTGACTTAAATAGCGATCGATCGCTAGGGTTACGAATTGAAGCGATCGATTGCTAGAAACGACCGATCGATCGCTAGGATTAATTGTTGAAAAATGTTATATTTTCTTGGAAAGTTTTGATGGTGAAGCCTATTTCAACACGAAAATTGTTGATATTCACGTAGCACTATCACAGGGTACGGGTCAGAAAGGAGGTTAAGCGTTAACTTCTGATTTGCTATATTTTGTACAGCACGACAGGTACGTGTTGACGTACGAGTATTGATCTTATTGTTGATGTGATGTTGATTACATGTGTTGAGATTGAGATATATGATTATTGTAATCATATTGTTGTACATTCATATTGTTGATGCATATAGTTGATGCCATGAGAAGTATGCTACTGTTGTGCATACAGTTTGACTGTTGTAGGGTCTTTCTACCTTAACATCATATTAATAGCGTATTATGAACTAAACATGTATTAGAGACATCTTAGAGTTCTGGTTGTTATGTGAGCTCAATGTAATTACAGGCCAAAATGAAACTTCAATAGTTAGTTAATTACATTCCCCAAAATGAATAAGTCTAACAAAAATCCTGTATCTATCTTCTTATGCTCCTTTAGCTCACCATCTCAACCCGACCCTTAGTCTCGATCCAAAAGCGTACCTACAGGAACAACCCATCGTGAGCATGTACATCGTTACTTAACATCATGAGTTACTGGCATAGAAATAATACATGGAAATAATTGATAACATATACTTCCTGTTTAATAGTACTATCCTTCCTTGGTTGTCCCTGTGTCATAATTACGCATATCATCATTAGTTCAAGACATGAATGATTAACATCATATTTTGTATATAAGCTCACAACAATCCATGTTAATTAGAAATGGGACTATCCGGGTTCTATTATGACAGCGGCACAATTGGCCCCCTCGCTCGACATAACTCATCGTATGATACCCATCGCTACGCCTTGATAGCGGATGTATCTCTTATTCAGCGGATGATACCCATCGCTACACCTTGATAGCGGATGTACCCCATCGCTCAGCGGATGATACCCATCGCTACACCTTGATAGCGGATGTACCCCATCGCTCAGTTATGTGAGCGGCAAGACCTTCCTCGCTTGCCCATAATAGTCACCGGACATTAAACCATTCTAAGTAGCATAGTCAAACACGCGTCATCATCTTATAAGCATCATCATTTCAAACATCATCATCTTATCATAATTGTCATCATAACATCATATCATAAACTTATTCATCATAATCATCATAATCATCATCATAAATACTTATGCAATTAATGCAAAGTCATAGTTTAGGAATATGTTACCGTTTGATGCCCGTACGTTTCTTACGTACCTTTTCAAAATGTGGTGAAATTGTAGTACTTTATCTTCTTGAAGTCGTGGGTCCTTGGGATGGTTCTACACAACCATACAAATCAATATTAGAAGCTAATCATAGTCCAATACTCAAAAATCCCACAAAATAATCAAAAACACCACTTTGGTGTCTCGCGATCGATCTTCGTATGGCCTCGATCGATCGCGAGACTACACTGCCTCGTCCAACAAAATCTTTTAACTCGCGATCGATCGCCGAGTTTGCGCCGATCGATCGCGACCTCGCCGATCGATCGCGTCAAACTCGCGATCGATCGCGGAAGGCTACTGCCTTCACCCCTGTAGCTCGCGATCGATCGGTGGAAGGCGCCGATCGATCGCCGAGTCCTGTATGTCCGATTTTCGGGCACTATTCATCCTTCTCCTTCCCCAACTCAAACAAACCCAAACATTAAAACATCAACCATATAAAACCACTAAAAACCTTCAATAAACATCATCATATACTCATAAGTTCAACACCCAACAAAATAATACCAATCCCAACAAACCCATTTCAAAACCTTTTAAAACCCTTCCAAAACTCAATCAACACTTCAAGAACATCAATAAGTGATATATAAACATCATAGGCACTAAATCTTACCAAGAAGTGCAAGAACAAAGCTTTTACAAGGATTTCTTCCCACCTTTAGGTCAAAAATCGAAAATGAGGGGAAGAGGGTTTTGGGAAAGTGATTTTGGGGATTTGAGTGTAAAGGTGAGGTGAGGTAAAAGTGGTGGGTTAAGTATTAAATTCTTACATTTAACTTGTACCCCAATAAATAACATGATGTATATAAAATACATTAACATGATAAGCATTTACAAAATGCAACCAACTTCATTAAACCCATATCATCCCCATAATTAAAATCAACATCCTTAAATCATGTTACTTCTTCATATCCCACACATATCTTAATCATCGTAATAAATCATCATATAAGCATAATTAATATTCAGATTGCCATCAATTAATTTCGGGGCATCACAACTGTTATAACGTGTGATGACGGAAATATTGTAGTGCTGCTAATATGGGACGTGAAAGCTGAGCCACTGACATATTGAGCTGAGAGACATATCATACTTGTCCCGTTATAACAGGATGATGAATGTGACATGTCATGACTTAATTGCACTTTGTGGTGCCTGATACCGAACAATCGTAGTTGAGATCTTACGATGTTTATTTATCGTATTGTGTATTATTGATATGAGAATGAGATGGTTGTCTATCAATACTCATGTTGTTTGATTGTTTCTCTAGGGACTCTGGTAGCGCTTATCACGTACTCCCAAATTAACCCTTCTCAAGTTAATAGCAAAAGTATGTAGTAGCGAGAGTAGGGATCGATCCCACAGGGAAGGTAGTATTTATTTCGTGCCAATCAAAAACAAAAAGTAAAAATGGGGTTTTGGATTGGATTATTACTACTTAACAAATTCTAAGAATTAAACTAATACGCAAAATTAACTAAACGAATTAAGACTTATGAGATTAAAGTGATTCTTGGTTTTCAGGTAACCGTACTTTTGGAAAATTATCTTTTGGTCATCAAATCAAAACATTCGAATTCTTTCGATTATCTATCGATTGGAAATTCAATTCCTACTCATCTTATTCGTAGTCAAAGAGAAAACAACATTCAATTCAACCCTTACCAAATCTCTAATCACCACTACAGCCGTTAATGATTAAATCAATGATAGTTTTCAAAACTAATGAGTTCGATAAATCTAATCAATAAAACTACAGCCGTTAAAATCGATTACTCAATCGTTTCTCCTAAGAATTCAATAACACATACAGTCGGTTAATTATTAACCTTAGTTGTTTCTTAACAAACTATCGATTATGCAATTGAATATTAAATGATCAATCTAATACACAAACACAACAATCATGGAATTCGAAATATGAGAAACACATTGAAATCAAAATCTAATTCAACAATCAAACCGAATTCTCATAAAAGATTCAAATCCAAAAGTAGGTATCCCTTCAACCAAGAATCGAAGGGTTTTAGCCTATCATATTCAAATCTAAAAACATAATAAATTGTACCGAAAACATTGAATTAAATAAAGGAAAAGAGATTACTAAGACGAATTGTGATTCCGACTTGTCAGTTCCGGCTCCGTTCTTTGTTGTTCTTGAAGAAAACTTGAAAGAAAAATTATTCTAAAAACCTAACTTAGTCTAAACTATTTAAATCTGTCTGATATATGGTGTAAAAATCGAGTTCTGAGGTTATGGAGGCTAAGATTTAGGTTACAATCTTTTAAACATGGTAAAAGACTCAATTTCCTTATTTCCGGACTCTTCGGCGATCGATCGCCTTGAATGTGGCGATCGATCGCTTCTTTATTTTTTTTCAGCAGATCGCTTGAGGCGATCGATCGCCACTTTATCGCGATCGATCGCTTGGCTCCAGTGGACTTTGGCGATCGATCGCCTGATACACGCGATCGATCGCTGGCTCGTAAATTTTGTTGCAAAAGTTTCTGTCCATAGGCGATCAATTTCCTCTCCCAGGCGATCGATCGCCACCTCCAAAATTACGTTTTTGCCCTTTTCTGGATCAACTTTGAGTCCTTGTCATGTCCATATCTTTTCTTGGTCTTTACACATCATTTTTAGCTTGTTTTCTTCGATTGTACCTACAATTACACAAATATACGATTAGGTAGCATACGTATCAAATTATCCATCAAAACCTACCAAATCGTATACAATTAAGCACTAAAGATGTGTCTATTTCTAGTCACATCAAACTCCCCCATACTTACTCTTTACTCGACCTCGAGTAAATCAAATAAAACTACAATATTTTTGGTTGGCTCATAGTATCATAACAAAGCAACTTGTCCTCACTTTAATGGCTCAACAATTTTAACATGCACAATAATGAAAGGCGTTGAAAAGTTAACAGTGGAACAAGTTCAATCCCTAAACATTTCATACTCAACAAAGTAGTGAACGTGTGTGTGTGGTCATAGACGAGTGTTGTGTACAAATTATGGATCCAAAATATGCAAAGCCATAATAGTTCAAGTCATACTCTAACACAAGTATAAGCTCACTTGCACACTCTTCTCCACTATCTTAGCCACTTTGCAAACATAAATCAAGTAGGTCTTTATTAGCTTGTAGCTTGGCCTAGGTATTGGCTTATGAAGAAATGGTAAGGATATTCAAACAAGAGAGTATGATGAAATGCACACTAAGGCTTCCCTTCTTGCATGAATCTTTCTCAAACCTTGTTCAATTTTTTTCAAGGTTTATTTCAACATTTTTTCTTCTTTTGTGCCTTGGCTCCCCTTGGAGTCGTATTTTTTCTCAAATTTCTCAAAGCATTCCTTTTCTTTCATGTGTTTCACTCTTCTGACAATAAAGTTCACATATACTTCAATGATTCCCAGGTGCATTTGAATGAAATACATCATACTCCCTTAAAAGGTATGGATTGAAATCATATTTAGGCTAAAAGGGTAGGATGATAAGCTAGTCAAGGAATATTGAATGGGGGTCTTTAGTATGCTTAGCATACTACCATTCTTTTATATTAAAGCTCAAAAAGGGTACTAGAGATTGATTTTGTTTATATGGTAGGCTTGAAAGGCTCAAACGCATCAAAGATTGCCTATATCACTTTCATGTTTGCCAGTAGTCTAGATATACGCCTCAAAAGAGCATGTAGTTAAGTTCTAGCAAGTATTAGAGACTTCTTAAGACTATCACAAAATTCACACAATCTTCACTAAGCTATGCACACTTCACAAGTAATGACAAAATCGTGATCCAAATATTCAACTACTAAGTTGAAGTAAACTTTGCATTAGAGTTCGAAGTGTTCCAAAGTTAACAATTCACCTATGTTCAACAGCATGCATGGTATCAATTAAGTTTCATCATGGGCTAGTGATTTTAACCATTCATTCATTACTAACTATGAGCTCAAAATTTTTTAAGTTTTTCGATTTTTTTTTTTTGAAATATTATAGCAAAACTACTACTAATCCCTCCCCTTACTTAAATCTTACATTGTCCCAATGTAAGGCAAAAATACAAGAAAAGAGAAAAGTTTAAACTAAAAAGCAATAAAAATAAAAGGGTAAAAGGGAAACTAACTCCCCTTGGGTTGCCTCCCAAGCAGCGCCTCTGTTTAACGTCGATTGTGATGATCACCACTTGCAATGTGATGATCACCACTTACAACCACCTTACCACAACATGATACCACAACATGATACATTGAATTTAGGTAATCAAACTATCCTTAAATACATCATTGCTTACATAATATTAAGTTGATGTCATTGATTACATAATATTAAGTTGATGTCATTGATTACATAATATTAACTTGATGTCATTGCTTACATATTTTCTTGAAAAACTTCTATAAATACCAAGCTAGATTCATTAGTAGAAACACAAAAAGTTTAAAGGAAATACTCTCAAAATATCAAATATTCTAGCAAGAAAAGAAGTTGATTTTTGAAGGTTGTAGATCCATACTCTTTCAAGTTTAAAGAATCATCGTAAACAATCAAGTAAGTGGGCTTTTGTTATATTATCCTTTCGTTTTGATAACATATGAATGCTTATGAAAAATACAGTCGAATATGTGAACTATTTTAAAAACTACGATGTCATGAAAATTCTGAATATCGGGAGATAAGTGCTATGCGAAGCAACGTGCTACGTACGTGTGAGCCACCTCTTGAACCGATGGGGCAAAGTGCTATACGTACGGGAGCCACCTCTTGAATTCGTAGGAGTCACCTCTATAATCCTTATGTTATGTAGATCGATCTAATTTGATAAGTGTTCTAATATGATGCTTTTAGTATGGCTCAACGGAGCAAAATTATGTTATATGTATCAGTTTATGTTTTGAAATCTGTTTTGAAATCTGTAAGTATATGTTTTTGGCATATTCGATTGGCCCCCGCTTACTGAGTGTCAACCAGAACACTCACCCTTACATACCCTCCCCGGATAAAAGTGAGACAGATACCAAAGATGCAGAACAACACAACTTTTGGGGTTGGTGATCTATCGCAATTATTTCAAGATTCTACATAATTACGCTTCCGCTAAACTCTGTTAAGATTTAAGTTATGGTTTTATTTTCAGTTGTAAAACATTTATGTTTATGGAATAAATAGACTGGTTGTATTAAATTCTGTACTATGAGGCTTGTTGATTTTCAATTGTATTTGGAATCAACGCCGGTGTTATCGATCCCGGTCTCGGGCGTGACATCGGTGGCCCGACGCCAGTCCTCTATCAAGGTGGTTGATGCAGTGTTGCTATATCCTTCCTTAACCACCTCAATATCTTCTTCACTCCTCGGTATCTCGGCTTGTTGCTCTTTGAGTGGTCGTCCCCAGTCTTTGCTCCTTCGTCACTTGATTGACATGGTCGATCTGGAGGGTGCTTCTTTTCAACGGTATGATCCTGCAAGTGAGAAATAAGAGGGTCATCAGTATCGTGAGTAGATAACACAGCAATAGTATGAACAGTATGCACTAAGTTATAATCCATACCTCTCTTCTCGTCAAGGCCATCAGTAGCCTTTCCCATTTCCCACAACTCATCATTATCAAAATCCGAATCATAATCATCATGTATGCCAATAGCGTAACTAGAATGCTCAAGAGTCTTAATGGGTTCATAGATGTTGAATTTCGCAACTTTACCATTAGACTCCAATGTTATCATACCGCTATTCATATTGATTACTGATTTTGATGTTTTCAAGAATGGCCTCCCTAAAAGGATTAGACTAGATGGATCGCCATTTTCCATGTCTAAGACATAGAAATCGGCTGGGAAAACCAAGTTCTCTACATGCACAACTACATCCTCTACTATCCCCTTAGGTATGACCGTGGATTTATCAGCTAAGTGAATAACTGCGCTATTTCTTTTTAAAGGTCCCATTTTCAGTTGAGAGTACATTGAGTAAGGCATAACATTTATGGACGATCCTAAATCGAGCATATCCTTCTCAATCCTAATAGCACTAATCTCACACGGGATAAAGAACATACATGGCTCCTTGCATTTAATGGGGATGCTTCTTTGGTTGTCCGCCGAAACATTGTCATTGAGCTCGACCTTGGGCTGCCCTTTGTGTTCCTTGCTTTGATCCTCTTTCACGGTCTCCTTTAAGGGGTTAGCATGGTTCGGTTTCTTCTTCATGGTCTCATGCAATGGGGCTTGCTCTTTGCAGCGTGGACTCATCTCGTAGAGGTCTTTGAGTCCGGCACCTTTCCTATTGTCCTTCAATGCTTGGGGGAAAGGGGTTGATACTTTATATTCAGAAAGTTTAGGGAACTCACCTCGTGGTTACTCCCCTTGCATTGGCTCTTCAACGTCTGTCTCTGTCTCCGTCATCTCTTCTTTCTGGGGTGGTGTCAGTACCACCTTCTCTTCAGCTGCATCTTCATTCACATTCACTGTGATAGCACTCACATTTTCCCGGGGGTTCATCTCTGGTTGTGACGGTAGTCCATTTGAAATCCTTGCTTCGATCTTGCTGATTGAAGTCGCCAATTGTCCCATCTGCGTCGTCAAGCTCTGGATGCTCGCCATCGTCTCCTGTTGAAATTGTAAGCTATTTTCAGCAATAACTTTAATACTATGTTCTAACCTGTCAGAAGGAGGGTGCATTGGAGGTGGTGGAGGTCTTTGATATGGCGGTCTATAGGGTGGAAGTTGGTGCATCTGTGGGTTCCCATAACCTTGGTTCTGATGGTCCCTCCACCCTTGACTGTAATTACTTGAGGGATTGTCATAGCCCCTTTGTGGTGGTCCTGGGAATCCTCCCGCAGCATTCACGTTCTCAGTGGCTGTCTCTTGTAGTGATGGGCATGCGTCCGTGGGATGGTTCGCAGCCAGACAGATTCCACACGGTTTTATCTTCCTTACATTTCCACCAGCAAGACCACGCACAAGAAAAGTTAGGTCTATCAGTTGTTGTTCCAGGTTTGATACGTTTACCTCTTTTCTTTGCAGTTGTCCATGTCAAACATGTCCAAACTGTTGGGAGTTGGCCGCCATGTTAGCTATCAAGCTTCTTGCCTCCTCCGTTGTCTTGTCGATAAATGCTCCTCCGCTTGCCGCATCCACCAAGTTCATGTCGCCAGAAAGTAAACCTGCATAGAAGTATTGGATTAGAAGGTGTTCACTTATCTGGTGTTGTGGACAACTTGCGCACAACTTCTTGAATCTCTCCCAGTACTCGTGTAGTGATTCCTCTTAGAGCTGCTTCACACCATATATCTCTTTCCTCAAGTTTGTTGCCCTTGAAGCTGGGAAGTACTTTTCTAGGAATACTCTTTGTAAGTCAGTCCACGTGGTGATTGCTCCGGATGGTAAGTAGAAGAGCCAATCCTTTGCAGCATCCTTTAGCGAGAATGGAAAGCTCGCAGTTTTATTTGCTCCTCCGTCACGCCAGCTGGCTTCATAGTAGTGCATACCACGTGGAACTCCATCAAGTGCTTATGCGGGTTCTCACCTGCAAGACCATGAAAAGATGGCAATAAATGAATCAAACCAGATTTGAGTTTGAAATTTACGTTGTTTGCGAGAGCAGGGAAAGTGATGCAGAGAGATTGTTGATCCAAGTTAGGATTTGCCAACTGCCTCAAGCTTTGATTTGCAGCCATCATGGTCCTCTCGTCGTCTTCAAGCAACCTCGCTTCTCTTCGTCTTTGATGTAGCGTCCTCTCAATCTCAGGATCGTAGTGAAAGTTATCTTCGTGATTGAACGATCCACCTGTACTCATTAACAAACCAAAGTAGTAATGTGGGATAAAAATAAAAAAAAAATCGACACAAAATAATACCAATGCCTTCCCGGCAACGGCGCCAAAATTTGGTAGCGCTTATCGCGTACGCCCAAATTAACCCTTCTCAAGTTAATAGCAAAAGTATATAGTAGCGAGAAAAGGGATCGATCCCACAGGGAAGGTAGTATTTATTTCGTGCCAATCAAAAACAAAAAGTAAAAATGGGGTTTTGGATTGGATTATTACTACTTAACAAATTTTAAGAATTAAACTAATACGCAAAATTAACTAAACGAATTAAGACTTATGAGATTAAAGCGATTCTTGGTTTTTAGGTAACCGTACTTTTGGAAAATTATCTTTTGGTCATCAAATCAAAACATTCGAATTCTTTCGATTATCTATCGATTGGAAATTCAATTCCTACTCATCTTATTCGTAGTCAAAGAGAAAACAACATTCAATTCAACCTTTACCAAATCTCTAATCACCACTACAACCGTTAATGATTAAATCAATGATAGTTTTCAAAACTAATGAGTTCGATAAATCTAATCAATAAAACTACAAGCCGTTAAAATCGATTACTCAATCGTTTCTCCTAAGAATTCAATAACACCTACAGCCGGTTAATTATTAATCTTAGTTGTTTCTTAACAAACTATCGATTATGCAATTGAATATTAGATGATCAATCTAATACACAAACACAACAATCATGGAATTCGAAATCTGAGAAACACATTGAAATCGAAATCTAATTCAACAATCAAACCGAATTCTCATAAAAGATTCAAATCCAAAAGTAGGTATCCCTTCAACCAAGAATCGAAGGGTTTTAGCCTATCATATTCAAATCTAAAAACATAATAAATTGTACCGAAAACATTGAATTAAATAAAGGAAAAGAGATTACTAAGACGAATTGCGATTCCGACTTGTCGGTTCCGGCTCCGTTCTTTGTTGTTCTTGAAGAAAACTTGAAAGAAAAATTATTCTAAAAACCTAACTTAGTCTAAACTATCGAAATCTGTCTGATATATGGTGTAAAAATCGAGTTCTGAGGTTATGGAGGCTAAGATTTAGGTTACAATCTTTTAAACATGGTAAAAGACTCAATTTCCTTATTTCCGGACTCTTCGGCGATCGATCGCCTTGAATGTGGCGATCGATCGCTTCTTTATTTTTTTCAGCAGATCGCTTGAGGCGATCGATCGCCACTTTATCGCGATCGATCGCTTGGCTCCAGTGGACTTTGGCGATCGATCGCCTGATACACGCGATCGATCGCTGGCTCGTAAATTTTGTTGCAAAAGTTTCTGTCCATAGGCAATCGATTTCCTCTCCTAGGCGATCGATTGCCACCTCCAAAATTACGTTTTTGCCCTTTTCTTGATCAACTTTGAGTCCTTGTCATGTCCATATCTTTTCTTGGTCTTTACTCATCATTTTTAGCTTGTTTTCTTCGATTGTACCTACAATTACACAAATATACGATTAGGTAGCATACGTATCAAATTATCCATCAAAACCTACCAAATCGTATACAATTAAGCACTAAACATGTGTCTATTTCTAGTCACATCAGACTCATAGACGGGGGAGGCCGGGATTTTGAGTCGACTTGTGCTGCGAGTTGAAGCACTGATTAAGATTTGAACATATTAGGTTGTTCATCTGTATATGATGTAAATTATGTCAGGGTTTTGAAAATATTGTAATAATTGACATAGTATGACTCTTAATCAGTGTGATTGTTTACTTAATCCTACTTTATAATTGTGTACTGATTGATTAAGTAGCGAGGATCTGCCAAACCATTCATACAACTGACACAGAAAGGAGTACCTTTCATATGGTCAGATGCTTGTGAGTATAGCTTTCAGGAATTGAAACACGGTTGACAACTACTTTGGTGTTGATCATTCCATCCGAACATGAAAGGTTTGCACTCGATACTGATGCATCTTTATTTGGTCTGAGTTGTGTATTGATACATGACAAATATCTTGTGACGTATGCATCTAGACAATTGAAGCCACATGAAATGAAGTATCCAGTGCATGATCTGAAGTTGGCAGCCATAGTCTTTGCCTTGAAGATATGGCGACATTATATATATGGTACGTTTTTTACCATATATACGGATCATAAAAGTTTGAAATTTTTGTTCACTCAGGCAGAGTTGAACATGAGACAAAGGAGGTGGATTGATCTCTTGAAATACTGTGATTGTGATATCGAATATCATCCAGGAAAAGCCAATCTGACAGCTGATGCATTGAGTCGAACGGTAAAATACACTGCAAATGATATGATTCAATTGTCAGCTTTGATGACTTCTTGTTGTACATTGGGCTATGAGTTTGATACAGTGACAGTGCCAGTACGAATATCAA
This sequence comes from Haberlea rhodopensis, assembly GCA_907163345.1. NCBI lineage: Eukaryota > Viridiplantae > Streptophyta > Magnoliopsida > Lamiales > Gesneriaceae > Haberlea > Haberlea rhodopensis. Next base: position 925,164 of record CAJQUN010000068.1, read on the forward strand.
TATTGTTGGTTAAACACAATATCTTTAAGAAGATCAGAACGACACAAAACACTGATGATGAAGTACACCACTGGGAAGAGATAAGTCAAGGGAAAACATCTAATTTTTCCATAGTAAGTGATGGGAGTTTTAGATATGGAAAGTGTTGGGTAGTGCATACTACATTAGGACTACGCCAATAACTACTACAACGTGCTCATTGTAGTAGATACATTATACATCCTGGAGGAAAGAAAATGTACAAGGATTTGCGTACACAGTTTTGGTGGAAACACATGAAACAGGATGTACTGAGGTTTGTAAAGAGATGTTTGATCTGTCAACAAGTTAAGGCAGAAAGACAGAGACCAGGAGGTGAATTGATGAGTTTAGATATTCCTCAATGGAAATGGGAACATATCACGATGGATTTTGTGACCCATTTTCCAAGGACTTCTTCTGGTTCTGATGCTATTTGGGTGATCGTTGACAGACTGACGAAAGTAGCTCAATTCATATTGTATAATATGATGTTTACCTACTTGAGGATGACTCAATTGTACATTCGTGAGGTAGTAAGACTGCATGGTATACCAGTGTCGATTGTATCCGATCGAGATCCAAGGTTTGCTTCTCATTTTGGGAAGGATTACAATCAGCAATGGGGACTGAAGTACGATTGAGTACAACGTATCATGCTCAGACAGATGGTCAGACAGAGCGTACGATACAGACGTTTGAGGATATGTTGCGTGCATGTCTATTAGAGTTTGATAACTCTTGGCAAGAGTTGTTGCAATTAGTTGAATTTTCCTACAATAATAGGTATCAGACCAGTAGACAGATGACACCGTTTGATGCACTGTATGGGCGAAGATGTAGATCGTCATTGTTGTGGGATGATATTGATCAGTCTTCTCTAAGGGGACCGGATATGATACGAGAAATGGAAGAGAAGAAGCTGATCAGATTAAAATTAAAAGCTACTCAAGATAGACAAGCCGCTTATGTGAATTAACGACACAGACCTCTTGAATTCCAAGTTGGTGACAGAGTGTTCTTAAAAATTTCACCTTTCAGAGGTGTAGTGCGATTTGGTATGCACAGAAAGTTGTCACCACGATATGTAGGTCCATTGTTGAGTGGTATCCATGATGTGTTTCATGTTTCGATGTTGAGAAAATATGAGCCAGATCCGAGTCATGTATTGCAACTGTATGAAGTGCAGTTGGTTACAGATGTGTCGTACGTGGAACGACTAGTCATGATCTTAGATTCAGTAGAGCATAAAAAGAGAAGTAAAGTGATACCAATGGTAAAAATACAGTGGGATGGGTGGGGTGTCGAGGAGGCAACACGGGAGACGGAGCAGCATATGATGCAGCAGTATCCTGAATTATTTTCTGGTATGTTGTTACGTTTTTTTATACTGCTGGTGAGTATTCATATTACAGCAATGTTGAGTATGTGATTATGTTTATTGCAGTAGTGTTGAATATGTCTAATTTTGAGGACGAAATTCAATTAGTAGGGGATAATTATAATGCCTCGATATAAATCATACGTATTCGATGTGATTATTTTCGTAATTATGCGATAACTACGACATAATGTGGCCTCGAGTCCGAATGGAACAGAGTGTGAGAGGTAGAGAACAAGTATATGGGCTTTTAATCTATGTGGAAGTAATAGTTGAGACCACATACATACACTTATGTTTGGACTTAAAGTGGTGCTACTTGGTTGATACAAATGTAGCAAAAGAATTCATGAGCATTATGATGTGTAAGAAAGAGCATGAATCACATATAGTTGGACAACAAGGATATATGCATTTGCTATGCATTTCATGTGACTTTGCATTTCATTTTGTGGCAATATATGAAGTTTATCTCAACTTGCAAATCACATGGAACACCATTATGCACCTAGTAAATCTCTACATCAACACTCTCCAATCCTCTTGCATTCTATCCTAACTTTTCTTGGTTTTGAATTGAAAATCAGTGAAGAACTTGGTGTGAAGTGGAAGTAAAGCTATTGAGTAAGGTTTATGACTTACACATGTGGATATTATGTTTAGTAGTTCCATTTCAACATGTTAATGCAAGATGATATGGTTTGAGTTATTATGACTTGATGAATTGAAGCACTATGAGATTTAATCAAAGACTTGAGTTGTAATGTTATGGAAACATGTTTCTATGATGGTAGACTATACATTTGTCAAGTTTTGATATAAATTTTGGAGTTGTAGGAGGTAAACCATGAAGATAAGCTCAAAATCGCATTGTTTGGAATTTCTGTTGTCTCGCGATCGATCGCTATGTGCGTACCGATCGATCGCCGAGACAAGGGAAATTATAAGGCGGTTAAAACTTGTACCGATCGATTGCTATGATGTGACTGATCGATGGCAAGCTTTGGCGATCGATCGCTGAATGAGTACCGATCGATCGCTAGGGGGGCCGAAACATTATGTGGAAAATTGACTTAAATAGCGATCGATCGCTACATCAATACCGATCGATCGCTAGGGTTACAAATTGAAGCGATCGACTAGAAACGACCGATTGATCGCTAGGATTAATTGCTAAAAATGTTATATTTTCTTGGAAAGTTTTGATGGTGAAGCCTATTTTAACACGATAATTGTTGATATTCATGTAGCACCATCACATAGGATGGGTCAAAAAGGAGGTTAAGCATTAACTCGTGATTTGCTATATTTTGTACAGCACGACAGGTACGGTTGACGTACTAGTATTGATCTTATTCTTGATGTGATGTTGATTACATGTGTTGAGATTGAGATATATGATTATTGTAATTATATTGTTGTACATTCATATTGTTGAGGCATATAGTTGATGCCATGAGAAGTATGCTATTGTTGAGCATACAATTTGGTTGTTATAATGTGTGAGGACGAAAATATGATATGTGCTGCTAATATGGGATGTGAAGGCTGAGCCACTGACATATTGAGCTGAGAGACATATCATATATGTCTCGTTATAACATGATGATGAATGAGACATGTCATGATATAATTGCATTTTGTGGTGTATGATACAAAACAATCGTAGTTGAAATCTTACGATATTTATTTATCGTATTGTGTATTATTATTGATATGTGAATGAGATGGTTGTCTATCAATACTCATGTTGTGTGATTGTTTCTGTAGGGACTCATAGACGGGGGGAGACCGAGATTGTGAGTCGACTTCTGCTGCGAGTTGAACCATTGATTAGGATTTGAACATATTATGTTGTTCATCTGTATATGATGTAAATTATGTCAGGGTTTTGAAAATGTTGTTATAACTGACATAGTATGACTCTTAATAAGTATGATTGTTTACTTAATCCTACTTTATAATGGTGTACTGGTTGATTAAGTAGCGAGGACCCCACAATCTAACAGTGGAATATTCACTTCACATCTTCGAAAGGTGTTATATAGTTTTTTGATGCTCTCATCCTTCCTATTCTCCTTCAAAGCAAGGGGAAAATGTACTTCAATTTTATAATCAAAAGGTGGAGGAGACTTACCTTGGGATTCCTTAACTTTGATGGACTCTTTGCCTTTTACCTCGATCTCTTTCTCCTATTCATGTGGTCTTTCCATCAGCTTCTCTGCATCGTGTGTCTCAAGTTCTTTCACACTCCTTAGTTTAATTGCACTTACATTCTCTCTTGGATTCACCACTGGTTGTGATGGTAAATTACTTGATCTTTGAGCTTCCATGCGATTTATTGAGGTGGCCAACTGTCCCATTTGAGTATTCAAGTTTTGGAAACTTGCTCTTGTCTCCTGTTGAAATTTTACATTGTCATGAGCAAGTTCTTTAAATATATTTTCTAGATACTCACCCTGTTGGGGTCGGAAGGGATTGCGGTGGCCTTTGGAATGGTGGTCTATAGGGCGGGTGGTTTGGATTGCATCTGTGGTTCAGCTTGATTCTCATATCTCAAATTTGGATGATCTCGTCATCCTGGGTTGTATGTGCTAAAAAAGGGATCATCTCTTCTTTGTGGTTGTCCCGGAAAACTTCCCACTGCATTTTCTTCTTCACTAGGTGGTTCTTGAAGCGTGGGACATGTATCAGTAGGATGACCCGGTAGTGCAAAAATTCCACATACCTTAGCACTTTGTCCAACTCTAACTGCAAGATGTATCACAATACTGATTAAGTCAATCAATTATTGTTCGAGGCTAGAAACATTTACCTAGCTTTGCTTTATTAGCTTGTGGTCCGGTCGAGCAGTCCCAAACTGTTGAGAGTTGGTTGCCATGTTTGCAATCAAGTGCTTCGCTTCCTCTGGAGTCTTATCCACAATCGCTCCTCCACTTGCAGCGTCCACCAAGTTCCTGTCATTTGGCAAAAGACCCTATAAAAATATTGAATAAGTAAAATGCTTACTTATCTGATGTTGAGGGCAGCTTGCACAAAGCTTTTTGAAGCGCTCCCAATATTCATGAAGTTATTCCTCATGGAACTGTCTGATGCCATAAATTTCAATGCGAATGTTAGTCGCTCTTGATGCTGGAAAATACTTCTCCAAGAAAATCCTCTTCAGCTCATTACATGTAGTGATGGATCCAGATGGTAGGTAGAAGAGCCAATCCTTAGCAGCGTCCTTCAAAGAGAACGGGAAAACTCTTAATTTGATTTGCTCCTCAGTTATGCCAGTCGGTTTCATAGTAGTGCAAACTACATGAATTCCATCAAATGCTTATGCGGATCTTCACCTGCAAGACTATGAAAAGAGGGTAAGGGATGTATTAGACCAGATTTAATTCAAAGTTAATATTACTAGCAAGAGTAGGAAAAGTAATGCAGAGGGGCTGCTGATCCAATGTAGGATTTGCTAGTTGTCTTAGACACTGGTTCTCCGCCATGTTGATCATTTCTTCTCACCTCCTACGAATTTCTCTCCTACGTCGTTGTAGTGTTCTTTCAATCTCAGAATCGTATTGATATTTGTCTCCCTCCGAATGATATCCTGCGTGCATGAACAAACAAGGAGTAGTATAGGAAGACAAATATGATATCTAGTAATAAAAATTAGCACAAAAATAACAACGCCTTCCCCGGTAACGGCGCCAAAATTTGGTCGCATTTATCGTGTACGCCCAAATTAACCATTCTCAGTTAATAACAAATAAATGTAGTAGTGTGAGTTGGGATCGATCCCACGGGGAAGTGAATACTTTTATGCTAACAAGATTCAAAATATGGGAGATTTGTGATTGTTAATTATCTAAATTATCTAGGATGCAAAGATTTAAATAAAAAGAGGAATTAATCAAAAGAGAGATCTTGGTTTCGGTCGACTATACCATTGGAATTCATTCATTCATTCATCGATTTTCTCACAGATGTAATTTTATATATGAATATTCACAGTTGAAGATTTAACTCCGATCCCACATTAAGTTTAGTTAAATCGAAAACAACATTCAAAGTTAACCCTTATCGATTAATCAACCTTAACAACAATAATTAATATTTAAACTAAGATAGCATACGACAAGTAAGATTGATGAAACTAACAATATAAACAACAACAATTATATTTAATCTAGTCAAAAGTTTTCCCTAGGAATTTAATAACCTCAACAACAGAGAATTATCAATCCTAGTTGCTTCATAAATTCGATTAATCTAACAAATACTGATGTGAATATCAAACTTAGCATTAGATTGTATGAAAAATTATTAGGTAGCTAGTCTTACAACCAAACAACATAATCATGGTAAGAATAATAGAAAAACTTATGATACTTAATAAAAATCACCAATTCAAAACAACAATCTCATGAATGAATTAAACTCCAGGTTTTGTCTCCCTCGACCAAGATTATGAGTTTAGCTACTCATAATTAATGAAAAAAAAACAAAATAATGTATAGAAAGCATGAACAAAAGTAAAACAAACTATGAGAATCGCCACGCGTCGAGGTTGTCAATCCCGCTTTTGTGTTGAATCTTCAACCCGTCTTCAAAACTCGAGAGAAAAATATATTCTAGGTCTAAAACTATGATAAAAGTCTCTAACCATCTGATTTAAAACCCCCAATTTCGAGAGTTATGGTAGGAATCTGATAGGATAGGCAAAAATCTATTCAAAGATGGAAAAAATCGAGTTTACATAATTTTGAGGATTTTTCTTGCGAACGATCGGCACAATCCAGCGATCGATCGCTGGCTACTTTTTTCCCGAACTTTTAGGCGGGAGATCGATCGGCGCTTCTCGGCGATCGATCATTGAGATCAGCTTTTTGTTGCGTGAATTTTCTGTCGTGCTCGATCGACAGAGCTCTTCTGGGCGATTGATCGCGAGCCTTAGTCCACTTTTATGCATTTTCTTGGTCTACTTATGCATTTCTTGATCCTTATTCGCCCTTGTTAGTTCGATTTCTTCAATTTTTCACCTACATTTACACAAATATACAATTAGGTAGCATATGTATCAATTTATCCATCAAAATATACCAAATCATAGGTAATTAAAAGCAATAAATGTGTCTATTTCTAGTCACATCAGTTTCCTAGGCTTATTCCTTTCAAGGTAAACCTTTAAACCCATACCTGTACGCTTGGGTGGTACAGTATCCAAGAGATTAACTTATTACTCGGGAACCAAAAAAAAAAGTAAACTACTCGATTCTTCTGCTTCTATGGGAAAGTCCTTTCTTTCTCTTGCACCTGACTTAAGTAGATGCTAATCAAGAGAGTTTTTTCGTACCATTGCAATCCAAAGGAATCCATAAATTCTCTCCCTATTCCATCGTCCTATCGTGCTGCTATCTAATAATGGTTTCATTCGGGAATTCCAGTGCTGATGAACATGTTTATTTCCTCTGGATCCTTCTTTGCAAATTCATATTTCCCCCGCGTCAGTTTGCCCCACCGCAGAATATTTAAATTTAACCATGCCTTTACATTCGGGTAAAATTTGTAATTTGGAGTCATGTTCTTGGGATCTTTGCGTCACTGGATCACAAAGGCATGATGGATGCCCCTTTTTCAAAACTCCATGGAATACGTTGGTTTGCTCAGTTGTGGCTATTTTCTTACTTTCCCGAGCTTCGTGATCCTTCCCAAATTGACGTTGATATTTCCGTTGAATTGTCCCTTGTTTCTTGCACCAGACCCTTATCCAATCCGAGATCACTTCATTCCTTGTCCTTTGAACGAGCATATTCTTTTATCTCCATTCCAAGTTTAATCCTGACAAAAGCTAATGGATTCGCCATTTGGGTATTTCCATCCCAGAAGATGTTCGTTCAACAGCTAATGAGTACTACTTGTATGCATCCTCGTTTCCTTGTTCCAGTGGTATATAAATATAAGTGATATATTAATAATAAGGGGAATTTACGTTCCAGTACAGTTACCAAACAATTTTTACACATAAATCTCAATTTTTAAAATATGTATAAATCAATACATGTGGAGCAAACTTTATTCGCTTAAGTCCAATTTTCAAACTTATGTTTAAAAATGTCTTTTTTCGTTCCTGAAATACCCTTAAATTGGAAAAAGCTAAAACCTAATTTCAGAACTCTCTCCTCTTCTTTTAGACCCTAAAATCCTTCCATCGCCGCATCTCTTCAATCTCCGAGCTCAAGAGAATTAGGGTTTCTGTAGTTTCAAAGCCATGGTAAATCAGTGACTCAAACTCAACAAGTTTACGTTTTTGAAACTTGTGAATTTGCAAAGTTTGTGTAATGCGTGTGTATTGCCGGGGAGCTTTGGAAAGAGGAGAAACAAGACTCACACACTGTGTGTGAGGTGTGGTCGTCGCATCTTCCACCTCCAGACGAGTAGATGCTCCACAAGAGGGTAACCACGTCAATGGCAATGTTTGTATTGTCGTGGTTGAGGAGAGCAGCGATGGAATTGATAGTGCCGAGCGACACCAGGTCGGGGTAGAGCTAGGGTGCGGCAGCTAGAATTTTTAGCTTCTGTATGTGTGCTCTTTTTTTTTGTTTACGTGAATTATTTGGTGAAAGAATTGAAATCTTGGGATTTGGGTTTTCTTGTACAAGTTTTTCTGGGTTTCATATTTCCACGTGAATTAATGGGTGAAAGATTTGGAAATTGGGATTTGGGTTGCAGCCAGGATAGATATGCAGAGAGGAGCGAGGATAATACTGGAGTTTTTTACAGAAAGGATGGAGGGAGTCGATCATAGAGTGAGAAGGAAGAAGAGTCTGAAAGAACGGCTGTGATTCAACACCATGAGCTGTTGTGGGGGAACCACCTGGGGCCTCGTCACCACTTCCATGAGTGTAAGGAATGTTAAAGAAGAAGATGGTCTAGTAATTGATCCCAGCAACGCCACCCAAACAACGGTGGAAACAACCCCAGTTCGCCAACATCATGTTCGCGAGCAACATCATTCTCTACGCCTTTCTAGTCTTCATGTGTTTTATGTTTCCGTTTTTTGCCTGCATAATTGTATGATAAAGTCATTGTGGTTTTTCTATTGAGACGGATGTCCGTTGTGTGTACTATTCCATGATTTTTCTCATTTGGTTTACGTTATGTACGTATTTTGGGATTGATATTCAGGGAATCTAATTATAACTGATTCATTGTAATTTCACTTGGTGCATGTAATTATAAATCGTGCATGTAATTATAACTGGTGCATGTAATTATAACTGGCGCATGCAAATTATAACTGGTGCATGTAATTATAACTGGTGCATGCAAATTATAACTGGTGCATGCAAGTTACAACTGGTGCATGCAAGTTATAACTGGTGCATGCAAGTTATAACTGGTGCTTTTAATTATAACTGATGCATAAAAATTATAACTGGTGCATGAAAATTATAACTGGTGCATGTAAATTATAACTGGTGCATGTAAATATAACTGGTGCATGTAATTATAACTGGTGCATGTAAACTATAACTGGTGCATGTAAATTATAACTGGTGCATGTAATTATAACTGGTGCATGTAATGATAACTGGTGCTTTTATTTATAACTGGTGCATGCAAATTATAACTGGTGCATGGAATTATAACTGATGCATGTAAATTATAACTGGTGCATGCAAGTTATAACTGGTGCATGCAAGTTATAACTGGTGCTTTTAATAATAACTGATGCATAAAAATTATAACTGGTGCATGAAAATTATAACTGGTGCATGTAAATTATAACTGGTGCATGTAATTATAACTGGTGCATGTAAATTATAACTGGTGCATGTAAATATAACTGGTGCATGTAATTATAACTGGTGCATGTAAACTATAACTGGTGCATGTAAATTATAACTGGTGCATGTAATTATAACTGGTGCATGTAATGATAACTGGTGCTTTTATTTATAACTGGTGCATGCAAATTATAACTGGTGCATGGAATTATAACTGATGCATGTAAATTATAACTGGTGCATGTAAATTATAACTGGTGCATGTAAATATAACTGGTGCATGTAAATTATAACTGGTGCATGTAAATTATAACTGGTGCATGTAATTATAACTTGTGCATGTAAATTATAACTCGTGCATGCAAATTATAACTGGTGCATGCAAATTATAACTGGTGCATGTAAATTATAACTGGTGCATCCAAATTATAACTGGTGCATGCAAATTATAACTGGTGCATGCAATTATAACTGGTGCATGTAAATTATAACTGGTGCATGTAATTATAACTCGTGCATGTAAATTATAACTGGTTCATGTAAATTATAACTGGTGCATGTAATTATACTGTTGAATGTAAATTATAACTGGTGCATGCAATTATAACTGGTGCATGTAAATTATAACTAGTGCATGTAACTATAACAAGTGCATGTAAATTATAACTGGTGCATTTAATTATAATTGGTGCATGTAAGTATAACTGATGCATGTAAATTATAACTGGTGCATGCAAATTATAACTGGTACATGTAAATTATAACTGGTTCATGTAAATTATAACTGGTGCATGTAATTATAACTGGTGCATGTAATTATGACTAGTGCATGTAAATTATAACTAGTGCATGTAAATTATAACTGGTGCATGTAAATATAACTGGTGCATGTAAATTATAACTGGTGCATGTAATCATAACTGGTGCATGTAAATTATAACTGGTGCATATAATATAACTGGTGCATATAATTATAACCGGTGCATGCAAATTATAACGGGTGCATGTAATTATAATTGGTGCATGTAAATTATAACTGATGCGTGCAAATTATAAGTGGTGTATGGAAATTATAACTGGTGCGTGTAAATTGTAACTGGTGCATGCAATTATAACCGGTGCATGCAAATTATAACTGGTGCGTGTAAATTATAACTGGTGCATGCAATTATAACTGGTGCATGCAAATTATAACTGGTGCATGCAAATTATAACTGGTGCATGCAATTATAACTGGTGCATGCAAATTATAACTGGTGCATGCAATTATAACTGGTGCATGTAAATTATAACTAGTGCATGCAAATTATAACTGGTGCATGCAATTATAATCGGCGCATGTAAATTATAACTGGTGCATGTAATTATAACTAGTGCAGGTAAATTATAACTGGTGCATGTAATTATAACTGGTTCATGTAAATTATAGCTGGTGCATATAATTATAACTGGTGCATGTAATTATAACTGGTGCATGTAAATTATACCTGGTGCATGTAATTATAATTTGTGCATGTAAATTATAACTGGTGCATGCAAATTATAACTGGTGTATGAAAATTATAACTGGTGCACGTAAATTATAACTGGTGCATGTATTTATAACTGGTGCATGTAAATTTGCAAATTGTAACTGGTGCATGCGAATTATAACTGGTGCAGGTAAATTATAACTGGTGCATTTTATTATAACTTGTGCATGTAATTATAACTGGTGCATCAAATTATAACTGGTGCATGTAATTATAACTAGTGCATGTAAATTATAACTGATGCATGTAAGTATAACTGGTGCATGTAAATTATAACTGGTGCATGTAATTATAACTCGTGCATGTAAATTATAACTGGTGCATGTAAATTATAACTGGTGCATGTAATTATACTGGTGAATGTAAATTATAACTGGTGCATGTAATTATAAGTGGTGCATGTAAATTATAACTGGTGCATGCAATTATAACTGGTGCATGCAAGTTACAACTGGTGCATGCAAGTTATAACTGGTGCTTTTAATTATAACTGATACCTAAAAATTACAACTGGTGCATGAAAATTATGGTGCATGTAAATTATAACTGGTGCATGTAATTATAACTGGTGCATGTGACTTATAACTGGTGCATGTAAATATAACTGGTACATGTAACTATAACAAGTGCATGTAAACTATAACTGGTGCATGTAAATTATAACTGGTGCATGTAATTATAACTGGTGCATGTAATTATAACTGGTGCATGTATTTATAACTGGTGCATGCAAATTATAACTGGTGCATGGAATTATAACTGATGCATGTAAAGTATAACTGATGCATGTAAATTATAACTGGTACATGTAAATATAACTGGTGCATGTAAATTATAACTTGTGCATGTAAATTATAACTGGTGCATGTAATTATAACTGGTGCATGTAAATTATAACTGGTGCATATAATTATAACTGGTGCATACAAATTATAACTGGTGCATGTAAATTTTAACTTGTGCATGCAAATTATAACTGGTGCATGCAAATTATAACCGGTGCATGCAATTATAACTGGTGCATGTAAATTATAACTGGTGCATAACTGGTGCATGTAAATTATAACTGGTGCATGTAATTATACTGGTGCATGTAAATTATAACTAGTGAATGTAATTATAACTAGTGCATGTAAATTATAACTGGTGCATGTAAATTATAATTGGTGAAGGCAATTATAACTGATGCATGAAAATTATAACTGGTGCATGTAAATTATAACTGGTGCATGTAATTATAACTGGTGCATATAAATTATAACTGATGCATGTAATATAACTGGTGCATTTATTATACTGATGCATGTAAATTATAACTGGTGCATGTAATTATAACTGGTGCATGTAAATTATAACTGGTGCATGTAATTATAACTCGTGCATGTAAATTATAACTGGTGCATGTAAAATATAATTGTTGCATGTAAGTATAACTGGTGCATGTAAATTATAACTGGTGCATGTAATTATAACTGGTGCATGTAAATTATAACTGGTGCATGCAAATTATAACTGGTGCATGCAAATTATAACTGTTGCATGCAAATTATAACTGGTGCATGCAATTTTAACTGGTGCATGTAAATTATAACTGGTGCATGTAACTATAACTAGTGCATGTAAATTATAACTGGTGCATGCAATTATAACTGGTGCATGCAAATTATAACTGGTGCATGCAAATTATAACTGGTGCATGCAATTATAACTGGTGCATGCAAATTATAACTGGTGCATGCAATTATAACTGGTGCATGTAAATTATAACTAGTGCATGTAAATTATAACTGGTGCATGTAATTATAATCGGTGCATGTAAATTATAACTGGTGCATGTAATTATAACTAGTGCATGTAAAGTATAACTGGTGCATGTAATTATAACTGGTTCATGTAAATTATAGATGGTGCATATAATTATAACTGGTGCATGTAATTATAACTGGTGCATGTAAATTATACCTGGTGCATGTAATTATAATTGGTGCATGTAAATTATAACTAGTGCCTGCAAATTATAACTGGTGCATTAAAATTATAACTGGTGCATGTAAATTATAACTGGTGCATGTATTTATAACTGGTGCATGTAAATTTGCAAATTGTAACTGGTGCATGCGAATTATAACTGGTGCAGGTAAATTATTACTGGTGCATGTTATTATAACTGGTGCATGTATTTATAACTGGTGCATGCGAATTATAACTGGTACAGGTAAATTATTACTGGTGCATGTTATTATAACTGGTGCATGTAATTATAACTGGTGTATGTAAATTATAACTGGTGCATTAAATTATAACTGGTGCATGTAATTATAACTGGTGCATGTAAATTCTAACTGATGCATGTAAGTATAACTGGTGCATGTAAATTATAACTGGTGTATGTAAATTATAACTGGTGAATGTAATTATAACTGGTGCATGTAAATTATAACTGGTGCATGTAATTATAACTAGTGCATATAAATTATAACTGGTGCATGTGAATTATAACTGTTGCATATAAGTATAACTGGTGCATGTAAATTATAACTGGTGCATGTAATTATAACTGGTGCATGTAAATTATAACTGGTGCATCCAAATTATAACGGGTGCATGCAAATTATAACTGGTGCATGCAATTATAACTGGTGCATGCAAATTATAACTGGTGCATGTAATTATAACTCGTGTATGTAAATTATAACTGGCGCATGTAAATTATAACTGGTGCATGTAATTATACTGGTGAATGTTGTGATGCCCCGAAATTAATTAATTGCAATTAAGGCATTAATTATGTTTATATGATGAATCATATGATAATGGATTTATGTGATGGGTATTAAGATGTTAACATGATTTAATTGTTTTGATTATTAAATATGAGGAAGATGTGATTTTAGATGAAGTTTAGAGCATGTTTGTAAAATGCTTTTAAAATACCATGTTGGAGTATTTATAAATCATGTTAAGTTTGGCGTACAATTTTTGATTTAAGTTAAGACAACCCCTTTTAATCCTTTACCCACCACTTTAACCCCTCTATAACATTCACTTTTAAAAATCCCCAAAATCACTTCCCAACCCTAAACCCTTCCCATTTTCGAGATTCACCAAAGGAGGAGAAGGAAAGTTCCACAAAAACTTTGTTTGTGTGATCTTTGCTAGGATTTGGAGCCTACAAGAGGTATGGAACCATTCCTAAAAGTTTTATGATGTTCGGTGTTGAAATGGGTTAATTTTTTATGTTTTATGTGGGTTTGTTTTGGGTATGTGTTGTTTATGGTTGGGGTATGATTTTTGAAGTGTTTTAAGTGGGTTTTAGTGGGTTATGATGTTATTGTTATTGTTGGGAAGTTTGGTGTTGAAAGGTATGAGGATAAGCTTGGAAAATGCACACAAAAATGGTGGAATCGCGGCCACTGGAAGTGGCGATCGATCGCTACAAAAGCAGCGATCGATCGCCGAGAGGCAGTACGCGAAGATGAGCATAGGAGATCGATCGCCTCAAATGGCGCGATCGATCGCCAACGTCCAGTAGCCAAATGAGCATCAGGCGATCGATCGCCTCATTTTAAGCGATCGATCGCCGCTAAGTGAAAAATCGGGCGATCGATCGCCAACGTCCAGTAGCCAAATGAGCATCAGGCGATCGATCGCCTCATTTTAAACGATCGATCGCCGCTAAGTGAAAAATCGGGCGATCGATCGCCTCATTTTAAGCGATCGATCGCCACTGTTCAAAAGTTGAAAAATGTTGATTTTTGTTGAATTTTTGGTATTGGGCTATTGTTTAGCTTCTAATATCAATTTGTATGGTTATGTAGAACCGTCCCAGGTACCCACGACTTCAAGGAGATAAAGTCTACGATTTCTCATTCTTTTGGAATTAAGGTACGTAAGAGACGTACGAGCATCGGACGGTAAACCATACCCTTACATATTATGATGATGTTTACGATGATGATGTTTATGATGATGTTTTCGATGATGATGTTATGATGATGTTTATGACGATGATGCTTATGATGATGTTATGATGATGATGTTTATGATGACGTTTATGATGATGATGCTTATGATGATGTTTATGATGATGATGCTTATGATGATGTTTATGATGACGTCTATGATGATGAAGTTTATGATAAGGTCATACGACGTGTATGATTGGGTAAGACGCCCATGTGGTAAGATGCCACCCAAAGTATGTGAGTGGGTAAGATGCCCATGTGGTAAGATGCCACGTAATGTTTATGATATGGTAAGATGCCATGTGATTGGGTAAGATGCCCCTGTGGTAAGATGCCACACGAAGGTTATATTATGGTAAGATGCCGTACGATGGGGTAAGATGCCCTTATATATGAATAAGAGTCAGGGATAACAAAGGAAGTTGAAGAACGACCAATAACTTTTACTTAACTAAGATGTTATGCATTAGTGTATGCCTTTTTATATAAAGTTAAGTAAATATGTATATGCTCACGATGTGTTATCCCTGTAGGTACACTTTTGGACCGAAGGGCCTAGGGTCGGGTTGAGGCGGTGAGCTAAAAGGGAACAAGATGATTTTAGATTGCAGGATTTTGATAGTCTCTACTCTAGGAGTAGTCTAAACCTATAACTTTAACATTCATTGTTGAGAATGTAATTAAGTAGCTTTTGAAAATTTTATTTTGGCCTGTAATCTTATTAGCTCAAGCTACAACCGGAACCCTTAAGAGGTTATAAATGCATGTTCTATCCAATATATGTGTACTATATGTGGTTAAGGTAGGAAGACCCTACATTAGTGGTATCAGAGCAGTGGTTAGATAACCCGGGAATGAGTGAAGGGTAGCCTTAGCAATAAGTTAGCTAGGTGCTTGCTTTCGAACATGTTTTGTGCATAAGTTGCATATGAAGTATATGATGTTGTGCTAACATGTTTTGTTTATCTAACGAAGTATTATACGAACTGCTTTTGGATCTTGTTGTTAACCCTTGTGTTGCAGTATGGCAGCAAACGTGGAGGTAGGTGACGCAGTGAGCGTCAATGCAAGTGCGGGGCGTACGAATCCCCTACCCCCGCCAGCTTTTGATGATGAACCGGGCGAACAACAGTTGTTGCCAGGGGAGCTAAGCTTAACTCAGTTTCTTGCTTACCGACCCCCAACCTTTGAAGGAACTGAAACACGGGAACGAGCTGAGGAATGGTTAGAAAGAATAGAACAGATCTTTGTGGCAGCCCCATGTGCGAAGACAGCATGGATACGGTTAGCAGAGTTCCAATTGGCCAAGAAGGCGCTAATGTGGTGGAAGACCACCGTGGTAGAGCAAGAGGCTCAAGGCCATGAAGTTAATTGGAAAATGTTTCGAACTCGCTTTCTGAATCGTTATTTCTCGGCTGCTGCACGACAGGCTAAGGAAGATGAATTCACTCACCTCAAACAAGGTAATATGTCAGTGTCAGATTATGCTCTTCAGTTTTGCTCCTTGCTCAGATATGTGCCTCACATCGCCACGAGCACTCAAGCAAAGATGAGGAACTTTATGAAGGGCTTGAGGTCGGAGCTGTACGATAGGGTGATTACTTATGGCCCTACTTGCTTTGACGATGCACTCTCACGGGCTGAGCTAGCCGAACTGGGAGTGGGTGCATACCCTGATGTTGTACCACCGCCAGCACCCCCTCAGAAATCCACTCATGATAATTTGAAGCCAAGGGGTGAGCAGTTCAAATCAAGAGGAAACACATCGGCGTCAAGGTTCAGTGGTAAGAGGTCTGACAATAGATGGAAGGGAACCGAAGGAGTGATGCCCAATCTGGATGGGGGCAGTCTCAGGGAGACAGATTCGGGAAGATCCAATGCACTCTTTGTGGGCAACCACATCTGACGAAAGAATGTGTAGGGTGCTATGTTTGTGGCGACAAGGGCCACTTTGCTAGACAGTGTCCCAACAGGGGAAGTCAACAGGGTCCTGCGGGGAGGCCTGCGGATAGGACAGCACAGCACAGACCCCCATTTGTGCCGCGTCAGCATGGAGGTCAGCCCATGGGGCCACCTCAAGGACAAGTCTATGCATTGACAAGGGAGCAGGCTTCAGCGGCTCCGGAGGAGGTTATAGCGGGTACGTGTCTTTTATTTACGCACCCTGCTTTTATATTGATCGACACAGGTGCGTCACACTCTTTTGTGTCGACAAGTTTTGTGGAAAGGCATCACATATGCACTTCTCCGTCGCCCACGCCTCTTATACTCTCGACCCCCGCTGGAAGAAGTATGATTACTGATCGGATCGTCTACGATGGCCTCATTTATTTTGAGGATAAAGAACTAAGGTCAGATTTGATTGTTCTGGGGATGTCAGATTTTGACTGCATTCTGGGCATTGATGTTCTGAACAGGTATCAGGCAGTTGTGAACTGCAGGCAGAGAACTGTACGATTCAAATCTGATAAGGGAGTTCCATGGACATTCTATGGGGATGGTTCTCGCTCTAAGATCCCGTTGATATCTGCTGTCAAGATGGCACAGTTGTTGGAACGGGGCCATACAGGCTATCTCATATATGCCGTTGATGTTACGAAAAAGAAAGAAGAAGTAAAATTTGAGGATGTGCCCGTAGTGGCGGAGTTCCCTGATGTCTTCCCGGAGGAGATTCCCGGATTCCCACCGACGAGAGAGGTCGAGTTTGGGATTGAACTATTACCGGGGACGTCTGCCATTTCTCGTGCCCCTTATAGGATGGCACCAGCGGAGCTAAGGGAACTAAAGCTTCAGTTACAAGAGCTCCTTGATAAGGGCTATATACGCCCTAGCGTGTCGCCCTGGGGAGCGCCATTTTTATTGTGAAGAAGAAAGATGGTTCGATGCGCTTGTGCGTCGATTACAGACAACTGAACAAAGCTACGGTGAAGAATAAGTACCCACTTCCGAGGATCGATGACTTGTTTGATCAGTTGCAGGGTACGAGGCTCTACAGTAAGATCGATCTGAGGTCGGGGTACCATCAGATTCAAGTAAAGGAAGATGATGTCCAGAAGACAGCCTTCAGGACTAGGTATGGACACTATGAATTCCTGGTCATGCCTTTTGGAGTGACAAATGCCCCGGCTGTTTTCATGAGTTTGATGAACAAGGTGTTCCGGCCATATTTGGATCAATTCGTCATAGTTTTCATTGACGATATACTCATCTACTCCCGGACCGAAGAAGATCATGTACGACACTTGAGGACAGTACTTCAGATCCTTAGGGATCATCAGTTGTATGCAAAGCTCAGCAAGTGTGAGTTCTGGCTGAGCAGTGTCGTGTTCTTGGGTCATGTTATATCTAGCAGCGGGATATCTGTGGATCCCAGGAAGATTGAAGCTGTAATGGAGTGGGCAGCACCCAGTTCTGTACCCGAGATACGGAGTTTCCTTGGTTTAGCAGGTTAGTACCGACGTTTTGTCGAGGGATTTTCTAAGATCGCTAAGCCATTGACACAGCTGACTCAGAAAGGAGTCCCATTCTTTTGGTCCGAAGCTTGTGAGGAAAGCTTCCAAGAATTGAAGCGTCGTTTGACGACAGCGCCAGTGTTGGTGATCCCGTCTGAGGATAAGAGGTTTGCCTTGTACACGGACGCATCATTGCAAGGTTTGGGCTGTGTATTGATGCAAGACAGACAAGTGGTAGCCTATGCTTCGAGACAGTTGAAGCCTCATGAGACCAGATACCCAATCCATGATCTGGAACTGGCAGCTATCATTTTCGCCTTGAAGATTTGGCGTCATTATCTTTATGGTACTACGTTTACCATTTTTACGGACCATAAGAGCCTAAAGTTTCTATTCACTCAGGCTGAACTGAATATGCGTCAAAGAAGATGGATGGATTTGCTCAAGGTTTATGACTGTGAAATTGAGTACCATCCCGGTAAAGCAAATTTGATAGCAGACGCCTTAAGTCGGAAGTTGAAGAATACTGCTGAGGACGTTATGTGTTTATCAGCGATGATGACCTCTTACTGCCACCTGGGCTATGACTTTTATGTGGACACGTCGCCGGTGCGAGTGTCGACCTTATTGGCCGAGCCAGACATATTTGAGGCTATCAGGAAAGCTCAGAGGTCAGATGATGAAGTTCAGAGATGGTCATCGATAGTACTTCGAGGTCAACCAACAAAGTTTAGAGTGGCTGAAGATGATTCATTAAGACTGGGCAACCGATGGGTAGTCCCAGATACACCAGAGTTACGTAAAGGAATATTAGAACGAGCTCATAGTAGCCGGTTTAGTATCCACCCCGGAGGAAGAAAGATGTATAAGGACCTGAGTGGTCAATTCTGGTGGAGACGCATGAAGCGTGATGTGATCACTTTTGTCAAGAGATGTTTGATCTGCCAACAAGTTAAGGCAGAAAGGCAGAGGCCCGGTGGCGAGCTGAAGAGCTTGGAGGTACCTAAGTGGAAGTGGGAACATATATCTATGGACTTCGTAACCCACTTGCCAAGGTCGGCCTTTGGATTTGATGCGATCTGGGTGATCGTGGATAGACTGACGAAAGTAGCTCATTTCATCCCTTACAGTATGACTTTCATGTATCTAAAGATGGCCCAATTGTATGTACGGGATGTGGTGAGGTTGCATGGAATTCCAGTCTCGATTGTGTCTGACAGAGACCCAAGGTTTACTTCTCAATTCTGGGAGGGTCTCCAGACAGCTTTGGGCACCGAGGTGAGACTGAGTACAGCGTATCACCCTCAGACAGACGGCCAAACGGAGCGTACTATACAGACGCTCGAAGATATGCTGAGGGCATGTGTTTTGGAGTTTGATACTCCGTGGCAAGAGTCTATACCACTGGTCGAGTTCTCCTATAATAACAGCTATCAGGCGAGCATTCAAATGGCCCCTTTTGAAGCTCTTTATGGACGACGATGTAGGTCACCACTGTATTGGGAGGACTTGACGAGTAGAGCGGTCGGAGGACCGGATATGATTAAGGACATGGAGGAAAAGATTAAGATAATACGCTCAAAGATGAAGGCGGCTCAAGATAGGCAAGCAGCCTATGCTAATAAGCGGCGACGGCCGCTAGAATTCCAAGAAGGAGGCAAGGTTTTCTTGAAAATCTCGCCCTTCAGGGGTGTGGTCCGTTTTGGTATGCAGGGAAAGTTATCTCCGAGATATGTCAGACCGTATGAGGTATTGCAGCGTATTGGTACATTGGCTTACCGTCTGGCTCTACCATCGTCCTTATCTGGAATTCATGATGTCTTCCATGTTTCTATGTTGAGAAAGTATGAGCCAGACCCGTCTCATGTTTTACAGCCTACTGAAGTTCAGTTGGATTCAGATGTATCCTACGTTGAACGACCGGTCAGAATTCTGGATCGTGAGGATCGCAGACTACGAAGTAAAGTTATACCGATGGTCAAAGTTCAGTGGGATCGTCGGGGTGTCGAGGAGGCTACGTGGGAGACGGAACAGCATATGGTGCAGCACTACCCGGAACTATTTTCTGGTATGATTTATGTTTAGTTTCATTTTGGGTAAGTGCATGCGATTTCGAGGACGAAATCTTGTAAGTAGGGGAGTAATGTGATGCCCCGAAATTAATTAATTGCAATTAAGGCATTAATTATGTTTATATGATGAATCATGTGATAATGGATTTATGTGTTGGGTATTAAGATGTTAACATGATTTAATTGTTTTGATTATTAAATATGAGGAAGATGTGATTTTAGATGAAGTTTAGAGCATGTTTGTAAAATGCTTTTAAAATACCATGTTGGAGTATTTATAAATCATGTTAAGTTTGGGGTACAATTTTTGATTTAAGTTAAGACAACCCCTTTTAATCCTTTACCCACCACTTTAACCCCTCTATAACATTCACTTTTAAAAATCCCCAAAATCACTTCCCAACCCTAAACCCTTCCCATTTTCGAGATTCACCAAAGGAGGAGAAGGAAAGTTCCACAAAAACTTTGTTTGTGTGATCTTTGCTAGGATTTGGAGCCTACAAGAGGTATGGAACCATTCCTAAAAGTTTTATGATGTTTGGTGTTGAAATGGGTTAATTTTTGATGTTTTATGTGGGTTTGTTTTGGGTATGTGTTGTTTATGGTTGGGGTATGATTTTTGAAGTGTTTTAAGTGGGTTTTAGTGGGTTATGATGTTATTGTTATTGTTGGGAAGTTTGGTGTTGAAAGGTATGAGGATAAGCTTGGAAAATGCACACAAAAATGGTGGAATCGCGGCCACTGGAAGTGGCGATCGATCGCTACAAAAGAAGCGATCGATCGCCGAGAGGCAGTACGCGAAGATGAGCATAGGCGATCGATCGCCTCAAATGGCGCGATCGATCGCCAACGTCCAGTAGCCAAATGAGCATCAGGCGATCGATCGCCTCATTTTAAGCGATCGATCGCCGCTAAGTGAAAAATCGGGCGATCGATCGCCTCATTTTAAGCGATCGATCGCCACTGTTCAAAAGTTGAAAAATGTTGATTTTTGTTGAATTTTTGGTATTGGGCTATTGTTTAGCTTCTAATATCAATTTGTATGGTTATGTAGAACCGTCCCAGGTACCCACGACTTCAAGGAGATAAAGTCTACGATTTCTCCTTCTTTTGGAATTAAGGTACGTAAGAGACGTACGAGCATCGGACGGTAAACCATACCCTTACATATTATGATGATGTTTACGATGATGATGTTTATGATGATGTTTTCGATGATGATGTTTATGATGATGTTTATGACGATGATGCTTATGATGATGTTATGATGATGATGTTTATGATGACGTTTATGATGATGATGCTTATGATGATGTTTATGATGATGATGCTTATGATGATGTTTATGATGACGTCTATGATGATGAAGTTTATGATAAGGTCATACGACGTGTATGATTGGGTAAGACGCCCATGTGGTAAGATGCCACCCAAAGTATGTGAGTGGGTAAGATGCCCCTGTGGTAAGATGCCACGTAATGTTTATGATATGGTAAGATGCCACGTAATGTTTATGATATGGTAAGATGCCATGTGATTGGGTAAGATGCCCCTGTGGTAAGATGCCACACGAAGGTTATATTATGGTAAGATGCCATACAATGGGGTAAGATGCCCTTATATATGAATAAGAGTCAGGGATAACAAAGGAAGTTGAAGAACGACCAATAACTTTTACTTAACTAAGATGTTATGCATTAGTGTATGCCTTTTTATATAAAGTTAAGTAAATATGTATATGCTCACGATGTGTTATCCCTGTAGGTACACTTTTGGACCGAAGGGCCTAGGGTCGGGTTGAGGCGGTGAGCTAAAAGGGAACAAGATGATTTTAGATTGCAGGATTTTGATAGTCTCTACTCTAGGAGTAGTGTAAACCTATAACTTTAACATTCATTGTTGAGAATGTAATTAAGTAGCTTTTGGAAATTTTATTTTGGCCTGTAATCTTATTAGCTCAAGCTACAACCGGAACCCTTAAGAGGTTATAAATGCATGTTCTATCCAATATATGTGTACTATACGTGGTTAAGGTAGGAAGACCCTACAAATGTAAATTATAACTGGTGCATGTAATTATAACTGGTGCATGTAAATTATACCTGGTGCATGTAACTATAACTAGTGCATGTAAATTATAACTGGTGCATGTAAATCACAACTGGTGCATGTAAGTATAACTGATGCATGTAAATTATAACTGGTGCATGCAAATTATAACTGGTGCATGTAAATTATAACTGGTGCATGTAATTATAACTGGTGCATGTAAATTATAACTAGTGCATTTAATTATAACTGGTGCATGTAAATTATAACTGGTGCATGTAATTATAACTGGTGCATGTAATTATAACTGGTGCATGTAATTATAACTAGTGCTTGTAAATTATAACTAGTGCATGTAAATTATAACTGGTGCATGTAAATATAACTGGTGCATGTAAATTATAACTGGTGCATGTAATCATAACTGATGCATGTAAATTATAACTGGTGCATATAATTATAACTGGTGCATATAATTATAACAGGTGCATGTAAATTATTACTGATGCGTGTAATTATATATGGTGCATGTAAATTATAACTGGTGCATGCAAATTATAACTGGTGTATCGTAATTATAACTGGTGCATGTAAATTATAACTGGTGCATGCAATTATAACTGGTGCATGCAAATTATAACTGGTGCATGCAATTATAACTGGTGCATGCAAATTATAATTTGTGCATGCAATTATAACTGGTGCATGTAAATTATAACTAGTGCATGTAAATTATAACTGGTGCATGTAATTATAATCGGTGCATGTAAATTATAACTGGTGCATGTAATTATAACTGGTGCATGTAATTATAACTTGTTCATGTAAATTATAGCTGGTGCATATAATTATAACTGGTGCATGTAATTATAACTGGTGCATGTAAATTATACCTGGTGCATGTGATTATAATTGGTGCATGTAAATTATAACTGGTGCATGCAAATTATAACTGGTGTATGAAATTTATAACTGGTGCATGTAAATTATAACTGGTGCTTATATTTATAACTGGTGCATGTAAATTTGCAAATTGTAACTGGTGCATGCGAATTATAACTGGTGCAGGTAAATTATAACTGGTTATTATAACTGCAGCATATAATTATAACTGGTGCATGTAATTATAACTGGTGTATGTAAATTATAACTGGTGCATTAAATTATAACTGGTGCATGTAATTATAACTGTTGCATGTAAATTATAACTGATGCATGTAAGTACAACTGGTGCATGTAAATTATAACTGGTGCATGTAAATATAACTGGTGCATGTAATTATAACTCGTGCATGTAAATTATAACTTCTGCATGTAAATTATAACTGGTGCATGTAATTATATTGGTGAATGTAAATTATAACTGGTGCATGTAATTATAACTGGTGCATGTAAATTATAACTGGTGCATGTAACTATAACTAGTGCATGTAAATTATAACTGGTGCATATAAATTATAACTGGTGCATGTAAGTATAACTGGTGCATGCAAATTATAACTGGTGCATGCAAATTATAACTAGTGCATGTAAATTATAACTAGTGCATGTAATTATAACTGGTGCATGTAAATTACAACTGGTGCATGTAAATTATAACTGGTGCATGTAATTATAACTTGTGCATGTAATTATAACTAGTGCATTTAAATTATAACTGGTGCATCTAAATTATAACTGGTGCATCTAAATATAACTAGTGCATGTAAATATAACTGGTGCATGTAACTTATAACTGGTGCACATAATCATAACTGGTGCATGTAAATTATAACTGGTGCATATAATTATAACTCGTGCATGTAAATTATAACTGGTGCATGTAATTATAATTGGTGCATGTAAATTATATCTGCTGCATGAAAATTATAACTGGTGTATGGAAATTATAACTGGTGCATGTAAATTATAACTGGTGCATGCAATTATAACTGGTGCATGCAAATTATAACTGGTGCATGTAAATTATAACTGGTGCATGTAATTATAACTGGTGCATGTAATTATAACTAGTGCATGTAAATTATAACTGGTGCATGTAAATTATAATTGTTGCACGTAAGTATACTGGTCCATTTAAATTATAACTGGTGCATGTAAATTATAACTGGTGCATGCAAATTATAGCTGGTGCATGCAAATTATAACTGGTGCATGCAAATTATAACTGGTGCATGCAAATTATAACTGGTGCATGTAAATTATAACTGGTGCATGTAAATTATAACTTGTGCATGTAATTATAACTGGTGCATGTAATTATAACTCGTGCATGTAAATTATAACTCGTGCATGTAAATTATAACTCGTGCATGTTAATTATAACTGGTGCATGTAAATATCACTGGTGCACGTAAATATAACTGGTGCACGTAAATTATAAATGGTGCATGCAATTATAACTGGTGCATGTAAATTATAACTGGTGCATGCAAATTATAACTGGTGCATGCCATTATAACTGCTGCATGTAAATTATAACTGGTGCATGTAAATTATAACTGGTGCATGTAATTATAACTCGTGCATGTAAATTATAACTGGTGCATGTAAATTATAACTTGTGCATCTAATTATACTTGTGAATGTAAATTATAACTGGTGCATGTAATTATAATTGTGCATGTAAATTATAACTGGTGCATGTAACTATAACTAGTGCATGTAAATTATAACTGGTGCATGTAAATTATAACTGGTGAATGTAAGTATAACTGGTTCATGTATTATAACTGGTGCATTTATTATACTGGTGCATGTAAATTATAACTGGTGCATGTAATTATAACTGGCGCATGTAAATTATAACTGGTGCATGTAATTATAACTAGTGCATGTTATAACTGGTGCATGTAAATTATAACTGTTGCATGTAAGTAGAACTGGTGCATGCAAATTATAACTGGTGCATGTATTTATAACTGGTGCATGTAAATTATAACTGGTGCATGCAAATTATAACTGGTGCATGTAAATTATAACTGGTGCATCCAAATTATAACTGGTGCATGCAAATTATAACTGGTGCATGCAATTATAACTGGTGCATGTAAATTATAACTGGTGCATGTAATTATAACTGGTGCATGTAAAATATAACTGGTGCATGTAAATTATAACTGGTGCATGTAATTATACTGGTGAATGTAAATTATAATTGGTGCATGTAATTATAACTGGCATGTAAATTATAACTGGTGCATGTAACTATAAATAGTGCATGTAAATTATTACTGGTGCATGTAAATTATAACTGGTGCATGTAAGTATAACTGATGCATGTAAATTATAACTGGTGCATGCAAATTATAACTGGTGCATGTAAATTATAACTGGTGCATGTAATTATAACTGGTGCATGTAAATTATAACTCGTGCATGTAAATTATAACTGGTGCATGTAATTATAATTGGTGCATGTAATTATAACTGGTGCATGTAATTATAACTAGTGCATGTAAATTATAATAGGCGCATGTAAATATAACTGGTGCATGTAAATTATAACTGGTGCATGTAATCATAACTCGTGCATGTAAATTATAACTGGTGCATATAATTATAACTGGTGCATATAATTATAACGGGTGCATGTAAATTATAATTGGTGCATGTAATTATAACTGGTGTATGGAAATTATAACTGGTGCATATAAATTATAATTGGTGCATGCAATTATAACTGGTGCATGCAAATTATAACTGGGGCATGCAATTATAACTGGTGCATGCAAATTATAACTGGTGCATGCAATTATAACTGGTGCATGTAAATTATAACTAGTGCATGTAAATTATAACTGGTGCATGTAATTATAATTGGTGCATGTAAATTATAACTGGTGCATGTAATTATAACTAGTGCATGTAAAATATAACTGGTGCATGTAATTATAACTGGTTCATGTAAATTATAGCTGGTGCATATAATTATAACAGGTGCATGTAATTATAACTGGTGCATGTAAATTATACCTGGTGCATGTAACTATAATTGGTGCATGTAAATTATAACTGGTGCATGCAAATTATAACTGGTGTATGAAAATAATAACTGGTGCATGTAAATTATAACTGGTGCATGTATTTATAACTGGTGCATGTAAATTTGCAAATTGTAGCAGGTGCATGCGAATTATAACTGGTGCGGGTAAATTATAACTTGTGCATGTTATTATAACTGGTGCATGTAATTATAACTGGTGTATGTAAATTATAACTGCTGCATTAAATTATAACTAGTGCATGTAATTATAACTGGTGCATGTAAATTATAACTGATGCATGTAAGTATAACTGGTGCATGTAAATTATAACTGGTGCATGTAAATTATAACTGGTGCATGTAATTATAACTCGTGCATGTAAATTATAACTGGTGCATGTAAATTATAACTGGTGCATGTAATTATACTGGTGAATGTAAATTATAACTGGTGTATGTAATTATAACAGGTGCATGTAAATTATAACTTGTGCATGTAAATTATAACTGGTGCATGTAAGTATAACTGGTGCATGCAAATTATAACTGGTGCATGTAAATTATAACTGGTGCATGTAAATTATAACTAGTGCATGTAATTATAACTGGTGCATGTAAATTATAACTGGTGCATGGTGCATGTAAATTATAACTGGTGCATGTAATTATAACTGGTGCATGTAAATTATAACTGGTGCATGTAAATTATAACTGGTGCATGTAAATATAACTGGTGCATGTAAATTATAACTGGTAGCGCTTATCGTGTACGCCCAAATTAACCCCACTCAATCCTCAAGATTGATAACAATAATGTAGTAGTGTGAGTAGGAATCGATCCCACGAGGAGGTGTGAATCTTTGTGTTAATGAAAATCAAAACAAACGAATAATAAAGGATGGGGTTGTGAGGTTGAATTATACTAATGAAAATTAAAAACAAAGATTAACTAATGAAAGCTATTCTTGGTATCGGTCGACTCTACCTTGGATATTATCATTTATTTCATCGATTCACAAATGACTCAATTTTACTTGAATATTCATCAATTGGAAATCTAATTCCTCCCTCACCTTATTCATAGTCAATTAGTCCAAGCGTTCTAATTTAACTTTCACCAATCAATCAATCTCTATATGCATATTCAAGATTAAAATCATGACATCATTCAAAACTAGTGAGCGATGAATCTAAACAACATAAACACAAGCGGTTTATATAATTTAGTCAATGGTTTTCTCTAAGAATTTAATAACACCAACAGCAGGCAATTATCGATCTTAGTTGCTTCTTCAATTAGATTACTCAAACAATCTCTTATTTGATATCCAATTAGCAATAGATTATATGCAAGTTACTAGGTTGTCAATCCAATAAACAAACATCAATCATATCAACAAAATCAGAAAAACAATGAATTCAATAAAATCGATAAACAAAAACGTATGAATCTCCCCAAGATAAATAAATCCAAGGTTTTGTCTTCCTCAACCAAGAATTAAGACTAGCTACACATAATTAAAACAAAACTATAAATAAAAACAAGGGAAAAAAAACTAATCCGATCTCCGCTCGTCGAGGTGTCAATCCCGCCTTCGCTTCGATCTTTGTAGACGTTCTTCAACAAAATTGAAAAGAAAATATAAAACTAGTCTAAAATTATTCTACCCTAACTATCTAGATGATTTCAAGTCTGAAATTCGAGTTCTATATGTAGGGAGGCTAGGAGGTAGGTTAGAATCCATATAGGAAGGAAAGAAATCAATAATTCAAGCTTTCCAAAACTCTGCTGGCGATCGATCGGCGCTGGCTGGCGATCGATCGCCAGCCTTTATTTTTCAGGCAGAATGTATCGGCGATCGATCGCGGATTTTGCCGATCGATCTCGGATTTTTAACG
Organism: Haberlea rhodopensis; assembly: GCA_907163345.1. Classification (NCBI taxonomy): domain Eukaryota; kingdom Viridiplantae; phylum Streptophyta; class Magnoliopsida; order Lamiales; family Gesneriaceae; genus Haberlea; species Haberlea rhodopensis. The sequence continues at coordinate 953,289 of CAJQUN010000068.1, forward strand.
TTTTCTGGCGAGTTTCGTATTTTGGCCATAACTTTCTCATACGAACTCCGAATTCGACGAATCAGCTGTCCACGCGAAGATAACTCAAAGATCTACAACTTTTATATGGACCACATTTCCAAAACTTGGCTTGAACATATATAAATTTGAGGAGAAAGGAGCAACATGTGTCTTTGATTCCGGTTTTTTCCTCTTTTCTTCAACTTTACTCCTTCTTTCATCATTTTAGCTTGATTTCTTCACATTTTCCTACATTTACACAAATATACGATTAGGTAGCATATGTATCAATTTATTCATCAAAATATACCAAATCGTAGACAATTAAGCGCAATAGATGTGTCTATTTCTAGCCATATCAAACACCCCTATACTTAATCTTTACTCGACCTCGAGTCAATCAGACAAAACTACAATTTTTTTACTTTGGCTCATAGGTTCATAACAAACTAACTTGTTCTCACTTTAATGCCTCAATAATTTTAAACATGTATAGTAATGAAAGGCGGCGAAAAGTTAACAGTGGAACAAGTTCAATCCCTAAACATTTCATACCCATCAAAGCAGTGAACGTGCGTGTGTGGTCATAACAAATGTCATATGCAAATTATAGATCCAACAAATGTAAACCTACAATAGTTCAAGTTGTACACCAACACAAGTATAAGCTCACTTGCACCCTCTTCTCCACTATCTTAGCCACTTGCAAACACAAATCAAGTAGGTCTTTATTAGCTTGTAGCTTGGCCTAGGTATTGGCTTATGAAAGAAAGGGAAAAGATGCATCAAAACAAGAGAGTATGGTGATATGCACAATAATTAGCTTCTCTTCTTGCATGATTTGTTTGCAATGTAAACTTTAATCATTTTTTTTTCTCTTTTGTGCCTTGGCTCCCCTTGGAGTCATATGTGTTTTAATTCTTTTCAAGGCATCCCTTTTTCTTTCATGCATCTCATTCTTTTGACAATAAAGCTCACAGAACATTGAATCATTGATAACATAAGTGCATGTGAATGAAACACATCATACTCCCAAAGGTATGGATTAAAATTATATTTAGGCTTATTAGGGAAGGATGATAAGCTAATCAAAGAATGTCGAATGGGGTTTTTTTTATGCTTAGCATACAACCATTCTTTTGCATTAAGGCTCAAAAAGGGTACTAGTGATTGATTTTCTTTACATGGTAGGCTTGAAAGGCTCAAACGCATCAAAGATTGCCTATATCACTTTCATGTTTGCAAGTAGTCTAGACATACGCCTCAAAGAGCATGTAGTTAAGTTCTAGCATGTATTAGAGACTTCTTAAGACTATCACAAAGTTCACACAATCTTCACTAAGCTATGCACACTTCACAAGTCATGACAATAATGTGCTCAAAATATTCAACTACTATGTTAAAGTACACTTTGCATTAGAGTTCAAAGTGTTCCAAGGTTAACAATTCACCTATGTTCAAAAACATGCATGCCATTAATTAGGTTTCATCATGGGCTAGTGATTCTAAGCATGTGTTCATTACTAACTATGAGCTCAAAATTTTCAAATTTTTTGATTTTTTTGTATTTTTGTAATAGAAAATCAATAACACACCACTAATCTCTCCCCCATACTTAAATCTTACATTGTCCCCAATGTAAGGCAAAATACAAGTAACGAGAAAAGTCTAACTAATAAAGCAATAAAAAATAAAAAGAAAGGGAAACTAACTCCCATTGGGTTGCCTCCCAAGCAGCGCCTCTGTTTAACGTCGGTGGCCCGACTCCAATGCTCGTGCTCATGGTGGGTCATGTTTGGTGTCCAATGCCACCTTTTCCCACCTCAGTATCCTTCTGACAGCTCGAAGGCGATGCCTATTCGCCTTATACTTCTTGGAGGTCCTCAACCCTTTTCGCATCCCCTCTTTTTCTATTGATGTATCGTGAGGTTCAGGAGGAAGTTTCAGCTCAACATCAGGTACCTGCAATTCAAAATTGAGATTTTTAAAAGGAGAATTTGGTAAAGCAGTAGTAATACATGAAGTGTCAGTCAAAATTTCTCCCATACCTCCTTCGTCAACAGGCCAATCAGTAGTTACCCCATGTTCATGCTCAGTGACATTATGTGATTTTTCTAGTGATACGTGATGTGTGATGCCAATAGTATAATCAGTAGTAGGATGAACGGGATCATGAGTATTGAACTTAGCTACCTCACCATTAAACTTCATAGTAAAAGCACCACCACTTACATCTATTATGCACTTGAAAGTTTTCAAGAATGGTCTCCCTAACAGAATAGGGCTGCTTTTATTATCATTTTCAATGTCAAGTACGTAGAAATCAGCAGGAAAGACCAATTTATCGACTTTCACTAGAACATCCTCAAGTATTCCCCTAGGATGCACAGTAGACCTATTTGCTAATTGAATAGCAATTTCAGATTTTTTAAGAGGTCCTAGGTCTAAAGAGGTGTAGATTGAATAAGGCATAACATTTATTGCTGCTCCTAAGTCTAGCATGGCCTTATCAATTCTATTATTTCCAATCATGCGTGGGACAGTGAACATACCAGGATCCATGCATTTTGTAGGGGTTTCCTTCTCCTCATCGTCGGAGAAAAAATCGTCAAACATGTCCATTTCATCACAGTATTCGACCTTCGATCCTTCTTCCACAGCACACGATTCTTCTAAATATTTGACAAAACGCTCAGTTAGAGACATACCTTTTGGAGTTGCAGGATGTGCAAGCTCCTTTTCCTCCAGTGGCACATGTATCTCCTCTTCTAGCTTGGGTGGCGCAAGTACCACCTTCACCGGGGTTCCTACCTCTTCGTCACTCCTTGAGGCGATTGCAACCATGTTCTCTCGTGGTGCCTCCATCGTCCGGGAGGGTATAAAGTTGGTGGGTTGTGCTGCTATCTGATCGGCTGATTTAATAAGTTGCTTGATAAGTGTGATTTTTACACTTAATTTGATATATGATTAGGGGTGTTTTTTGTAGTGATTCCTAGAAAATATTACACGTTTTGGTATATATTTGTATATGTCAGGAATCTAGGTCCAAATGCATAAAAGTGGATGAAATGGGCTTAAAAATGCTGAAAAGGACCAAACTGAGCAAATCTGGAAAAAGGAGGGACCAAATCGCAAGATTGGAGATTTGAGGTCCGCGATCGATCGCCAACTTACAAAGATCAATCGCCACCATCCAGAATGTTTCCGCGATCGATCACCAAATGACGAAGATCGATCGCCAAACCCGAAAATTTTGAGATTTTGTTTCCTTCTTGGTTATTTTGTGTCCAAACTTTACAAAACTCCTTCACCACTATTTATATTAGGTTTTGGACGAAAATAGGGACTTTTTATCAGATTTTACACCCTAGGAATAGCCTCCATCCATCCTCTCATCCTCCATATCACCATCATCCACCTCCATCCATCAACCATCCTAGGATTTTGGAACACCTTCAACAAGGCGATTCAAGAGACGATCGAGAAGGAAGCGAGAGAGGGAGCAAGGATCTACGAACGAAGTCGACATCGGGAGTTTATTCTTGTCTTTTAATATTAGTTTTGATTTGTTTTGATTTACTATGTTGAACTAATTTATTTATCGAGGCTAGGCAATCCTTTGTCATGAACCTATGATTTGATGATTTATTTGATTGAATTCCTTTAATTCTTTGCGTATAATTTACTGATCTTCATGCTTTTGAGGGATTGATCGCCCTTGAATGATTGTTATATTGCGATTGAATTGACCATAGGATATTGCAATACGATATAATAAATTATACCGTGGGTTTTAGGTTGAGACGGACCAAGTAAAATCTAGCACACGTGTGATAGCAATAGATTTACCAAAATCGAAGGCTAGTAGTTTTCATAGATCTTTATTCAATATTAATTGTGCAATAAGGACACGGGAGTGGTTTACTGAAACATTAATATTAGACTTGTTATAACTAGACCAAAGTATAACGAATGCATTAGGAAAACTCATCACCTTCGAAATATTTGGATATTCAATCGAGAATTGTAGGGGATTGCATTGGTGAGCCAAAGTCTCGATAATCTTCTCTAGTGGATTTTTCTCGTTTACTTTTACTGACTTGGTTGGATTAGTAGTTAATTTAATTAATTAGTAGTTTAATTATTAATTCAATTTTGTAGGTTAAATATAGTTAAAAGCATCTTATTTGATACTTACAGTTAGTCCCCGTGGGTTCGACAACCTGTTCTTCATTTACTATACTAAAACTTGACGACCGTGCACTTGCGGTATAAAATCGCTACATTGGAATTAATTGTTTAAAATAAAAGCGATCATTGCTCGATTTGGTTACCCAAATTCTGAGTGCTAGACCTGAATTCCTGTTGAAATTGCAAAGTATTGTCATTAAGTGTTAAAACAAGATTCTCTAAAGACTCACCAGGGGTAAGGTATTGAGGTTGTTGCGGCCATGGCGAATATTGTGGTATGTATGGCGGTAGATAGGACTGCATGTAAGGTGGAGGTGGGCTCATCCATTGATTGTCATAGTTGAGATTGGGATGATCACTCCAACTTGAGTTGTATGCACTTTGTCCACTCCCTACGCCAAGTTGGTGCACAAGATACTCCAATTCGTCCAGTCGCCTATAGTCCTCCATGATAAGATCTGATTGTTAAGAAATCAACCTGTAAGCACGAACAAACAAGAGTAGCGGTGGGGGGAAAGAAAGAGAAAGAAACAAAACAGAAAATATTAACACAAAAATATACAACGCCTCCCCGGCAACGGCGCCAAAATTTGGTAGCGCTTATCGTGTACGCCCAAATTAACCCCACTCAATCCTCAAGATTGATAACAATAATGTAGTAGTGTGAGTAGGAATCGATCCCATGAGGAGGTGTGAATCTTTGTGTTAATGAAAATCAAAACAAAAGAATAATAAAGGATGGGGTTGTGAGGTTGAATTATACTAATGAAAATTAAAAACAAAGATTAACTAATGAAAGCGATTCTTGGTATCGGTCGACTCTACCTTGGATATTATCATCTATTTCATCGATTCACAAAAGACTCAATTTTACTTGAATATTCATCAATTGGAAATCTAATTCCTCCCTCACCTTATTCATAGTCAATTAGTCCAAGCGTTCTAATTTAACTTTCACCAATCAATCAATCTCTATATGCATATTCAAGATTAAAATCATGACATCATTCAAAACTAGTGAGCGATGAATCTAAACAACATAAACACAAGCGGTTTATATAATTTAGTCAATGGTTTTCTCTAAGAATTTAATAACACCAACAGCAGGCAATTATCGATCTTAGTTGCTTCTTCAATTAGATTACTCAAACAATCTCTTATTTGATATCCAATTAGCAATAGATTATATGCAAGTTACTAGGTTGTCAATCCAATAAACAAACATCAATCATATCAACAAAATCAGAAAAACAATGAATTCAATAAAATCGATAAACAAAAGCGTATGAATCTCCCCAAGATAAATAAATCCAAGGTTTTGTCTTCCTCAACCAAGAATTAAGACTAGATACACATAATTAAAACAAAACTATAAAAAAACAAGGGAAATAAAACTAATCCGATCTCCGCTCGTCGAGGTGTCAATCCCGCCTTCGCTTCGATCTTCGTAGACGTTCTTCAACAAAATTGAAAAGAAAATATAAAACTAGTCTAAAATTATTCTACCCTAACTATCTAGATGATTTCAAGTCTGAAATTTGAGTTCTATATGTAGGAAGGCTAGGAGGTAGGTTAGAATCCATATAGGAAGGAAAGAAATCAATAATTCAAGCTTTCCAAAACTCTGCTGGCGATCGATCGGCGATGGCTGGAGATTGATCGCCAGCCTTTATTTTTCAGGCAGAATGTATCGGCGCTCGATCGCGGATTTTGCCGATCGATCGCGGATGTTTAACGTTTTCTGGCGAGTTTCGTATTTTGGCCATAACTTTCTCATACAAACTCCGAATATGACGAATCAGCTGTCCACGCGAAGATAACTCAAAGATCTACAACTTTTCTATGGACCACATTTCCAAAACTTGGCTTGAACATATATAAATTTGAGGAGAAAGGAGCAACATGTGTCTTTGATTCCGGTTTTTTCCTCTTTTCTTCAACTTTACTCCTTCTTTCATCATTTTAGCTTGATTTCTTCACATTTTCCTACATTTACACAAATATACGATTAGGTAGCATATGTATCAATTTATTCATCAAAATATACCAAATCGTAGACAATTAAGCGCAATAGATGTGTCTATTTATAGCCATATCAATAACTGGTGCATGTAATCATAACTGGTGCACGTAAATTATAACTGGTGCATATAATTATAACTGGTGCATGTAAATTATAACTGTTGCATGTAATTATAATTGGTGCATGTAAATTATATCTGGGGCATGAAAATTATAACTGGTGTATGGAAATTATAACTGGTGCATGTAAATTATAACTGGTGCATGCAATTATAACTGGTGCATGCAAATTATAACTGGTGCATGCAAATTATAACTGGTGCATGCAATTATAACTGGTGCATGCAAATTATAACTGATGCATGCAATTATAACTGGTGCATGAAAATTATAACTAGTGCATGTAATTATACTGGTGCATGTCAATTATAACTGATGCATGTAATTATAATCGGTGCATGTAAATTATAACTTGTGCATGTAATTATAACTAGTGCATGTAAATTATAACTGGTGCATGTAATTATAACTGGTGCATGTAAACTATAGCTGGTGCATATAATTATAACTGGTGCATGTAATTATAACTGGTGCATGTAAATTATACCTAGTGCATGTAATTATAATTGGTGCATGTAAATTATAACTGGTGCATGCAAATTATAACGGGTGTATGGAAATTATAACTGGTGCATGTAAATTATAACTGGTGCATGTATTTATATCTCGTGCATGTAAATTTGCAAATTATAACTGGTGCATGTAATTATAACTCGTGCATGTAAATTATAACTGGTGCATGTAAATTATAACTGGTGCATGTAATTATACTGGTGAATGTAAAATATAACTGGTGCATTTAACTATAATTGGTGCATGTAAATTATAACTGGTGCATGTAACTATAACTAGTGTATGTAAATTATAACTGGTGCATGTAAATTATAACTGGTGCATGTAAGTATAACTGGTTCATATATTATAACTGGTGCATTTATTATACTGGTGCATGTAAATTATAATTGGTGCATGTAATTATAACAGGCGCATGTAAATTATAACTGGTGCAAGTAATTATAACTAGTGCATTTAAATTATAACTGGTGCATGTAAATTATAACTGTTGCATGTAAGTATAACTGGTGCATGTAAATTATAACTGGTTCATGAAATTATAACTGGTGCATGTAAATTATAACTGGTGCATGCAAGTTATAACTGGTGACTGGTGCATCCAAATTATAACGGGTGCATGCAAATTATAACTGGTGCATGCAATTATAACTGGTGCATGTAAATTATAACTGGTGCATGTAATTATAACTCGTGCATGTAAATTATAACTGGTGCATGTAAATTATAACTGGTGCATGAAATTATACTGGTGACTGTAAATTATAACGGGTGCATGTAATTATAACTGGTGCATGTAAATTATAACTGGTGCATGTAACTATAACTAGTGCATGTAAATTATAACTGGTGCATGTAAATTATAACTGGTGCATGTAAGTATAACTTGTGCATATAAATTATAACTGGTGCATGCAAATTATAACTGGTGCATGTAAATTATAACTGGTGCATGTAAATTATAACTGGTGCATGTAAATTATAACTTGTGCATGTAATTATAACTGGTGCATGTAATTATAACTGGTGCATGTAATTATAACTAGTGCATGTAAATTATAACTCGTGCATGTAAATTATAACTGTGCATGTAAATTATAACTGGTGCATGTAAATATAACTGGTGCACGTAAATTATAACTGGTGCATGTAATCATAACTGGTGCATGTAAATTATAACTGATGGATATAATTATAACTGGTGCATGTAATTATAACTGGTGCATGTAAATTATTACTGGTGCATGTAATTATAATTGGTGCATGTAAATTATAACTGGTGCATGCAAATTATAACTGGTGTATGGAAATTATAACTGGTGCATGTAAATTATAACTGGTGCATTTAATTATAACTGGTGCATGCAAATTATAACTGGTGCATGCAAATTATAACTGGTGCATGCAATTATAACTGGTGCATGCAAATTATAACTGGTGCATGCAATTATAACTGGTGCATGTAAATTATAACTAGTGCATGTAAATTATAACTGATGCATGTAATTATAATCGGTGCATGTAAATTATAACTGGTGCATGTAATTATACTGGTGAATGTAATTATAACTGGTGCATGTAATTATAACTGGTTAATGTAAATTATAGCTGGTGCATATAATTATAACTGGTGCATGTAATTACAACTGTTGCATGTAAATTATACCTGGTGCATGTAATTATAATTGGTGCATGTAAATTATAACTGGTGGATGCAAATTATAACTGGTGTATGATAATTATAACTGGTGCATGTAAATTATAACTTGTGCATATATTTATAACTGGTGCATGTAAATTTGCAAATTGTAACTGGTGCATGCGAATTATAACTGGTGCAGGTAAATTATAACTGATGCATGTTATTATAACTGGTGCATGTAATTATAACTGGTGTATGTAAATTATAACTGGTGCATTAAATTATAACTGGTGCATGTAATTATAACTGGTGCATGTAAATTATAACTAATGCATATAAGTATAACTGGTGCATGTAAATTATAACTGGTGCATGTAAATTATAACTGCTGCATGTAATTATACTGGTGAATGTAAAATATAACTGGTGCATTTAACTATAATTGGTGCATGTAAATTATAACTGGTGCATGTAACTATAACTAGTGTATGTAAATTATAACTGGTGCATGTAAATTATAACTGGTGCATGTAAGTATAACTGGTTCATATATTATAACTGGTGCATTTATTATACTGGTGCATGTAAATTATAATTGGTGCATGTAATTATAACAGGCGCATGTAAATTATAACTGGTGCATGTAATTATAACTAGTGCATTTAAATTATAACTGGTGCATGTAAATTATAACTGTTGCATGTAAGTATAACTGGTGCATGTAAATTATAACTGGTTCATGAAATTATAACTGGTGCATGTAAATTATAACTGGTGCATGCAAGTTATAACTGGTGACTGGTGCATCCAAATTATAACGGGTGCATGCAAATTATAACTGGCGCATGCAATTATAACTGGTGCATGTAAATTATAACTGGTGCATGTAATTATAACTCGTGCATGTAAATTATAACTGGTGCATGTAAATTATAACTGGTGCATGAAATTATACTGGTGACTGTAAATTATAACGGGTGCATGTAATTATAACTGGTGCATGTAAATTATAACTGGTGCATGTAACTATAACTAGTGCATGTAAATTATAACTGGTGCATGTAAATTATAACTGGTGCATGTAAGTATAACTTGTGCATATAAATTATAACTGGTGCATGCAAATTATAACTGGTGCATGTAAATTATAACTGGTGCATGTAAATTATAACTGGTGCATGTAAATTATAACTTGTGCATGTAATTATAACTGGTGCATGTAATTATAACTGGTGCATGTAATTATAACTAGTGCATGTAAATTATAACTCGTGCATGTAAATTATAACTGTGCATGTAAATTATAACTGGTGCATGTAAATATAACTGGTGCACGTAAATTATAACTGGTGCATGTAATCATAACTGGTGCATGTAAATTATAACTGATGGATATAATTATAACTGGTGCATGTAATTATAACTGGTGCATGTAAATTATTACTGGTGCATGTAATTATAATTGGTGCATGTAAATTATAACTGGTGCATGCAAATTATAACTGGTGTATGGAAATTATAACTGGTGCATGTAAATTATAACTGGTGCATTTAATTATAACTGGTGCATGCAAATTATAACTGGTGCATGCAAATTATAACTGGTGCATGCAATTATAACTGGTGCATGCAAATTATAACTGGTGCATGCAATTATAACTGGTGCATGTAAATTATAACTAGTGCATGTAAATTATAACTGATGCATGTAATTATAATCGGTGCATGTAAATTATAACTGGTGCATGTAATTATACTGGTGAATGTAATTATAACTGGTGCATGTAATTATAACTGGTTAATGTAAATTATAGCTGGTGCATATAATTATAACTGGTGCATGTAATTACAACTGTTGCATGTAAATTATACCTGGTGCATGTAATTATAATTGGTGCATGTAAATTATAACTGGTGGATGCAAATTATAACTGGTGTATGATAATTATAACTGGTGCATGTAAATTATAACTTGTGCATATATTTATAACTGGTGCATGTAAATTTGCAAATTGTAACTGGTGCATGCGAATTATAACTGGTGCAGGTAAATTATAACTGATGCATGTTATTATAACTGGTGCATGTAATTATAACTGGTGTATGTAAATTATAACTGGTGCATTAAATTATAACTGGTGCATGTAATTATAACTGGTGCATGTAAATTATAACTAATGCATATAAGTATAACTGGTGCATGTAAATTATAACTGGTGCATGTAAATTATAACTGCTGCATGTAATTATAACTCGTGCATGTAAATTATAACTTGTGCATGTAAATTATAACTGGTGCATGTAATTATACTGGTGAATGTAAATAATAACTCGTGCATGTAATTATAACTGGTACATGTAAATTATAACTGGTGCATGTAACTATAACTAGTGCATGTAAATTATAACTGGTGCATGCAAATTATAACTGGTGCATGTAAATTATAACTGCTGCATGCAAATTATAACTGGTGCATGTAAATTATAACTGGTGCATGTAATTATAACTGGTGCATGTAAATTATAACTGGTGCATATAAATTATAACAGGTGCATGTAATTATAACTGGTGCATGTAATTATAACTAGTGCATGTAATTATAACTAGTGCATGTAAATTATAACTGATGCATGTAAATATAACTGGTGCATGTAAATTATAACTGGTGCATGTAATCATAACTGGTGCATGTAAATTATAACTGATGCATATAATTATAACTGGTGCATATAATTATAACTGGTGCATGTAAATTATAACTTGTGCATGTAAATTATAACTGGTGCATGTAATTATACTGGTGAATGTAAATAATAACTCGTGCATGTAATTATAACTGGTACATGTAAATTATAACTGGTGCATGTAACTATAACTAGTGCATGTAAATTATAACTGGTGCATGCAAATTATAACTGGTGCATGTAAATTATAACTGCTGCATGCAAATTATAACTGGTGCATGTAAATTATAACTGGTGCATGTAATTATAACTGGTGCATGTAAATTATAACTGGTGCATATAAATTATAACAGGTGCATGTAATTATAACTGGTGCATGTAATTATAACTAGTGCATGTAATTATAACTAGTGCATGTAAATTATAACTGATGCATGTAAATATAACTGGTGCATGTAAATTATAACTGGTGCATGTAATCATAACTGGTGCATGTAAATTATAACTGATGCATATAATTATAACTGGTGCATATAATTATAACTGGTGCATGTAAATTATTACTGGTGCATGTAATTATAATTGGTGCATGTAAATTATAACCGGTGCATGCAAATTATAACTGGTGTATAGAAATTATAACTGGTGCATGAAAATTATAACTGGTGCATGCAAATTATAACTGGCGCATGCAAATTATAACTGGTGCATGCAATTATAACTGGTGCATGCAAATTATAACTGGTGTATGCAATTATAACTGGTGCATTTAAATTATAACTAGTGCATGTAAATTATAACTGGTGCATGTAATTATAACTGGTTCATGTAAATTATAGCTGGTGCATATAATTATAACTGGTGCATGTAATTATAACTGGTGCATGTAAATTATACCTGGTGCATGTAATTATAATTGGTGCATGTAAATTATAACTGGTGCATGCAAATTATAACTGGTGTATGAAAATTATAACTGGTGCATGTAAATTATAACTGGTGCATATATTTATAACCGGTGCATGTAAATTTGCAAATTGTAACTGATGCATGCGAATTATAATTGGTGCAGGTAAATTATAACTGGCGCATGTTATTATAACGGGTGCATGTAATTATAACTGGTGTATGTAAATTATAACTGGTGCATTAAATTATAATTGGTGCATGTAATTATAACTGGTGCATGTAAATTATAACTGATGCATGTAAGTATAACTGGTGCATGTAAATTATAACTGGTGCATGTAAATTATAACTGGTGCATGTAATTATAACTCGTGCATGTAAATTATAACTTGTGAATGTAAATTATAACTGGTGCATGTAATTATACTGGTGACTGTAAATTATAACTGGTGCATGTAATTATAACTGGTGCATGTAAATTATAACTGGTGCATGTAACTATAACTAGTGCATGTAAATTATAACTGGTGCATGTAAATTATAACTGGTGCATGTAAGTATAACTGGTGCATGCAAATTATAACTGGTGCATGTAAATTATAACTGGTGCATGTAAATTATAACTGGTGCATGTAAATTTTAACTGGTGCATGTAATTATAACTGGTGCATGCAATTATAACTGGTGCATCTAAATTATAACTGGTGCATGTAAATTATAACTGGTGCATGTAAATATAACTGGTGCATGTAAATATAACTGGTGCATGTAAATTATAACTGGTGCATGTAATCATAACTGGTGCATATAAATTATAACTTGTGCATGTAAATTATAACTGGTGCATGTAATTATAATTGGTGCATGTAAATTATATCTGGTGCATGCAAATTATAACTGGTGAATGGAAATTATAACTGGTGCATGTAAATTATAACTGGTTCATGCAATTATAACTGGTTCATGCAAATTATAACTGGTGCATGCAAATTATAACTGGTGCATGCAAATTATAACTGGTGCATGCAATTATAACTGGTGCATGCAAATTATAACTGATGCATGCAATTATAACTGGTGCATGTAAATTATAACTAGTGCATGTAATTATACTGGTGCATGTAAATTATGACTGGTGCATGTAATTATAATCGGTGCATGTAAATTATAACTTGTGCATGTAATTATAACTAGTGCATGTAAATTATAACTGGTGCATGTAATTATAACTGGTGCATGTAAATTATAGCTGGTGCATATAATTATAACTGGTGCATGTAATTATAACTGATGCATGTAAATTATACCTGGTGCATGTAATTATAATTGGTGCATGTAAATTATAACTGGTGTATGCAAATTATAACTGGTGTATGGAAATTATAACTGGTGCATGTAAATTATAACTGTTGCATGTATTTATATCTGGTGCATGTAAATTTGCAAATTGTAACTGGTGCATGCGAATTATAACTGGTGCATGTAAATTAACTGGTGCATGTTATAATAACTGGTGCATATATAACTGGTGCATGTAATTATAACTGGTGTATGTAAATTATAACTGGTGCATTAAATTATAACTGGTGCATGTAATTATAACTGGTGCATGTAAATTATAACTGATGCATGTAAGTATAACTGGTGCATGTAAATTATAACTGGTGCATGCAATTATAACTGGTGCATGTTAATTATAACTGGTGTAAAGGAAGAGAGATAATGCAAAAAGGAGAGAGAATGCAAAAAATAAGAGAGAAAATCTAAAAGGGAAGAGAAAGAATGCGAAAAAGATGAGAGAGAATGACAAAAGTATGAGAGAGAAATTAAAAAGGCAGAGAAAGAATGTAAAAAGTAAGGGTATATTTATCTTTTTGGTCCGAAGTGGACTTAAGTGATTTAATGTTTTTTTCCCTGACTATGATCAACAATTTTTCACCACTTTGTATCGGCTTGATTTTTTCCCTATTAATAATATATTGGAAAACCATTTATGGATTCCAATAATATTAACAAATCTTGCATTTGTTAAAAATACCAAGGGTGAATCTTCTAATCTCAATTACTTTATTTAAATTTGAACATTTCAATTTCAAGAAATATATCACACATTCAAACATCTTCTAAAATTTCATAATTTACATAAATATTAATGACTACGTAATTTCTTGTCTTCCTCGTGGATACAATACTCGGACTTTCATTTTCTACTACTTGTAGACAACATACACTTGGGTGCGCTACATTAAAGTTGTAGCAAATTTCAATTCATTGAGCATCAAACTCCAAATTGCTTAATTTCAATTTATTAAGCCTTAAAATTACCAATATATAAAATTCAAATATTGATCAGTTAATTGAACACAGTTAAATCAGAAAAAAAAAATGAATAAATCTGAAATAATGAAATAAACATCCAAAACATGAAATCCAGTCAAGTTGCATCGTTCCCTTAAAAATATGAAATAGTTCATGATAAATTTCAAAATCATAGACATGTCTTTAGTTCTTATCATAAATCAAGGCAAATAATTTATAAAACAAAAAACTAAAACTCATCTTTGTCCTCATATGAAGACGTCGTCTTTATTCTCAAATTATCCCCTGTAATGCTCATGCATCTCAATCGCCCTAATCCGTTCATGAAGTATCTTCAATGAAAGAAGATGTTTATGGATGTATGTGGTTGATAGATCTAAGAATCCTCTCAAAACCTACTCCAAAGTGTCCTTTAAAAAATGTAAAAGTCGTCGTTGAGAGCCCTAACCACCTTAGAATCCTTGTCAAAAATGTAACCGAGCACTAGGCGGCGAAAAATGGCGTTGGGGCGCCAAGCTATGGCCAGGCAATCGGGCGCCTCATCCCGAGATTTTTTATTTAATTTTTTGCACCTTGGTTTTACCATTGGATTCCTTTTCATCTTCAAATCTTTTTCAAAACGCTTTTATCCCATAGCACTTCTTGTATAATGTTACACTGGTAAAAGTATGGACTCTGCAAGACCTGACTTGGGCAAAACCTCTACCATGGCCACCCTCAGGTCGGCCTCAGGAAGATCTCCACCTCGGCCACCAAAGCTCGACCGCGAGGATGACCTCCACCTCGGCCACCCAGCTCCGCCGCGAGGATGATCTCCACCTCGTCCACCCCAGCTTGGCCTCAGCAAGATCTCCAGCTCGGCCACCCCAGCTCGGCCACGAGGATGACCTCCACCTCGGCCACCCCAGCTTGTCCTCAGGAAGATCTCCACCTCGGCCACCACAGCTCGGCCGCGAGGATGACCTCCACCTTGGCCACCCCAGCTCGGCCGCGAGGATGACCTCCACCTCGGCCACCCCAGCTTGGCCTCTGGAAGATCTCCACCTCGGCCAACACAGCTCGGCCGCAAGGATGACCTCCACCTTGGCCACCCCAGGTCGGCCTCGAGGATGACCTCCACCTCGGCCACCCCCAGGTCGGCCTCCAGGAAGATCTACACCCGAGGCGTGATCTCATAATCAGAGGCACATAACATATCTCCGTATACGAATAATATCTTAAAAGCTGCAGAAATCGTACAAAGAGTGCAATAGTTGTCTGTGGTCCCCATCTCTTGGACTCTGACCCCTGCCTTCAGCATCAGACAATGTCCCCTAAACCTTGGGTAGGTAGTTACAGGTTGTCTCCTCCATTCTCATATAAATACCAGATAACTCTCACCAAGCAACAGAGAGATTTTCCGTGAGAGAACAGACAGGAGGGTTGAGAGGGCATGGGGAAGGCCAACACCTCTTTCTTGGGGGGGGGGGGGGGGGGGGTGAAGGAGAGCATGTCTCCTTCCTCCTCAAGAACAAGCAGCAACCGAGGTCTTCCCCCTTCACCATTTTCATTTCTTAGCTCATTTCTTGTAAAGAAGACACTGTAAATCACACTTGTTTATAATGAAATTTATACCGACTAGGTCCCGTGGTTTTTCCCCATCTTTTGGGGTTTTTCACGTAAAAAATCTGGTCTCATTTACTTTTTGTATATTGTTTTGTGCTTGGAAGAAATACACGTCTACTCTACCAAAATTCCAAGTAACATATAAATACAAAATGACTACCAAATGCATAACATTCTTGAAAACTAACATAAGTTTAAATTAAATCTGTATAAAATATAAATGCAGAATCGTATATATCACATATCCCTGCCATAAATACTTTTAAGTTGTTAAGTTATCATAGGATCTTATTGTCATATATCACAGGGGAATTGTTTTAGCATGGATTAGTAAGTTGTACAATTACCCAGTGCTACTGGAGTTGGCAGAAGCTCCAACAGTCAGAGAAGGTTTAGAATTGGAGCATCTACATGGTTGGGCTCGGATGGTCATAGAGAGCGATTGTCTTAGTATAGTTAATGTGGTAAATGATTCAACAGAAAACTTTTCAACAGTTGGTCTCATAATAGCTAATATATAGAAGATGTTGAGGACGTTTACATCAACTCACATAAGCTTGGTCTATCGAACAGAGAATGAAGTAGTTCATCATCTAGCCAAATATGCTTTAGTTGCATTAGTAGGCATTTCAAATTTAACAGTATTTATTCATAATATTGTATTGACTGAGATCCCCGATTTAATATTTTATATATTGTGTTTTTAAAAAAAACATAAAAAAATGTACAAGTTATATACATCTTCTCAGTAATAAAATACCTACAGAGTACGAGCTTTCAGGCATAGCTTGGTTGGTAAAAGTACATTACCCAAAACTCGAGTTCGAGTCACTTTTAGGTAAAAGTGAAAACATTTAACCCCTTTTTGGGTAAAAAAAAAAGGGAAAATTACTCCCAACATCCTATGGTTTACCTCTTATTTCACTCTCCATTACACTTTACATAATGTACTTTCAAGGTTTGTAACACTTTACATACTGTACTTTCAAAGTTTGTAACGTTTACATTCTTGAATTGAACACATTTCCAAGTTTTGTTCAAGTACCCAGATCCATCACAAAAATGGTATCAGAGTCTATGTTTATTTTGGAAATACTATAATAATATCTTGAATATTAATTTATAACCTATACAGAGGAGGAGATTCAATAAATATTATGGATCCGAACGAATGTTCGTGGTGCAAGTCATACAGGTAGTACTTCCAGAAATTGGAAGAACTAAATCAAAGATATATAGCCGAAGCTAAACACTTCAACCAGAAATGAAATACTCTATTGGAAATTGGTGCTAGCCCTGCTAGTATATACCATTATCAAGAACAAGAAAATGTAGCAATGAATCTTTACAGGAGGAACCTCAAGCTACAATTCAATATTTCAGAGGCCCGGGGAAGAGATCATCCTGAGCACAACCACATGATTCCAGATCCAAACAACCCAACAGGATCCGGAATAGACGAATAGGATGGGTGAACGAACCTTTCGAGAAATCGAGCCGGATACTTCTAAGATATCCCAAGATCTTAGAGAGATCCAGAAGATAGTGCAGCGCTATTGCTACCTGCAATACCATGTCCAGACATAGGTCCATCAGATTCAAAAAGTCAGATGGAGATTATGATTGTGAGGGCCTAATCCTAATTATATGATTAATTATCAAGCAATGATAATTATAGCGTAAACAGCGGAATATTTGTTTAACATTTATTAACATGAGGCCCTAAAAATTTCGGTATGACATCATCACCAATATCAATAGACATATAATGAAAATATATATATACCATCAGTTCATATCCCTTACACACAAATCAGTTATTAAACACTTAACCATAATTGACTGAAATCAAATGAATATACATAAACTACTCACATACCACAGGGTTTAACCCCTAGTAGACATATACATATAATACTGGGATAAACAGAAGAATAAACCTCTCAAGTGTGGCTTCCACCAGATGTGCCCTCTTTGGGGTCCTGACCACCTGTACAACCTGCCATTGTCAAAACACAAAGATAACAACAGCCCCCCTTGGGGGTGAGCAAAAACCCAATATGGAACGATCATAGAATATACATGTATCTATAAAATGTGATATATGATGTAATGCAATGCATGTCATGTCGGTATCATACACCCATCCACTGGGTATCTCAGAGCCATTAAATGAAAATCCAAATACTACATAGCTAAATCACTCGAGCATCTCAAGCAAAAGGGATATCAATACGGAGCATCAATGAAGCTCACCACATCCCATATCCTGACATCATATAATACAGATGACGTCACAAGGCGCCACCATATAATAGTCTCAACAAATAGGGATAATCCAAAGGATGACGTCAGCAATACGCCACTTATAATAGTCTCAACAAATAGGGATAATCCAAAGGATGACGTCGGCAATAAGCCACAAAATCCCGATATCAACAAATCATAGCAATCATAAGGGTCAAGAATCCCTATGACTTTTAGGCCACTTAATGCAAGTCATAGTACCGTATACAACCCTTATGATTGAATGAGTCCAAAATAATAAGGTATCAAAGAATCGTAGCTCAACATGTATGTTATGCATCGATGTATGTATAAAACATGGTGTGTTTTAACAAAACATTTATTTTCATACACCTGCTATGAATGCCACATAATTTAAATAAAATCACGTAGCCACGTAAGTTCACATAAGTCACATAGTTCATCAAATCATATACCAAATGATACAGATACATGTCGTATGTTACCCAATCGCAACATACCTTTCTTTTTCGATCTACAAGGGTACTTGAGCTTGTAGGGTCGAAGTAGTCACTGTATATCAATATAAATTCACAATTCAATAAACTAATCATTAAAAACTGGTTATCAATTTTAGTTACAGCTTAACCAATTTAGGGTAATTAAATTGCTGCGATTACCTCATAATTTAATTTGGTAAATTTTTTTTCACCAATTCAAATTATTTTTCAACAATTATAGTCCAAAGTAACTGATAATTATCGAAGCAAAGTCGGAAAAAATCGAACATCAAATTTTTACCAATTCGCGCACAGTAATTGCACTGTTTTCAGCCGATTCCGGCGACCTATGGCTGCGGTAGAGGCGGAGACCGGTGTAGAAACCTTCGTCCAGGTGAGGAGAATATATTCAGTGTATGGCTTTGTCCAATTTGTTGTAGAATCGAAGAAATCAAACCAGAGTTCCTCAAACCCTAGTCTGCGAGATTTCGTCCATTACAGGGTAAAATCGAAGTACTTTTCGAACATCAAAATTTGATTATTTGGTATGTAAATGTGCGCCTGAGAGTTGTGAACACTGTGGTAGGTTGTGCTCGTGGAGAGGTGATCGGACGGCGTCGAACGGAGCGGATAAGTACACGGTGGCTGTGAATCGTGATGTAAGGACCCACGCGCCCTTGACCCGTTATTAGTGTATTAACTCATGCATTTAGTGCATACAATCATATAATCAGGGGAAAAAAACCACTTGCTACCATAGCAAAACATGCCTACAATAAAATTTCTTGCATTAAACCGCTTAATGTTCAAATTCCCCATTCCACTCAACTCATAAGTATCGATCCACCTTATAATACATTAACATGTTCTCAGTTCATTTAGCAATTCATTAAATAATTGCATGCAACCCATAAATGAAGAGAGAAAGGCACATGCCCTTTTATACAAACCATATACACATATAGAAGTGCTCACATACGAGCATCAAATGAGTGTATGTGTATCTAATGTATAAAATACCCTACACGATATCGGTACTGATACTTCAGTCCTGGAAGCACCTCCAATCCATAGCTCGATCTCTACGCTGGAGCTACCATTGTACCTGTTCCACCTACCCCAACAGAGACAACCCCACACCTGGTGAGCATACCAATACCACCATTCCAATAATCACAGTACATAATTTACAGAATATAAAACTGTAATGTAAAATGTACTCCCTGTATAGTATCGTTACCACATAGGATCCCCCGTACTGTTCATGTTATCAAAATAACCAAAACCATCAAATTCCCAAAACCAGTTAATCACCACATTGATTAACTAAAACCATTCATGTCATACCAGTTTCATTATCAAATATGATTAAATCATTAAATGAAGGACCATAGATATCACATATGTCTAACCAATGATTCCATAGTTCTATTTCATCCCTCGCTCCACTATAGCGTCATTTTAACCTCACGCACCATCAACAACAGCGGCGTCATAACCGATGTTCGCTCAATAGCGACAACATCCCAATCATTGCTCGCTCAAAAGCGGCACCATATAATTCCCAGTGCTTATCCATTTATTGCAAACAATATACCATGCATTCAACAATTGCAATAATAAAAGGATATGCTCGTACATTATACGTACCTTAGAATTCCGTGGTCCGAATCAAACCTTGCCTTAGTCCCGTGACCCGATGAATCATGTGCTAACACATAAAATAACTCTCAATTAATTACAAGCATGCAAGATCGCTAGGTGCCACCGATCGATCGGTAAAACCCAAAAAATACATTTTGGCTACAGCATTGCACCGATCGATCGGTAGCCTCTACCGATCAATCGCTCGCCTCTACCGATCGATCGCTCCGAGCCACCGATCGATCGGTAAAACGTCTGAATTTAACCCATCGCTACACACTTGCACCGATCGATCGGTAAGATGCTAGCGATCCATCGATCGCTGCACAAACCCGAAAACCACCATTTTTAAAGGCTTCCAAAACCTCAACCAACCAACCACAACTCCCTCCAACTTGTTTTAAACCACTAAGAAACACCCTAGGACACCCAACAAGGGTTAAAACACATTTTAAAACAAGAACCAAGATTTTCCAAAAATCTATAAATTGCCCCCAGCTCCAAACCAAAACCAAATACCACAATACAACAATCAAATCGAAGATAAAAGCGAGGGGAAGGAGATTACCAAGTTATGTTCGAGAAATTCGGCTCCAAGTCGAGCTTCCATCGATTTTGCACCAAGGGGAAAAAAGGGAAGGAAATGGGTTTGGGAAGGGGAACGCTGGTGAGAGAGAAGGAAATGAGATCCAAAATGATTGAACACCGAGTCCACTTGGTAAATAGTACCAAGGCTCAAAATCTCGAGTCCCCCACAAATACACCATGACTCATTAAAAATCAATTGTGTTCAATAATTACCTCTCAATCTCAATTTCCATTACCAGCCCCAGCACAAAGTACTCCGGACCCCAGATCCCACCAAAAACCAAATTCCAAGGTTATCACAACGATGAGAATATGATCTCAACCCTTGGATCCAACGACTCCAAATACCGGATTTAAAATCCTCGAGAGTTCCAACACCGCAATTTATTTCATAATTGCCACAATTAAAATCCATAAATGATCATGACCACACCGAGATTTACACCATTAATTCCTGGGCATCACAATTATCCCCCACTAATAAAATTTCATCCTCAAAAATTTGGATAGGCGTACCCCATGTACTGCCAAGACCACACAATCCAAACTGATCCACGTCGTCGAATCATGAGTGCATCATGAACGTCACACCAACCGCGAGGACGCCGACCTCGTACCAATCTCTGGAATGGAGTAAACCTCCCAAACCATCACAATCTCACAAGGACGTCAGCATGCCTTGATGATAACCACCCAAACGCAGTCAGTCAACCCTAATTGCTATCTAAAATTAATCATTCGTGATTCTAACATAGATATCGTTCCATGATATCTCTACGATTTAGCCTACGATGTTAAACATACATCGCTACCAAGGAGCACCTATACACAACAATACACGCACTAAACCCGGTTTCCGCTCTCCAAATTCCATCTCCATCCAAGGAGTAATTGCACCACTACGCAACTCGGATCGGGCAACTCACAGCCACCGATCAACACAACACATCTCCACAGATATAAACATCCGTGCGTTCCAAGAAATCACATCTTGGTCCAAATATGCCATAGAGACTCCACAAGGTCTCAAGTTTCCATAGAGAACATGGAAGAAACAAAATCAATTACATTCTCACCACCCGTGTCGACAACGACACCCAACAGATTGAACCCCGACCATCCCTCCTCGGAGGAAGTCAACCGGACCTCACGATCATTCATCAATATACATTGTGCCATTGAGATTACCAATCTCAAGGTGCGACAATCTCTCACCAGAGATTCATTCATCCAAGCATACTAATCCGATGCTCGACAAGTACCAAAATGTTGGCATTCATATACACACTCCATACATGCCTAAGCACCAACACCATATGCATACTCTATGCACTCGGTTCGGGTATCTTCAATCATACCCAAAAGCCCCAATTACAACTGTCAATCCCCAGTTATTCTTACCCCGCGGAGAATAATGATTGACGGACCAACGACCAATGGTGTGATTCCTACATCAACACCACACAAACCGACTCATCGAGTCTTCCAAAGATTCCCAAAAGGTAGGTATATCAATACCGCCTTCCTCACAAGGAAAGTGTCATGAACTCATGACCCTCCAACCTCGAACCACCGTTAGGAAAACCTGGATATATTTATACCAAAATATATCTCGGAACGAATAAAATACACAACCGATTCAGAATAGTGTATCCTTGCAACTATTACCAATCCGAAATCTGTATACACAACGTATATTCATTCTAACAATGCTCTGTACTAATACCATAGTACTCCACGATCTCGAGCATTTCCTCGGAGACGTCTCCTTGTACGTCTCTCAAAAAATATAAAGTCATTACTCAGTCCAACACCAGTAATGCTAACCATGGCTGATTCACAATCAAACCCACGACCGATACCAGGTGCCTCCATGACAGTATGTTCCAAATCTCTCCAAGAGATACAATCAATATAGTAGTGTCACCCCACTAACTACATCCCACAATTTCGATTGCGTCCCCCCCCCCCCCCCCCAATGCATTTCATATGCAAGGATTCTCAACCAGGGGTAACAACGACTTGTCGACACTCACCTTGGCACTCCCAACAAAATTGAGATGTCCCAGTACAAGTCCCTTGAGGTATCCCCTGCCTCAATTCTCATGCCACATAGTGACTACAAGAGTTTCATCATAAACCTTCATCGTATCATCATACGATTCACCAAACTCGGTTCAAACGATCAGTATAATGGCTACACAAGCACACTATAGCACTGCAACAATACCTGGCTAGCAAATCGCTGCCTCCTTAGGTTTATACCAAACCTACCACGTATCATACGTTCCATTCTTGTATATCATACCGTACCATCCATTAGAGTAGTGGGTCATCACCCAACATTCCTCTAATACCAAAGCACCACGGACATCCCGGTGTCCTTACTCAACCACAATGCAATCCTAATCCATTAATATTTATTCCACACCTTCATGTGTGGGTGTGACCATGCCCGCCATACGTCACATCTGTAGATGCAAGTAGTTTCCTCAATAACTACTCCTACCACCAATCACTTGGCCATAACCATCCCAACGAGTATACCCAAAGGTACCACTACTCGTAAAACATTTACCTCAAATACGTGTGGCACATCCATTTATTTATCGAGCAATCTGCTCGGCATAATGGTCTTGTCAACCGTGACGCAGACACAACTTGGTGCCCACCATCGTCACTCAAATCATACGACTAAATACATACAACTAACTGTATTTTTCATCGTAACGACGTCACACGTCCTCATAGAACATCCTCTATGTCATCGTCATCCTGTGACGGTACATGTCAACATATGACATCCACAACAACATCGTCAACCCATGACGGTACATGTCAATACATAACATCCACAATCATGCTATTATAATAGCAACAAACTACAACTCAGTGCTAACAAGATAGCGTCATACATGTATCCATTGCCCAATAGCGGTACGCAATCAGCACCCATCGCTTGAAGGC
This sequence comes from Haberlea rhodopensis, assembly GCA_907163345.1. Taxonomy (NCBI): domain Eukaryota; kingdom Viridiplantae; phylum Streptophyta; class Magnoliopsida; order Lamiales; family Gesneriaceae; genus Haberlea; species Haberlea rhodopensis. Next base: position 977,241 of record CAJQUN010000068.1, read on the forward strand.
GGCACAATCCCGTGCTACGTACATAGCGGCATAACCCATTGCTATAAAATCAGCGGCATGATCCCCGATATAAAATCAGCAGAATAAGCCCTCGCTATAGAATCACCGGCATAGATCATCGCTATAGAGTCAGCGAAATAAATCATCGCTATAGATAACCGGCGGTATGAACCATCGCCATAGAATCAACGAATGTACCATCGCTACATATATATCCGGCGGCATGAACCATCGCCAATAGACTAGCGGAATGAACCATCGCTATATATACCCGGCGGCATGAACCATCGCCAAAGAACTAGCGGAATGAACCCTCTATGGATATACTCGGTGGCATGAACCATCGCCATAGAAGTAGCGGAATGAACCATCGCTATATCAACCCGGCGGCATGAACCATCGCCAAAGAACTAGCGTAATGAACCATCGCTATATATACCCAGTGGCATGAACCATTGCCATAGATGTAGCCGAATGAACCATCGCTACCCGGTGGCCTGAACCATCGTCATAGATGTAGCGGAATGAACCATCGCTATATATACCCGACGGCATGAACCATCGCCATAGATGTAGCGGCATGAACCATCGCTGTATATACCCGGGGGCATGAACCATCGCCATAGATGTAGAGGAATGAACCATCGCTATATATACCCGGCGGCATGAACCATCGCCGATAGATGTAGCGGAATGAACCATCGCTATATATACCTGACGGCATGAACCATCGCCATAGATGTAGTGGAATGAACCATCGCTATATATCTGCGGCATGAACCATCGCCAAATAGACTAGCGTCATGATATCCCTCGCTATATAGCGACAAATATCCCTCTTCGCTACCTCGCTTCGACATACCAGCGACAAAATATCCCTCGCTTATGCGGCAAATATTCTTCATCGCTATCATATGACAGCGGAAAGCTCATCACTTCGCCACATTAGCGGTATAATATCCCTCGCTATAAGCGCCATATATTCTTCATCGCGATGGTATGCCAGCGGCATTAATACCCCTTGCTTCGACATACCAGCGACAATTAATATCCCTCTTTTTAATATGACAGCGGCGTGTTCTTCGCTTCGACATATTAGCGGCAAATATTCTTTCATCGCTACGGTATGACATCGGCAAGTATCATCGCTCCGACATGATGGCGGCATCATCGCTTCGACGTGACAGCGGCATGTACCATCGCTTTGACACGATAGCAACATCATCGCTTCGACATGTCAGCGGCAATATCAGGAATGTATCACTTTGTTCCGCAGGCTCAAGAGGTACTCCCATGCACGTGCCACTTTACCCCGTAGGCTCAAGAGGTGACCCTCGTACATGTGCACTTTGCCCATTGGACTCAAGAGGTGATCCCATTCCACACAGTCTCATCCATATCCCATATGATCCTACAACCACCATGGTTAGCAACAACATATTCCAATTATGAACACATATCATAAACGCACATAAGCAATATAGTTGTGTCACACAACACTAACTACCATCATGCATAAGTATGTGCTTCCCATTTCTATCAACATGTTCCTAGGCCCTCAACACCCCAAAGAGCCTCAACGGTGGCAGTGAATCGCGAGGTTGTGCATGTTTTCGCACCTTTTAGTAGGTGTCCACGATCTGTGTGTTTTTGCATGTGTTTATTGTGTGTTCTACGTCTACACGTCCTACATCGATATATATTAATTCCCGACCAATTATGAATATCGGGGTGTCACCGGTGTACTGGTGCATGTACATTACATGTACAGTCCACACCTGACTTCGTATCCTTCACAAAAATTAAATCTTTATATTTAATACAAATTTTATATTTATTAAATTAATTTAACAAAATTTCGGTGTTAATATAAATATTTCAAAAATATATTTGTTCAATCACCATGTTCTGACCCGACTGTCGATTGACATGTAAAAGGTCAATTTTCACTCATTAAGTACATTATATTCTCATTAATTAACTTCTAATTAATTTACAAATTAATGTACAAAATGTACTTAATTAACATTATCAGATCTCGGAACATCCATTTACAATGATGGCGAGCTGCTATCCAATATAATATTCATCATGTTCATTCTCAACTATATGATTAACATAAGATAAATCACATAATTGTTGAGAAGTTAAACTTAATTTCTGATAATACGGTACAAGGACCTTACATTTCTCCTCCACTTAAAAGATTTCGTTCTCGAAATCTCACAAGTGCATATCATAAATCATTAACCAAATATAGTACATGTCAATACTATAATCGGGAGACATCAACTTCATAAACTCAATTCATTTAGCATTAAGCTGAATCCAAATCAATGAATGTTGCATTGAATCTCGAGGCACGAGTATAGTTTATTTATCTTATAACAATGTAATAGAATGGTTATAAGAAACCATCTTTTCAATTTCGAACACAAAATAATTATGCAGTGTAGAACATTGAATAATTAAATTCAAACTCATCAGGTTGAAGCATACATATCAAATTATGTTCCTATTTCCTCAATATTTAGGTACGAAACACATTACAAACAATAAACATAAAATCTTATAAAACTCAACATACCTTTAACGGGATAGATTTTGAAAATGATTAGATCACCATGTTGACATTTCCAGAAGAGTCCACACTTGTTCTGATAACTAACTCACTATAGCTGAGCAGCGTTCCTTCATTCTAGCATCCACTGAATCTTATTTTTCACTTCTTGTATTCCATCAATATTATTTACACATTGATTCCTTGAACACAGGTATCTTGCACAGTCTTCAAGATTCAGATCATATATACAATACATATTCAAACACATACTCAACTCAATATATTCTGGAATTACTCCCAGAATTCAAAATAAAATCAAGCTTTTAATATGACATAATCGAGAAAACAAAATACTCTCAATAGTCTGTTTATTTAGTTTGTTGTTAGTCTACACATAATATGTAGTCTTAAAAATCTAGCATAACAGTTTTGCATTCTACAATGTTGTCAACGATCCATCTATTTATCTAGATAGGTCATGCCAATGGGATAAATCAAACATATTGCAATTCTAAAATCGTAGGGACAATTAGTGGTGCTTAACGGGGCAACCCGAACCGATCCGATTCGTAATCAGCCGGTTCAGGATCCCCTAATTTCGAACCAATTCGATCTGATAAGGAACCGGATCGGATCCGGTTCTGGTTCTACCGGTTCTGGGGACCGGTTCCAACCCGGAACCGGTTTTTTTGAATATTTTTTTTCAAAAAAACAAGGGAAATTGTTTTTTGGAGGATTCGAACACGCGACCATCATCTACTACTCTAAAGCTCTAACCAATTGAGTTAATGGGCCTTTGTGTTTGTAAACTAGCCTCAAATATACTTATCTAAATTTTTTTAAAAAAATAATTTTTTTAAAATAACGGATCCAGTTCCGGTTCAACTCGGAACAAGATCTGTTTAGTCCGGAATCGGGAAGATACCGGTTTCCAGTTCGAAACCGGTTAGCCCAATTTTGGTTCTGAACCGGGCTAACCGGTCAGGTTTCGGGCCGGGTCAGGATTGACATGGCCCGTTAAGCACCCATAGGGACAATCCATTGACCAGAAAGTCATCAGAAGCCCTTTACAACGATCTAAGTTCAGATAGAAATCCAGAAGATAGAAATTCTTAATGTTCGCGAGCAAGACATTATTTCTTTGTGCCATTTGATACAATAAATCAATTTAGGCTCAATAGTAAGATTATTAACAATATGCAAAAATAAAATATTTAATCTCCTGTATAAAATTCACATGTACCTTAGTGATTTGAACAAGAGAAACTAAAGTCTTTCGGAGAACTATCCATCTGCATTGCCTCATATTGATATTAGATTGGGAGAACAAGTATTTCAAGCTCTTATGGCCCGAATAAATAAATAAATTTTCCCATGTATAAATAATGACGTGTTAAATCTTGAAAGCAAAACAGTTTTAGTTCAAACAGATATACAGGGTCTCAATAAAACAAAAACCATCTTCACACCCATCTGACCAAATACATTTTCAATTTTTCTGTGTCAGCTGAGTAATAGGTTTATCCATTTCCAAAACAAAACCTTTAGATAAAACAACGTTAAAAATCCCGCTAAACTCATGAACATCGGACCTCAAGAACATTAGAAGGTATCAGTCATTTTAACACTGCTTTAACCTTAGTTGGAGCAACAGAAACGCCATGTCGAGCAATGACGTGGCACAAGAATATCACTTTGTTCATCCAATATTTCATTTTGATAGTTTGACATATATCATCACGTCTTCATAGAGAACTGATATATTGATTTCAGATATCCTACAAATACTAGTTCCTCTATAGCATGATTAAAAGGTTACCATTCAGTGCAATCCAACTTCAGATTGGACAGCTGGTCAGAAGCATTTTGTAGATAGAATCTGAAATATCAACTTTTAGATATTTACCACATCATATTTTCATCTTGGAATGACCAAGAGATCATTAATAGGAACAATTACAATCAAATCAAGGAATTTTTTTTTCAAAATACTTGACTCATCGAGTCCATGAAAATATCAAGAATTAGAAGAATCGTATGTCTTAACCATATATCAAGCATTTGGATTGACACATGATACTACTCAGGGTGCAGTTCCATTAGCATACGTAAAGAAGTGCAATTCATAGTCATACAAAATGTCATAATAATTTTGACTCATTTAAGTCGAATCATTTTATACACATGAAAATCTTTAAAATAGTCATGATTCTCAAATTGAGATTCTTACTCATCTTTTTGGAGGTATATTCAAGAATCTTTCCCAGAACTTTACCACAAATGCACAGAGCCTATACCGAGTTAATTCTCGGGTCCATTCAAATTCTTTCTAAATCCAAAACAAAGAAAATCATCATTCCTTGAACACGAGATCCATTACACATAGGTGCATATGTCTATGTGAGTTCCGAGTATTAAACAAATAAAATTTGCTAAAATACTCCTGGAAGGTCTATGTCAAAAAAATTTAATCAAACTATTTTATCATTGATTTAATTATTTTGCCCCATTCTTTCTTTAATACGACGTGTCACATATCTGTGCTACCTCTGTATTACAAACAATTTAAAAGTTCAATTTGGTTATTAAATTTCATATTCACATAAATTACGAGCTAATTCACCACTCATAATTTACTTTATATTAATAGAATTACGAAATATCACAAACTTAAAGGAATATCAGCTTGGGAAACCAGACTATAAAATTTCACACATATTAAGGAAAGAAAATCGAATTACATAGTAAAAATGATCATCAGTAGTTTCGATCATTCACCGGAGAATCATATTATTATCCAAACAACAATAACATGTCATACGGATAAGTAATATAATTTCCTTAAAAAAATTAATACTCAATCAGATATCATTTGATCAGAGAAAATAACCTCTCCCACTTAAATATAAAGTGGGTAGCTACTTCGGATCTGAAAATGAAAAAAATAAATTACCAACACCAATTTTGCCATTTTGATCTCCGTAGCTGAGGTAAGCTTTTGATGACTTTTGCATACCCAACTCTAGAAATATCAGATATAGGAGACAAATTGTGATAAAACAATCAATGCACATTTTGCAATAGATAACTTATTGCAATTCACTATTCAATTTTTATTCCAAATACAAAGAGATACATGAAAAATGATTCGAAGAATAAAATTCCCAAGAATATTTCCAAAAGTTCACAATCTAAATAGCACATAGTCGTATCTTCAAAGCATATAATGATGTTTTTATACGACGCGTTCATCCCTTTACTATTTGTAACAATGTCAAACCACATATGCCATCATACCAAAGCAATGTCTCACCCTTTCCAGCCTTCTAAATGCCGAAAATGTTGGTGACTCAATCAAATCCAAGGACATTACATCACAACAAATCTATCGTTCGACATTGTTACTTCCAATAGGTTTAGGAGCAATTACATTGCTCTAACCACATTCATTTACATTCAATTTATATAGCATGAATACCATAATTGATATCAATAATATACATTAATTTATTCAAACAAACTCAAAAAGCATTCAACAGTTCATTGATAGTAGGTCTCCGAGTACATACTCTTTCCCTCATGCTAACACATATAAGAGTTTATTCACAATAGTATAGTATTAATATCGTGAGCAATATCAATACTACACAAACTAAACATATTCACATATCACTCTCATGCAACATCAAAACAAGTCAAACCAAGCAACGTTAGAGCAAATAAGTCAAATAATTCAAACACAAGCGCAAATATTTATTTGTGCCTATTCAGTTGTACACAAAACTCGAGAGCATTCTCAGTTATGCTCTGGTACCATACTGTGAGGGCCCAATCCTAATTATGTGATTAATTATCACACAATGATAATTGTAGCATAAATAACGAAATATTTGTTTAACATTTATTAACATGAGGCCCAAAAAATTTCGGCATGACCTCATCACACAATGAACATACCACCAATGTCCATAGACATATACTGAAAAAATATATATATATATACCATCAGTTCTTATCCCTTACACACAAATCAACTATTAAACACTTAACCATAATTGACTGAAATCAAATCAATATACATAAACTACTCACATACCACAGGGTTTAACCCCTGGCAGACATATACATATAATACTTGGATAAACAGAAGAATAAACATCTCATGTGTGGCTTCCACCAGATGTGTCCTCTTTGTGGTCCTGGCCACCTGTATAACCTGCCATTGTCCACACACAAAGACAACAACAGCCCCCCTTGGGGGTGAGCAAAAACCAAATATGGAACGATCATAGAATATACAACATGTATTATAAAATGTGATATAAGATGTAATGCATGTCATGTTGGTATCATACACCCATCCACTGGGTATCTCGGAGCCAATAAATGAAAGTCCAAATACTACATAGATAAATCGCTCGAGCCTGTCAAGCAAAAGGGATATCAATACGGAGCATCAATGAAGCTCACTACATCCCATATCCTGACATCATATCATACATATGACATCACAAGGCGCCACCTTATAATAGTTTCAACAAATAGGGATAATCCAAAGGATGACGTTGGCAATACGCCACCAAATCCCGATATCAACAAATCATAGCAATCATAGGGGTCACGAATCCCTACGCCCTTTAGGCCACTTAATGTCAGTCATAGTACCTAATACAACCCTTCTGATTAAACGAGTCCAAAATAATAAGGTATCAAAGAATCGTAGCTCAACATGTATGTTATGCATCGATGTATGTATAAAACATGTTGTGTGTTAACAAAACATTTATTTTCATACACCGATATGCAATTATGAATGCTATGAATGCCACATAATTTAAATAAAATCACGTAGCCAATTAAATTCACATAAGTCACATAGTTCATCAAATCATATACCATATGATACAGATACATCTCGTATGTTACCCGATCGCAACATACCTTTCTTTCTCGATCTACAAGGGTACTTGAGCTTTCGAAGTAGTCACTGTATATCAATATAAATTCACAATTCAATAAACTATCATTAAAAACTTGTTATCAATTTTAGTCACAGCTTAACCAATTTAGGTTAATTAAATTGCTGCGATCTCATAATTTAATTTGGTAAATTATTTTTCACCAATTCAAATTATTTTTCAACAATTGTAGTCCAAAGTAAATGATAATTATAGAAGCGAAATCGGAAAAAAATCGGACATCAAATTTTAGCAATTCACGCACAGTAATCGCAATGTTTCAGCCGATTTCGGCGACCTACGGTGGCGGTAGAGGCGGAGACCGGTGTAGAAACCTTTGTCCAGGTGAGGAGAATAGATTCGGTGTATGGCTTCGTCCAATTTGTTGTAGAAGCGAAGAAATCAAACCAGAGTTCCTCAAACCCTAGTCTGCACGATTTCGTCCGTTTCAGGGTAAAATCAAAGAACTTTTCGAACACCAAAATTCGATTATTTGGTATGGAAATGTGTACCTGAGAGTTGTGAACACGGTGGTAGGTTGGGCTCGTGGAGAGGTGATCGGACGGTGATGAACGGAGCGGATAAGTACACGGTGGTCGATTGAATCGCGAGGTTGTGCGTGTTTTCGCTCCTTTTAGTAGGTGTCCGGGATCTGTGTGTTTTTGCATATGTTATTGTGTGTTTACGTCTACACGTCCTACACCGATATATATTAATTCCCGACCAATTATGAACATCGGGGTGTCACCGATGTACATGGTGCATGTACATTACATGTATAGTCCACACCTGACTCCGTGTCCTTTTTTCAATCACAAAAATTAAATCTTTCGATTTAATACAAATTTTATATTTATTAAATTATTTTAACAAAATTTTGGTGTTAATCCGAATATTTCAAAAATATATTTGTTCATTCACCATGTTCTGACCCGACTGTCGATTGACATGTAAAAGGTCGATTTTCACTCATTAATTATATTATATTCTCATTAATTAACTTCTAATTAATTAACAAATTAATGTACAAAATGTACTTAATTAACATTATCAGATCTCAGAACATCACATTTACAATGATGACGAGCTGCTATCCATTATAATATTCATCATGTTCATTCTCAACATATGATTAACATAAGATAAATCATATAATTGTCGAGAAGTTAAACTTAATTTCTGATAATACGGTACAAGGACCTTACAATGATCAAACATCAGGAGGAAATTCTTGAAAACCTTCGAGATGTTCAAACCCTAGTTAAGAATCTGGAGTCCAAACCAAGTTCTTCAGGAAGAATGACGGAGGGTTGTTACCACCGTCCTATGGAATAGAGCCCATTTTAAACCAAAAAGGGAAGGCAGAGGAGGTCTGCATGCCTTTAACTGAGACTGAAAAAATTATTGTAGTCCCATGAGGAGAGCCAATACTTCAACAAAGTAATGAAAAGAATCAACCTGCAAGATCTACGTGATCTTGCTGATTCATTTGCGGTATTAAATCTCGTAGACTTGAAGACAGGTGAAGTTGTAACCAGAACTCTACTACAAGAAAGTTTCGGGTCACACAATCCACCCGGAGGAGATCAAGGCATGCCCCCACCGAGATTATTTTACCACTGGAGCAAACTTAGATCCCCTAGTGGGAGTGAGAAATCATCCCCGAAGGCCAGATATACATCAGACGCCCTACGGGAAATCTCAGTTAGATCCAATTCATCCATATGGACTTATGCTCAACATGGATATCTTGGATTTTAAAAATCGAGAAGTTCTTATTGATGAACATGCTTCAGCAATGAGAATAGCAGCATGAACGCTTGATCTAACTAAAGAAGGATTCATTATACTCCTTAAAATGAGTTTAGAAGGATCGGTCAAAAATGCCTGGGAACTCGGAGACCCAGGTACCAAAGAAGAAGTTTTAGCCGGAGATTCCTTGAAAGAAATCGTTGACAAGATGACAAAATTCTTTAAAATCTGTTTCATTGGAGTTGGTTGAATGGAGGAAGAAAATGCTAAAAAATATAGACAAGTTCTAATTAGTCTCGAACTACATGATATTTGTTATGTATACGAGTACATCAAGATCTTCATAGAGTAAAGATGGAAGGCAAAGATACACTAAAAAAATGCATCAGAACTGTTCTTTGCCAAAATATCGAGTCCATGGAGAGAAATGCTTATACATGAATATACACAACAAGGAATAGAGACGGTGTCCAGGAGAATGCCATTTCTTAAAATGAAGCTGGCGGAGTGGTGCTATCAAGCGAAACTCCAAAAGAATTACAAGAAGTTAAGAGGGATCAACAAAACAGCTCATCTTTGATGTACAAGGAATGATATCCCTACTATCATTAGAAACTACCCTAGAGGCGGAAGATGAAAAAAAAAAAAGTAATCCTTATGCACGCGGAAGTAGTTCAAGAGGAAGTAGGTCTTCATGGCGACCTAGAAAGCTCTGGTCAAAACAGAAATCCCGAAGCTACAGATCTGGGCATGATTAAGACCAACCAGGAGCATAACATTGTCAACATGTTCTACTCAAGCAAGTTCAAGCAGAGCAGCGACAAAGAGAACTTTCAGACGCGCACATACTCGTGCAAATGAGAGTTTCAAAGATTGTAACTGCTGGACATGCGGAGTAAGATGACATATCTCTATAGATTGTCCAGAGAACCAAAGCCGGGGAGTGAGACAATTCGAGCAAACCCAAGAGTTCGAAGATGTTGTTTATTTCCAGGATTTGGTGCAGGTGTATCAATTTGAGGATATCCCCTGAGATGAAAGCATCTATGAAGAAGAGATCTATTCTAATAATTGAGGTGAATCAAGTTCAGAATCAGAGTGATGGAGAATTCCTTCAACACATGATCAGAGAAGAACCGTCAGGGTTTTTCTCACATACCACGGTTTCTTATAAAACTCTTATAATGATCATGAAAGAAGAGCCAAAGCTTCGGATGTATGATTGATTTACAATTGGAGCAATGGAAAAAACCATGGATATGATTGGTCTTCGAAGCAGAAAGCATCAGATTATCTATAGGGTTACAATAGGTGAATATGCGATCCCGATGGAATTCACGGGAAACCAAATTGAGATGCAGTTAATCCCCTACAGGAAATCCAGGAGATTAAGAACAAGATGAAAAGAGAAGTTGCTAACACACTCTCATGGATTTATATTGGAGCCATTAGAGTTATGATCAAGGCAACTTTCAAGGATGGAATTGATTCGCCCTTCAACCTGGCTATCTTTGACAAAAGAATCCCGAACATCAAAGATTCTTGTTTGGGAGCAGTGACAGGAAATCTGTATGTAGGAAAGATGGCATTTAACATCTATCCAAGAATTGCATACAATTTAGGAGATCGAGACTTCAACAAAGTCCTTACTCTTCATGAAGATTTTAAAAGATGTGATTTGATGAAAGAATGGAACATGCCTTACTCGATCACCTACAAGGTGTCATACGCGCTCTCGAATACTCATCATTCAGAAGTATTCTTGAGAAAGGAATTCATCGAAGTCCCTAGAATCTTTGAGGATTTCGCCAAAGCAGTATTGCCGGACATTATTGATACTCAGACAATAAGAGAGATCGACATGAGGATACAAGACCAACCTGTTTTAAACAGAAGTCGGAGCCTGATGATCGAGCAAAGAAGAATGTCTTTCCAACAGGATAGGTTGATCAGGAACTATCACGGGGAAAAACAAAAGGTTGTATCGAGTAGAATTCAGAAGATCCCCGATGTCTTCAAAACAACAGGTATTCTGAAATGTCCAGAAGGATTGCGCAAAGTGCAGATAATCTTTGGCATTGCGGAAAAGAACAACATGTTCCTTGCGATGTCTTATATTATCTCCAACAACCTACGGTGGGTCGATATCAAGGAAACCTAAAAATTGGTGAAATTGATCTAACCATCGAAGGAACAACATGCATGGTCCCAGAATAGCTTTTTCTTTGGATTGAATTTCTCAAAGAACATAAACCTTAGGAAAGATTACAAGACATAATGGAATTCACGGTGGAAGGAAAGAGCTATCGGATCAGATGACCACAATCCATTCTCTATATACATCTCCGTCGAGATGTTATATGCCACGTATCGAGTAGAATATTTTGCATCTTACATCGATTCAGGAGCTGGAATATGTGCTGCCAGGCGTGTATCTTCCCCAAAAATGTTGGTGAAGCATTACCAGCAATTGTCGGAAAAGACTTTTCCAAGCGGATCCTTATCCTTAATGAAAGAGTCCAGGGAGCAGAAATAATAATTGGAGGAGCAGGTGATACCCTGTGGTACAAAGTCAAGACTCCACCCTTTTATTTCCATGATACATGAGCTGATATACTACTAGGAAACAATTTCCTACAAACATTCAAGCGGTTCACCCAGGAGAACGAGACACGGCGACTTATTTTCACAACCCTTTATGATCATAAGATTATTTTGCACAGACTACGGGAGGCGTTTCAAAGGAAGTTTCCCATTAGTTTTCGCAGCAAGCGGGTGATGAAGGAAAACTTAGACACCCAAGATGAAGGATCAACGGAAATTTGGTGAAGCAATCCTTTTGTTTCGACAACAAAGTCCTAGTGAAAATGATTCTCAAACTTTTGACTGGGTTAATATTATGTCTTTCAGAGAACATGATGAGAAGGAAGTACTCCAGAAACCCTGTTATAACTAAAAAAGGCATTGTAGAACGAGGCTCCACAACCTGAAGCTACCCTCGAAGAGCAAATTACTCTAGAGGATGTTAAAAGGAAGATTTTGAGGAACTAAAACTAGAATCCACTGGCATGGTGGAATAAAAATGAGCTCAAAGCTACTTTGAAGGTGAAAGTCAGAAAAGTAAATGAGTTCGTTAGATTCAGATCAATCCCCGTGAATATGGAAGATCGGATGAACATGCAGATAATACTTAAGGAATATCTTGACCTTAAGTTAATCTCAATAGGTGTTTCTCCATATAGCAGTCCAGGATTTCTTGTTCAGAATCATGGAGCAAAGGAAGATGGATAATCTTTTCTCCTCGGTTATTCCAAAGGAAGATGGATAATCTTTTCAAAGATTAATTCAGCTTTATGTTCGTGTATACTGACGACATTCTCACTGCGTCAAGAAACATGAGAGAGCATTTCAAGCATCTGGAAATCTTTTCAGATGTTTGCTACAAAGAAGGATTTGTGCTGTCTGAAAGGAATACAGTGATTGCTAAGAGACAAATTGTGTTTCTTGGGATCGAGATTGATGAATCTGGGATCATCATTCAAAACCACATTGTTGGGAATGTGCAAGGATATCCAGATGATCTCAAGGATTTAAAACAACTTCAGAGCTTTCTGGGAGTTGTTACTTTTGCCGGAATGTTCATTAATAATTTGGCAAACTATAGAAAGATGTTCATCCTGTTACTAAAAAGACACGTTAAATTTGAGTGGAATGAAGACCATCGACAGGCTGTCAAACAGCTGAAAAAAGTTTGCAGGCAACTACCAAAGCTTGCAATCCCAAACGACGAGGATGTACTGGTGTTATACGGGATGATAGTGACCATTGGTGGGCAGCGGTCCTCATGAAAGCCTCACCAGATGGAGAAATGTCATGCAGATATTGTAACGGTCTCTTCACATACAATGAAGCTATCCGATGGCATATCAAACAAAAAAGAATTCTTTGCAGTCAGAAAGGCTTTTAAAAAATGGCCATTATTTCTACTTGCGAAGAGATTTATCTTGAAAATAGATAATACAAGTGTTAAGTTTTTTCTAAAAAAAAAAAATTGAGTCAAAACCAGAAAAAGGCTAGACTTTTAAGATGGCAAGCTGAATGCCAATATTATGATTATGATATTGTCAATGTCAATTCTGATAAAAATATTCTTGCAGATTTCTTAACACGAGATGTAGGGACACATTGCTAGTGATACCCTCAAACGAGTGAGGAATCTCAGGGAAAACCTGGAGATCTCGGAACGAGACTTTTTGACTCTTTGTCTCAATGCTGAGGTCGCAAGACGACTTCAACGAGCAGATTGGGAACTTGTTACTGATCACATACGAGCATGCTTTCGGGACCATGAACGTTTGTTTGAAGTCTTGAAAGGGCCCATCCTCCAGGCCGCACCTCTAACGGTGCATAAGTGTTTAGAGAACGTGGCTCATGTAACTAGGAGGCAAGGGATTCAAGTACCCTTGTCACGAGTGCTCGATATAATGCATTGCTTGTGGATGTACAAGATGTAGCAAATGTTGAGGGTCATGCGTTATCGCATTCTGAACCTTCAAGTCAATCCAACACCTCTGGGGTAAAAGAGAGAGAGTTGAACCTTAGGCCAATGACTGGCAATTATAGGGTTCAAACAAATGATGATTTAGTTTCTTCACCTATGCAGGATTGCCAACGTACTTGGGAGAAACTAATTACTAGACGGGGTATCAACCCAGACAAATCTATTGTTGATATCTCCAGAAAATATTCGAGAGTTTGGATGAAACCAGGCAGCCATCCGAACGAAGTTCAAGAATAGTATAATTTTGGAGCCCTGGCTTTGGTTTATACTGTTGCACCAGCATTCTATGAAATCTCAAACTATCAAAGTGGATCAGAGAAGTTGTTCACGATACATGGTCCAATAATCCACATTTGGCCAGAGGAGATATTTTGGAGTTGTATTTTTTTAGTGCTGCTCCAGAACGAGCAAGGAAAGGCTTCATTGAGGCTTTTCATTTTATCAAGCTCAGTCGACCAGACGGAAACGCCTTTAAAATATAAAAATGGCGATACCAGAAGGTATACAAATTTGGTTGGAACTATCACAGAAGATGAAGTTTCAACCAGACGTGCATGTGGTCTTTGGGTTTGTCTAACGGAAATGGACAAAGTCAAATACTCATTTAAGTTCTTTTAGAATTTAGCCAACGGTACTTTCATGTTGAATTCCATGACAGGAACATCAACAAGATTTGCCGAAGAACTTTTTGAAACAAAAAGAAGAATTCTTTGGAAAAACAAGATTTCGGAGGGAAAAGAAACTTACTGAAAATTCTTCAACATGGTACACATTGGCCGATAGATAGATCATATTTGTCAAGCATGCGAGGAGCAGAAGAACCAGAGTTCGGGAAAGTATTCCGATCCAAACGCGACAGATCAGAGGTAGGAAGAGACAAAAGGCCTGCTGACGAGAGAGCCCGTTTTTCTAAAGCTCGGGGACCACAAAAACAAATAATGTAAAGATTCACCGACAAAGGAAAATGCGTGGACAATTAAAAATTAGTGAGGTAACTATTAAACGCACTAGGACAAAAATAATGGACCACTCACGAGAAAAGTTGGCACACTCAGCCAAAGATGCCAGACCACGTGAAAGTTAAGGCGCACTCACGGGCGCACTCAACAATTATAAAGATTTGGAATCCAAAGTTGAAATCCGGATTTACGCCTATATAAAGGCACTCATTCAGGAAACTAATGACATCAAAAATTCTCCATAGTTTTTCTGAGAATAAAAACTGTAGTCTCCAAGTTTTGTAATCTTTCAACTTTTATAGCTTGGTAATAATTTCTTTCTTTCTTTATAATCGTTTGTAATATTGTTTTGTATTTCAGTTATGTGTTCTTAAGTCAAGACTCATATACATGAGAGGCTAAACAAGTCTGTCTCCTCCCAAAAGGAGATGTTTTAATGTAATAGATATTATAAGTATTTCCATAATAAAATAAAGGTTGTTGCCCATCTATCTTTCAGATTTCTTTAAAATCATTTTATATTTGGTTATACCCTACGCCCTACGTAGAAAATAAAACAGGGTTGTGTTGGCTATTGTTGAAGGGATCTCTAACAGAACCATCGGTTGCGATCGTGTGGTTGGTGGTGAGGAGCCATCACAAAACCTGATTGAGTATCAGACAGTAGTGCGGTAAAAAAAGTATGTACTGTTTTGTTAAAATTTTATTGTAATACGGAAGCATGATGAACCTTTTACGATTTTAAGCCAAGGGGCACAAAAAAAAATTTAATTAGCATGGAAAGTGTAATTTCTCAAAGTATGGATGGTAAGTGACATGTAAACTATATGATGTTGAGTTAAAGTTGCCTATCTCTTATTTCACTCTCCAACTATACTTTGAATAATTACACTTTATATAATGTACTTTCAAGGTTTGTTACACTTTACATCCTGTACTTTCAAAGTTTGTAACGCTTTACATCCTTGAATTGAACTCATTTCTAAGTTTTATTCAAGTACCCATATCCATCACAAAAATGGTATCAGAGCATATAAAAAGTCCCGATCCTGTGATGTGTGACCCAATCACGAAGCACAGATCTCCATACGGAATGACCTAGCCATTGCTACAGGGTTCAGGTCCTGTTGTAGAGTCCTGGGTTTGCAAGCTGATAGGTACCACTTGCGGTGGTGGTTACACTTTACGCCCTACGTAGGAAATGAAACAGCGTTGTGCTGGCTATTGCTGAAGGGCTCTCTAACAGAACCATTAGTTACAATCGTGTGGTTGGTGGTGAGGAGCCATCGTAAAACCTGATTGAGTACCCGGCAGTAGTTCGGTCAAAACGGTGTTAACCCTGGGCACAAGATGGTATCAGAGCCCCTTTTACAACAAAAAAAGAAGGCAGTGGAGGTCCGAAGGCCTTTAACTGAAACTAAAAATGATTGCAGTCCTACGAGGAGAGCCAATACTTCAAACAAAGTAATGGAAAGAATCCACCTGAAAGATCTACGCGATCTTGCAGATTGCGGGATTAAATCTCGTAAACTTGAAGACATGTGAAGTTGTAACCAGAACTCAACCACAAGAAATTTTCGGGTCACACAATCCACCCGGAGAAGATCAAGGCATGCCTCACCGAGATGATTTTAGCACTGGAGCAAACTTAGATCCCCCAGTGGGAGTGAGAAATCGTCCCCGAAGGCCAGATATACATCAGACGCCCTACGGAAAATCTTAGTTAAATCCAATTCATCCATATGGACTTATGCCCAACATGGATATCTTGGATTTTAAAAACCGAGAAGTTCTTATTGATGAATGGGCTTCAGCAATGAGAATAGCAGCATGAACGCTTGATCTAAGTAAAGAATGATTCATTTTACTCCTTAAAATGAGTCTAGATCGGCCAAGATTGCCCGGGAACTCAGAGACCTAGGTACCAAAGAAGAAGTTTTAGCCGGAGAGTAACTGAAAGAAATCGTTGACAAGATGGCAAAATTCTTTAAAATATGCTCCATGAGAATGTCATTTCTTAAATGAAGCTGGCGGAGTGGTGCTATCAACCGAAACTCCAAAAGAATTACAAGAAGCTATGATGGATCAACAAAACAGCTCATCTTTGTTGTACAGGGAATGATATCCCTACTATCATTGGAAACTACCCCCAGAGGCGGAAGATGAAAAAACACAGAAGTCATCATTCTGCCCGCTGAAGTAGTTCAGAGGAAGTAGATCTTCATGGCGACCTAGAAAGTTCTGGTAAAAACTGAAAGCGTGAAGCTATAGATCTGGCCAAAGACCAGGACCAACCAGGAGTAGAACCTTGTCAACAGGTTCTAATCAAGCAAGTTCTAGCAGAGCACCGACAAAGAGAACTTTCAGACGCACACATACTCGTGTGAATGAGAGTTTCAAAGATTGTAACTGCTGGACATGCGGAGCAGGATGGCATATCTATATAGATTGTGTAGAGAACCAAAGCAGATGAGTGAGATAGTTCGAGCATACCAAAGAGTTCGAAGATGTTGTTTATTTCCAGGATTTGGTGCAGGTGTATCAATTTGAGGATATCCCCTCAGATGAAAGCATCTATGAAGAAGAGATCTATTCTGATAATGGAGGTGAATCCAGTTCAGAATCAGAGTGAAGGAGAATTCTTTGAACACATGATCAGAGAAGAACCGTCGGGGTTTTTCTCACATACCACGATTTATCATAAAACTCTTATGAGGATCATGAAAGAAGAGCCAAAGCTTCAGATGTATGATGGATTTACAATTGGAGCAATGAAAAAAGCCATGGATATGATTGGTCTTCGAAGCAGGAAGCATCAGATTATCCATAGGGTCACAATAGGTGAATTTGCGATCCCGATGGAATTCACGGGAAACCAAATTGAGATGCAGTTAATCCCTTACAGAGAAATCCAGAAGATTAAGAACAAGATGAAAAGAGAAGTTGCTAACACACTCTCATGGATTTATATTGGAGCCATTAGAGTTATGATCAAGGCAACTTTCAATGATAGAATTGATTAGCCCTTCAACTTGACGATCTTTGACAAAAGAATCCCGAACCTCAAAGATTCTTGTTTGGGAGCAGTGACAGGAAATCTGTATGTAGGAAAGGTGGCATTTAACATCTATCCAAGAATTGCGTACAATTTAGGAGATCGAGACTTCAACAAAGTCCTTACTCTTCATGAAGATTTTAAAAGGTGTGATTTGATTAAAGAAGGGAACATGCCTTACTCGATCACCTATAAGGTGTCATACGCGTTCTCGAATACTCATCATTCAGAAGTATTTTTGATAGAGGAATTCATCGAAGTCCCTAGAATCTTCGAAGATTTCGTCGAAGCAGTATTGCCGAACATTATTGATACTCCGGCAATAGGAGAGATCGACATGAGGATACAAGACCAACATGTTTTAAACAGAAGTTGGAGCCTGACGATCGAGCCAAGAAGAATGTCTGTCCAACATGATAGGTTGATCAGTAACTATCCCGGGGAAAAAACAAAAGATGGTATCGAGTAGGATTCAAAAGATCCTTGATGTTTTCAAAACAACAGGTATTCTGAAGGAAGTGTCCAGAAGGATGGTGCGAAGTGCAGATTATCTTTGACATTGGGGAAAAGAACAACATGTTTTATTGTGATGTCTTATATTATCTCCAACAACCTACGGTGGGCCGATATCAAGGGAACCTAAAAATTGGTGAAATTGATCTAACCATCGAAGAACAGTAGGCACGGTCCCAGAACAGCTTATTCTTGGGATTGAATTTCTCGAGGAACATAAACCTTGGGAAAGATTACAAGACGAAATGGAATTCACGGTGGAAGGAAATAGATATCGGATCAGATGTCCACCTGTCCATTCTCTATATACATCTCTGTCGGGATGTTATATGCCAATATCGAGCAGAATATTTTGCAGCTTACATCGATTCAGGAGCTGAAATATGTACTGTCAGGCAAGATATCTTCCCCAAAAAAGTTGGTGAAAATTATAATTGGAGGAGCAGGCGGTACCCCGTGGTACAAAGTCAAGACTCCACCCATTTCTTTCCATGATACATGAGTTGATATAATGCTAGGAAACAATTTCCTACAGACATTCAAGTGTTTCACCCAGGAGAACGAGACACGAAGACTTATTTTTCACAACCCTTTGTGATCATAAGATTATTGCGTAGAGACTGCGGAAGGCGTTTCACGGGAAGTTCCCCATTAGTTTTCGCAGCAAGAGTGGTGATGAAGGAAAACTTAGACACCCAATGATGAAGGATCGGCAAAAATTTGGTAAAGCAATCCTTCAGTTTCGACAACAAGGTCCTAGTGAAAAGGATTCCCAAACTTTTGACTGGGTTAATTATGTCTTTCAGAGAACAGGATGAGGAGGAAGTTACTCCAGAGATCCTGTTATTACTAAAAAAGACATTGCAGAACGAGGTTCCACAACCTGAAGCTACCCTCGAAAAGCAAATTACTCTAGAGGATGTTAAAAGGAAGATTCAGAGGAACAACAACGAGGATCCACTGGCATGGTGGAATAAGAATGAGCTCAAAGCTACTTTGAAGGTGAAAGACGAAAACGAAAATGAGTTCGTTAGATTCAGACCAATCCCCATGAATATGAAAGATCTGATGGACATGCAGATAATACTTAAGGAATATCTTGACCTTAAGTTAATCACAACATATGTTTCTCCATATAGCAGTCTGAGATTTCTTGTTCGGAATCATGGAGAAATCAAAAAGATGAAAGCCAAGATTAGTAATCAACTACAAAGGAATCAACGACATCTTGGATTTCGATTGATACTTTATCCCAAGCAGACAACACTTGGTAAATAGCATCAAGAATGCCAAATGTTTTCCAAATTCGATTGTAAGTATGGATTTTACCAGATTAAGATGGAGGAAGCAAGCATAAAGTATACAATATTCTCCACGCCACAAGGGCATTATATCTGGAATGTCATGACAATGGGATTGGCAAACGCTCCCCAGATATTCCAAAGGAAGATGGATAATCTTTTCAAAGATTACTTCAGCTTCATGTTCGTGTATATTGACGACATCCTCATTGCATCGAGAAACATGAAAGAGTATCTCACGCATCTGGAAATCTTTTCAGATGTTTGCTACAAAGAAGAATTAGTAATGTTTGAAAGGAATGCAGTGATTGCTACAAGAAAAATTGAGTTTCTTGGGATCGAGATTGATGAATCTTGGATCATCCTTCAAAACCACATTGTTGAGAATGTGCAATGATATCCAGATGATCTCAAGGATTTAAAGCAACTTCAGAGCTTTCTGGGAGTTGTTACTTTTTCCGGAATGTTCATTAATAAGTTGGCAAACCACAGAAAGGTGTTCATCCCGTTACTCAAAAAAGGCGTTAAATTTGATTGGAATGAAGACCATCGACAGACTGTCAAACAGCTGAAAGAAGTTTGTAGGCAACTACCAAAGCTTGCAATCCCAGACGACGAGGATGTACCTGTGTTATACACGGATGATAGTGATCATTGGTGGGCAGCGGTCCTCATGAAAGCCACACCAGAAGTGAGAAATGCCATGCAGATATTGTAGTGGTCTCTTCACATACAGTGAAGCTATCAGATGGCATGTCAACGAAAAATAATTCTTTTCAGTCAGAAAGGCTTTAAAAAAATGGCTATTATTTCTACTTTCGAAGAGATTTATCTTGAAAATAGATAATACAGTGTTAAGTCTTTTCTACAAAATAAAATTGAGTCAAAATCAGAAAAGGCTAGACTTTTAAGATGGCAAGCTGAATGCCAATATTATGATTATAATATTGTCATTGTGAAATCTGATAAAAATATTTTTGCACATTTCTTAACATGAGATGGGGGGACACATTGCTAGTGATACCCTCAAACGAGTGAGGAATCTCAGGGAACACCTGGGGATCCTGGAACGAGACTTTGGGACTCACTCTCTTAATGCTGAGGCCGTAGGAGGACTTCAACGAGCAGATCAGGAACTTGTTACTGATCACATATGAGTATGCTTTCGGGACCATGAACGTTTGTTAGAAGTTTTGAAAGGGCCTATCCTACAGGACACACCTCCAACGGTGCAGAAAGGAGTGTTTAGAGAACGGGGCTCAAACTTAGGCCAATGACTTGCAATTTTAGGGTTCAAACTAACGATGATTTAGTTTCTTCACCTACGCAGGATTACCAACGTACTTGGGAGAAACTAATTACCAGACGAGGTATCAACCCAGAGAAATCTATTGTTGATATCTCCGGAAAATATCCGAGAGTTTGGATGAAACCAGACATCCATCCAAACGAAGTTCAAGAATGGTATAATTTCGGAGCCCTGGCTTCGGTTTATATTGTTGCACCAGCATTCTCTGAAATCTCAAAACTATCAAAGTGGATCAGAGAAGCTGTTCACGGGACATGGGCCAATAATACACATTTGGCCAGATGAGATATTTTGGAGTTGTATTTTTTTTAGTGCTGCTCCAGAACCAGCAAAGAAAGGCTTCATTGAGGCTTTTCATTTTATCAAGATCAGACGACCAGATGAAAGCGCCTTAAAAATATAAAAATGACGCTACCAGAAGGTATACCAATTTTGGTTTATCTAACGGAAATGGACAAAGTCAAATACTTATTTAAGTTCTTTTAGAATTCAGCCAACGGTACTTTAATGCTGAATTCCATGACAGGAACATCAACAAGATTTGCCGAAGAACTCTTTGAAACAAAAAGAATAATTCTTTGGGAAAACAAGATTCCGGCGGGAAAAGAAACTTACCAGAAATTCTGCAACATGACACACATTGGCCGATGGATAGATCATATATGTCAATCATCCCCGGAGCAGAAAGAACCAGCGTTCGGGAAAGGATTCCGATCCAAAGCCGACAGATCAGAGGCAGGAAGAGACAAAAGACCTGCTGACAAGAGATCATGTTTTCCTAAAGCTCGGGGACCACAAAAACCAATAATGTAAAGATTCCCCGACAAAAGAAAAGGCGTGGAGCATTAAAAATTAGTGCGGTAACTATTAAACACACTAGGACAAAAATAATGGACCACGCATGAGAAAAGTTGGCACACTCAGTCAAAGATGCCAAACCACGTGAAAGTTAAGGCGCACTCACGGGCGCACTCAAGAATTATCAAGATTTGGAATCCGAAGTCGAAGTCCGGATTTACTCCTATATAAAGGCACTCATTCAGGAAGCTAAGGACATCAAGAATAAAAATTGTAGTCTCCAAGCTTTGTAATCTTTCAACTTTCATAGCTTGGTAATAATTTATTTCTTTATGTTAGGATCGGTCCGGAGTGTTTAGAGGGGGGGGTGAATGAACACTCCTTATAAAATTTATCCCTTGTGAATTCTTTCGGATTAGTGAAAGAAATCTGTTACTTAATCAACTCTTTGAACAGAACAGACCACTAAAAAGGTAAGTGCGGAAACGGTCTGCTCTTGTAAAAGTAAGAACGGCTCGATGGCTAAGTGCAGAAGGATAAAGCACAGGATATGTTTCTGGAAGTTCGAAGGTGGTGTAATCCTTCTACGTCTCCCCTTCTTCCAATTAAGGAAGGTTTATACTAGAAGACTTTGATTTATACAATCCTGTTGTACAAACCCGATTCAGGCTGGATTTACCTCACTACCAGTCTGAAACTCCTAGTCACTCAACCTGCTCAGACACACTCTGTCTGACAGTTACAATAAGTTGCTCACTTCTATTTTTCAATACACAATGCGCACAGTGATCCTACAATGATCAAATGTTACAAAGTAATCGCGCTTAAATAAATAACTTCAGCTCGAGAGCTTCTAAACTTTGTAAGCGTGTGCAGTTGCTTTCTTGTGTGTTTTTCAATTGATCAGCGTGAGTTCGAATCAAGAGTCTCTGTCTTCCTTTTGTTGCATCCTTTTATAGTTGAGGGTAGCAACGGCATTGTTTCCCTTAATGTGCAACTTTGACTCTTTTTAAACTCTGAGAAAGCTACAGTCTTCTGCTTCAGGACACTTGCCGTTCTGGTGTATGCTTTCGGCGACTGTCAGGTAAGCTCTTCTTTGTCTTCTTACCTTTAATGGCAATCTTCAATTTTTGATCCTTTGTAGCATTAATTACAGCATTAAATGCTACAATAAATAACCGTTAATGGTTCGGATTGAGAAGCCATCCTTTATGTATCTTTGACTGCTCTGATCTGATAAAGGTTGAGATCGATCTGAAGTATCGATCTAGTCAGTCTGGAATCCATTGATCCGGTCTGATATGTGAT
Organism: Haberlea rhodopensis; assembly: GCA_907163345.1. Classification (NCBI taxonomy): domain Eukaryota; kingdom Viridiplantae; phylum Streptophyta; class Magnoliopsida; order Lamiales; family Gesneriaceae; genus Haberlea; species Haberlea rhodopensis. The sequence goes on from CAJQUN010000068.1 coordinate 1,000,318, forward strand.
ATTCTTTATCAGCTTGCTCTGTTTTGCACGATCGATCTGGTATGCCTGATTTCCATCGATCCGGTCTGAAATGTTCTGTCATCTTGCTCTGTTTTGTCCGATCGATCTGGTCAATCTGATTTCTATCGATCCGGTCTGAAATGTTTTGTCATCTTTAAAATCTCATCGATAAGGTCCGGAACTAACAAATTCCCCCTTTTTGATGATGACAAAACCTAGCTTCTAAGTCTTTTTAACCAGTCTTGATAAGAGCTCTGAAGCGAATGCTTTCGGATCGATTACTTCTTTGTTCAAAATAAATGAACTTCATTAAGTTGGGTCGATTAAATCTTTATTATTAAGCCTTATGATGAGGTTCAAAATAAATGAACACAGACTTAGTCAAACGAGGATTTTATTGATCACCAAGAAAATCCTAAAATACACAGTCTGAAAATATTATTTTCTAGAAGGCGGCCTGAAGTCTGTCTTCTTTTCCCCCTTTTTGTCAGCAGCAATCTCTTGAAGAAAGTCGACAACTTGTGCTAGCTGCGCGCTGATAGCGTCAAGACGAACGTCTTGAGCGCGGAGGGAATTGGCAACAGATGCTCTGACTTCAGTGGCTAGCTCGATCTGCTCTTTTCTCAGACTGTTCTTGTAAGAGGCCTGTTGAGAAAACAGATCGTTTATGCTGCGCTGAAGGCTTCCGATACTGGCATTCATCTTCTCTTTGAAAGAAGCAAAGTCCAAGGCTGTGATCCTCTGACCTTGATGAACTTCTAGAATGCGTTGAGTCAAGGACAGACAGGTATCAGAGAAGTGCTGGATAGTCCGTGCCAGGGATGGAGGTGCATTAGATAGCTGGCTGGGAGAGTGATCTGATGATGACATGGCATGGTCATCTTCTTCAGCAATCGACACGATGGAAGAAATGGCAGCTTGATGACTTTCGGATCGGATCAGAGTGACCAGATCCGAAGAAAAACCTTGAATGAAGGCCAAATCTTCATCTGATGGTCCCGGAGGAGAGTGGGGACTGGGAGGTTCCTCAACTTGGAGAGCTGCAACCACTGTAGATACCACGAAATCCGGATCGATGAGGTCTGGTGCTTCAGTTGTTGCACATGCTTCAGCTGGACTGGGTTGTGCACGGGAGGCTGATGACTTTAATGGAATAGATGTTGTCGGAGAGTCCAACAGAACATTCATTGGTTCATCATCTGTTGCAGACGGAGCATTAGGCAATGGCTGCTCCGCTGTCTGGTCTGGTACGTGCTCTGCAGGCTGATCCTCTGTCTGTTTTGCTGCATCAGAGGGAATAACCTCGATAAATGGTTCTGCCAGAGTCTTGCTTGCAGAAGGATGATCCGGGCTTGTGGCTGGAGTGGAGGTACCTAGCTTCTGTCGTTGAAAACGGACAGCTAAGGATAGAGCATGAACATCCATCTCGAGTTGAGCAATCACAGCCCCATCATCTCTGGCAGTTGGAGCAAGCGGATCGAAGTTCTTCTTTTTGGCAACTAGAAGCAGATTGGCCAGTCTGAATCTGTGTTTTGCCGTAAATAAATCTCTGCGCTGCACAGCAAGACGAACATCATCAGTCTCTGTTCCTTTCAGAGCTTCCTCTTCCATCTTCTTCAATCTGTGCAACTTACCGTAGAACAGCTCAATGTGGTTGATAGTCCGGTACTGGACATATTCATCAAAAACCACAATGAGTTCCTTTAGCCTCTCATCAACATCCTCCATAGCGATGTCGATGGCAGTCTGCGCTGCAGATTTGGGTTTAGAAGAGAGGGGTTCGGTGAGAATGGCTTTTCCCTTGCCGGTGGAGGAAGGGGACTTAATCCCTGATTGGGTATAGTCTCCCAACTCAGTGATAACTATCCCTTTGACCACGGGATTGGCAGAGGGAATTCTAAGGGTGACTTTGGGTGCAGGGGTTGAAGCTTGTGAAAGCTGGGTGGAAGGTTGAGGGGCAGGGGTTGCTTTAGGGGGTGGCAGTATGGGTGGAGGTAGAGATTTGGTTGGTTTGGTAATCTGGGTTCGGGGCTTTTTGGGAAGTGGCTTGGTTGGTGATGAGTGAGCAGACTGGGTTTCTTCCGAGTCAGTCTGAATGGTCAGCTTCCGCTTGACCCGAGGTTTGCGCACAGCAACTTGTTCCTCGTCCTGCTCAAACTTGACTGCAGCCAGAGTAGCAGGAGTAGGCGGAACACTCTTGGACTTCAGCAGTGCAAGCCCTTTGGAGTTAAGGATCTTAAGGGGACGGAGAGCAGACGGCTTGCTCAGCTCGAGGCCTAAGGACTCCAAGAGCTTGCTGAGAGGAACAGCAAAGCATACGGCGTGCTTGGATGCAATCACCGTTTCCAGCAGTACTCCAAACAAAATCATGGACCAGTTTATCTTCTGGCCGGATACAATAGCCGCCATAGCCTTGAACTTTTCGGCGGTTACAGCATCGAAACTTCCTGCTTTACCCAAAAGTGGCTTGCCTACCACTTCGCACAGCACCTGGAAATGGAAGAGCATTTCCTTCTTCTTAAAGGAGGGTTGCAATCGGTGGCCAGAAATAGAAATCTTCCCCTGAAGATCTAAGAGTGACGCTTGAGGAGTCTGTCCGAACTCTGTCAGTCCGGAACTGGGGAGGCCAAAGGTCTTGGCCATCGTCATTGGCGAGATCTCGAAAGATTTACCCTTGACAGTAGTAGAAATGGATGTCTTCCGGGAGACGGCGTTGGCGAACAGCTCGCGGATTTCTGATTCATAAACAACTGTCCCGCACTCCAAAAAGTTCCTTAAACCAGATGATTCCAGGGCTCTAAAAATGGACACCATCGCAGCATCTTCTGCCCTGTAAATGTCATCAAACTCAACGGAGAGTGAGTTATGAGTGATGGTAGCCATTTGAAAGGAGTTTAAAGAAAGTGCGAAGAGTAAGAGAGTGAGAGAGTAAGAAGGTAGAAAGCGGTAAATTGTAAAAAGTGAACAAGTATGAAATGTTCAGCCCGCTAAATAGGAGAGAGAAGACACGTGTCTTTATCTCCAAGACTGAGAATTAAATAATTCAAAATAAACGGTCAGGATAAAGAAAGATAAGGCGGTTAAAGTACAACTAGTTAAAATGGTCAATCAGTCCGAGCTGTTTTTATTGTCCAGACAGATCATAGGATAAAATCAGACTGACAAGGATCGGTCTGAAAGTTCGGACCGGTCTGTGTCTTTCTGAACATTGTATTATCGATCTGTGGTGACAAAAATCTTCAAATGCGAAAAGAATAAAAACATCTAAACTAATTAAGATAAGTCAATTAAACCAAGAATTTGACGGAAATAATTAAACTTAGCCTCAGGAAGCGGTTTAGTGAAGATGTCTGCTGCTTGCTGCTCTGTTGAAATGTGCTCGATCCGAATTTCCTTTTTGCCAACATGATCTCGAATAAAATGATGTCGTATATCAATATGCTTTGTTCGAGAGTGCAGAACTGGATTATACGTTATAGCAATTGCACTTGTGTTGTCGCAAAATATCGGAGAGTCAACAGCTTGGATGCCATAGTCTTTGAGCTGGTGTTGAATCCAGAGCATTTGAGCACAACAGCTTCCAGCGGCTAAGTATTCTGCTTCAGCTGTGGATGTGGCAATCGATGTCTGCTTCTTACTGAACCAAGAGATCAATCTTTCACCTAGAAATTGACATGTTCCACTGGTGCTTTTACGATCGATCTTACACCCAGCGTAGTCTGCGTCTAAATACCCGATCAAGCTGAAGTTTGAATCTTTGGAGTACCAAAGACCAACGTTCTGAGATCCTTTTAAATATTTCAGAATACGCTTGGCAGCAATAAAATGTGATTGCTTTGGTTCTGACTGAAATCTGGCGCACATACAGACTGAAAACATAATATCGGGCCGGCTCGCTGTAAGATACAATAGCGATCCGATTAGTCCTCTATACATGGTTACTTCAACTGTCGTTCCCCCTTCATCTTTGTCTAACTTGATTGTTGGACTCATTGGAGTTGATGCAGTTGAGCATGTTTCCATTCCAAATCTCTTGAGGAGCTCTTTGGTATACTTGGTCTGATTGATGAAAATGCCATTGTTGAGCTGTTTTACTTGCAGACCCAGAAAGAATGACAATTCTCCCATCATGCTCATCTCGAACTGTCCCTGCATTAACTTAGAAAATTTCTCGCACAATTTGGGGTTAGTTGACCCAAAGATTATGTCATCAACATAAATCTGAACTAATAGGGTATGTTCCCCCTTAATGAATTTAAATAGAGTTTTATCTACTGAGCCGATCTGGAAATCATGGTTCAGCAGAAATTGAGATAGAGTGTCATACCAGGCTCTTGGAGCTTGTTTCAGACCATACACTGCTTTATTCAGTAGATATACATGATTGGGATACAAATGGTTCTGAAATCCAGGTGGTTGCTCAATGTAGACTTCTTCCTGAAGCTTTCCATTAAGAAAGGCGCTCTTGACGTCCATCTGATATACTTTGAAGTCTTTAAAGGCAGCATAAGCAAGAAAGATTCGGATAGCTTCAAGTCTGGCGACTGGTGCAAATGATTCATCGAAGTCGATTCCTTCTTCTTGTCTGAATCCCTGTGCCACCAGTCTGGCTTTGTTTCTAACCACAGTTCCATCTGCGTCTAGCTTATTTCTGACGACCCATCTGGTTCCAATAACAGGCAGATCGCTTGGTCTGGGGGTTAGACTCCAAACTTGATTTTGTTCGAATTGATTAAGCTCTTCTTGCATTGCTTTAATCCAGTTGAAGTCAGTCAGAGCTTCATCGATATTCTTGGGTTCCAGAGTTGAGATGAAGGCAGCATGAGTGAACTCATCCATCATCTGTCCTCTGGTTCTGATCGGTGCAGAAGGACTACCAATCACTAGATTAGGTGGATGCTTCTTAGTCCATCGATAGCTTGACTCTGGATTGTCTGGTCCGGTCGGATGAACAGTAACAGCATGATCAGTATCTGCTTTAATATTTGAGTCAGGAGCATCCGGATCAGCTCGATCTGAAGTTTCTTCAAAGCCTTGATCCGGTCTGTCTGGTACTTCTGATTCTGGTGGATTGTCTCTTGACCTGTTAGCTACAATCTCATCATCACTGTTAGCTTCGAGATGGATATTTTCCATCTGATTTTGAATTGATTCTTTGTTGCCCTCAACACATAAAGTTTCATCAAAGACTACATGAACAGATTCTTCTACAGTTAAAGTTCGATTATTAAAAACTCGATAAGCTTTGCTAATTGATGAATATCCTAAGAATATACCATTATCTGACTTAGCTTCAAATACTGTAAGATGACTCTTACCATTGTTGTGAACGAAGCATTTACAGCCAAATACATGAAAGTGAGAAACAGATGGTCTGTTACCAGTCCATATTTCATATGGAGTGAGATTCAGCTTCTTGTTAATCATAGAACGGTTTTGAGTGTAGCAAGCAGTATTTACAGCTTCTGCCCAGAACTTTTGAGAGATTCCAGAATCAGCAAGCATTGTTCTTGCTGCTTCCTTGAGCGTTCTGTTTCTTCATTCTGCAACTCCATTCTGTTGAGGAGTTCGAGCAGCTGAAAACTCATGCTTGATTCCATGATCTTCTAGAAAGGATTCAAGATTCTGATTTGAAAACTCAGTGCCTTTGTCACTTCGAATCCTGTCTATGCTGGATGATTTCTCGTTCTGAGTGCGTTTCAGCAGCTTGATCAACTTCGGACCGGTCTGATCTTTACTGGTTAAGAATATAGTCCATGTAAAGCGTGAGTAATCATCAATAACAACAAGAGTATACCGCATTCCCCCTAAACTTGTTATTGGTATAGGACCAAACAAGTCCATATGCAGTAATTCTAAACAGCGGGAGGAGGATTTGGCATTCTTGTTTTTGAAGGATGATCTGATCTGTTTGCCCATTTGGCAAGCTTCGCAGATCTTATCCTTAGCAAAATCGATCTTGGGCAGACCGATAACTTAATCATGTTTACACAGGCTAGCAATGGTCTTAAAGTTGATATGATTCAAGCGCTTATGCCACAGCCAATGTTTATTATCATTGTTAGCGATGAAGCAAGTAGGATTATCAGGTTGAGCATGATTCCAGTTAATCTTATAAGTGTTTCCATTCCTGATTCCTACGAGCATGGTTATACCGTCTGATGATTTAACAGTGCAAGTGTGTTTATGAAATTCTACAGCATAACCATTATCACAGAGTTGACTTATACTAATCAGATTATAGCACAGATTTTCAACTAGCAGCACATCATTGATAATAATCTTACCATGGACAATCTTACCCTTGCCCACGGTCTTACCCTTTGAGTTATCCCCGAAAATGATTTTGGGTCCAATACATTCTGTCACTTCAGACAGCAGCTCGATGTTTCCAGTCATGTGACGGGAACACCCACTGTCCAAATACCAGTCTGATGCGAGTTTCTTCGGTACCTGTCATCAAATGTAATTATTGTTGGTACCCAATCCTATTTGGGTCCAGAACGGATTAGCCCTTTGGGAACCCACACCTGTATCAGCTTCAATGGCTTGTGTGTGTAGGGTGTGCTGTGTGCTAATTTGTTTCGATGCTGTGTGTGATAATGTGTGCGCTGTGAAAACCTTTGATTCTCATAAGGTAGTCTATATCTTCGTTGAATTGGTTTTGAGTTATAGAAATTGTATTGTCTTCCTTGCCTTCGATCTTGCACCTTTGGATTTGGTTTGATAGACGCAAATCTTGCTGGTGCCTTTTCTTTGGCTTGGTCAACATAACCAATTCCTTTTCTCAGATTTTGATTCTCGTAAGAGACTCCTGTTTGAATCTTAGGTGCTTCAGTTTCATATACTGTGCTGGATTTAACAAATGTCATTTGTTTGACTTGATTCTTTACCAGCAACAACTCAGATTCATCTTTTTTGTGCATTCTTTGGTGTCAAAGCCTATGCCGGTGAAATCACCGACGTTTCTTTGAACCTCTTGTAATTCTTCCAAGGATGTTCTGGATTTTGTCCATGTTTTGAATATATGTGAGAGCTTAGCATTTTGTGTGCTAATTCTCTTATTTTCTTCATGGAGCTGATCATAAGAGATTTTCAGCTTATTCAGCTCGATCTGGAGATTTTTGCACTCACCCTACTCAGAGCAGCTTGGTTTGTTGTGCTCATCCATTTGAGTACTGATTTTGGCTTTATTCTTCTCAAATGATTCAGCTAAGATCCTATAATCATTAGCCATGTCTTGCAGTGCGGACATGAGCTCTTCTCGTGTAAATTAATTTGAGTCAAGATCATATACCTCGTCTGTCTGACTCATTTCTTCGTCTGCCATAAGACATTGAATATCTTCTTCGCTTTCGCTGGAAGAATATTCAGAGCTTTCCGAGTCTGAGTCTGTCTGAGCCCATTTGCTGTTTCCTTCTTCAGCTACTAGGACTTTTTGGGATTTTCCATGATTCTTGCGGTCTTTGTAGTGCTTCTTCTTTCTATCATCACGATGCTTCTCTTTCCGTTCTTCTTTCTTCGGTCTGGTGCAATCTGCAATGAAGTGTCCGGTCTTACCACAATTGTAGCAAGCCTGATCGTTAATAGTATCATCTTTTCTTGATTTATAATGATGAGAGGGTTTGAAGTTCCTCTTATTTTTAGACATAAATTTACCGAATTTCTTGATAAATAATGACATAGCATCGTTACTCATCTGTTCAGCAGATCGGTCTGATGTTGAAGCGATCTGGTCTGGAGTGGCTGCCAGGGCCTTGTTTGGTTGAGAGATGAATGGCTCTGCTTCACCTCTGCTTATCAGTTCAAACTCATAGGCCTTAAGATCTGCAAACAGATCATGAAGTTCAACCTTGTTAAGGTCTTTTGATTCCCTCATGGCAATGGTCTTTACATCCCATTCCTTTGGCAGAGCTCTCATTACTTTCAGAGCGATCTCTCTGTTAGAATATTCCTTCCCCAGACCATTCAGTTCATTTATGATGCCGGTGACTCTTTCATCAAACTCGTTTAGAGTTTCTCCACTTTTCATCTTTATGCTCTCAAATCTTTGAAGAGCAACAGTTAACTTGTTTTCTTTGGTCTGGTCGTTGCCTTCACATAGCTGTGCTATCTTCTCCCAAATTTCTTTGGCAGTAGAGCACATTTTGATTTTGCTGAACATGTTCTTGTCCAAAGTCTTGAACAAGATGTCTTTGGCCACATTATCGAGATTTGCTTTCTTTCTTTCCTCATTCGTCCAGAGGGATCTGTCTTTTTCCACCATTTGTGGTTCTCCACCAGAGATGGCTACTGCTGTATTGATTTTTAAAATCTTCATTGGTCCATCAGTGATGACGAACCACATATCGTCATCCTGAGCTGCCAGATGAGCTTGCATTCTGATTCTCCAGTCATCATAGTCTTCTTTTGAGAACATGGGGATTTTGTTGAATGATGCCATCAGCTTAGTAGTCTTTGTGCTGATTAAGATGACCTGCTCTGATACCACTTGTTAGGATCGGTCCGGAGTGTTTAGAGGGGGGGGTGAATGAACACTCCTTATAAAATTTATCCCTTGTGAATTCTTTAGTGAAAGAAATCTGTTACTTAATCAACTCTTTGAACTGAACAGACCACTAAAAAGGTAAGTGCGGAAACGGTCTGCTCTTGTAAAAGTAAGAACGGCTCGATGGCTAAGTGCAGAAGGATAAAGCACAGGATATGTTTCTGGAAGTTCGAAGGTGGTGTAATCCTTCTACGTCTCCCCTTCTTCCAATTAAGGAAGGTTTATACTAGAAGACTTTGATTTATACAATCCTGTTGTACAAACCCGATTCAGGCTGGATTTACCTCACTACCAGTCTGAAACTCCTAGTCACTCAACCTGCTCAGACACACTCTGTCTGACAGTTACAATAAGTTGCTCACTTCTATTTTTCAATACACAATGCGCACAGTGATCCTACAATGATCAAATGTTACAAAGTAATCGCGCTTAAATAAATAACTTCAGCTCGAGAGCTTCTGAACTTTGTAAGCGTGTGCAGTTGCTTTCTTGTGTGTTTTTCAATTGATCAGCGTGAGTTCGAATCAAGAGTCTCTGTCTTCCTTTTGTTGCATCCTTTTATAGTTGAGGGTAGCAACGGCATTGTTTCCCTTAATGTGCAACTTTGACTCTTTTTAAACTCTGAGAAAGCTACAGTCTTCTTCTTCAGGACACTTGCCGTTCTGGTGTATGCTTTCGGCGACTGTCAGGTAAGCTCTTCTTTGTCTTCTTACCTTTAATGGCAATCTTCAATTTTTGATCCTTTGTAGCATTAATTACAGCATTAAATGCTACAATAAATAACCGTTAATGGTTCGGATTGAGAAGCCATCCTTTATGTATCTTTGACTGCTCTGATCTGATAAAGGTTGAGATCGATCTGAAGTATCGATCTAGTCAGTCTGGAATCCATCGATCCGGTCTGATATGTGATATTCTTTATCAGCTTGCTCTGTTTTGCGCGATCGATCTGGTATGCCTGATTTCCATCGATCCGGTCTGAAATGTTCTGTCATCTTGCTCTGTTTTGTCCGATCGATCTGGTCAATCTGATTTCTATCGATCCGGTCTGAAATGTTTTGTCATCTTTAAAATCTCATCGATAAGGTCCGGAACTAACACTTTATTTCTTTATAATCGTTTATAATATTGTTCTTTATTTCAGTTTATGCGTTCTTGAGTCAAGCATCATCTATATGAGAGGCTAAACACGTTCGTCTCCTCTCAAAAGGAGATGTTTTAATGTAATAGTTATTATAAGTATTTCAAGAATAAAATAAAGGTTATTGCACATCTAACTCTCAGATTTCTTTAAATTCTTTTTATATTTGGTTATACCAGACGCCCTACGTAGAAAACGAAACAGAGCTGTGCTGGCTATTGCTGAAGGGCTCTCTAACAAAACCATCGGTTGTGATCGCGTGGTTGGAGGTGAGGAACCATCGTAAAACCTGATTGAGTACCCGACAGTAGTGCGGTCAAAAAAAAATATATTATTTTGTTAAAATTTTATTGTAATACGGAAGCATGATTGACCTTTTATGATTTTAAGCCAAGAGGTACAAAAAAAATATTTACTTAGTATGAAAAGTGTAATTTCTTAAAATACGGATGGTAAGTGAAACATCATATAAACTATGAGATGTTGAGTGAAAGTTGGGAAATTAATATATATATATATATATATATATATATATATATATATATATATAAACGTTTTAGGTTGCAATCGAATCAATATGCACCACGTCTCCAATCTATTTTATCCTTTAGCACATGTAGTTAAGTGGATATATGTGGTCACTTTAATGTGTTACGTCCAAATTAAAAGCCCCTAATTGGTTGAATATGTCATGTGTTTATCTGTTCATAATTTTAGGTATCTATATTATCAAATTTTAGTATTTATGTGCTATCTTTTTTATATATTTAAATTTAGTCCTTTTTCCAGTATACAACATGATGTCTACTAAATAGTATCACATCAACTTTCTTTTTTCCCAAAATTTAAAAGATACAAGACTAACATATAACTTTAACAATCTAAAAAATCAAAATTAGAAGGAATATAATACATAGTATTAAAACTACAATTTTCAACACCGGGGGCCTATGGTTGTCACCCTCCTAAACTTCATAATAACTCGAGATGAAGCCTCATTAACTACAAAATAGCATCGTCATGCTAAAAAAACACTATAATTTTCATATACAATGTATTTTTTGTCGTATGTTATAGGGCTATCCACAATACATGTGTAGTGATAAGTAGATTATACCTGTCAGTTGGAAGTCTATGTAATGTAATAAATAGGTGTGTACTCTTATAATTGGGCTTACCTGGCACACCCTGTAACTTTGCTCCACATCCATTCGTTGAAGATTTAAATAGTTAATTCATTTTTTTTTTTTTAAAAAAAGAAGTACTCTATCTTGTGGATTTGTATCATCATAGGTATGTAACGATTTGAGTAAAAAGTATTTTTAAATTTTGTGATTTGTAGACTTGATTAAGATATAAATTTGGAAGGAGAAATAAATAATTGTGATTTGATTAACATATGTTGGTTCAAGAGTGTCAAGGATGCGGTGCTTCTCCGTAGAAATTCGGCTTTGAAGATGTAGAAAAATGACAAGAATAAGTCGATGCTAGTGTTGAACACTATCTCTTTAAGAAGATTTTACGTCGTTTACGATGGGTATGAAATATGTCAAATTCTCTCAAAATACGACGATTTATGTTTGTGATAGTTACACTCTCTTCTTTAATGACAAATATGAAAATAATGCAAAATGCACTTTGATCTTGTTTTTCTCTCAATATCTCTCAATATATTGTTATGATTTGAATATCAAGTTATTTTCATTCAAATGAGAAAAGTTCTATTTATAGAAACATTGTGAAGTGACTAAAAGACGTTTTTTCATCACATCATTTGGCGAAAACATGCACCTACCTATACATTGAAAGCGTGCTTCTACCCGAATTTCCAACAAGATAAAAATTTCGATCGGAAGTAAATAATTGCTACAAATTTCATCCAAAAATTTGTCAAGCTAGAATTGGAAGATAAGAAAATTCTAATACAAATTCTTAGGCCACAATTGCGATAATTGTGTTATTTGGCATTGGAATGATTCAACATGTCAAAAACCTTCTTGTGCCGCATCATCAGCCCTCACATGCCATGTTTTATTTCGTTTTGGGTTGGCCAAACCTGCCTACAGAGATAGCACGGATCGCACGGATCGATTGTGATATTTTTAAGTGTTGGCTTATTTTATAGCCACGAGCTGTGCGGGTTAATGTATTGGATAACACATTTTGGAATTGAAACGAACCCGATATTGACACACTACAAAATAAAGATTGAGTCAATGAGTTGTCGTGCCTACAGAGATAGCACGGATCGATTGTGATATTTTTAAGTGTTGGCTTATTTTATAGCCACGAGCTGCGCGAGTTAGTGTATTGGATAACACATTTTGAAATTGAAACGGACCCGATATTGACAAACTACAAAATAAAGATCGAGTCAATGAGTTGTCGTGCCTTTCACAAACAGTGCCCTAGACATGTAATATTTCTCTTGTATAATTGAATGTTCATAAGGATGCCACCCTTACACGAACTCGTCTTGTAATGTCCAAAAATTTGGTCAAAGATTTCAAATCAATTCACCCAATAGCTTGTTTATGAAATTGATTTGAGATCACTTCACCCAATAATTTCTTATCTTATAATTCACATTTCAGACCCTACTCGTAAAACATATTTTCAAAAAAGTTCCATCAAAATATATATGACCAATTCATACCCATAATATTTATACAAAAGAATATTATCCGCTTCATTTATTGATTTGGCAGTATGGCAAACAAGCTTTCCAGCCAATCATATTCCCCATATACACACATACATACAAATATACATATATGTGTATACAAGATATATAAATACCTAAATACGTGCACATAAATAAATATTTATACTGTTGAACCACATATGTTGGGTGCAGTGCTCCTAGTAGGTATGTGTCCAGGGCGGATTTAGAAAGGTTGACTATTTTAGATGGGGTAATCTACAATATCAAGGGACAAAATACAATTTTATATTGGATGTGTCCGCCCCTATATGCATCGTTGTTTCAATGGGTGTAGAAAAATGGCATGAACAAGTCGAGGTAGCACACTTTTTCTTTAAGAAGATTTTGCCCCGCTAATCGTTGTTTCGAATGCGAGAATGATTTTTTGTGTCTTTCTCACTTAATCTTGATTCATTAAATCTCATTTAATTTCGATTCATTAAGATTTAGTATTTACAACATATAATTATAATATTCTCATGATTATAATATGTGTTATCATATTTTCTGAACGATTCTCATGATTATAAATGTGGTGTATAGTAACATTTCCCTTATAATATTTATTATTATATAAGAAAAGAATATTATAAGTCATCGTTTATTTGAGTTAGCCTAGTCAGAAACAAGCTTCCATCCAATCATAGACAACCCCAGCTTTAGCTTTCCGTCTACTCCCGACCTTTCTCTGCCTGTTACCAATATGGTTTCCAAATATTATAATTTTTATAATATTATGAGAATATTTCTGATTCTTGAAATTAATTATTTGTTTCCCAATCATGGTGCTAATGCTGATAATCTCCCAAGATTCGAACATCCGGCCAAATCCGACGGATCCCTGAGCATCATGGTGGTCGGAGACTGGGGAAGACGAGGACAATACAACCAGTCTGAAGTCGCCCACCAGGTATTTTATTTACTTTATTTATATTTAAAATACAAATTAAATATTTATCTGTGAGTATTATTTAGCAAAATTATTCCCAGGATCTCGTCTTTTGTCTACTTGAGGTACGACTTGGATAATTTTTGTTTTTTGTTTTTCACATGGAACGAAATTAAAATAATCGACCGTATTTAAAAATAATAATAATAAAGAAAAGTTGATATATATGAAGAACCGACACTCATTAATTATTTTCTTGAAATAGATCTTGAAACAAGTTAATTGACGGAATACGAGTAATCCATGGCGGACGATTGACTTTTTTCAATTCATTATATTTATTTTTTTTAATGAAAATAATGGTTTATTAAAACACTTGCTTTTGAAAACAGTTGCTTTTTAAAAAAATGTTATGTTTGATATTAAAATTAAAAAAACAACTTAATCAACTTCAATTTATTACAAAATTGTCTTTCCTCAACTTAAAGCAGCCAGAAACATCTCGTTATTTGTTTATCTACTTATGCTTTGTCTAGAGAAGCAATAACAGAAGCAATGAAATCAAAAAGTAAAAACTGTTTTTTTTTTCTTCTGAAAATAAGATAAACATTTTTCAAAAGCAATCCAAAACATTCCCTAAAAACAATTATTACGATCATTTTTTGATAATGTAACCGGTATTTGTTGGAGGCTATGATGCACGACTCCTGAAACTTATTTGGTGCAGTGTCTGACACTTCTAGGATATCGACATCTCTCAGACATGTATCGGACACGCCACGTGGCGTATCCTAAATATTAAAATAAAAATTAATTCGGACACTCATGTCGACAATTCCGAGGGACAAGTCCGATAAGGAAATGATACTTTTGCGGGTTAGTTGTACAATTTAAATTTTTTTGACTAAAATAAAATTTGGGCGTATTTGTTAAACTTTATGGTAATTGAATTGAGTGATATGCATTTGGTGCTGGTATCAGTGATATTATAATGATTTTTGTGACATTCATTTATTTATGTGCGTTTTGAATTTGGTAAGAATATATTTTGTATTATATTTTATTTGGACATACTAATGATCTTCCGATATTATCTATTTATCTAATGGTCTCATGGCTATTACCAAAGCAGATAGAGTTGGAATTTCACAATGGTCATACCAAAGTAGTTACTCTAAGGTGCTCACACAATATAATATATTATAGTATAGATATATACTCCTTGTCAGATGTCTCTACTTGCAATTTGCCAGATTCGAATTATTGTAAGATGATTTTTCTAATTTATTTTTTAGCCAAAAGTATTTCATTGCTTATAACTTATAAGAATGTAGTGTAAATTACAGGCCCAATTACATCCGAAGCCATTAAAGTATGTAATAACTCAAAAGATTACAAAATTGTTTATGCAAAATCGATAGTGTGTTTAAAATCCTATGTTTATAAATTTATTTCTAAATCACAACTAATCCTACCGTATTTATATCTTTAGGGAATTTATGCTTATGATTTAAAATCCTAAGGTTTAAAAACTATTCATTGAAGGTTTCGTGTTCTTTTGACTTTTTTTTTGGGATGTAGCGAGTGCACTTTCCCAGTGTACAAGGGCGGATGATAGTCTGGGCAAAAGTTGGGCTATTGTCCATCAGTTTTGCCCCAACATTTTTGTTTGCTCGGTTCAAAATTAATTATCTAATTGACATTTTGATATAGTTTTTTATTTATTTATTGTGAATTTGAGTTATGTTAATATATTTTTTTTGGAAAGACAATTTTTCATAGAGTACACTGAGTACTCGTCAAAATGTAATTACAACTACATTACAAAGAAGAACGAAAAACAAAAGCCGGATTTACCAACCAATCGGTTAAGGAGTAACTATAAGGCAAAAATAAAGAAGACAACCAGGACTAAAATCTAACATTCGCATGCTCTACAAGTTTATCCCTATTAGGATCTATCCCTTGAAAGATTACACCATTCCTCACTTTCCAGATGCTCAAAACAATGCAATGCCATAACCCATTCCAAATGTACAACTCCGAAAAGGGTTTATCCCTTGGTGACGAATCAAGTGGAGTTCAATAATACTGTGACACACTGAAGTAATTCCGAACCACGAATAACAACTATTCCAAACAAAAGTAGCAAAGAGAACAAGATGAATAAGTGTTGTGCATCGTCATCCTCATTATTGCATGAAACACAACCAACACCAACCCCACTATGCACATTTAAAATATTTCTACTAACCAAATTATATTTTATAGGAATTCTATTTAACACAAGCTTCCAAACAAAACAATTAACCTTAGTTGGGCTACCTTTAGTCCAAATGAGATTATGCACATTACTCTTCGCAATAGCAGGGCTTTGAGCCAATCTCAAAGCAACATAGGCAGAATTAGTTGAAAAAGTTCCATCATTTTCCATCTTCCACTTCCAAAGATCTGCTACATCCAATTTGAGATTGCACCTGTTCAAAAGACAATATAGTAAAAAGAGAAATTTCCCATTCAAAAGACGATCTTCTCCGCTCCAAACCCAAACCCATTCTCCTTCCCTCCACTCCACCATCAGATTAATTGTACCATTTTATCATTGGAAAAACTATATAGCCTAGGAATGTTTCTCACAAGCGGTTCATCTCCCACCTAAGTATCATGCCAAAAGGAAGTATTCGCTCTATTGCCTACTACTTTTACCAATCCCCTCTCAAACCACTTCACCCCCTAACTCACAAGCCTTAGACACCTCCCTCCACCAATTGGACACCCTTCTCCTATGGCCCAACCTTCGGTCCACCACCCCTGTTACACTGTTCGACCCATATTTGGACCCCAAAACCCTAACCCACACCTGGTTCCTCTCAACTAAAGCTCTCCATCTCCATTTACTAAGTAACACCAGATTAAATGACTCTAGATCTCTAACTCCTAATCCCCCTCCTCCTCACTCTTGCATACCACCTCCCACGTAACCCACACTATGTAAAAGATTTTATAACATACGAGGGTATCCCGAGATGACAGAAACTGAAGGATCTCATGTTCATATGATGCTACTGTTTGGTAATTATTAGGATGAAAATGATGATGAATAATATAGAGACATATGTTGTTCTTTAAACATTTTCTAGGGGTTAAGAATGCAATTTTATTAAAGATTGGTTGGACCGCGTGGACTACTTGGACCACATGGGGTTATTATATTCTTATATTTATAAAGAAGTAACATTTAACGTCGTCTTTTTACAAGTCCCCGTTTTTTGCGATCCTTGGCACAAAATAGTATCAGAGCCTAGGTTTATTCTGGAAATACTATAATAATATCTTGAATATTAATTTGTAACCTATACGGAGGAGACGGCTGAAGATAATATGGACCCGAACGAATGTTCGAAGTGTCATTCATACAGGTGGTACTTCCAGAAATTGGAAGCATTAAATCAGAAGCATATGGCAGAAGCTCAACGCTTCAACCATAAGTGGAAACTTTTACGAGGAACAGGTTTATACATACCAAACATAAACCATTACAAGAAACTCAGAAAGGATGGCAAAGAGGCTCCATTAAGTGAACCTCAAACTATAGTTTGAGTTAGTAGAACTTCAGGAAGACGATCATCCTGAACATGAAGATGTTGTTCCAGCCACCAATGATCCTGTCTGAACCAGATGATTAGGATAGGAGAACCAACCTTTCAAGAAATCGAGCCAGATTCTTCTAAGATATCCCAAGATCTTAGAGAGATTCAGAAGACAGTGCATCGTTATGGCTACCTTCAATACCATGTCCCTGCACAGATCCATCAGATTCAAAGTCAGATGTAGATTATGATTAAACATCAGGAGGAGATTCTTGAAAACCTTCGAGATGTTCAAACCCGTGTTAAGGAGTTGGAGTCAAGACCAAGTCTGACAGGAAGAAGAAACGGATGAATGGCTACCAACGTCCTACGGAACAGAACCCCTATTACACCAAAAAGGGAAAGCAGAGGAGGTCCGAAGACCTTTGACGAAGATTGAAAAAATGATTGCAGTCCTACGAGGAGAGCTCATATTTCCCACAAAGTAATGGAAAGAATCAACCTGGAAGATTTACGTGATCTTGCTGATTCTTTTGCGGGATTAAATCTCGTAAAATTCAAGACAGGAGAGCTTGTGCCAAGACCTCCACCACAAAAAAGTTTCGGGTCACACAATCCACCCGAAGGAGATCAAAGTATGCCGCACAGGGAAGATTTCACCTCAGCAACTTTGGATCCCCCAGTTGGAACAAGGAACCGTTCTCGCAGGCCAGATATACATCAAACGCCTTACGGGAAATCTCATCTGGATCCAATCCATCCATATGGACTTATGCTCAACATGGATATCTTGGATTTAAAAAAACAGAGAAGTTCTTATTGATGAATGGGCTTCAGCAATGAGAATAGCAACAGGAACACTTGACTTAAGCAAAGAAGGATTCATTTTACTTCTTAAAATGAGTTTGGAAGGATCAGTCAAGATTGCGTGGGATATGGGAGATCCAGGTACCAAGGAAGAAGTTTTAGCCGGAGAGTCCATGAAAGAAATTTTGGACAAGATGGCAAAATTCTTTAAAATCTGTTTCATTGGATTAAGTTACTTCGAAAGAATGAAGGAAGAGAAGGCTAAAAAATACAGACAAGCTCTAATTAGCCTGGAACTACATGATATCTGTTATGTAGACGACTATATCAAACTCTTTACAGAGTATCGATGGAAGGCAACGATAGAAGAAAAAGATGCAGCAGAACTATTCTTTGCCAAAATTCCGAGCTCATGGATCGAAATGCTTATCCAGGAGTATATACCTCATGCAATCGAGACAGTGTCCAGGACAATGTCATTTCTTAAAGTAAAGCTTGCGGAGTGGTGCTACCAAGCAAAGCTCCAAAAGAATTTCAAGAAGCTCAGAGGAATCAACAAAATAGCTCATCTTTGCTGTACAGGGAATGATATCCCAACAATTATTGGAAACTACCCCAGAGGAAACATAGAGCTCATCCATATGCCCGAGGAAGTAGTTCAAGAAGAAGTAGGTCTTCATGGAGACCTAGAAAGTTCTGGTCAAAACATAAAGCCCAAAGTTACAGATCGAGGCAAAGATCAGGAGCAACAAGGAGTAAAATCTCGTCGACAGGTTCTAATCAAGCTAGTTCTAGCAGAACACCAACAAAAAGAACTTTCATACGCACACATACTCGTGCAAATGAGAGTTTCAAAGATTGTAACTGCTGGATGCAGAGCAAGAGGACGTATCTCTACAGATTGTCCAGAAAACCAAAGCCGTGGAGTAAGACAGTTCGAGCATACCAAGGAATTTGAGGATGCTGTCTATTTCCAGGATTTGGTGCAGGTATATCAATTTGAGGACATTCCCTCAGATGAGTGCATTTACGAAGAAGAGATCTATTCGGATAATGGAGGTGAATCCAGTTGTTCCGAATCAGAGTGAATGAGAGTTTCTTCAACACATGATTAGAGAAGACCTATTAGGATTCTTTTCCCATACGACCGTTTCTCATAAAACTATTATGAGAATCATGAATGAAGAGCCAAATCTTCAAATGTATGATGGATTTACAATTGGAGCAAGGGAAAAAGCCATGGATATGATTGGTCTTCGAAGCAGGAAGCATCAAATTATCCATAGGGTGACAACAGGTGAATTTGCGATCCCGATGGAATTCATCGAAGTCCCCAGAATCTTCGAAGATTTCGCCAAAGCGGTATTGCCGGATATTATTGATACTCCGACAATATGAGAGATTGACATGAGAATATAAGATCAACCCGTTCTAAACAGAAGCCGGAGCCTCATGATCGAACCAAGAAGGATGTCTTTCCAACAGGATAGGTTAATTAGCAACTATCCAAAGGAAAAACAGAAGGCCGTCTCAAGTAGGATCCAGAAGATCCCTGATGTTTTCAAAACAACAGGGGTCCTAAAATGTCCAGAAGGATGGCGCGAAGTGCAAATAATCTTCGACATTGCGGAAGAAAAAAACAATATCTTCCCCTGCGATGTCTTATATTATCTACCACAACCTACAATGGGCCGATATCAAGGAAACCTAAAAATTTGTGACTTGATCTAACCATTGAATGAACAGCAGGAATGAGCCCAGAACAGCTTATTCTTGGGATTGAATTTCTCGAGGAACATAAACCTTGGGAAAGATTACAAGACGGAATGGAATTCACGGTGGACGGAAAGAGATACAGAATTCGATGACCACCAGTCCATTCTCGTAAATTGCAGGATAGAGATATATATTCTATCTCTGTCCATTGTGATTGAACAGCCCACCTCAATAGTTCTAACCATGAGACCAATTAAACCTTACACCGCCACTAAGAACAAGAAAGGGGATAATGATATCCTTGTCTCAGACCTTTTTCCAATTTGATTCTCTCAGTGGGGGAATCATTGACCAATATAGAAGCCGAGGCTATGCCAATACATTTTCTAATCCAGCCCCTCCATTTAGGACTGAAATTCATAATCTCAAACATTTCATCAATGAATTCCCAAATGACCGAATTGTAGGCCTTTTCGAAGTCAAATTTTAACAATACACAAGACTTCATTCTCATCTTGATATCATCAATAGCCTCTTTAAGTATCACAACACTGATCGCATTGTTGCGAGAAAAGTGTTGACAGACAATTAGAAATTTCCTCCAACTTAGCAAGAAGAGCTTGTTGTCGTTTCTCAGCCGCCTCTGCCTTGTACTCCTGATGCTTTTTTACAAAGGCAAGGGATTCCCCCATAAAGGATCTGATACCGATTTGTTATGAGTGCAAAACCACGTTATGGGATTTTTTATTCCAGATAAAAAATTTCTGGTAATGCCCCTGCCAGTGTAAATATATTATTACTATGATATACGAAAAATCTAATTTTTTGGAGAATAATGTTTAGTCATGGTTGTTTTTTGGTAAAATAAATAAAATATTGGAATGTAGCATTTTTTTACAAAAACAATATTGAAAAAATGGTTAGATCATAAATTGGTTGGTGTTGGTGGCTTGGTACAAGTTAGGAGTTTTTTCCTTCCACGACTGAAATATATTCTTCGGGTATTCTGTTTTCACCATTTATTTAGTATCTTTATTAGCTTAGTTTCTATTTATGAATCTAATATTTGAGTCATCAAAATCCATTTATCAACTAATTAAATTTTGTTTAAAAATGATATTTCAAGTCAATTGGGTTCTCTTTTTAATATATCACCCTTTTTAACCTGTTTTATTTCCATGCATTCTTTTTATTTTTTTTTATAAATATTAATTAATAAATTACAATTTTTTACCCGACATATATTACTATGCTCTACATTTTCTTATTGTACATTTTATTAAAATTACGTTTTATTTTTTTAAAAATAATTTTACATATTTTAATTTTAATATTTATTGATATAGATTTATCGTTTTAATTTCAAAATGTATGATTAATTTTTTTATTTAGTTTAAGAAAACTTACATAAAAAACAAAATTTCTATTTGTTAATGGCTATTTCTTTAAGTATAATAATAGTAATATTTTATTATTATTATTGAAAGCAATATGTTGGGAAGTAATAATTGTCCCTCCTAGTAAAGTGATCGAATCGTTGTGTTTAAGCTGCTGTATGATTTAAAAGATTTGAGTTGTACGGTTACCATCAGTTATAACTTTAGGTAAATCGGCAAGTGTTTGATCATATAATTGATATCAGAGTTTAGATTCCCATGAGTTAGAAAGTAGGGCAATCATTGGAAAGAAATAATTGTGTGTTGTGAGAGCAATTGAAGCGTTGAGCTTGAGCTGATGTATGATTTAAAAAATTGAGTTGCACCACCACCAACAATAGTATTTGGTAAAACGACAAACGATTGATCATCACAATAATAAGAAATTATACAGAAAAAATTGCATTAAAATCCATTGTTAATATTGTGGACATAAAATGTACTTATATAAATACTCATTATGTATATAGTTAAAATTCAGAAAACAAAATTTTGCCTTAGAATCCATTGTTAATATTGTGGACATAAAATGTACTTGTGTAAAGACTCATTACGTATATATGCACATGCACATATATATGAAGTAGATGTATCCTCTCCCTCGGATTAGTAAGGTAAAAAGTTCGGATACCTGGGTTACCCAAAAAAAAAAAATTAGATGTACCCTATCCGTGCCAATTTTCTAATTTTTTTTTTAAAAAAATTATCGTATTTTGTATTTTTATCTCATCGAAGTTTATTATGATCTCGAATAATTCACAAGTGTATGTGTTTGTCAATTTTACTTTATTATTTATTTATTTATTTCTTGGTATTTGGTAGATGGGGATAATTGGGGAGAAGATGGATTTGGATTTTGTTATTTCAACTGGTGACAACTTCTATCCCAATGGATTGACTAATGTAAATGATCCAGCATTTGATCAATCCTTTACCAATGTATACACAGCTCCAAGCTTACAGAAACAGTGGTACATTGGTAATTTCCGTACCCCTCTCCCAAAAATTTTATTTTATTTCTTGTAATGGTTTGTTTGGTATAATATGTATATATTTTTATTATTTTTTTAAATCAGTTTTGGGGAACCATGATTATAGAGGAGATGCTTTGGCACAGCTAAGTCCTCTCCTCAATCAAAAGGATAGTAGATGGTTTTGCCTCAGATCATACGTTCTCAATGCAGGTTTGTATATAATCAAAACAAGTGCCGTTTGAAATTAGAGATATGATAAATATGAGAGTTATTAAAATCACGATACAATGATAAATAATATAGTGTGATAGGTTATATGTTGTTTGGCATGATTTTGAAATTGTGGATTAATTTTATTCTTTGATGTAATGACTAAAATGCCCTTACTAATTAGCGGATGTCAAATTTTTGGAATTATGTAAAAAATAACATATAAATAAAAAAAAGTAATCTGTGTGAATTTATTTTAATATCCTTCCAGAATTATATTTTAGTTAATGATACTATATTTGATTTGTTTTCTCCATTTTTTCATCAGAAATTGCAGAGTTCTTTTTCATAGACACAACACTATTCCAAGATAAATACTTCACTAATCCTGGAGATGAAGTGTATGATTGGAGAGGGGTGCTTCCTAGAGACAACTATATTGCAACTCTCTTAGAAGTAAATTTGATATTACTCTTCAAAAAATAGTAAATTTAATGTGGGAAAAATTATTTATTAAAAAATATTTTATTATTTTATATAGCTGCTGAATTAATCTTTTTTTTTTTAATTTAAAAATTGATATAACGTAGGATTTGGAGTCAGCATTAGCAGAATCTACAGCAAAATGGAAAATTGTGGTTGGCCACCACACAATTAGAAGCGCTGGGATTCATGGAAATACACACGAGCTTGTGCACAAGCTTCTTCCAATACTTCAGGTATATTACATTTGTAGAACTTTTTTAGATAAGATTCAATATTTTTTGTCATATGCCCGATAATCACGACATTAATCGATAACCGATGTTTGGAACATTTAGTCATTTCAATATAACACATGATAAACAAGTATAGAAAATCCTAATAGGGTCAGCATAGGTTTCCAACACATTGATTGTTTGGTATCTAATATTTTAGTCATGGAGAAATCCTAGAGTAGTTCCGACTTGGTACATTTCCAATAATTTTAGATGCAGCCCATTAATCGAATATTCATAATATGTGGAACATTTAGTGGTTGTTTGCGATTGCTTTTCAAAATTGTTTATCTGCTTTTCAGACCAAGAAAACAGATTTTTAGTGTTATATTTCATTCCTTCTGCTATTGCTTCTCTAACTATAAATAGGTAAAAACAGAAGCTTATGCTTTCACTGCTTTTACTTGTGTGGTGGTAATTTTATAATAATTTGATTTTCATTAAGCTGTTTTTTTTATTTTAATAGCAAACACTTAAGATTTTTGCTTAAAAACAACTATTTCCTGCTTTAAGCAAAAGCAATATAAAAGTACTTTGAATAAGCAATTGCAAACACACCCTTAGTCATTTCAGAATAACATATGATAAACATGGAAAATTTGGATCGGTCAACTGTTAGGGGCATTCCAACCCGAAAACAGTCAAATGATATTCCAACCATAGGTCAGTCCATATCAAATAAAATTGTCTACACACGATTCATTCACTGAAAGTTTAAAAATAAAGGATATTATTAAACACTATCTTGTACTTTAGTTAGTTCATAATAATTTATCATGAATGATTAAATTAGGAAGTTATTCTGCAGATTTTTGTAGATCTATTTTTATTATTTTGGGGACTACTTGAATTTAAGGAAGTGATTGAAATGAAATAAAACAATTTGAATTTATTCTCAAAGTTTTAATCACGAGAGTGCGAGGTTATCTCTTCGACGAGCCTCGATTCATCTACGTGATTGCGAGGTTATTTCTTCAACGAGTCTCAAACCACTCACTCCATCACCTATTAACTGCACTATACACGATCTATAACTCGGGACCATAACATCAACATATTTGAAATTCTAAACAACTCGGCATTTGTTATGTTTCTAACACACTTGTTAAATCTATTTCATGTGTCTATCAACAAGTTGTGCAGATTTGCAGATGACATTGGGTTAAGACAACAGAAAATGATGTAGCATTCATAACAGATAGGTCAAAACCTTTTAAAAAGTCTCGAAATTTTCTCTACTCGTGTGCTATTTCCTGCATTAGACCACCTCGATGTTACCTGTGAATATCTAATCTGAATAACAAAAGATGCAGAACCTGGTGTAGATTATTTAATATTTGCTCTGTTAGCTCGATATCAGCCGCGTATTTTATAGTTTGATATATAAGTATTGAATGAACCATAAACATTTGCAGGCAAACAATGTGGACCTTTACATAAATGGGCATGATCATTGTTTGGAACACATCAGCAGTGCAGATAGCCCACTTCAATTTCTTACCAGTGGAGGTGGCTCTAAGTCATGGAGGGGTGGCTACAATTGGTCAAATCCAAATGAAATGATGTTCTATTATGATGGGCAAGGTTTCATGACCATGAGAATTACTCAAACTGAAGTTGAAATCAACTTCTTTGATATTCTTGGCAATGTGCTGCACCAGTGGCGTGCATCGAAATCATTGTTCTCCACAATTTAGATTGTATGTTTTGTATGATGTTAAGGTATTACATGACTCAGCGATCCAAACATCATTGTTTGTAATATATTATCCGACCTTTGCACGATTTTCGTGTTCCCTACTTCGTAGATGCCTCGGAGCCTCGCAAGATCGAGAGATGCTAAAGTAGATTTGCATCCACCTAAAATAGTCTAATTTCAGCTATCTTAATCCATAATCTTTCAACTCTGTCCTCCACGCACTATGCGAGATAGTAGTATTACACTACTTTCTCGTGATACCTGATGGATGACTCGATGCATTCATTGTCAGGACCGAGGCAAAGAGAAAATAGTATGATAAGAATATAGGGATGGCAACGAGTCCGGATAGAAAATAGTATGATAAGAGTTTAGGGATGGCAACGAGTCCGGGTCTTACCTGGACTTTTATTATACCTACCCCTCTGGAGTGGGTCTTGACCCGGTTCAACCGGGTTTTGAAGCGGGGCCTGAGTTTGGCCAAACTTACACCGTTATACATATTAATTTTTTATAATATTTAATATATATTCCATTTCTTTGGTTGAATTAAGAAGTGACAATATTTAATTTTATATCAAAATCCATGTGTTAATATTAAAGAAGTTAGATATTTCAAGGGAATGAGAGCAAATTAATAAATATTTGGTAGCTTAAAGATAGTTCTACATTGGTTATTATAAATATTTATTAGAAAAAAAACATGAATTCAATCACGAACTCAATTTTTGTGCTTCAAAATGATTTCTAGTTAATAATTTTTGTTTTTAAAAAAAATAGTTTTTGGGTTGGGTATGGTTTTTTACTGTAGTGGAGTGGGTCTCATATTTGACCAAACTTATCTCATATCGCCTCGTTGTCATCCCTATCCCTAGATAAGATCGCCAGTGAGGTAAGGTAAGCTTGTAAGCATATCTTTTCGCAAGTTACAGATATAAGCTTCCCACTCGATAATCATGGAACAGAAACTCGTCCAATCAAAGGATTGCTGAAAGTTCTTGCCATAGATCAAGTGTCCAAATCTTGTCTCAGCGGATTGAAGATCCTTCAGAATTGCGCCTTTCATGAAGTCAATTTCCTGCCTCTGCGATTCTGATAATGGTATTATATTGACAGATCAACATTTTATTTCAGCTGTCTTTGATTCTGACGCTTTCCAACAGTAAAAGTGTACCACATATTCGCCAAAAATGAAAAGATATAACATATGAATCAGAAAATAAATGACGCCAAAAACATTTCATGTTCTTTCAGCAGGCTTCCCTCAGGAAAAAGAACAACGGAATGGATTCAATATAACGTGACTATAAATAGACATATCTATTACATTTAATTATCAACGATTGTGCATGTTTTTCATGATTAATTTTATAAATTTGCTATCTAAACGTATATTTGTTTGAATATAAGTAAGAATGAAGAATAAGAGCTAACAAAGATGAATTAAGACCAATGAATGAACGAAAGATTGAGAAGAATCGAGAACAAACAAGAAAATCCAAAAAAGATGAAAAAACACCTACCAATCGATCAGTAGGATTGCCCGACCGATCGGTAATGTGCGTAGCCAAGCAACGAAATTAAGGAACGCGCGATCGATCTATAGCCAACTTGCGATCGATCGACGAGAAGCGAAATTTGAAAAAAAAGAGCTAGCGATCGATCGGCACTTTGGACTGGTCGATCGGTCGCCGAGTAAATTTGAAGGATAAGTCACGGCCACAAGCGATCGATCGGTAGACCATAAGCGATCGATCGGTCGAGGAGTTTTTAATTAGAAGGAAACTCGATCTAAGAGGGATTCTAGCCTATCCTATCAGCCTCCATACATCTAAAAATCGATATTAGAGCCTCACAACCCAGATTGTTCAGACTGTAAACAATAGTTTACATATTTTCTCTCAATTATTGAATAATAACTCGAAGAACGAAGAAGGAAGCGGCGCACCAGAATAGTGTTGTTCTCTAGTAATTTTTATTTAGCTTTGTTAATGCTTTTTATACTTTTTAATCTAGCCATGCGTGGCTTAGCACTTTTAGTTCTTGGTTAAGGGATATAATACCTTTGAATTTAAATATTTGTGAGATTTTTTTGTTTGATAATTCTTATGCAATTTCAATTTGCTTTTCAGATTTTAATAATATGATTGTTATATTTGATTTTTAGAT
This sequence comes from Haberlea rhodopensis, assembly GCA_907163345.1. Lineage (NCBI taxonomy): Eukaryota > Viridiplantae > Streptophyta > Magnoliopsida > Lamiales > Gesneriaceae > Haberlea > Haberlea rhodopensis. The sequence goes on from CAJQUN010000068.1 coordinate 1,026,959, forward strand.
CACCTAGTAATCTTATATGCATTTCAATTTGAATTTGAATGCTATTTTTTGTTTGGCTAGTATGGTATGGTAGAAATTGGATTTTCAATGATGAATGATTGAACATGAATTAAATCTTTTGATAATCAATTACCAAGTAACCAATATCCAAAGGTAAAGTTGATCGAAAACCAAGAATTGTTTTTTAATCTTGATAATCTAATAACTTATTTATTAATTTTCAAAGCTATAATCCAATCTTTAAAACTCCTTATTTTATTTTATTGTTTGCTTTCTGATTCTTGTGTTAATACACTTTCTCGTGGGATCGATTCTTACTCACGCTACTACATATTTGTTATCAATCCAATTGATTGACTGTGGTACAATTTAGGCATACATGACTAGCGTACACCACAATACAATGACAACTTGCTTGGGAAATAAAGCAACTAGAAGAGGATTTTTTTTTTATAGAATACCGCCAGTGTCATGGTGAGGGATTTGATGGACCCCTACATGTTTATTCCAAAATAAAGATAATACAAGAGAGGGGGAGGAAACAAAACCTTCCAAGTAAAAAATTACAAGAGCGTAATAGAAGTACGTAAATAAGGAAACTCACTCCTATCTAGTCTATAAAGACCTTTAATATCAATATCAAGCGTGGTATCATAATAAAGTTGAAATAAATGATTCTTCAATCCCAAATTAGCCATAGTATCTGCAACTGCGTTTCTCTTCCCGGAAAATATGAGAAATGTGGATTTCCCTATTAAGCATAATTTCTTGAATATTTGTTAAGGCATGACTCAAGTTCCATTGAGTATGCCCAGAGTTGATAATAGAAACCAAAATCATGGAGTCTATTTCCAACCAACATGTGAACAGATCATATTGGTGACAAAGCTCTAATCCTTTGAGATCCAACATTTCCGCACAAATAGAAGAACCATAACCAAGGCATAACCAAAGCTATATGTTGTCGTATAGATGAAATAACTAAACCAACTGATAGTCTGATTGACCGATGTTTTGATTCATTTATTCCTATCCAGAGAAATCTCAAAATTAAAAAAGGAAACATTTCACGAATATGTCCTTGATGTCTCCAGTTGTCACCCAACCTCCAAGAATTTAGCAGATGATAATGATGAACTCCAAATTGAAAAGCAAAATACTGCCAAACACCTTGAGCCACCAGTCCATGAAAGAATAGGTGATCCCAAGTTTCCTCCTGTTCACAGCATTGACATCTAGAAACAAGTTGAATGCCACAATTTTTAAGTATTTCATCAACAGGAAGATGCTTAAAAATAAATCTCCAACAGAAGAATGAAATAGAAGGAGTCAAAGCCTTAAACCAAATTGGAATAAACACTTCATTTGGCTCCTTCCGTTGACGGATTAATTCCCAAGCTGATTTAGAAGTAAATGATCCATTGGAAGAATGCTTCCACACCAATTTATCATTTGTAAATGGATGAATGGGAACTTGACTGATAAGAACAACAACATGATGAGGAACTAACACAAGCAATATATATATATTCCAATTTCTGTTATCCCAGAATTCTTTTACCCGAATGGTTCGAGATCCAGTAACTGGACAATTGACTGAAAGAACACCTGAATTAACCATAAATCATACATATTTTTGGCACCTAATAACCAACCTATACCGGGCTCAGCTATAGCCCGAATTTTTATCAATCTTCGCCAAATTGGGGAAATATTGCCAGCATCTTGTGTATAGGCTGGAGAAGATCGAGAACTATATTTTGAAAGCATAAATTTGGCCACAAAGAGCCACCTTGGCGTAACTTGATCCAAAGTTTGATAGAAAATGCTTTTAAAGAATCTTTGAATCTCCTTATTTCCAATCCTCCCTCCATAGTAGGGTGACAAATTTCTTTCCATGAAATCCAAGAAATATGTCTAACTGATCCTTGTGAACTCCATAAGAATTTAGCACATATCATTAAGTTGGTGAAGAATATTCCTTGGTGGTTGAATAGCTTGAAAAATGTGGGGCCTTGCTACCTTAATCCTCAAGTGCATTACATAAATGACATTTAGGATTAAGATAAGACTCATACTGATTAAGATCATTACTATGTCAGCTATTACTTTAGTCTCAAACGTGACATAATTTACATCATTTACATGTCATATAGTCCTAATAAGTTTAACTCTCAATCAGTATTTCGCCTAGCAGTAGAAGGTAGACTCACAATCCCAGTCTCCACAGTCTATGAATCCCTACAGAAACAACCACAGACCATGAGTATTGATATATATGAGCATCACAATCCAACGACAATAAGAACACAAAAAGTATTATATAAACATTTCTGACTTTATGCATTCACAAACTCATCTTTGATTGTTCATGTACAAGCATCAATAACATAAAATGCAACTATGTCATGACATGTCTCATTCGTCATCCTGTTATAACGAACATATGTGATATTGCATTCCCGCTCAATATGTCAGTGGCTCAGCCTTCACATCTTCATATTAACATCATATATCATATTTCCGTCCTCACACGTCATAACAACCATATTTCATGCCCGACGGTATCATGTCTCACGGCATCAGTCATATGCCTCAACAACATTCTTTACAACAATCTCATATCTTCCATAATAAGAGGCATCACCACATAACAATACATACATCATAACTGTAGCATCAATACCCGTACGTCAACACGTAACTGTCGTGCTGTACAAAAGATAGAAAATCAGGAGTCAATGTTTAACCTCCACTCTGTCCTGTCCCCTGTGACGGGGCTACATGAATATCCACAATTTCGATGTTATAATAGGCCTAACCATCAAATTCCAAGAAAATATAACATTTTCAATATTTTAGCCCTCGCGATCGATCGCCAAAACATTCTGTCCATTAGCGATCGATCGCCATGTTGCATGCGATCGACCACCTTGCCCGCAACCGATCAGTCACGATGCGATCGATCGCCAACATGCTTAACCGCCTTATATTTTACCCCGTCGCCCGACCTGAAAAAATCCAGAACATGGCGATTTTCAAGCTTATCTCCATGGTTTACATCCTACACCTCAAATAATACTATAAAAACGATAAATTCATACTATATCATCATATGAACATGTTTTCATAACATTACAACTTAATAATTTGAATTACATCACATTTGATCGCGATTTATTTAAACAATAAAATTCCAAAGCAGCGCGATTATACCGCAAGTGCACGGTGTCAAGTTTTAGTATAGATAGGAAGAATACGGATTGTCGAACCCACAGGGACTAACAAGCAAGTACCAAATAAGACGTTTTTAACTATATTTAACCTACGAAATTGAATTAATAATTAAACTACTAATTAATTAAATTAACTACTAATCCAACCAAGTCAATAAAAGTAAACGAGAAAAATCCACAATAATAGATTATCGAGACTTTGGCTCACCAATGCAATCCCTACAATTCTCGATTAAATATCCAAATATTTCTAAGGTGACGAGTTCTCCAAATTTATCTAATATACTCTCTCGAGTTATATTAAACCTAATATCAAATTGCAGTAAGTCACTCTCTTGTACTTATTTAACAACTCAATATTCCATAAGATCCATGAAAACTCCTAGCTTTCAATTACTAGATATCTATGGCTATCACACATGTATTTGACGTCATCTCTAGATCTCGGTCTGAAATCCATGGTATGAGTTATTAATTCCGTATCATAAAATCATCTCAATCTCAATTACGATACTAACATCATTCAAAGGTGATCAATCCTCTAAAAGCATGAAGAACATAAAACATACGCAAAGAACTATAAGAATTCAATCATCAAATCATCAAATCGAAGGTTCATAACAAAGGTTCGCCTAGTCTCGATAAATAAACTTAGTCACACTCATAAATAAATACCAATACTCAAACATGTCTTGCAACAATCCAAGCATGATATAATCAAAACAAAACAAACCTAAAGTTTAAAAGTAAGAATAAACTCCCAGCGTCGACTCCAGTTGTAGATTCTTGCTCATTCTCTTGCTTCCTTCTCGATCGTATCTTTATTCGCCTTGTTAGAGTTGTTCCAAAGTCATATGGTAAAAGGTTGATGAATAGATGAATGGAGAAAGTGATGATGGACGTGAGATGTGTGTATGGGATTATGGAGGAAGCGTGTATGGTGAATGGGATTGGTGGACGGAGAATGATGATGGGAAAGAAGAGGGTGTGTGAATTGGTTTCTGTAAAAGAAAGGGGATGACGGTGATTGGTGGAGAATTGGTTCTGGACCTCTCGTCCCTTCTGTGGAATAGAAACGCATGAGTTTTTGTTATGGGATGAACGCGTACGTGATTGGTTGGAAGGATGGGAGTGGTGTACGATTTTTGATTGGTGTGGGGCGTGAGGTTTTGTTGGACGTGTGTGATTGGTTCCCCAATTGTGAAAGAGGCGTGAGATAGTGAAGTGTAATTGGTTAGGGGAGAAAGTTCTGATATGGTGCGTGTGATTTTCCAATTCCCCTTTCCTTGTTTAATAAAATTTGTTTCATTCTCTCAATTTTCCTTCTCTTTGACCTTTCCTCCTTTTGTGCGTGTGATTCTTTCTCAAATCTTGGTCAAAGTCCTTTATTTACTTGCATGCATGAGTTTCTTTTCCTGATATGCTATCCAACTAGTGTATCAAGTGGCGTGAATAATCTTGCAATATTTCCTTCTACTACACGTAAATAATAAGCTGCCTCTTTTAATCTCACATGCATGTCGATCTCCTTTTTCATCATTTTTAACTCTTTTTTCTTTATTTTCTCGCATTTCTAATTAAATTCCTGAAACACAGAAATATATACCAAAAATCGTAAAATCATCCAGGAATCAATACGAAAATCATTAGAAAATCACATCTAAATAAGTGTAAAAATGACACTCATCAACTCCCCCAAACTTATCACTTGATCGTCCTCGATTAAGCATTAAAATAATAAGGTAGAGTTCATTCTCGATACGTGAAACAATTATTTCATGACTTGCATTATTCTCAGAAATCTCATACATATATACAAAAGTTAAACAATACATGCTTTTTCCTAAGTCAAGTAACACATCTAGAAATCAGAATGTGTGTGTGTGCTATAGTCAATCTCATGTTTCATACACATATTCAAGATCAAATCATGTTAATCAAGTCAAAGTCAAGATTATCATTGAGCATCTCCTATACCTATTTTCAAACAACTTCTGCACTAATGATAGTTACTCCCTAGACTTGGATCAAAAGCTCTTTTTAAGCTTGTAATGCTTGGCTTTTGGCGTCGGTTACAAAGAAAAGATAGGATAAGCGCAAAGAAGAGATTATAATCTTGTAAAGTTCACTTTTTCGCACATTTCGAGCTCCTCTTCTTGTTCTTTTCTAGCCTTGGCCTCTTTGGGTTTTATTTATTTAATCTTTTCTCAAGGCTTTTTTTTTTCTTCTTTTTTTTTACTGCTCATTTTCTTATTCATCAATGTATTTCAATAAGCTCATTAAGATATAACACTTCAAGTGCATCGAATGATATTCGTTATACTCCCTTAGGGTAAAGATAAATTTTCAATTTAGGCTCGTAAAGGTAGGTATAATGAGTTTGCCAAGAATGTCGAATGGGGTCTTAATTATATGCAATGCATAAACCATTCTTTTTCAATAAAGCTCAAAATGGGACACTAAGGATTAATATAACTCATTGTAAGCTTGAAAGGCTCAAACGTGTCAAAGATCGCCTAGATCATTTCCAAGTCAAGTTTGTAACTATAAAATTTCGCCTCAAAGTGTCATCATCAAATAGGTTCTAGGATAACTCTAAGATGCTCAAGATAAATCATCAAATTCACATCAATTATCACTATTCAAATGCAATCCACAAGATCAAGACTAAATGTGCTCAATATATCCCTCATTCTTGACGTGCTAACTCAAAACAGGATATTCATGTACAAGTCCAACAATCATTAAAATTCAAGTCCATATGTATAGTGAGATCAAAATCCTCATTGAATAGTCACTACTATAATTCATTCTTTTCTCAATTTGAACTCATAAAAAAATTTAGCTCATAAAAATCGGACGATTCAAGTGTCAATTAAGCACACAACATGTGGATAAAACAAGTAAAACATGCAACCCACTCCCCCAAACTTAAATCAAACATTGTCCTCAATGTTCAAAAGAATCAAAAGGGAAAAAGTAAACTCCCCTGATCAAGACGCTTGCATGAGGGTTGAGGAAGATTGACTTTTGAAAGCTCCAATGTTGTAGGGGTTCATCGCTCCAACTGAGTACCTACCAAGAGAAGAATGCAAATGGTAAAATATTCGACTCGAGAGATAAACAAACTAAAATGCAAAAGCTGAAAAATAAAACAAAACTAAATAGCAAAAGGATACGCTTGGGTTGCCTCCCAAGAAGCGCTGATTTCTAGTCTTCGGCTTGACCATCAGAAGCAACCACCAAAGAGTGGTTGCCGCCCATAATAAGTATCATATGATACAACAAATGGGTCTTCATTCAGTATGCCCTCAAGATTGGCATGGTATGAACAGTGTAGGCACGTCACTCCAACAACTTTCTTGAATTGGTAGGAATGGGAAATTGATTCTTGGCTTGGCTTTATATCTTGGAGGGCGTAGTGCAGTGAATTTGGCATCGATGAAAAGAAAGGATCCACATATGGCATAGAACATGTCGCCGTCGATGGGTGCATATCAAAGTTCTCGAAAATCTCCTCCTCCAACATCACTCTTGGTTCGTCTTCCCGTAGGATTTCCTCGGTTGACTTTTCTACTGTAGGCTCAAACACTTCAAGTGCCTCAACTTCTCTTGACTTTTCCACATAAGTAGGATCACTCCCCCAAACTTGATTAGTTAAGTGATCATCATCATGTAACCAGGTCTGATTTTTAGATCTCGTCTCCTCCTCTTGGCAGCTCATTGAAATGTTTTCCACAAGGATTGCTAATTGCTGCTCTAGGTGATGTATAGAATTGGTCTGGTTTTCTAAACGCTGCTCAGTTGATGCCATGAATCTAAGTAACGTATCCTCTGATTGAGCCATTACTTCTGCTGAACTATCTCTCTTCTCTCCTTGATGCTCAAATGGTTGGTTTATAAGATTAGGTTAGTGAAGCTCTGATGGGTATTGGTGACTCCAACCTTGCAATAAAGGATCACAATGCCAGTGGTAATCGAAGTCCGCCATATCATTGAACAGGTGCAACACATTGTCCTCATCTATATCAGCCAGGGGACTCCCAGTCACCAGTGCTCCGCTGAATACTCATTCTCGTGTCTGTGCATCCAACCCTTTGAAGAAATATTGCAGAAGAGTATAGTTCGAAAAGTTGTGATTCCTGAATGCGTTTGCCAATTCATTGAATCTTCCCCACGCTGCATAAAACGGCTCTGAATATTGTTGGGCAAATCTTATGAAGACTTGTTGATGAAGCACCACAAGTACCTCGCAAGAAAAACAAATAAAACAATTAAATAAAGTTTTTTATAACCAAAGAAAAAAAATGGTTAAATTAACGTCAAAGCTTCTCGTATGATATTACTAAAGTTAGTCCCCGGCAACGGCGCCAAAAACTTGATCGCGATTTATTTAAACAATAAAATTCCAAAGCAGCGCGATTATACCGCAAGTGCACGGTGTCAAGTTTTAGTATAGATAGGAAGAATACGGATTGTCGAACCCACAGGGACTAACAAGCAAGTACCAAATAAGACGTTTTTAACTATATTTAACCTACGAAATTGAATTAATAATTAAACTACTAATTAATTAAATTAACTACTAATCCAACCAAGTCAATAAAAGTAAACGAGAAAAATCCACAATAATAGATTATCGAGACTTTGGCTCACCAATGCAATCCCTAAAATTCTCGATTAAATATCCAAATATTTCTAAGGTGACGAGTTCTCCAAATTTATCTATTATACTCTCTCGAGTTATATTAAACCTAATATCAAATTGCAGTAAGTCACTCTCGTGTACTTATTTAACAACTCAATATTGCATAAGATCCATGAAAACTCTTAGCTTTCAATTACTAGATATTTATGTCTATCACACATGTATTTGATGTCATCTCTCGATCTCGGTCTGAAATCCATGGTATGAGTTATTAATTCTGTATCATAAAATCATCTCTCGATCTCAATTACGATACTAACATCATTCAAAGGTGATCAATCCTCTAAAAGCATGAAGAACATAAAACATACGCAAAGAACTATAAGAATTCAATCATCAAATCATCAATCGAAGGTTCATAACAAAGGTTCGCCTAGTCTCGATAAATAAACTTAGTTCACACTCATAAATAAATACCAATACTCAAACATGTCTTGCAACAATCCAAGCATGATATAATCAAAACAAAACAAAACTAAAGTTTAAAAGTAAGAATAAACTCCCAGCGTCGACTCCAGTTGTAGATTCTTGCTCCTTCTCTTGCTTCCTTCTCGATCGTCTCTTTCTTCGCCTTGTTAGAGTTGTTCCAAAATCATAGGGTAAAAGGTTGATGAATGGATGAATGGAGAAAGTGATGATGGACGTGAGATGTGTGTATGGGATTATGGAGGAGGCGTGTATGGTGAATGGGATTGGTGGACGGAGAACGATGATGGGAAAGAAGAGGGTGTGTGAATTGGTTTCTGTAAAAGAAAGGGGATGACGGTGATTGGTGGAGAATTGGTTCTGGACCTCTCGTCCCTTCTGTGGAATAGAAACGCATGAGTTTTTGTTATGGGATGAACGCGTACGTGATTGGTTGGAAGGATGGGAGTGGTGTACGATTTTGATTGGCGTGGGGCGTGAGGTTTTGTTGGACGTGTGTGATTGGTTCCCCAATTGTGAAAGAGGCGTGAGATAGTGAAGTGTGATTGGTTAGGGGAGAAAGTTCTGATATGGTGCGTGTGATTTTCCAATTCCCCTTTCCTTGTTTAATAAAATTTGTTTCCTTGATTCTCTCAATTTTCCTTCTCTTTGACCTTTCCTCCTTTTGTGCGTGTGATTCTTTCTCAAATCTTGGTCAAAGTCCTTTATTTACTTGCATGCATGAGTTTCTTTTCCTGATATGCTGTCCAACTAGTGTATCAAGTGGCGTGAATAATCTTGCAATATTTCCTTCTACTACACGTAAATAGTAAATAATAAGCTGCCTCTTTTAATCTCACGTGCATGTCGATCTCCTTTTTCATCATTTTTAACTCTTTTTTCTTTATTTCCTCGCATTTCTAATTAAATTCCTGAAACACAGAAATATATACCAAAAATCGTAAAATCATCCAGGAATCAATACGAAAATCATTAGAAAATCACATCTAAATAAGTGTAAGAATGACACTTATCAACATTTCATTTCAAATAATACAAATATGAGTCAACATTATTTCTTAGAAACAAACTCATGTACAAACTCACACATCATGCACCCTCTACCTAAACAACAAGAACCATAACTAGAATCAAATTCTTACTTGATTCCCAAGCTCAAATCCATGACAAAGTTGTAAGAAGAATCAAGGGTTTTGTGAGAGCAAGTGCAGAGAAATTTAGGTGCAAAAGTGTGAACTATGTGTTTGCACATCAGATTTCCCCTATTTATACTTCATAATGATTCATGCCAAATTCATTCCATATGTTCTTTCATGCATCAAATCCATGACTTCCATGTAGAGTTAGTACTACACCGTGTATAACTCATTTCATACTAAATTATATAACAAAACAATTCCTTATAGTTGTTATTTCCCAACTATACCTCTTGTTCCATTTACATTTTATATATCTTCCACATCAACATACATGCATACATTCTTTCATACTCGTTTAAACCCAAACCCGAGTCCACATCATACTGTAATGATCGCATCATACTAACATAATTCAATTAACATATATGATTCACATCTAGGCATTACAATTCTCCCCTACTAATTGAATTTCACCCACGAAATTGAATCATATATTCAAGAAAAAACATATACTCAACATATCAAAATTGCAGTAATCTGAATACACTTACCAGCAGTATAACAAGAACTTAAGTAAACATATTAGAAAATAACTCAGGATATTGCTGCATCATATGCTGTTTTGTCTCCCACGTTGCCTCCTCGACACCCCGCCTATCCCATTGTACTTTAACCATTGGTATCACTTTGCTTCTCGACTTACGATCTGCTCTATCCAAGATCCTGACTGGTCGTTCTACATATGACACATCTGTCTCTAACTATATTTCAGATGGTTGCAATACATGACTCTGATCTGGCTTACTTTCTCAAATTGAAACATGAAACACATCATGTATATCGGTCAAAGACGTCGACAATGCCAATTTATATGCTAATGTGACAATACGTTGCAGTACCTCATACGGACCAACATATCTTGGTGACAATTTTCCTCGCATACCAAATCGTACCACACCTCTAAAATGTGATATTTTCAGAAATACTTTGTCACCAGTTTGAAATTCAAGAGGTCTACACCGTTTATTCGCATAAGCGGCATGTCCATTCTGAGCGGCCTTTAATTTCAATTTGATCAGCTTCACTTTTTCTTCCATTTCTTGTACCATGTTCGGTCCACTTACAGAAGACTGATCATCACCATCCCAATATAACAGTGATCGTCGCCCATACAATGCCTCAAATGATGTCATTTGTATACTTGTTTGATAACTATTATTATACAAAAATTCTACCAATGTCAATGATTCTTGCCAAGAGTTATCAAACTCTAATACACATGCACGTAGCATATCCTCAAGCGTCTGTGTTGTACTCTCTGTCTGTCCATCTGTCCGAGGGTGATAAGTTGTACTAAATCTCACCTCAGTCCCCATCGCTGACTATAAACCTTCCCAAAAATGAGAGCGAACCTCTGATCTCGGTCAGACACAACAGAAACAGGTACACCATGTAGTCTCACCACCTCTTGAATGTACAACATAGCCATGCTCAAATAGGTAAACGTCATACTGTAAGGTATGAAATGAGCCACTTTTGCCAGTCTGCCAACTATAACCCAGATGACATCAAAACCAGAAGAAGTCCTTGGCAAATCGGTAATAAAATCCATAGTGATATGTTCCCATTTCCATGTAGGAATCTCCAAACTCATCAATTCACCTCCTGGTATCTGGCTTTCTGCTTTAACTTGTTGACAGATCAAGCATTTCTTTACAAAATCGATCACACCATGTTTCATGTGTTTCCACCAAAACTGTGTAAGTAAATCTTTACACATCTTTTTTCCTCCAGGATGTATATTATATCTACTACAATGAGCACGTCGTAGTAATTCTTGGCGCAGTCCAGATGTAGCATGAACTACCCAACACTTTCCATATCTCAAGCTTCCATCATTTGCCACTACAAGATTAGATATATTTCCTTGAGATATCAACTCTTTCCATTTTTGTACTTCATCATCAGTGTTTTGTGCTATTCTGATATTCTCAAAGATATCAGGTTCAATCAACAATGTTGATACCCTTACTCGTACTGTAACTGTATCAAACTTTAATCCCAAAGTACAAAAAGCATCATCAAAGCTGATAATTGAATCATATCATTTGCAGTATAGCTAACTTTTATACTTAGAGCATCAGCTGTCAAATTCGCTCTACCTGGATGGTATTCAATCCCACAATCATAATCTTTCAAGAGATTCATCCATCTTCTTTGTCTCATGTTCAATTTTGCTTGAGTGAATAAGAATTTCAAGCTTTTATGATTAGTATATATGGTAAAAGACGTACCATATAAGTAGTGTCTCCATATCTTCAAAGCAAAGACTATGGTTGCCAATTCAAGGTCATGCACTGGATGCATAAGCTACAACATGTTTATCATGAATCAATACACAACCTAAACCAAGTAAAGATGCATCAGTATATAGTGCAAATATCTCATGTTTTAATGGAATTATCAACAACGGAGCAGTTGTTAACCGATGTGTCAATTCCTGGAAGCTATGCTCACACATATCTGACCATATGAACAATTATCCCTTCAGTGTCAGTTGTGTCAGTGGTTTAGCAATCTTTGAAAAGCCTTCAACAAAGTGTCTGTAATATCATGCTAAACCCAAGAAACTACGGATTTCTGGCACAAATGTAGGTGCTGACCAATTCAATAATGCATCCATCTTCTTCGGATCCACTGATATACATTCTTTGGAAATCACATGTCCTAAAAACATCACAATGTTTAACCAAAACCCACATTTGCTAAATTTGGCATACAATTGGTTATCTCTTACTATTTGCAATATAGTATGCAAATGTTGGACATGATCTGCTTCACTTTTAGAATATATCAGTATATCATCAATAAACACAATCACAAATTGATCAAGGTAAGCATGGAATACTCGATTCATTAAGCTCATAAAGACAGTTGGAGCATTAGTCACTCCAAATGGCATTACTAAGAACTTGTAATGCCCATATCGAGTTCTGAAGGATGTCTTCTGTACATCTTCCTCCCTAACTCGTATTTGATGATAAACTGATCTCAAATCAATCTTAGAGTAATCATAGATCCTTGTAACTGATCAAATAAATCATCAATACATGGGAGAGGGTATTTATTCTTAATTGGTACCTTGTTCAATTGTCTATAGTCAATGCATAGTCGCATCGATTCATCATTCTTCTTCACAAACAATATTGGAGCACCCCAAGGCGATACGCTAGGGCGTATGTGTCCCTTATCAAGTAAATCCTGTAACTGAGTTAAATTATCATAGTTCAGTCGGTGCCACTCTGTATGGTGATCTAGATATAGCAGAGGTACCAGATAACAATTCAATTTCAAATTCTACTTCACGAATTGGTGGAAATCCAGGAATCTCATCTTGAAATACATTCACATACTCTGCTACTACTGGTATATCCTCTACTCTTCTCTCTACTTTCTTCTCAGCTGTATCAAAATCATAAATCAAATAACATGTGTGTCCATGTTCTAACAAACGTGACATCCGACTAGCAGATATCAATGGAATCTTTGCACGAGATCCCTGCCCATAAAAGATCCACTGATTTCCCTGTTCAGACTGAAATCGAACCGTTTTCTCACAACAATCCACAAGAGTATGATATCTGCTCAATACACCAATACCAATAATACAATCAAAATCAATCATATCTATCACAATCAAGTCTGTCTGTATCACATATTCATCAAACTGAATAGAACATTCATAGACGATCTGACCAGCCATAACATTCTTTCTCATGGGTGTCGAGACATACAGAGGCATCAACAGTGAAGATGAGCACATATGATACTGCTCAACAAAATTCTTTGTAATAAAATAATGAGAAGTAGCCTTATCAATCAACAATAAAATAATGAGAAGTAGCCTTATCAATCAACAATAAAGCATGATAAGTAAATAAGTGATACCTGAACTTGGGGCATCCCTGCTCTTTGTCCCCCAACTGTACGAGGCATAAACTGTGGTCTTTGCTGTAATGTACTTTCCGACATATTGCCTCTGTTTTGTTGCCCTCAAGCCTGAGGAAAATCCCGCAAAATGTGACCTATTGTAATACCCCCGAAATGTAATATGATTATGTTCTATGACGATGAATTATGATGTGTTTAAGGGTTATGGTGTATTTAAATTGGGGGCCACGATTTATGTTATGATGATATGATGTGGGGAGCATGATGGGTATTTTAAGGGATGTATTAATTATATGAAGTTAGAAAATATCGAGTGAGGATATTTTAATACATCGTACTATATACTGGGATACAATTAAACACCACATGGCACCCCAACCACACCACCCCACCCCCCAACTCGGTCACCACCCATCCCCCACTTGTCAACCCACTTGTTTCAAGCCCATGCCTCCCACTTGGTCATGCCATGCCTCCACTTTGCAGCCAAATCATCTCCTTCTCTCCTCCTCTCTTTCTCTCCCAAAATCGTGCCTGTAAGCTGCTAGGGAAGGGAAGAAAAGCTTGGTAAGAAGGTGTTCAAAACCTTGCAAAAAGAGGAGCAAAAGAGAGGGGTAAGTGGGTACCCTGTTTTCTGGGTTCATGTTTGGGCTTGGGTTTGGAGGGTTGATTTTAAAGCATGTTAAGTATAGGTTTGGGTGAAACCTTGATATGAATGCTTACATGGTAGTTTTATGTAGCTACTAGCATGTTTGTTTGAGCATTTACATGGCTTATGTGATAGATTTCTAGTTATGAAACTATATGCTCGAAAATCTGGGCAAAAAGATGCATGCTCAGTTTCTGTAAAAGTTGGTTAATGATGAAGTTTATGATGATGTTATGATGCATGTTAGCTTAGGTTTTGTTAAACCTTCGATTTAAGAGCTTACATGGATATTTTATGAAGTTCTTCACATGTTTGTTTCAGCATGATAGATGTGTTAGGAAGTAGAAAAGATGGTGTGAAAAGAGGTGCTCAAAAATCTGGGGAAATCCCGATTTTTTTCAGAGTTCTCGATCGATCGAGATTTGGTCCCGATCGATCGAGCGAGACAGAAGGTCTAATCATGTTTTGAAAATTTTGATGCCGATCGATCGAAGGATTTCTCGATCGATCGGTGAAGCTCCTCGATCGATCGGTAAAATGTCCGATCGATCGAGCGAGGCAGGAAGCCAAGACACTGTTAGTGCACAGTGTCTCGATCGATCGAGACCTAGGGCCGATCGATCGAGACAGGCAGAAAGTTGAAAAATTTAATGATGTTTTATTTTGTTAAGTTTATGATGTAAGATGTTTTTGAGGCATCTAATATGGTATTATGTGGTCTTGTAGAACCATCCCAGGTACCGGCACCATCAAGGAGATAAAGTCTGTTGACTCCTCCTCTTTTTGAAAAGGTACGTAAGAAGCGTACGGGCATCGGACGGTAACACACATCTCTATACTACAACTATGCTTTTATTGCATGAGTATTCACTATGAAATGACGGTGTTTATACGATGTTTACATGATGATGTTTATATGATGTTTATATGATGAAGTTCATATGATGTTTATTACTTATACGATGCTTATATAATGACATTTATGTGATGTATTGGGGTAAGATGCCCTACATGGTAAGAGGCCATGCGATGTATTGTGGTAAGATGCCACGGGGTAAGACGCCCTACATGGTAAGAGGCCATGCGATGTATTGTGGTAAGATGCCACGGGGTAAGATGCCCTACATGGTAAGAGGCCATGCGATGTATTGTGGTAAGATGCCACGGGGTAAGATGCCCCATATGGTAAGAGGCTATACGATGATGTTGTGGTAAGATGCCACGGGGGTAAGATGCCCCATATGCATGATTCTAAATCAGGGACAACAATAAGAAGTGAATGTAACAACCAAAACCTTAAGATGTTACTTTAATGCACATTTAGTCCTTCTTATGTCTATTAATCACTGTTAAGGTGGGAAGACCCCACATTAGTGGTATCAGAGCAGTGGTTAGATAACTCGGGAATGAGCGAAGGGTAGCCTTAGCAATAAGACAGCTAGGTGCTTACTATTGAACATGTTTTATGTGTATTTTGCATATGAAGTTTCTATGTTATGCTAACATGTTTAATTATCTAACGATGTGCACTATGAACTGCTTTTGGTGTTGTTATTAACCCTTGTGTCGCAGCATGGCAGCAAATATAGAAGTGGGTGACGCCATTAGTGTAAATGCAAGTGCTGGACGTACGAACCCATTGCCACCACCAGCTTTGGGAGAGGAACCCTCTGAACAGCAATTGCTACCTGGGGAATTGAGCTTGGCTCAGTTTATGATGTATCGACCTCCGATGTTCGAGGGAACTGAATCAGGAGAGAAAGCTGAGGAATGGTTAGAGAGGATCGAACAGATATTTGTGGCAGCGCCTTGTGCAAAGACGGCCTGGATCCGATTAGCAGAATTTCAGTTGTCCAAGAAGGCATTGATGTGGTGGAAAACCACAGTGATTGAGCAAGAGGCTCTGGGACAGGAAGTAAATTGGAAGATGTTCCGAACGCGGTTTTTGAACCGCTATTTCTCAGCCGCTGCAAGACAGGCCAAAGAGGATGAGTTTACCAGTTTAAGACAAGGTACCATGCCTGTATCTGATTATGCTTTGCATTACTGTTCCTTACTTCGATATGTGCCACACATTGCTGCAAGCACTCAAGCGAAGATGCGGAACTTCATGAAGGGCTTGAGGCCTGAACTGTATGACAGGGTGATCACTTATGGCCCTGCCTGTTTTGATGATGCACTCTCACGAGCTGAGCTAGCTGAACTGGGAGTCGGTGCATATCCTGATGCTGTGCCACCTCCGGCACCCCCTCAGAGATCCACTTCTGACAATTTGAAGCCTAGAGGTGATCAGTTTAAGCCAAGGGGGAACACTTCGGCATCGAGATTCAGTGGCAAGAGGCCCGAGAATCGATGGAAAGGGAAGGGTAGGAATGATGCTCCATCTGGGAGAGGACAGTCTCAGGGAGACAGATCTGGAAGAGTTCAGTGCACTCTTTGTGGGCAGCCACATTTGGCAAAAGACTGCGTAGGATGTTATGTCTGTGGCGACAGAGGCCACTTTGCTCGGCGGTGTCCCAACAGGGGAAGACAGCAGAGCTCTACGGGGAGACCTGCGGACAGAACGGCACAACACCGGCCACCCTTTGTGCCAAGACAGTATGGAGGTCAGCCTGCGGGGCCACCTCAGGGACAGGTGTATGCTTTGACGAGGGAGCAGGCTACGGCGGCCCCGGAGGAAGTTATAGCGGGTACGTGTCTTTTATTTACGCACCCTGCTCTTATATTGATAGACACAGGTGCGTCACACTCTTTTGTGTCGACGAATTTTGTTGAAAGGCACCACATATGCACTTCTCCGTCCCCCATGCCCCTTATGGTCTCGACCCCCGCTGGAAGAAGTTTGACTACGGATCAGATTGTTTATGATGACCTCATTTATTTTGAGGATAATGAGTTAAGATCAGATTTAATTGTGTTGGGAATGTCAGACTTCGATTGCATTGTGGGCATCGATGTCCTGAACAAGTATCAGGCAGTGGTAAACTGCAGGCAAAGGACGGTTCGTTTTAGATCTGTACTGGGAGTCCAGTGGACATTCTATGGGGATGGTTCCCGTCCGAAGATTCCGTTAATATCTGCTGTCAAGATGACACAGCTATTGGAACGAGGCCATGAAGGATACCTTATCTACGCTGTTGACATGACGGATAAGAGGAAGGAATTGAAGGTTGAGGATGTGCCCGTAGTGGCGGAGTTTCCTGATGTCTTTCCGGAGGAGATTCCCGGATTCCCACCGACGAGAGAGGTCGAGTTTGGGATTGAGCTACTACCAGGGACGTCTGCAATTTCTCGTGCCCCGTATAGGATGGCACCAGCAGAGTTAAGGGAATTAAAGATACAGTTGCAGGAACTCCTTGATAAGGGCTACATACGCCCTAGCGTATCGCCATGGGGTGCGCCTGTCTTATTTGTTAAGAAGAAAGATGGATCGATGCGTCTATGCATTGATTATAGGCAGTTAAACAAAGCTACAGTAAAGAACAAGTATCCACTTCCGAGGATCGATGACTTGTTCGATCAGTTGCAGGGTACAAGGCTCTATAGTAAGATCGATCTGAGGTCGGGGTACCATCAGATTCGAGTAAGAGAAGATGATGTTCAGAAGACGGCTTTCAGGACTAGATATGGGCATTATGAATTCCTGGTCATGCCTTTTGGGGTGACGAATGCCCCAGCTGTCTTCATGAGTTTGATGAACAGGGTGTTCCAGCCGTATTTGGATCAGTTCGTCATAGTCTTCATTGACGACATACTTATCTACTCTCGGACGGAAGAAGAGCATGTAAGGCACTTGAGGATAGTACTTCAGATCCTTAGGGATCATCAGCTGTATGCAAAGCTTAGTAAGTGCGAGTTCTGGTTGGACAGCGTGGTATTTTTAGGCCATGTCATATCTAGCCACGGAATATCTGTGGATCCAAGGAAGATTGAAGCTGTGATGGAGTGGGCTGCACCCACTTCTGTACCTGAGATAAGGAGTTTTCTCGGTTTGGCAGGATATTGCCGACGTTTCGTCGAAGGTTTTTCGAAGATTGCCAAACCCCTAACGCAGCTGACTCAGAAAGGAGTCCCCTTCTTTTGGTCCGAAGCTTGTGAGGAAAGCTTCCAAGAGCTGAAGCGTCGTTTGACTACAGCGCCTGTACTGGTGATTCCGTCCGAGGATAAGAGGTTCGCCTTGTATACGGATGCGTCATTGCAGGGCTTGGGCTGCGTGTTGATGCAAGATAAGCATGTGGTGGCTTATGCATCGAGGCAGCTGAAACCACACGAAGCCAGGTATCCAGTGCATGATTTGGAGTTGGCGGCCATTATATTCGCCTTAAAGATCTGGAGGCATTATTTGTATGGCACGTCTTTTACTATATATACGGACCATAAGAGCCTGAAGTTCTTATTCACTCAAGCAGAGTTGAATATGAGGCAAAGAAGATGGATGGATTTGCTCAAAGATTATGATTGTGAAATTGAGTACCATCCAGGTAAAGCAAACCTAATAGCAGACGCCTTAAGTCGGAAGGTAAAGAGTACTGCAGAGGATGTTATGTGTTTGTCAGCCTTGATGACGTCTTATTGCCAACTGGGCTATGATTTCAATGTAGACACGTCGCCTGTGCGAGTGTCGACCCTATTGACGGAGCCAGACATATTTGAGGCGATCAGGAAGGCCCAGAAGTCCGATAGTGAGGTTCAGAGATGGACATCATTGATACTTCAGGGTCAGCCATCCAAGTTCAGAGTGGCTGAGGATGATTCCTTGAGACTGGGCAACCGATGGGTAGTCCCAGATGCACCAGGACTGCGTAAAGGAATATTGGAGCGGGCTCACAGTAGTCGTTTCAGTATCCACCCAGGGGGAAAGAAGATGTACAAAGATCTATGCGATCAATTCTGGTGGAGACGCATGAAGCGTGAGGTAATCATTTTTACTAAAAGATGTTTGATCTGCCAGCAGGTAAAGGCAGAGAGGCAGAGGCCTGGTGGAGAGCTGAAGAGCTTAGAGGTTCCTGAATGGAAGTGGGAGCATATATCTATGGATTTCGTGACCCACTTGCCAAGGACGACCTCAGGATTTGATGCAATCTGGGTGATCGTAGATAGGCTAACGAAGACGGCTCATTTCATCCCTTATAGTATGTCGTATACATACTTAAAGATGGCTCAAATGTATGTACGGGATGTTGTGAGATTGCATGGTATTCCAGTCTCGATAGTGTCTGACAGAGACCCGAGGTTCACTTCACATTTCTGGGAGGGTCTCCAGACAGCTTTGGGCACAGAGGTGAGACTGAGTACGGCCTATCACCCTCAGACAGACGGCCAAACAGAGCGCACCATTCAGACGCTCGAAGACATGTTGAGGGCATGTATTTTGGAGTTTGATACTCCGTGGCAGGATTCAGTGCCGCTGGTGGAGTTCTCCTATAACAACAGTTATCAAGCGAGCATTCAAATGGCCCCTTTTGAAGCTCTGTATGGACGACGATGTAGATCACCACTGTATTGGGAGGACTTGACTAGCAAAGCGGTCGGAGGACCGGATATGATCAGGGATATGGAAGGTAAGATAAAGTTGATACGCCTAAAGATGAAAGCGGCCCAGGATAGGCAAGCGGCCTATGCCAATAAGCGGCGACGACCGCTAGAATTCCAGTTAGGAGACAGGGTCTTCTTAAAGATCTCGCCCTTCAGGGGCGTGGTTCGTTTTGGGATGCGGGGAAAGTTATCTCCGAGGTATGTTGGGCCATATGAAGTTTTACAGCGTATCGGTACTTTGGCATACCGTTTGGCTCTACCGCCATCCTTGTCTGGCATACACGATGTTTTCCATGTCTCTATGTTGAGGAAGTATGAGCCAGACCCGTCCCATGTCTTACAGCCTACCGAAGTACAGTTAGATTCAGATGTGTCCTACGTTGAACGACCTATCAGAATTCTGGATCGAGAGGATCGCAGACTACGAAGCAAAGTTATACCGATGGTCAAAGTTCAGTGGGATCGTCGGGGTGTCGAGGAGGCTACGTGGGAGACGGAACGGCATATGGTGCAGCACTATCCGGAATTATTCTCTGGTATGTATTTATGTTTAGTTCCGTTATGATGATGCATGTGGATTTCGAGGACGAAATCTTATAAGTAGGGGAGTAATGTAATACCCCCGAAATGTAATATGATTATGTTCTATGACGATGAATTATGATGTGCTTAAGGGTTATGGTGTATTTAAATTGGGGGCCACGATTTATGTTATGATGATATGATGTGGGGAGCATGATGGGTATTTTAAGGGATGTATTAATTATATGAAGTTAGAAAATATCGAGTGAGGATATTTTAATACATCGTACTATATACTGGGATACAATTAAACACCACATGGCACCCCAACCACACCACCCCACCCCCCAACTCGGTCACCACCCATCCCCCACTTGTCAACCCACTTGTTTCAAGCCCATGCCTCCCACTTGGTCATGCCATGCCTCCACTTTGCAGCCAAATCATCTCCTTCTCTCCTCCTCTCTTTCTCTCCCAAAATCGTGCCTGTAAGCTGCTAGGGAAGGGAAGAAAAGCTTGGTAAGAAGGTGTTCAAAACCTTGCAAAAAGAGGAGCAAAAGAGAGGGGTAAGTGGGTACCCTGTTTTCTGGGTTCATGTTTGGGCTTGGGTTTGGAGGGTTGATTTTAAAGCATGTTAAGTATAGGTTTGGGTGAAACCTTGATATGAATGCTTACATGGTAGTTTTATGTAGCTACTAGCATGTTTGTTTGAGCATTTACATGGCTTATGTGATAGATTTCTAGTTATGAAACTATATGCTCGAAAATCTGGGCAAAAAGATGCATGCTCTGTTTCTGTAAAAGTTGGTTAAGGATGAAGTTTATGATGATGTTATGATGCATGTTAGCTTAGGTTTTGTTAAACCTTCGATTTAAGAGCTTACATGGATATTTTATGAAGTTCTTCACATGTTTGTTTCAGCATGATAGATGTGTTAGGAAGTAGAAAAGATGGTGTGAAAAGAGGTGCTCAAAAATCTGGGGAAATCCCGATTTTTTTCAGAGTTCTCGATCGATCGAGATTTGGTCCCGATCGATCGAGCGAGACAGAAGGTCTAATCATGTTTTGAAAATTTTGATGCCGATCGATCGAAGGATTTCTCGATCGATCGGTGAAGCTCCTCGATCGATCGGTAAAATGTCCGATCGATCGAGCGAGGCAGGAAGCCAAGACACTGTTAGTGCACAGTGTCTCGATCGATCGAGACCTAGGGCCGATCGATCGAGACAGGCAGAAAGTTGAAACATTTAATGATGTTTTATTTTGTTAAGTTTATGATGTAAGATGGTTTTGAGGCATCTAATATGGTATTATGTGGTCTTGTCGAACCATCCCAGGTACCGGCACCATCAAGGAGATAAAGTCTGTTGACTCCTCCTCTTTTTGAAAAGGTACGTAAGAAGCGTACGGGCATCGGACGGTAACACACATCTCTATACTACAACTATGCTTTTATTGCATGAGTATTCACTATGAAATGACGGTGTTTATACGATGTTTACATGATGATGTTTATATGATGTTTATATGATGAAGTTCATATGATGTTTATTACTTATACGATGCTTATATAATGACATTTATGTGATGTATTGGGGTAAGATGCCCTACATGGTAAGAGGCCATGCGATGTATTGTGGTAAGATGCCACGGGGTAAGACGCCCTACATGGTAAGAGGCCATGCGATGTATTGTGGTAAGATGCCACGGGGTAAGATGCCCTACATGGTAAGAGGCCATGCGATGTATTGTGGTAAGATGCCACGGGGTAAGATGCCCCATATGGTAAGAGGCTATACGATGATGTTGTGGTAAGATGCCACGGGGGTAAGATGCCCCATATGCATGATTCTAAATCAGGGACAACAATAAGAAGTGAATGTAACAACCAAAACCTTAAGATGTTACTTTAATGCACATTTAGTCCTTCTTATGTCTATTAATCACTGTTAAGGTGGGAAGACCCCACACCTATCATACCACATCCAAAGAAGATCGGACCATCTTTATGCTGACAATCTCTCCTAAAATGTTGCCCTCCACTATTATAACATTTCAATCCCCTGGTACTGCTTCCCTGTGATTGTCTTCTATGATTATCAAATCTCTTACCGCTGAACCTCGAGGATGATGCACCTCATCGTTGTTTAAACTGTTCTCCTCTAGGTATCATGCCCAATTCAAATCTCTGTCATTTCTGCCCTGGTCAGTGCATCCTTAAAGGAAATAGGGTTATTAGAAATAACCCTATCAAATAACTCAGGCATTAGTCCCTTTACAAAATGTATGATCTTGGCCTTGATGTTAGAAGCTATATGAGGGACATATCGCAATAAAGATGAGTACTGCAAGGCATAATCAGCTACCTTCATATTACCTTGTTTCAGACTTGTAAACATTTTCCTTCAATTGTCTAGCAGCAACCGAGAAACAATGATCTAGAAATCGACTTCTAATACATCCAATCCACAATCTGTCCTTGAGATCTCATTTCAATCATTGTCACCTTCCACCACATCATCGCTTTCTTTGCCAACTGAAATTCAGCTAGTCGTAACCAAGCTGACTTTGCACATGGAGCTGATACAAATATATGTTCTATACATTCTAGCCACTCCTCTGCTTGCTCACCAGATTCAGTCCCTTCAAATCTAGGTGGCTGATAACTCAGAAATTGAGTCAATGTCAACTTCCCATGTAACAATATATGTTCCACTGGCCCTTGGCCTACTGGTTGTGGTGGTACATGAACTAAACCAACACTGTCATTTATACTATCGAGACTATACAAGGTCTCAAGTTCCCGAAAGGACATGCAAGAACAATCAATTGCATTCTTGCCACACGGGTCAACCACGACACTTAACCAATCCGAATATTGGACATCCCTCGTTTACCCTATGATTCAAAAATCCTAACACAGGGACGTTATCAAATTACTCAGAAATGGATTACCATGGCCTAAAGTACGACAATCCCTCCTCAGGGGAAGTCAACCAACCCTCACGATCGTTCATCAGAACACATCGTGCCATCGAGATTACCAATCTCAAACTGCCACAATCTCTCACCAGAGATTCATTCATTAAAGCATATAAATCCGATGCTCGACGAGTACCAAGAAAATGCTGGCATTCGTATGCCTACACCGGCATACATGCCTAAGTACCAATACAACCTGCATACTCAATGCAATAGACTCAGGTACCTCCACTCATACCCAATGTCCCATAACCAACTGTCAATCCCCAGCTATTCTCACCTCGCGGAGAATAATGATTGACAGACTAACGACCAATAGTGTGATTCCAACATCAACACCATACAACCCGACTCATTGAATCTCCCAAAGATTCCCAATCGGTAGGTATATCAATACCGCCTTCCTCACAAGGAAATGTCATGAACTCATGACCCTCCAACCTCGAACCAATGTTCGGAAAATTGGATATATTTATACCAAAACATATCTCGGAACCAAAAATATGCAACTGGTTCAGTATAGTGTATCAAGCCACTATTACCAAATCGAAAATCGTATACACAACGTATACTCGTTCTAACAATGCTCTGTACTAATACCATTGTACTTCACAACCTCGAGCATTACCCTGGAGAAGTCTCCTCGAACGTCTCACCGGAAGTACGAAGCCGTCACCTAGTCCAACACTAGTAGGGCTTCCTCCGGTTGATTCACAATCAACCCTCAACCAATACCAGTTGTCTCCATGACAGTATAATCCAAATCTCTCCAAGAGATAAAATCAATATAGTAGTGTTACCCCACTAGCTATATCCACAATTCCAATTGTGTCCCCCATTGCATTCCATATGCAAGGATTCTCAACCAGAACCAACAATGACCTGTTGACACTCACGTTGGTACTCCCAACAAAACTGAGTTGTCCCAGTACAAGTCCCTCGAAACATTTGACATATAAACGTCCCCGTGAGGTACTCCCTGCCTCAATCATCGTGCCACATAGAGACTACAAGAGTCTACCATAAACCCTCATCGTATCACCGTACGATTCACCAAACTCGGTCCCAACGTGCAATATAATGGCTCCAACAAGCACACTATATCACTGCAACAATATCTGGCTAGCAAATCGCTGCCTCCATAGGCTTATAACAAGCCTACCAACGTATCATACTTTCCACTCGGTATGCCATACCGTAACATCCATCTAGAGTAGTGGGTCATCACCCAATATTTCTCTAATACCAATGTACAAAGGACATTCCGGTGTCCTTGCTCAACCACAAAGCAATCCTAATTCCGTAGGATTTAATCCACACCCTCGGGGGTGGGTGTGATCATGTCCACTACATGTCACCTCGGTATAAGCAAGTAGTTTCCTCAATAACTACTCCTATTACCAGTCATTTGGCCATAGCCATTCCAACGAGTATACCCAAAGGTACACTACTCGTAAAATATTTACCTCAAATATGTGCTGCGGTACACTTCCTGTATGGCGCACCCAATAATTCATCGAGCAACCTGCTCGGCATAATGGTCTCGTCAACTAGTGACCCAGACACTGTCCTGTGCTCACCATCGGTACTCAAACCATACGACTAAATACATATACATAAATGTATTATTAATCGAAACGACGCTACGCGTCTACATAGAATATCCGCTATGTCATCGTCATCCTGTGACGGTATATGTCAACGTATGATACCCAAAATAACATCGTCAACTCGTGACGATACATGTCGACACACGACATGCATAATCTCATCGTCAAGCACATGATGGTATATGTCGATACACGACATCCATAATCTCATCGTCAGACACATGACGGTATAAGACAACACATGGTATCCACAACAATGCTAACTAAACAGCAATATACCATAACTCATTGCTAATAAAATAGCGGCATACCTGTCTCCCTCGTCCAATAGTGATACATAATCAACACCCATAGCTCGTGGGCGGTATAATCCCGTGCTATGTAGATAGCGGCAGAACCCATCGCTATAAAATCAGCGGCATGATCCCTCGCCATAGAGTCAGCGGCATAAAATATCGCTATAGATATCCGGTGGTATGAACCATCGCCAATAGATGTAGCGGAATGACTCGTCGCTATATAATACCCGGCGGCATGAGCCATCGCCAATAGATGTAGCGGAATGTACCACCGCTATATAGTATCCGGCAGCATGAACCAGCGCCAATAGAATAGCGGAATGAACCATCACTATGAATACCCGGCTACATAAACCATTATCACTAGAATAGCTGATGCCTAGTCTTGTTATAGTAGTGTATTTTAATGCACCTCGCTTGTCATGACCGCGGCACTAATACCCCTCGCTTCGACATATCAGCGGCATCGAATAACCTCGCTCAAATGCGACATGCGGCAATACCCTCGCTTCAACATTTGGTGGCAAATATTCTTTCCTCGCTATGATTTGACATCGGCAAGTATTCTATCATCGCGTCAAGTGACAGCGGCAAAGCATTTAAAATCACTACTCATCCATAACGACTCATGGGATATTCACCAAGCATCCCATCTATACCTGCAACACAATGCACATTCCATATCCCAATATACATCACCATGAGTGTATTTTAATGCACCTCGATTCAAATGTGACATGCGGTAATACCCTCGCTTCAACATTTAGCGGCAAAGCATTAAAATCATCACTCCAATATATACAACCATAATGAGTGTATTTTAATGCACCTCGCTCAAATGTGACATGCGGCAATACCCTCGCTTCAACATTTAGCGGCAAAGCATTAAAATCATCACCCCCATACATACAACCACAATGAGTGTATTTTAATGCACCTCGCTCAAATGTGACATGCGGCAATACCCTCGCTTCAACATTTGGCGGCAAAGCATTAAAATCATCACTCCCATATATGCAACCACAATGCATAATCCATGATGTATATAAAATGCAGGTTACCGTTTCGTATCTTTCAACCCTGGCCTTAGCCCTTCATGTCATAGCGTCCCTACAGGAACAATCCCAAACCATGAGCACATAATAATCCATATTCACCTCAATATGATTATAATAAGTAAATGCATGAACCATGAGTACAAAGTACTTCCTGTATCCTAATGCATTTCAAATGCTCCCTTTGGTTGTCCCTGTGCCACAACTCACAATCATAATCAACAGATTATATTATGATTCCATAGATGTCATGGCATATAATTGTTCTACTAAGATCACATATCATAAGCAAAATAGTTGTATCACACAACACTAACTATCATCATGCATAGTATGTGCTTCTCATTCCCATTAACGTGTTCCTAGGCCCTCAACAGCCCCAAAGAGCAACCACTGCTCTGATACCACTAATGTAAGGACCCACGTGCCCTTAACCCATTATTAGTGTATTAATCCAAACATTTAGTGCATGTAATCAAACATGTAGGGGAAAAACCCACTTATCACCATAGCAAATCATGCCAATAATAAAATTCTTTACATTATTCCAAATAATGTCTCGTTTTCCCCAACCAAGTCCACATACATATCATGCACCATTATAATACACTAACATATTCTCAGTTCATTTAGCAATTCAATAAACAATTGTGTGCAACTTATAAATGACGAGAGAAATGCCCTTGCCTTTTTATACATGACACATACACATAATAGTGCTCACATGCGAGCATCAAATAGGTATGTGTGTATCAAATGTATAAAATACGGTGCTCAATACCGTCGCTGGTATTTCGATCCCTGGAAGCACCTCCAATCCATAGCTCGAGCTCATCTCCAAAACCATCGATGTACCTAATCACCTGCCCCAACAGAGACAGCCCTCATACGGGGTGAGCATACCAATATCCCAAATCCAATAATCACAATAATACAATTCATAATTTACAAAAATGTAAATGCTATGAAATATAAAAGATGCTCCCTGGATGGTATTATCCTCATCCGGGATTCCCTGTACTGTCCATGTTCTCAAAATAGCTGAAACCATCAAATTCCCAAATGCCAGTTAATCATTACATTGATTAACAAATCCATTTGCTACATACCGATATCATAATAAAAAATACCAAATCATTAAACACTGATTACAAATATTCCATGTATCTCACTTATGGTTTCATCTTTCTATTTCATTGCTCGCTCTACAATAGCGGCATTTCATTCTCACGCATGCTCAACAGCACTGACGTCATAACCGATGTTCGCTCAAAGGCTACAACATACCAATCATTGCTCGCTCAAAAGCGGCACCATGTAATTCCCAATGCATATATATATATATATATATATATATATATATATATATATATATATATATATATATATATATATATATATATATATATATATATATATATATATATTTGTAACAAATACCATAAACCATGCATTTCAATATCCGTTTATTGCTAATACCATATACCGTGCATTTCCATGTGCATTCATTGCAATACAGTGTACCAAGCACTCAACAATTGCAATTATATTAAAGGGCTATGCTCGTACGTCATATGTACCTTATAATTCCATAGTTCGAGTCCAACCATGCCCGAATCCCACGACCCGATGAATTATATGCTAACATGCAAATAACTCTCAATTAAACATAGGCATGCAATCACGTGCCCAAGCACGTTCACAACTTCCAAACCTATCGTCCATCTATGACGATTACCAAAATAAAAGCCCCCCCGTCTAAGCATGCATAATACCCAAAATATTCCTTTTTGCAAATTCAAAAGTTAACCAATACTCAACCGAGTATTCCATTATATTAATAAAATTTGGCTCCAATCATTTCTTTTTAAAGGTATAGCATTCTCATTGGAATGTAGACATTGCCTCGGAATTCGGCTAATTAAACCCCGATTCCAAAATCCTGATATTTTCCAACATTTCCAAAAAAAAACACGACAACAAGGGCCGCGATCGATCGTCGTTTAGGCGCGATCGATCGCGCAACCATACTGCCCGAAAAACATAAGGCCGCCCTCGATCGCCCACAAATGCCGATCGATCGCCAACTTTCTGCCACTCGCGATCGATCGGTAACATCTCGCGATCGATCGCGAGTACTATTCATCGTCACCCAATTTCCAGAATTATGTCGCGATCGATCGGCGCCAAGCCGCGATCGATCGCGACCTGCAATATTCCGAAAAACTCGAGTTTTAATGGGGTTTTTCACACCCAAACTCAAAACCAACACCCCATACACCTAGTTTTAATGGGGTTTTTCACACCCAAACTCAAAACCAACACCCCATACACCTACAACACCTCCATTACACCATTTGTAACCAATAAAAACACTAAAAACTCAACTTTGAATTTTTATCAAAAACCCCCAATTCCAAATCCAACAAAATACTCAACCAAAATCCACCATATTACTATTAAATCGAAGATAAGAGCGAGGGGAAGAACAATACCTTATTATCTTCAAGAAATCCGGCTCCCAGGCCAAGCCTCTAGCCATTTTTACCAAAGAGAGAAAAGAGGGGTTTGGGGAAGGGGAAATCGCAGGTGAGAGGAGGGAGGGAGGGAGGAGAGTTCGTGCAATGACGAAACATCGAGTCCACTTGGTATATATAGTACCAAAATTCCAAAATACCATCACCTCCACAACTACATCATGATTCATTAAAAATCATCTGTTTTCAATAATTATCTCTCCAACTCAAATTCCATTATCAACCCCAGTACAAAGTACTCCGGACCCCAGATTCCACCAAAAAAACAAATTCCAAGGTTATCACCATGATGAAAATACAATCTCATCCCTTGGATCCAACGACTCCAAATACCGGATTTAAAAATCCCTGGGAGTCTCAAAACCGTAATTAATTCATAATTGCCATAATTAAAATCCATTAAGGATTATTACCACACTGGGATTAACGCTATTAATCCCCGGGCATCACAGGCTAAACACCTTTTGATTCTTTGTTTAGGAAGACAATACAATTAGGATTTATTAGTCTTATGAAATTCTTGTTTTTTTTAACTATCAGTTTTGATTGAGTATTGATTGATTTTCTATGTTTTGTTGATAAGATTGTTGTGTTTAATTATTGGATTGACCACCTAGTAATTTTGCGTGCAATTTAATGCTTGGTCTGTGAAGCAACAAAGATTAATAATTTTGGGAGTGTGAAATTATTAAATTCTTAGGGAAAACATCAAACTAGATTAATTATAGAGACGTGGATTACATTGTCTAACTTTGTCTTTCTCACTGGTTTGTAAAGTGATAAGTGTCATTTTTACCCTTATATTTCGACGTTTTCTAGTAGTATTTTACCGTGATTCTTGAATGATGTTATATTTATTGGTATTAATTTGCATGTTTCAGAAATCTTTGTGAAAATGCGAGGAAGTGAAGAAAAATAGTCAAATAATGATGGAAAGTGCATATGAATGGAGAAGACCCAATTTGAAGCTGAAAAGTGAAAAAAAAAAAAAAAAAAAAAAGGAAAACTCATGCACCTACATGCAGCACCCCAGCGCCACTAATTCTTTAATTTGTGTGACAGTCGGACGGATATCACAAGCTGGTGTGCAGATAAGGAATTAAAATCTTGTTATCTTCTAAAGCTTATTCGACCATATATGAAAGTCTACACATGCATAAGGAAAGGAGGAGATATATTACATTATTATAAAAGTGGGGAGACTTGAGATTACAAGAAGAGAAAGATATTACTGGATGGAAAGCAAGATTTGATTGGAGGAGAAAAGGAAGGAACCGAGACATATTTTTAAAGAGGGGGACGTACAGAGCATTAGAGGGATTTTTAGGTGATAAAATATTATCACACGTCCGTGAATTAAGGAAGCAAGACACGTGAGAATATATTTAGGAAGATATTTTACTGGACATCATAAATATAAGGGAGATCCTCACGTACGCCTCCATCTTCCGCAACATATCCACTTCATACCACACGCCTCCTTCCATACCACTCATGTCCAACCCCTTTCCGTCACTCCATCATACACACTATCCTCCATCTTTTTATCACCATCTATCATTCATCATACTACAATTTTATCATAGCTTTGGAACACTCCAACAAGATGATTAAGGAGACGATCAATAGAAGGAACGAGGATCTACAACCGGAGTCGACGCTGAGAGTTTATTCTTACTTTTAAACTTTTAGTTTTGTTTTGTTTTGATTACATCATGCTTGGATTGTTGCAAGACAAGTTTGAGTGTTGTTATTTATTTATGAGTATGAACTAAATTTATTTATCGAGGCTAGTCAAACCTTTGTTTTGAACCTACGATTTGATGATTATTTATTTGATTGAATCCTTATAATTCTTTGTGTATGATTTATGATTTTAATGCTTCTGAAGTATTGATCACCTTTGAATGATGCTAGCATCGTAATTGAGATCAAGAGATGATTTTATGATATGGAACGAATAACTCATACCGTGACTTTCAGACTGAGATCGAGAGATGACTTCAAATACATGTGTGATGGCTAAAGATATCTAGTAATAGAAGGCTTGAAGTTTTCACAAATTTTTATGCGATATTGAATTGTTAATTAAGTACACGAGAGTGACTTACTGCAATTTGGTATTAGCTATAATATATCTCGAGAGAGTATATTAGATAACTTCGGAGAACTCGTCACCTTAGAAATATTTGGATTTTCAATCAAGAAATTGTAGGAAATTGGATTGGTGAGCCGACGTCTTGATAAGCTTCTCTAGCGGAATTTTCTCGTTTACTTTTATTGACTTGGTTGGATTAGTAGTTAATTAGTTGCTTAGTATTTATTTAATTCATTATGGTATGTTAAATATAGTTAAAAACGTCTTACTTGATACTTACAGTTAGTCAATGTGGGTTCGACAACCTGTTCTTCACTTACTATACTAAACTTGACAACCGTGCACTTGCGGTATAATAACGCTACACTAAAATTTAGTGTTTACATAAATCGCGATCATAACCCTTGCAAGTATTCGATCAGATTTGTATGCTGGTAGCACCATCAAGTTCCTGGTCATGAACTCTCATCATATTGTGGTATAAAATTAATGCAACATACCTATTTTTGAGTGAATCTATCAGCTGATGCGATCATAAAGCTATCATCTTTTAATCTTAATTGTGTGTATTTTGATTGATTGATTGATAAGGGTTAGACTAGAATGCGTGTGCTATCTAACTACGATTAAGGTGAGAGATAAATTAAGTTTTCAAGATGAACATAAATAAATTGAAGTCGTTTGAAAGAGTCGCATTTCTCTCATAATTTAATTTATCTTATTTTAAGCTTACATAATAGTTTAATTCATAGTCTCTAGATTTTAAATTCATAGTAGTAATCAATTCAACCTCAAACACCTCTTTTTACTTTGTTTTGCTCATTTAAAACACAAAATACATCCTTCCTCGTGGATTGATCATTAGGCTACTACATTCTTATACTGTTATTAACTGAGATATGTTAATTTGGGCATACACGACTAGCACATACCAATATCATGCTTGGATTGTTGCAAGCCATGTTTGAGTATTGGTATTTATTTATGAGTATGAACTAAGTTTGTTTATCACGATTAATGGATATTTTGGTTTGAACCTATGCTTTGATTACTAAATACTGATTGAATTCCTATATTCTACGTGCATAATTTACCGATATCCATGCTTTTGAAGGAGTAGCTAACGTTGAATGATACATCATAACTGGGGTTGACCATACAATATTACAATACGACATAGTAAATTTCAAGATTTTAGATTGAGATCAGCAGATGAGATAAAATACATGTGTGACAGCCATGGAGTACCCAATCCAAGACTAATAGTTTTCATAGACGCAATACAATATTGACTGTTCAATAAGGACATGGGAGTGGCTTATTGCACGTTTAGATTTGGTATAGCTTGACCAGATATTGAATAAATTTAGAAAACTCGTCACCTTAGAGATACATGGATGGTCATCAATACTAATAAAAGAATCATAAGGGATTACGTTTGTGAACCGATGTCTTGATAATCTTCTCAAGTGGACTTTTCTCGTTAACTTTGATATGCTTGGTTGGGTTAGTAGTAGTGAATTTAGTTTAATTATTAATTCTATATACTTGCGGATTAGTTGTGCTAGACTGGAATCATATTGTTAAATAAAGTACAACCAGCTGCCATTTGCGAGAGCTCAATAGTGTACCAAACTTCGTGTTCCCTAATCCGATCCATTATAGAAAAATAGTAGCAAAGATCATTTCAAAAAATCATTTAATTTGAATTCGTCAACCAAATCTTTTAATCTTCTCCAAGCAACATAGGATCACTCCCTCAAACTTGGTTCGTGGAGTACTCATTATCATGTTCCAAACTTGATTCGTCACCCTTTGATTTGCAACTCACATCTCTTCCTCTTGGGAACTCATTGAAAATGTTTCCATAAGGATCACTACTTGTTGCTCCATATGACATATAAAATTCGTTTGGTTTTCTAGAATTTCCTCAGATGATGTCACGAATCTGTGCAAGTATCCTTCAACTGAGTCATGATTACACTAGAACTATCCATTTTCTCTCAATGATGCTCGAAGGGTTGGTGTGTAAAATATGGGTAGTGAGGCTCTTGTGGGTATTGGTGATTCCAACCCTATAGTGAAGGATCTCTATACCAATGGGAGACGAAGTTTGCCATATCATTGAAGAAGTGTAACACATTATCTTCATCTATATCAAATAGGGGATTACCGGTTGCCAAAGCTCCATTAAATACCCATTCTTATGTCTCTACATCCAATCCGTTGTCGAAAAACTGAAGAAGGGAGTAGTTTGAAAAATCATGATTCCAGAATGTGTCTGTCAATTCATTGGATCACTCTCCGCGATGCATAAAATGGCTCTGAAAATTGTTGGGCAAAGCTTGTGAAGACTTGTTGATGAAATATCCCAAGTACCTCGCAAGGAAAACAAAATATAAAATATAAAAAAAAATTGAAATTTTACATATATATTTATATATATACATATAATGGTTAAATTACAGTCAATGGATCTCGTATGATATTATTAAAGTTAGTCCCCAGCAAAGACGCCAAAAACTTTATCACACTTTATTTAAAAATAAAATTCCAGTTTAGCACGATTAATTCGCAAGTGCACAACCAAGTTTTAGTATAGTAATTAAGAAGTAAAAGTGTCAAACCCACATGTATTAGCTGTAAGTACCAAATAAAACGTTTTATATTATATTTAACCTACTATAATTAATTGGATAAAGTATTAATTAATTAAACTACTACTAATCCAACCAAACAAATTAACGAGAAAAATCCACTTGAGAAGAATATGAAGGCGTCGGTTCACAAATATAATCACCTTTGATTCTTTTATTATTGTTGATTGATTATCCATATATCTCTCTGAATTTATCTATTATACTCTGTCGAGCTATATTAAACCTAACAGCACTTTATAGTAAGCAAATGTCGTGTACTTATTAACAGACTAATGTTACATGAAACACTATGAAAACTCGTAACTTTCGATTCTAGATATCATGGCTATCACACATGTAGTTGATCTCATATTTCTATCGCACGTGTATTTGACTCATTTTTCGATCTCAATCTGAAATCCACGACCGAATTTACTATGACGTATCGTAATATTTTCTGTCGATCTCAATTACAATGTATAAAATCATTCAAAGGTGATCAAACCTTCAAAAGCATGAAGAACAGTAAATTATGCACATAGAATATATGAATCCAATCAATATTTAATAGTCAAATATATATTCAAAACAAAAGATCATCTAGTCTTGATGAACAAGCTTGTTCATAAAAATTGAAAGACATCAAAATAAACTAAAACTAAAGTTTAAAACAAGAATAAACTCCCAGTGCCGACTCTGTCTGGAGATCCTTACTCTTCTCTTGCTTCTTTCTCAATAGCCTTCTCTAATCCCCTTGTTGGGTTGTGCCAATTCCTAGGATGAAAAGTGGTGTATGATGTATGATAGTGAGATAGATGGGTGATGGAGGCTGCTCATAGGATAAAAGTATGCCCAAAATCTGTCCAAGTCGTGCAAGATAGCCTTATATTGTGGAGGAGAAAATATGTAGATTCCTTGCAGGACTGAAACTCTAAAATGCAATTTTTTCAGAATTCGTCATCAACAGATCGATCGGTAAGTAGCTACCGATTGATTGATAAAAAACAATTTTTTTTTCAACTTTCGTACACCACCAATCGATCGATAAGATGTATACCGATCGATCGATGCTTGCCTAAATTTCTTCTGCAGGTTTGCACGTGACCGATTGATCAATGGGCTGCTTCGACATGTTAGCTTGGTTGAGCCCTTTTTATCGTTTTTAGCTCATTTTTTTTTATCTCCTCTCATTTCTACATGGATTCCTGAAATATGCAAAATAGTACCAATAAGATCGTTCAAGAATCATAGTAAAAATAATTGCAAATATGACACTTATCTATAGATAGTATACAATTAAAGTTATATAAATTAATGTTGCGATTTTAGAAAATTATAATAGTTTTGATTTTGATGTTAACAAAATTTGTAGTTGTGTTGCTGATATTTTGAATCATGTGTGGATCAATGTTGATTTGCTTTAGAACAAATCAACAAAGTAGGGAGGATTCAGCTTGTGGAGTCAGCTTGCCTCTGGTAGTTTGGTCATATCTATTGAAGAATAAATGCATTGGAGCCGATTCTACCCTCAACAGAACAGATCAGCTGAGTTAACAACAAAATAGAACTCACAGACCACCTAAGTGAACAACCACACAGCAATCAAGAGAACCGATGGAATATACTAGTTGGATTAATGACATAGTTGAGCAGGAACAAGTCAACTGTGTGAGCAAAGTTTACCAATACCAGGACAATTGACTGGAAAACAGAACTAAACCAACACAACAAAGCGATGTAACCAGTCTAGATGGATAACCAAACCAGCTGAGTATTCAACAAAGTTGACACAACAAGGACGTTGAATATAGGAAATCAATTGAGTATTCAACACAATTGATACATATAAAGACCAATTGAGTCAACCTCGCTGAACATTTTAGCCTAGTTGAGTGTTTAACTCAACTGAATAGAAGCGGGCCGACAAAGTCGCCAACTATTGAGTTGCAAAAAGTCAACGGTGGAAATAAGACCGTCGAACAAATAGAAATAGCACGCGTATGTCATAAAAAGTATAAGATCTTTTCAAGGGATATATTTTTGTATCTAAAGGACAACTTGAGTCGAAGGTTATTTATACACTGTAATGGCAATATATTTCATATAAATTATAACTGATAATTATGACATAAGCATGATGTACGCTTGTGATCGAAAGGGATAAAATACATTAGAGGTGCACCGGGTGGCGAGAATAATATGAATTTGAATATATATTGAGACTGGGCTTGAAAAATACTAAACGATATTGGGAATTAATAGGTAACACTTAATCCTACAAAATTAAGTAGCGACAAAAGTTCGCCGATGAATAGTGTGCCGAGAATAAATTATATATTGTAATATAGTTTAGTATTTCAAGCATAAGGCGATTCAAAAAGCAACGTGAAGATAAAATAAAGAACTACAATTTTCATTTTGACAAGATTGGCTGAAGACTATTTTACATATGAAAAAAGACGATTGGAATAAATGTATTTTATCGCATCCTAATGCGTGTCGATTTAAAATGAAATAATAAATTATTATATTTATATATGTGTGCACGTATCTTGTGAATTACAATTTGCAATTCACATTTCAGAAAGAAACTAGACAGAGTGAATGCGGAGAGAACGAGGGTTCTGTCTTACTTTCCTATCAAGATTTAAATATCGTTCCGCCAATATTTGAATGAACCAAACATATATTCGGAATCTGTAAGATATTTCACGAGCCTAGGGACTCGAGAATGTCCTAATTCTAATAGACTATAACTTATGTATGGACGTACAGCATGTAGATTCATGTAACTATATATCTATACTTGTGTTAGTTGATATGATATGTTAAATACGAGCACTTGGAAATGCGAGTTGATGTTGATGTCCGTGGCATGATAGACATGGAAAATCGTTGAGGTTTGTTGTAGTTGATAGGCTTGTTAGCCTTTGATATGTTGTGGGTTCCGAAAGAGATAGAAGTGATGCATCATTGAATTATCGATATACCTTGGTGACGAGTATTATGTTTTAAATATCAATATTGAACTTGATGATTGTGAAATTGAAAAACATGAATAGTTCGATAAAACCTATATTGGTTCAGACTTATTATGGGGAGTACTTTTTTATAAATTTCACTAGTGTTATTTTGTTTTATTATGATTTTGTTGTTTGATATGGTTGTAATTATCATGTAGGTGTATGCTCACGTTGTGTGGTGATTGTTTCTGCTGAAACAGGTACAACATATACTATGTTATCCCAAGAGTGTAAGCACGAGTTTCATTGGATAAGATTGCTTTCAGAAGCATAGTATGCGTATTGGCTAATGGCAAATGCTATATATATGTTCAGATTTATATTTATGTATTCATGACTCATCGGTGATCATTTTAATATCTGTATATGACTTGTATAAATGTCTCAAAGGTTTCTTCTTTCATTTTATCGTTTTTGGTGTGGTTTACTTTGGAAGATGTGTATTATGATTTTGGAGTATACGTATGTGAGATGTTGTTTTTCCCGGAAGTCCGATTTACCGGGAGATTATGTCAAAATGTTATACAAATGACGCCACACTTTGTCTATTTACGTGGCGACGTTTGTTGTGCCACATTACACACTTGAAGATCGAAGAACATAGAGAAAGCAAATCCTTCGAAGTTTTTTAACACATAATAATATCAAGAACCTGAAGAGATTTAAATCATAAGAAGCTTCAGAGATATATAAGCTGAATAAGAGCAACCCCAAAACAAGCATCATACTTGAAAGATTTGTATGATCGTTTTATAGGATCATTTTTGCCGACCAAAATGCATGCATATTCTTTCTATTTGTGAGCATATAATGATGAGTGTAACTGTAATTATCACCGATCATTTATAGGATCATGTGTGCCAACACATTACACACATATTATTTGTATTTGTGAGCCTATAGTGATGAGTATAATTGTAATTGTGAGACAACTTGTATCTGCACAGTTTGAGAGTGAGATGTAGCTGCAAGTGTGACCTAAGTTGTTGAGTGAGTTGCTAGGAATTTCAGTTGAAATCGTGACCTCGATTGGAGTGGTCCCGTATAAAGGGTTATATAGATCAAAGTCTTCTAATTTATCCTTCAACCTGATAAAAGAAGGTGAGACGTAGAAGTGTTACACCACATTCGAAGTTTTAGAAACAAATGTGTTTATTCGATTTCTGCATTATCTTCAACTGCATATTTTTTAAATAATTTTAATTTGTTAAGTCAATTTCAGAGCAGGTTAGTTTGGATATCTTCCGCTTGGTTTCTTAAGGCAGACATGATCTAATATTTCGGTTCAATCACTTTAAGAATATGAGTATTGCAACTCAGTTGGCTGGACTAGCCACCCCTCAGAATTGATCATAACAGTTAATATACTTGGGATATACAAGAGTCTGTTAATTTAGCTAATCTTAAATAGTCGATAAATTAACAATTTCTAATTTATAGATCAATTAATACATTAACTTATTAATTTATCAAAGTACTACTTTCTCAAAAAGAAACTCTTAAAGCAACGATGATACTAAATAAAATTTTGATGAGTTACGAAAAAACTAAATCAGAAGTTCTTACTATGTTAAGAAAAGTCGGATATGGCATTTAAGGTGATGTCAATTTCAACAAGAAACATATAACAATCGAATAATTTTTTTATCAAGTCTTCATAGATAAATAATGTACTATATATTAAGAAGTTATTAGTTTATATATTGTATGTTGTCTGTATAAATTCTCATATATCTGTTTGCTTATAAATTTAGTTGTTATTCGTAGCAGGTTGTTCCCAAGTTGATATCTACAAAATATTATTTAAAGAATATTATTAATTAATTAAAAATTAAATTATGAAGGTTCTACACAATATTAAAAGTAAATTAAAGTTGTTTATGTGAAATCAACATGAATCGGGCGGCCCAGTAAGGCATATAAAATTACTGGGTGTTGTATAAACGGCACAGCTCATGCCACTAAAAAAGTCCAATGCATGAAGCCTGAATAAATATTGGTGTGTAATATATATATATATATATAGTACGGCAATAAAAAAAATTGTATATAAATTTAAATATAAACAATTCATGCAAAACTCGGACAGACATTATGGTACAACGACTATTTTTTTCCCCTTCAGATTTGCATGTTTGTCTAGGTTCACCATGCTTTTTAAAGATTGATGCCACAAGTTTTTTTTTAGTATAAATAAATATTATATTAATCAAAACAGTGGTACAAAAGATACAATGGCCAATCGCAGCTAATTAAAAAAACACGCCTAACAATTTGTTTACAAAGAGGTCGACAAGGAGAAAACTTCACAATAGGAGTAAAAAGATATAACCAAGAGAGAGCAATGATCACCATAGCTAAACCGAATCCCCTCAAAACACATCCCCAGAGAAAGTCGAAGATGATAACTGTCTTCCGATAACTGAAGTTACACATACATTGAGATTGTTGGGATATGCCCTAAGACAAATCATTGAATGATTGTTTGGACATACAATGTTTATGATTTTATGAAATGGCAATTCATTATTATATATTATTCGATTAAATGTGCAATGTGAATTAATATATATGTTAATGTCCTTAGAATAATATTGTATTATTCTTAAAGATGTCCCTAGTCAAGTATTATCATGAATATGGATAATGATAATACGTAGAGACTAGTATGTGTTGATTGATGAATTGTTCATTGATATGAGATATCAAATCAACACATGGGTACATGTTAGAGAACGATGTACTGGACAGACACACCATGAGAATGCTACATGGATAGTTATATGAGTGTCATAAGCAATTCTCATAGTGATAATAATGTATGTAATCCTTACGACTTGTGATCATCAGAGATCCTAACATAAGGAGTTATGTATCTTGATATTGTCAAACGTTACCCGTAACAGGGTAAACTATAAAGGCGACTATTGGATACACTACGAATTATGTAGAGGGATGTTGACTGATCGAGATAGGATTTGTCCCTCCTATATAACAGGAGATGTGTTTGGCCCTTGATCAAGGGAGAACTAAAATGCATGGCCATGCTCGAATGAGTCGATATGAGATATCGAGCTTATTCGTTTATTCTAGTTCTACTTGTGGATCAAGAAATAGACATTGAATATACGAGTATGACTATTCCATGACTCGTGTTCAATCTAAACACAAAGGACAAAGGGATTAAGTTACATGATAAATATTATCACAAGTTCCTAGGTTATGTCGAGTCATTGACATTCTTGTAATTTGGGTAGCATTGATGTGTTGCTAGATACCGCTCATTGCTTGCGACATAAAATGAGATTTTATGTCACTGCCAATATTACAAGATCCTATCGGGTCGCACAAAAGATTAAATCGAGAAGGGAAATTAAATTCATTGGATGAATTAATTAATTAAGAAGAGTCTTAATTAAGTGATTAAAAGGTTTTAATTAAATCATGGGTTTGGGCCCATAAGACTTTAAGAAAGTCTTGAACTTAATTAAGCCCCTTTAATAACTTTGATATAATTAATTGTTAGACAATAATTCATATTATTCCACCCTAAACAAGGAGCTCTCGGCCGCCTAAGAGGATTTCCTAGCTCTCTCGGCTTCATCATAGCCGACGTGATTTTGGTGTATTCCGGCCATCCCTTTTCGATTGTGAATCGTGAGTGTTCCTTGTTCCGGTCTAAGAACGAGTCTAGCAACTTGTTCTTAGACTATCCCTTCACCCGATTTGATCGTGTGGATACCGTTGAGGCAAAATCTGATAAGTTTTGCTAGTGACTCGAAGGAGGCGTTGGACGTGGTGCTGCTTCGTGGAATCTGCTCAAACACGCTACAAGGGTGAGACTTTTGTTCTTTTATCCAATATGACAACCTATGTATAGATCCGGTGTCATGTAATCCATAATTTTTTTTATTCCGCTGCGTTGCTATGCATGATGGATTACTTACAGTGGTATCAGAGCCGTATACAAGGCTCATATCGGATTTATGTGGTTAAATTGTTTTAATCATATTAGAATTGTATAACATGCTATAAAACTGTATATAATCATATATGATATGATTAAATTGAATTTGTGAAATTGTCATGAAATTATATTTGATATAATTAAAGTTTAATGTATACGATACACGAAGCGAATAATCGAATCCATAACAAGTTGTTTTCGGCCAACACCTATGCACTTGACCCACGGCTGCACCACATGAGGGCTAGGGTGCTTTGGACCCTTGGCTCGAGATGGTCTAGTCGTTGTGGCTCATGTTCGTGCATGGAGGTTTCGAGACGTGGATGAGTTTTGAACTCTTTGGCTCGATAATGGTTCACGCATGCATGGATAAGTGGCTTCACCACATGAGAGCTATGGTTTTCGAACCTTTGGCTCGAGATGGTTGAGCCACCACCGTGCATGGCCTGACCGTGACTCGTGGCTAACAAATTCCAATGTTTCGATCAAGTTGGCTTGATGGAAACACCATGTAAGAGCATGGCGGCTAGGGTTAGAACCTAGCGCCGCCGGCGCTCACTCTATGGCTCGGCCGTGGGCTAGGGTTTCGAACCCTAGGCCCATGATTGGTCCATGATGGTTCGAACCATGATGGTTCATGGTTTAGTCATTTTAGTTCGTGGCATGTGATGTCCGGAGCGTACGATAATTTTTCAAAATTTATTTTATAGTTTTAATTAGAATTAAATTTTAAAATGTTTAGAATTTAATTAATTAAATGTTAAAGCATGTTTTATGTGTTGTTTGAGCATGGTGCATGGTTATAGCCCTTTGACCTATTAGATAGGATTTGTGAATGTTTGTAATTTATAATACGACCTGCGTGTCGTGCCTTCTCTATTTTATTCTAAATGTTATCCCTCCCCTATGTTCCCCTCGAATGTGAATCAAGGAATTCTATATCTTGTAAATAGTATAGTTTATTTGTTGATGGTGATCAATGAAGATGGAGCTTGATGCCGGGATGAGGAGGCCATTCACAAACAGGAGCCATAGGAAGGTGCTTGTGAAGTTTCCTTAGGTTGACTCTTAGGATTTTCTCATTGGCTTGAGAAAGTCGCTAGTAGGGGCTATAATCATGTCACGTTTTAATTATGCATGTTGATGCATGATTTATCTTATGTTTTAGATTGATAATTGTATTACACATATATGTAGATATGTATACACCTATATGTAGTGGACATATTTTAAATTATCAAACTAATCATGAGATCAATAAAGCCCTCTAAAATATTAAGTTTTAGATGCCTTCCAAAATTAAAAGTACTCGTCAAAAACTTCGATTGTACATGTGTGGGTTTGCCAAAGCAAAGCACCGTGGCAATCTTAGTAAGGCGCGAAAGGATAAAAGTGATATCCGTTTTACTTTAAATTGGGTACGACTTAACTAGGTTATCTCAATAGGATTGGGAACCTAGAGGAATGGGTTGGATAATAATTCATTTGATGAATTGAACAAAGCGTTGTTCGTCCAACTATCCAAGAATTACATGTGTTGACAAAGTGTTGTCTACCTAAATAACCGAGTCTTGGGTGATTAGCCAAAGCTAACTCAAGATTAGGTGAAATATGGATCTTGGCCCACTAAAGGTTTTGAGGGTTGATATTTTTAAACAAAATAGTGGGAGCATCATTTAATATAAGACCATGTTAAATGATTAAATCATAAACTTATTTTGCATATTTATATTGTAGATATCCATGGCAACTAACAATACAACAAGCACATTATCACTGCGATCAGTCCTTGAGAAGGACAAATTAAATGGGACAAACTTCCTAGACTGGTATAGGAATCTGAGGATAGTCCTCAAGCAAGAAAAGAAACAATATGTCCTAGAGGAACCCTTACCTGTTGAGGAACCTCCCCTGACGGCTACTAGAGCCGATAAAGATGCTTACAAGAAGCATCAGAATGACGCACTTGATGTTGGCTGCCTTATGCTTGCCACCATGAACTCTGAGCTTCAGAAGCAACATGAGGAAATGGAGGCGTTCGATATGATCGAACACTTAAAGTAATTGTACCAACAGCAAGCTAGACAAGAGAGGTATGACGTCTCTAAAGCATTGTTCCAGTGCAGGATGGTAGAGGGAAGCCTAGTTGGAACTCATGTGCTCAAGATGATTGGGTACATTGAGAATCTGGAGAAGCTGGGTTTTCCATTGGACCAAGAGTTGGCCACCGATGTAATCTTGCAATCGTTGCCTGAGAGCTTCAGTCAATTTGTAGTAAATTACAATATGACTGACATGGAAAAGACTCTACCACAATTGCTTGGTATGTTGAGAACATATGAAGCAAATACAAAGAAGACTAAGGCCACAAATGTTCTTATTGTGAATAAGAGCAAAGGAAGGGCCAAAGCTAAGGGCAATAAGAAAGCAAAGAAGGTCTTTGTTAAATCTAAGCCAAAGTCTTCTACACTGAAGCCAAAGGGAGGGATAGCAAAGGAAGGGAACTGTTTCCGTTGCGGTGAGACCGGCCATTGGAAAAGAAACTGCAAAGTATATCTGGAGGATCTAAAGAAAGGAAGTGTGACTTCCACTTCAGATATGTTTGTTATAGAAGTCAATTTATCTACTTCTTCATCATGGGTATTAGATACTGGATGTGGATCTCACATTTGTGTAAATGTGCAGGACCTCAAAAAGAGTAGATTGTTGGCGAAAGGCGAAGTTGATCTCCGAGTTGGAAATGGAGCAAGAATTGCATTAGCTATAGGAGATTATTATTTATCTTTGTCTTCTGGTTTATCGTTAATTTTAAAAGACTGTTATTTTGTGACATCCATTACCAAAAACATTATTTCTATTTCTTGTTTAGACAAGTGTGGATTTTCATTTATGATAAA
Source organism: Haberlea rhodopensis (assembly GCA_907163345.1). Lineage (NCBI taxonomy): Eukaryota > Viridiplantae > Streptophyta > Magnoliopsida > Lamiales > Gesneriaceae > Haberlea > Haberlea rhodopensis. Next base: position 1,070,233 of record CAJQUN010000068.1, read on the forward strand.
GGACAACTGTTGTTCTATTTATTTAAATGATATGTTTTATGCTAGTGCACAAATGGTGAATGGTCTTTATTTATTTAATCTTGATATGCCTATGTATAACATAAATACTAAAATGATTAAACATAGATTGTAATCCGACTTATCTGTGGCATTGTCGCTTGGGCCACATAAACGAGAACCGCATATCTAAACTTCATAAGGATGGAGTATTAGATTCATTTGATTTTGAATCATATGAAACATGCGAATCTTGTTTAATGGGCAAAATGACTAAAGCCCCTTTCAAGGGACATGCTGAAAGGGAAAATGTTTTATTGGGACTAATAAATAGTGATGTATGTGGACCAATAAGTACACAAGCTAGAGGTGGTTTTCAATACTTCGTTACATTTACTGATGACCTCAGTAGATATGGGTATATGTACCTAATGAAGCATAAGCATGAAACCTTTGAAAAGTTCAAAGATTTCAAGAATGAAGTACAAAACCAACTTGGCAAAAGTATCAAAATCCTTTGATCAGATCGAGGAGGTGAATACTTAAGCCAAGAGTTTCATGACTATTTAAAGGAGTGTGGGATAGTCCCACAACTCACTCCTCCGTATACTCCACAATGGAATGGTGTATCCGAGAGGAGAAATCGAACCTTGTTAGACATGGTTAGATCAATGATGAGTCATGCAGATCTTCCGATATCATTTTGGGGACATGCTCTAGAAACATCGAGTTTCTTACTGAAGCGTGTTCCATCTAAATCAGTGGAAAAGACACCATATGAGATATGGACTGGGAAGCGTCATAGTATGTCTTTTATGAAGATTTGGGGTTGTGAGGCTTACGTTAGACGTCATGCCACTAACAAACTTGGACCCAAATCTGATAAGTGTTTATTTGTGGGGTATCCTAAGGAAACGAAAGGATACTATATCTATTATCCCACCGAGAACAAAGTAATTGTTGCTCGGACTGGTGTATTTCTTGAAAGAGAATTTATTTCTAGAAAAACCAGTGGGAGAAAAATAGAACTTAGTGAAGTTCAACCACAAGAAAACACTGAACCTGAGATTGTGATGGAAACAGAGCAGGCACCGCAAGCTGTTGTGGAAGAAATACCTGCTGAAGAGACACAAGCCCAGCGTAGGTCTGTAAGAGAACACCGGGAGCCACAGAGATATGGATTTCTTGTGACTCAACAAGGTGACTTACTACTTATTGATGAGGATGAGCCGTCATCTTATCAACAAGCTATAATGGGCACTGATTCTGAGAAATGGCAAGAGGCCATGAAATCTGAGATGGAATCCATGTATGCAAACCAAGTATGGACTTTGGTTGATCCACCTGAAGGGGTACGGCCCATAGGGTGCAAATGGATTTTCAAGAAAAAGACCGACATGGATGGTAATGTACAAACCTATAAAGGTTGACTGGTTGCTAAAGGTTTCAAGCAAATTCATGGTATTGACTATGATGAAACTTTCTCACCAGTTGCCATGGTTAAATTCATTAGGATCTTACTTGCTATAGCTGCATTTCATGACTATGAAATCTGGCAGATGGATGTCAAAACAGCTTTCCTTAATGGAAATCTGCTCGATGATGTGTATATGACACAGCCCGAGGGTTTTGTCGATCCAAAGGATGCTGGAAAGGTATGCAAGCTACAACAATCCATTTATGGATTGAAGCAAGCTTCTCGGAGTTGGAATCTTCGTTTTGATGATGCAATCAAAGAGTTTGGTTTTATAAAAAAACGTAGATGAACCTTGTGTCTACAAGAAGGTTAGTGGGAGCATAATCATTTTCCTAGTGTTGTATGAGATGACATACTTCTCATTGGGAATGATATCCCTGCCTTACAATCTGTAAAGATTTGGCTAGGGAATTGCTTTTCGATGAAAGACTTGGGAGAAGCCACCTATGTATTATGAATCAAGATCTATAGAGATAGATCGAGAAGGCTTCTTGGCCTAAGTCAAAGTACATACATAGACAAAGTGCTAAAACGGTTTAGCATGCAAGAATCAAAGAAAGGATTCGTGCGTATGACACATGGAATTTATCTCTCGAATGAACAGTGTCCTTCAACACCAGATGAGAGACAACGCGTGAGTAAGATTCCATATGCGTCAGCTATTGGATCTATCATGTATGCCATGATATGTAATCGTCCCGATGTATCGTATGCCTTGAGCATGACGAGCAGATATCAAGTTGATCCAGGTGAAGGTCACTGGATTGCTGTCAAGAATATCCTGAAATACTTGAGAAGAACTAAGGATACATTCTTGATTTATGGAGGTGAGGAAGAGCTCAATGTAATGGGTTACACTGATGCAAGCTTCCAAACCGACAAAGATGATTATCGATCCCAATCTGGATATGTGTATTGCCTAAATGGAGGTGCTGTGAGCTGGAAGAGTTCAAAGCAAGAGACAGTAGCCGATTCTACAACAGAAGCTGAGTATATTGCTGCCTCAGATGCAGCAAAGGAAGCTGTTTGGATTAGGAAGTTCATTTCTAAACTTGGAGTGGTGACTAGCATTAAAGATCCGATAGAACTCTATTGTGACAACAATGGACCGATCGCATTGGCTAAGGAACCTAGATCTCACCAAAGATCCAAGCACCTACTTAGGCGTTTCCATTTCATTCGAGAAATCGTTGAAAGGGGAGACGTTAAAATATGCAAAGTACCAACAGATGATAACGTATCTGACCCATTGACGAAGCCACTGTCACAGCAGAAGCATGATCGTCATACTAGATCCTAGGCATTAGGTTTATGTCTGAGTGGTCTTAGTGAAAGTGGGAGATTTGTTGGGATATGCCCTAAGACAAATCATTGAATGATTGTTTAGACATACATTGTTTATGATTTTATGAAATGGCAATTCATTATTATATATTATTCGATTAAATGTGCAATGTGAATTAATATATATGTTAATGTCCTTAGAATAATATTGTATTATTCTTAAAGATGTCCCTAGTCAAGTATTATCATGAATAGGGATAATGATAATACATAGAGACTAGTATGTGTTGATTGATGAATTGTTCATTGATATGAGATATCAAATCAACACATGGGTACATGTTAGAGAACGATGTACTGGACAGACCCACCATGAGAATGCTACATGGATAGTTATATGAGTGTCATAAGCAATTCTCATAGTGATAATAATGTATGTAATCCTTACGACTTGTGATCATTAGAGATCCCAACATAAGGAGTTATGTATCTTGATATTGTCAAACGTTACCCGTAACAGGGTAAACTATAAAGGCGACTATTGGATACACTACGAATTATGTAGAGGGATGTTGACTGATCGAGATAGGATTTGTCCCTCCTATATAACAGGAGATGTGTTTGGCCCTTGATCAAGTGAGAACTAAAATGCATGGCCATGCTCGAATGAGTCGATATGAGATATCGAGCTTATTCGTTTATTCTAGTTCTACTTGTGGATCAAGAAATAGACATTGAATATACGAGTATGACTATTCCATGACTCGTGTTCAATCTAAACACAAAGGACAAAGGGATTAAGTTACATGATAAATATTATCACAAGTTCCTAGGTTATGTCGAGTCATTGACATTCTTGTAATTTGGGTAGCATCGATGTGTTGCTAGATACCGCTCATTGCTTGCGACATAAAATGAGATTTTATGTCACTGCCAATATTACAAGATCTTATCGGATCACACAAAAGATTAAATCGAGAAGGGAAATTAAATTCATTGGATGAATTAATTAATTAAGAAGAGTCTTAATTAAGTGATTAAAGGTTTTAATTAAATTATGGGTTTGGGCCCATAAGACTTTAAGAAAGTCTTGAACTTAATTAAGCCCCTTTAATAACTTTGATATAATTAATTGTTAGACAATAATTCATATTATTCCACCCTAAACAAGGAGCTCTCGGCCGCCTAAGAGGATTTCCAAGCTCTCTCGGCTTCATCATAGCCGACATGATTTTGGTGTATTCCGGCCATCCCTTTTCGATTGTGAATCGTGAGTGTTCCTTGTTCCGGTCTAAGAACGAGTCTAGCAACTTGTTCTTAGACTATCCCTTCACCCGATTTGATCGTGTGGATACCGTTGAGGCAAAATCTGATAAGTTTTGCTAGTGACTCGAAGGAGGCGTTGGACGTGGTGCTGCTTCGTGGAATCTGCTCAAACACGCTACAAGGGTGAGACTTTTGTTCTTTTATCCGATATGACAACCTATGTATAGATCCGGTGTCATGTAATCCATAATTTTTTTTATTCCGCTGCGTTGCTATGCATGATGGATTACTTACAGAGATGAGAGACGAAAACTGATAATGATAAAAATCGTGCAAGCCCTCAATCTCAAGTCTCAAACTAGGGGTGCTTAACGGACCGCGTCAATCCGGACCCGGCCCAAAATCGGTCCCGAACCGGTCCCGAACCGGAACCAGACTAACCGATCCCGAACCGGTCCAGAACCGGTTTGATACCGGACCGGATCGGTTCTACTATTCCTGATCCGGTATCTTACTGGTTCCGGACCAAACGGATCCGGTTCCGGATTGAACCAGAACTGCATCCGTTTTTATTTTTTTATTTTTTTTCCCGATAAATCACTTCGTTTTTTACTTTTTTTGTAAAAAAAAAAAAGAAAAGAAAAAACCGAAACCGGATCCAATCCGGTTCCTTAACGGATCGGATCGATTCCGGGATTATCGAATCCGAAACCGGCCGATTCCGGACCGATCCGTTAAGCACCCCTATCCCAAACAGAAACACGACCAGTAAAGAACTTCAGAGGATGGAGCACGAAACCAGATAACCCAGCAGTAAGGATCAATCAAGTATCAATGAGAGGTTGTACCACATGAGTGCTTGTTATGACTTAAACGGTAGATAACTTCGCACAAATAATTGATGGGTACACCAGTACCAACAAATGTGATTGAATAAAATTTTTAAATAATTTTAAATATGTGAAACATAAATAATTTTGCATTTCTTTTACCACAATATATGATAAAAATTGTTGATCTATCTTAAAAATCTGATATAATTCATTATTCAATCATATATTTGTCTTTCACTTGAATAAGATCTTCAACTCTATAATTAAATTTATTTAAACAAATTATTAATTTTAAATTTAAGTTAATAAATTATATGATTTTATATATAATAAACTGTATTTATATGTAATATATGTACCAAGGAGCCAATATATATTACAATAAAGTTATACTCCAAATAATACGAGAACCCTAGCGAGGAGACGAACTCTCAACAGGACGGATAACAAGGCCTTGTTTGGTTTATCGATGAGAGACACCTCTAACTACATTTGCCTCCCTCTATGATGTATCTCAATATAGTCCTTACTCTTTAACGAAGTTGATCTTCCATATTTTGAGGTTGACCTTTACAAAAAACTTGGCATTTAAATGTAACTCTGGTCAAAATTATTTTCTAAAAGACCACCAGATATGTGGTGTAGATATCTTCGAAGATACCGCTAACGACAGTAGCAATTCTTCTTATGCTGCAATATAGCAATTCCTTCATGATTGCTCTCCCAATATTAGATTCCCCGTATGTGATACATATATTTATTTATCTTTGTGCATACTTTTGGAAAGGAAACTTATATAGATAACTGTATACCATCTCAACGGGGTTGAGTAGTTGCTACCACAAGAACCATTGGACACGAATATTTTTATTTAATGGTTGATATGTCTCTAAGGATACACATCAACAAACCATCTCATTGAATGGAATCTCAGATTTCAACAAATATTTTTTACTCAACTGTTAGTGAAATCGACCATTTTAAAAAGGGTTTACAATCCTATAATCAATTAGGAACACATACATCAATTATACATAATTTATACTATCTTTTTTATCAACAAATCTTTTTGAAAAAAATATGTAAAATAAATATAAAAAAAAACACCCATATGCTATATCAAAGAGGTGGACACATGAGACGAACATCAATGTTGCAGACAACCCCATTGACCCATTCCCAAGATAATGTTAATTTCAAGCTTCAACAACCTTTAGGAGCATGCATGCATGATCATTCAATGCTATATTAAATATGTTCAAAATTTGAAACATTACATTTTACTAGCACTTTCGCACACACAACGTGTGTGCGAAATAATAAATAAAAAAATATATATGTAATTATCTAATATCTTAATATTTTACAAGACTAATTAATGTGAAAAAAATTTATGACCATATATTAGAAAGAAATTTTCTGAATCTGAATTAGAATTCATTTCTTCAATCTTGAGTTCCCCTATTTCTTTTACTTAAAAGTCTTTATGAGATTGGTTGTCTCGAATAAGTCTTGCATTATTGGGCGATTGCGTATAACATATTTACTATGCTTGCTTAAGCATGTTTGTGTAATCGATGTAAGATCGTCGACTTCTACTTTGGTCAGCTCTGTTACCTCCAGCCATTGATATGAAGTGTTACCTCCGGCCATTGATATACAATTTGATCCAGACAGATCTAAAGAATTGAGTCGCAAAAGGGCGCTTCTAAACCTTATGCAATTCTAATAGATGGTGTATTTTATGAAGTGAATTGCTTGGCTTGGGCCCCCCGCAGTGTCCTTTATATAAGTCTTGTCATCAAAGACTCAGAGTTTGACACAGTTACTACACTTACAAGATAGTGGGTGGTTATCCAGATAGTGCGCAATCTTCTGGATAAATATTCTTGATATTATCTTAATAATATATTAACCAAATAATTTTAATTATTAATATTCTCCCACTTGGTTAATATGTTCACAAAATGAATAATCAAGAATACTTCATCATATCAAGAAACAATACACGAATCATGGCGATCTGTCCTCTTATATTAAGTAGTATCTTCCATGTATCACGATGTATTATGCCTCTTAAATCCAAATGTGGTAACTTTACTGAATGAATAAACCAATGCTTATTCTAGATCCAATTAAGTAATATTTCTCAAAATAACTGAATATGTACACAACTGGATATGAGAAATATCATAACTGAAAGAGTTTCATTAACTATACAATAAATGTACTGTTGGAATCGAAGAGGGGGGGTGAATGAGATTCCTTGGCTACTTTAGCGTTTTAAAATGAGTTTGAAAAATAAAAGAGTTTTGCGCTTGCGGAAGCCTTGAGTCAATCGATAAATAAAAAGAACAAAATAAATAAATGCGTAAAGGAATTAAAGCAATAAAAGAGACAAGGATTTGTTATAGAAGTTCGGTGATGATCGCATACGTCTCCTCTTCCCGGTTAGATAACCTCCAACCGAGGTTCCACTAGAATAAATGATCTTGGCATTTAGGGCTCCAAGTTAGCCACAACCCAACTCTTCCCGAGTTTACAAAGCTCTTCCCGAGCACAATACCCTTCAAGAGTATACAAAGCTCTTCACGAGCTACCAACACTCTTCACGAGTCTTCTTGGCCTTAAGGGCTCCAAGGATAGCCACACACTTGCACCAACTAGACTTGTTGATGACTTTACAATTTTCCAACTTACTTTGGTGTTGGAGGACCTTTACAATAAATCAAATCAAAAACACCTTCACGGTGTACCCACACGAAGACAACAAGACTCTATCAAATGAAAACAATTACAAGCTCCAATACAACAACAATGTATGGAGATTGCAATGCAATAATAAATTTGAATTAGCAAAGCTTGTAGAAGTTTGTAGGCTTGTTTCTTGTCTTCAAAATGCTCCAAAGCATCCATATTTATAGTGTAGGAGGCCCCCAAGGCTCCTACTAGCAGTTGCTACACATAAGGCTTGAATCACTCCTCGATCGCCTCAGACATCGCCTCGGGCGATCACCATCGCCGCGTTCCAACGGTCAAAAAATGCTCCGATCGCCTCAGGCGATGTAAGGATTGCCTCGGGCGATCCCCCCGAAAATAAAAGCCGTAGCCTAAAAAATGCAAAACTTTTCATCGCCTCAAACGAAGTAGAGATCGCCTCAAACGATCGATCAATCGCCTCAGGCGTTCTTGACATCGCCTCAGGCGTTCAGTCTATGCGCGCGGTCCTCGGCATCGCGTCAGTCGATGTGCGGGGCGAAGTGTCAAATGGTTGCCATCGCCTTATGCGATGGTCATCATCGCCTGGGGCGATCTTCCTTGCATGCTCGCCTAGCCATCGCCTCTGTCAATGGGCGTGGCAATGCCTCGCCTGGCACCCATCGCCTGGGGCGATGGCACTCATCGCCTGGGGCGATCCGAGTGATCCAAAATATAATTTTTCTTTGGCATTTCAATACTTTGACAATCTTCAAATTTGATCATAACTTATGCTGCATACTCAATAAAAACTATTAGTACAAAATGCATAGGTTTTGTAATCATCAAAACAAAAGTCGATAATTTTATTTAAAATAGAGGAATAAGAGTTGTAGCTTTTTAAGGCGCAACAATCTCCCCCTTTTTGATGATCACAAAACCTTGTAAACTTGAAAGAAAATAAAGCTTATAATAATGCAATGCATAGAGAGTTTAAACTCCCCCTTAATGAATGCAATGGTAAACAATGTTTCAATGTGCATTTTTATCACCTTTTACAAAATGTGTCACAAGTTGTAAAAACAATAAGGTTGCAAAAAAAAAACATTTCAACAATCAAGTTTACACCAAGTTTACACATACATTCTCCCCCTTTTTGTGAGAATAAAAAAGGTAAAGGATTTTTAAGAAAATTGGACATAGTTTCCTTTAAAAATTGAATAAACCATAAAGCCATCCAAGTAATACAAAATCAACTCACAATCCAATCAACAACTTAAAATCCATTCAACATACACAATAAACTAATTCCAACATCAATTAAACCATTTAATCCTTACAAACAATTACAAAAGGATAAAATCTAAAAAAAAACTAAAAAAATACAACTCAATCCATGCCACCATCACCATCACCATCATTCCCGTGATTAGGATCCTCGTCCATGTGGGCACTGGAAAACTGAGAACGAAGAGCGTCCACTTCATGTCGTAAATATGACAAATCTTCTCTCGAGGAGTCTTGGTAAGCCCGAAGAGACGCAACATCATCTCGAAGTGAATGGAATTGAGAATTTATGTCGACTCTCAAGGATTGAAATTGAGAGTTCATATCCTCACGAAGTGTTTGGAATTGAGAAGTAAAGACAGCAAAGGCGTCTTGATTGAATTCAAAAGAAGAAGAAGGTTGATGACTATCAGGAGCTGGAATCGCCACAATATTCATCATGTCATCAAAGGTAGAGGGAGATTGATGTTGAATTGGTGGCTCATCTTGGTTTGGTTCAATCAAGAAAGGAAAATGAAGCCTTTGAGCACTTGTCATCCTATCAATGGGTAATGAGGGGTGGTCTTTAGGATTGAAAGCTGAGAGCAAGTTCCCCGGATCATTAACCCAACAGGAAGTGAAAGGATTCCAAGAAATTTTGTTAAACAGGAAACACCTAAGATTGAAGGTGTCCTTAGGCTTAATGGGAATTTTCTCATTGTCATCGAAAGGAAGGTTGAAATGAAGGAAAATCTTGGTTAAGACACGGCCGAATGGAAGAATAACCTTTTTAGGATTATGGGCGGTGTTCTTAAAGATTTGGACAATGAATCTTGGTAGGTTGAAGGGGGTCATGGTAATGATGTAATACATCAAGTATACATCAGAGAATTTCAACCTAAGACGATCACCATCCCGAGGGATCATCGAGGTGATCACTATCTTGTGAAGGATTTGGTAGTTCGTTGGAATAGAATTCACAAGAAAAGATTGGTTTGGACATTGGGGAGTTCAGCCAAAAATGAGATACAAGGCTTGGGCAGGATCGCATACCCCATCATTAGGCCAAGTAGCTAGAGCAAATTTAGCTGGACCCTCCGAAGGAATACGAAGAATGTGTCCTAATTCAGTACTATTGAATTCAATTGGGCGATTGCAAACAATAGTTTTGATAGTTAATTCACCATCACCCTCAAACAATTCAAGATTGGCATAGAACGAATGAATCATGGATGGATACAAAAAATCGTTCTTTCTAGGAGGTTTGAAAAAATTTTCCCATTGTTGGAATTGAAACCAATCAAGAATAGGGAGCTGGGAAGTTCTAAGGAAATCGAAATCAAAGACATAACCCGGATATAATTTGCGAGTAAGATAATATTCCGGAATTGGCTTACCATCAAGGGAAGGACCCGTATAATTCCTAGTGGATCGATTAGAGCGTCTCCTTCTGCTTGATTCTCCTTCTTCTCGGTTGCTTCGAGGCATCTTAGCAAGAAATTTGAGAGAATTGCACAAATTTTCGATTTTTGGAGAAAAGGGGTTAGGGTTGCAAAATTTCCAATTGGAAGAATTGTTGTTTGGAAAGTGAAATTGATGGTTGGGAAAGGCTTAGGATTGATCGGATATAACAATTATGAAGAAAGCTCGAATTATGGGTGAAAAACACGAAATGTTGCAGAAAAAATGAGCAAAAGCCGTAGCTTTCAGTCTTTAAAAACCGAGATCGCCTGAGGCGATCTATAGAACGCCTGAGGCGATCGAGAAAGCCCGAGGCGATGCTAGCCATCGTTTGAGGCGATACGTGCCACGGACGAGGTGCTGCGCACAGAATGCTGAGGCGATGGTTTGGCCACATTTTGAGCCACTTTTTGGACCAAAAATTATTTTTGATTAATCTATCTAACATTATATCATCTAACAACAAAAATAAATCACATACTCTCAAAAACACAATAATTCACAATTTGTGACTTTTAAAGGTGATTTCAAGATGCACTTTTGAAATTAAATTTGAGTAAACATGACTCCCCCTTAACAATTGCATAGCACATACAATATAACCAAGTAAAGCATAAAGTAAACAACTTTCCCCCTCAAACCATGCATACACAAGCTCTCCCCCTTAAACTATGCATGAAGTAAACTCCAAGATTATCACACAATTATCCCTATTTTTGTGATAATCAAAAAGTACAAAAATTAAATAGACAAATCACAAATATATGTTGACACATAGCCATATTTTACACATGTTCCTCATAAAGAATGTAATAGCCATGACAAACAAGATTAAATCATTTAGAGGAATACAAACATGCGTTTAAGGCGATCAACAATGAATTCTAAACATTGCAAAGTGTGCATATGTTCTACCAAGAGTTCATGCACTCATGCCCAATACACAATAGAATTCGCAAACCAACATTTGATAAAATTATTAAGATCATGAAAGTATTATATCAAAGATATAGCATCTAAACACTTATAGCATGCTTAATTACATAATATCACATAGCATATTCAAATTTGAATTCAATGCACTTACTATAAAAGGATAAGCATACATCATGCAATATAACAATTTATATGTGCATATGCTAAGGGGTTATCCATTTTACTACCAATGAATATTGAGCTTCATATTTATTGGTCACAATTAATTTGTGCCAATTAAATTTTGAATTGCTCTCTTAAAATGTATAAAATAAATTTTACCTTTGAGGACAAGAGTGCGTTCTTGTCATTGGTCCTATACCTCGTGCTTCCTCTATTGAGGTGAATAAGATGAACTCCTCCTTTGAGTTGCTTGGCCCTTCATCCTCCATCCCATTGTTGTTCCTACAAAATAAATTTACAATAGGAGGATCTTTGGTACCCATTTGATTTTTGGGTCCTAGAGGGTTAGCTTTCAATGGCACCATTGGAATCCATTTCCACCTCTTATTAGGTTGGTATTGGATTCTAGCAAACCTACACTTATTCTTAGTGTGGCCATTTTTGCAACAATAGTTACAAGTAGGAGAATCATGCTTTGCTTTGGCCAACAAGCTAGAAAAAGTTTTTGATTTGCTTGAGTAGCCTAACCCGGCTTTGTCAAAGCTACAACGTTGTAAGCCAAGCAATTCACTCATCTTTTGACTACTTTCACTATATTTGCAAAAAGATATCTTTAAAGAATTTAATTCATTTTTCAATGAATTATTTTCTTCATCTTTCTTAGCAATCTCAAGTTTGAGTAACTTGTAACTCATCTTGGTTTTGCCAAGAGCATCAATAAGTTCATTATAAGACTCTAAAAGTTCATCAAATGAAGGTACCTCATCGTCGCTTTCATCTCCTTCATCTCCAAGCACCATTAAGAAAAGATTTGTGGATTCTTCTTCATCGGAGTCGCTATCACTCCATGTGGCTATAAACGCCTTCATCTTCCCTTTGTCCTCATTCTTCTTCCTAGGACATTTATTAGCGTAACCTTTTTTTTGACAATTATAACAAGTTACCTCATTTTTGGATTCTTGTTTGGTAGCACTAGAGGCTTTTGGCTTGCTATGTTTGTTGAAGAACTTCTTGAACTTCTTTGTGAACAATGCCATTTCCTCATCGTCATCTTCATCCTCGGATTGATCTTTTCTTACAACCAAGACGATCCCCTTTCTCATAGATCTATCATCCTCCTTTATTCCTTTTCTTGTAGATACTTCTAGTTCATGGGTCACCAATGTGCCATGAAGCTCATCAAGATCATAAGATGCATTCTCTCCTTTGTTGGACTCGATGATGGCCGTCCTCTTGGCATCCCATTCCTTTGGCAAGGCTCTTAGTGCTCTCCTCCATATTTGCTTTGGAGGATACTTCTCTCCAAGTTGAGCAAGCTCGTTTATTATTTGTGTGAGCCTCCTAAACATCAATTCGACCTCTTCTCCGGACTCCATCTCAAATGTCTCATATTTGAGTTGCAAAAGATCAATCTTGGTCTCCTTCACTTGATTAGTGCCTTCATGACAAATTTGTAATTTGTCCCATATCTCCTTTGCGGTTGAGCACATTGAGATCCTGTTGTACTCCTTCATATCTAAAGCACAATGCAAAATATTAATAGCTTTAGCATTTTGAGATATTAAAATCATATCCTCTCTAGTGAAATCGTCCATTTCTTTAGGGATACTTATTCCCCCAACTTCCTTTAAAGGAATGTGTGGACCTTTCACTGTGATCTTCCAAAGGTCATAATCTATGGATTGGATATATAGAGAAATTCTATTTTTCCAATAGCCGTAATTATCACCCGTGAAAAGCGGAGGGCGATTTGTCGATTGACCTTGAGCAAACTCATTTGCTAGATTAGCCATATAAATTTTTTGATTTAAAACAAAAATCAAATGGCTCTGATACCACTTGTTGGAATCGAAGAGGGGGGGGGTGAATGAGATTCCTTGGCTACTTTAGCGTTTTAAAATGAGTTTGAAAAATAAAAGAGTTTTGCGCTTGCGGAAGCCTTGAGTCAATCGATAAATAAAAAGAACAAAATAAATAAATGCGTAAAGGAATTAAAGCAATAAAAGAGACAAGGATTTGTTATAGAAGTTCGGCGATGAATCGCCTACGTCTCCTCTTCCTGGTTAGATAACCTCCAACCGAGGTTCCACTAGAATAAATGATCTTGGCCTTGAGGGCTCCAAGTTAGCCACAACCCAACTCTTCCCGAGTTTACAAAGCTCTTCCCGAGCACAATACCCTTCACGAGTATACAAAGCTCTCCACGAGCTATCAACACTCTTCACGAGTCTTCTTGGCCTTAAGGGCTCCAAGGATAGCCACACACTTGCACCAACTAGACTTGTTGATGACTTTACAATTTTCCAACTTACTTTGGTGTTGGAGGACCTTTACAATAAATCAAATCAAAAACACCTTCACGGTGTACTCACACGAAGACAACAAGACTCTATCAAATGAAAACAATTACAAGCTCCAATACAACAACAATGTATGGAGATTGCAATGCAATAATAAATTTGAATTAGCAAAGCTTGTAGAAGTTTGTAGGCTTGTTTCTTGTCTTCAAAATGCTCCAAAGCATCCATATTTATAGTGTAGGAGGCCCCCAAGGCTCCTACTAGCAGTTGCTACACATAAGGCTTGAATCACTCCTCGATCGCCTCGAACATCGCCTCGGGCGATCACCATCGCCGCGTTCCAACGGTCAAAAAATGCTCCGATCGCCTCAGGCGATGTAAGGATTGCCTCGGGCGATCCCCCCGAAAATAAAAGCCGTAGCCTCAAAAATGCAAAACTTTTCATCGCCTCAAACGAAGTAGAGATCGCCTCAAACGATCGATCAATCGCCTCAGGCGTTCTTGACATCGCCTCAGGCGTTCATTCTATGCGCGCGGTCCTCGGCATCACGTCAGTCGATGTGCGGGGCGAAGTGTCAAATGGTTGCCATCGCCTCAGGCGATGGTCATCATCGCCTTGGGCGATCTTCCTTGCATGCTCGCCTAGCCATCGCCTCTGTCGATGGGCGTGGCGATGCCTCGCCTGGCACCCATCGCCTGGGGCGATGGCACTCATCGCCTGGGGCGATCCGAGTGATCCAAAATATAATTTTTATTTGGCATTTCAATACTTTGACAATCTTCAAATTTGATAATAATTTATGCTGCACACTCAATAAAAACCATTAGTACAAAATGCATAGGTTTTGTAATCATCAAAACAAAAGTCGATAATTTTATTTAAAATAGAGGAATAAGAGTTGTAGTGTTTTAAGGCGCAACATGTACGTACTATGAAATCACATAATGGAACCAAGTCACATTCTAACCACATGATCCTTAAACCCCTTAGGTGGCATGCCTTTTGTTAAAGGATCGGCAATCATCAATTCAGTACTCATGTGTTCAATAACCAATTTATTGCCTTTAACACACTCCCGAATGGCTAAATACTTTATGTCGATGTGTTTTACTTCGACTTCCATTTTTATTATTTTTAGCTATGAAAACTGCAGCTGAATTGTCACAATATAACCTCAACGGCCTAGATATAGAATCCACAATTCTAAGCCCAGATATGAAACTCTTCAATCATACACCATGTGAAGATGCTTCAAAACAAGTAACGAACTCAGATTCCACAATTCTAAGCCCAGATATGAAACTTTTCAACCATACACCAAGTGAAGATGTTTAAAACAAGCAACGAACTCGGCCCCCATAGTGGAAGTAACAATCAAGTCTGCTTCGCTCTTCTCCAAGATATAGCTCTGCTGGCAAACATAAATATGTATCCAGATGTTGATTTATGTGAATCAACGCAACCAGCAAAGTCTGAATCAGAGTAGCCAATCACCTCCAAATTACTAGTCTGTTTGATCAATACCCGGGTTACTCTGATATCTTCTCAACATTCCCACAACAAATGCAATATCAGGTCTAGTACAGACTTGAGCATACATTAGGCTTCCAACACAAGAAGCATGTGGAATGTTTTGCATTTGTTCCTTTCCAAACTCATTTCTTGGACATTAATGGGTGTTACATTTGGTGAACAATCACTCATACGAAACCTCTCCAGCACTTTATTTATATAGGTTTCTTGTGATAAACCCAAAATGTATTTGAATCTATCCCTATGGATCTTAATACCAATGACATAAGATGCCTCACCCATATCCTTCATATCAAAGTTCTTAGAGAGAAATTGTTTCACTTCATATAAAAACCCCTTATCATTGGTTGCAAGTAATATATCATCTACATACAACACCAAGAAACAAATTTTACTCCCACTAACCTTGTGGTATATACATTGATCCATGACGTTCTCAACAAACCCCAATGAAGAGATAACATGATGGCATTTTAAATACCACTAATGGGAGGCTTGTTTCAATCTGTATATAGATTTCTTAAGCTTACACACAAAATCCTCACCATCACTAGAAGTGAATCCTTCAGGTTGTTTCATATAAAGCTCTTCCTCTAGATCACCATTGAGGAATGCCGTTTTTACATCCATTTGATGCAAATCCATATCAAAATGGGCTACCAATGTCATAACCACATGGAGAGAATCTTTTTTAGATACATGAGAAAATGTCTCTGTATAATCCATTCCCTCTTTCTGTGTGAATCCTTTGGCAACGAGTCTAGCCTTATATCGTTCAATGTTGCCAGTGAATATTTCTTTGTTTTAAAGACCCACCTACATTCAATGGCTTTTACACCATCTGGCAACTGAAACAAATCCAGACTCCGTTATGTGCCATTGAATCTATCTCATCATTCATGGCATCGAACCACAACTTGGATTCATTGCTTTCCATCGCTTGTGAAAACGGCTCAAGATCATTCTCAGCTCCAATATTTAGTCAGGTTCTTGTAGATACACAATATAATCACTAGAAATTGCTGATCTCCTCATTCTAGTAGATCTTCTCAATGTTGCATCAACATTATCCTCTAAGACAGGATCATGTTGTTCAACAGAGTTCTCAATAGTATCTGGAATCTGTCGATCATCAGGAACTACTAGATCATGATCAACTACTTGTGGAATCTCTAAGATTGGTTAATCAACATGCCTAAGAACTTGAGGGCAGTTGTAAACATCAATCAGTCGATCACTTACACTGGATAGATGATCATCATAATGAACTTTTTTCAGAACTAATATCCTGAAATCGATCGCTCCCACTATTCAAGTCATTCTCAAGAAATTTCGCATTCCTCGATTCCACAAATTTAGTGATGTGAGATGGATAGTTAAATCTATACCCCTTAGACCTTTTTGTATATCCAAAGAAATACCCACTATGGGTCCACGAGTCCAACTTCTTTTCATGTGGATTATAAACGCTTACCTCAGACGGGCATCCCCAAATGCGTATATGTTGCAAACCCGGTTTCCAACCTTTCCATAACTCAAAATGTGTCTTAGAGACAGCCTTGGTTGGAACTCAATTTAATATATACGCTGTCGTTTTAAGAGCTTCAGTCCACAATGACTTAGGAAGTTTAGAACCACTAAGCAAACTACGCACCATGTCTATTAATGTCTGGTTTCTTCTTTCTGCCACACCGTTTTGACTCGAAGAACCAGGCATGGTGTATTGGGCAACAATCCCATGCTCCTGGAGAAACTTAGTAAACGGACCATGTGCTTGTACACTCTCAGTGTATCTACCATAGTACTCACCACCTCTATATGATCTCACGATCTTAATTTGCTTACCACATTGTTTCTCTACTTCAGCCTTATATGCTTTAAAAGCATCCAACGCTTCATACTTATTATGAAGCAAGTAGAGATACATATATCGTGAATAATCATCAATGAAGGTGATGAAGTATTTCTGACCATACGAATCCATATCAGGACTACAGATGTATGCATGTATGATCTCCAATAAATCAGAACTCCTCTTAGTACATTTATTTGACATGTTGGTCTGCTTACTCTTAATACAGTCCACACAAGTGTCAAAATCAGTAAAATCCAAAGCACTAAGTACTTCATCATTCACTAATCTTATAATTCTATCAATGGAGATATGTCTCAATCTTCGGTGCCACAAAATAGAGGAATTCTCATTCACAACACATATTTTAATACCAATATTTTGTTGAGCATACATTATAGAATTAGTGGTATCATTTTGTAAATTCAATCGAAAAATACCATCAAACAAAGTACCAATTCCAATAATATCAGATTTATACAATAAACTGAATGATAAATCCAAAAATTAAATAAAAATCCAACAGATACTAGTCTTGAAACTGAAATCATATTTCTAGAAAAATTTAGAATATAAAATGTCTTCTAAAATCAAAACGAAACCACTACTTAAAACTAATTTGCATGTCCCAACAGCCTCCACATGTGAGTGCATCTTGTTTCCAGAATAGATGCTCTGCTTCCCAATGGCTTCCTTAGTTTTTACAATCCCTGCAAGGAATTGGTAACATGGATTGTAGAATCAGAATCAATCCACCATGTGTTATGATTAACATCAATCATATTGGATTCATAACAAACAAATGAGAATTGAGTACCTTTCTTTTCAAGCCACCGCTGAAATTTGGGGCAATCTTTCTTTATGTGATCCTTTTTCTTACAAAAGAAACACTTGATTTCCTTTTTAATGTCCAGCTGAATAGACATTTTGCCTTTCCTCTTATGCTTGTGCTGACCTTTCTTCCTCATATATAGCTACATGCAAACTTCCAGATTGCTCCATAGCCAATCGACCCTCTTCCTCAACACACATGGTCATAAGTTCATTTATTGACCATTTGTCCCTATGTGTGTTGTAGTAAATCTTAAATAGACCGTATTGGTAAGGCAAAGTGTTCAGAATGTAGTGCACCAGGAAAGTATCAGACATCTCAACCTCAAGTGCCTTAAGCTGAGCTGTTATATCCCTCATGTGCATGATATGCTCACGCACTCCTCTAATACCAATGAGCTTCATCGATTAAAACTTCAAAATTAAGGTGCTTGCCAATGCCTTATCCGAAGACTCAAATTCAGCATCAATAACCTTCAGCAGATCACATACATTATTACGCTGATCGACAGAACCCCTGATCCAGCAGAAATCTTGGTCTTTATGAACATAACATAGAGACGATTAGATCGTTCCCATTTCTCTTAATGATCAACATCATCCGGAATGATGGTTTCGGTAATAGCAGGTGGTTCATCTTTCTGTATAGCATAATCAATATCCATCCAGCCTAAATGGAGAAGAATACTCTCCTTCCACACCTTATAGTTATCACCTTTGAGTTCAGGAACTTTACATTTCATATCAGATAAATTAACAGGTTGCATAACTGCAAGAAAAGTCAAAATACATGGTTATATCACAATTTTTGAAGCAAATAACCAAATGACATTTTTTACCCATGTAAATCATGCAATAACATATGAACCGTTGACATAGAAACTACATGTTAGCTAAATTTTTTATTCAAATAAATTCATATAACTTTATGATAAAACTATCGAATTATCCGACATTCTTAATACCTGTGGGCAAATTGAGAAAATAATTCAATATCTCATCCTAATTAAACATATTTAATATAATAAATTTCTTGTGGGATAAATTCTATTATATCAAATACAATTAATTACAAGTAATGTCTATTTAGCTTAATGTGATGTTAGAGAAATTAATGCATAATTTAATTAATTAAAGCTGATGTGGCTACACTTTAATCAATTATATAATACATAACATATAGACATTTACTATGAATGCATAAAACAATGCCATAGTTGAATCAATGTAATGTTCATTATACTTTATGTGATCCACAAAATTAATGTATAATTTAATCAATTAAAGCTGATGTGGTTATACTTTAATTAACTAAACTATACGAATCACGTAGACATTATTCTGAATGCCTAAAATTATTTTATGATATATCTTAATTCATATAAATATTGTATATTGTACTTTATGTAATTCACATGATTAATGTATAATTTAATCAATTAAAGGTGATGTGACTATACTTTAATCAATTAACTATACAAATTACTTAGACATCTCAATTATTCATGCCTAAAAATATTTATTCTTTACATAAATAATTGTGCATTTATCCATAATAAAATACCTCAATTTCACATAAAAATTGCATAAAATAAATTTTAAAAAGTAAAGCAGAATTTCGAATTTTTCAGAATGCATCAAATCCAAAAAGGCCCTTAAAATAAAAAATGATAAATCAGAAATTATCACCAAACAAGGCCTTAAATTGAAGAATATTCCCAAAATCAGAAAACCTAATTTCAAAATCAAACCCTAGAATTCAAGAACCCTAACCCTAATTCAATTCACGCCGCCGCCGCCTCATCCGGCCAAATCATCGCCAACCAACGTCTTCGTCACGGAACTGGGCCTCACGACACTGTCTGTACCTTAATCGACATTAAAAGTCAAAATCGTATTCTGAATGGCCAAAATCGTTCAAAAATTGACCAATTTATAGCAAATCGTGCGAAGCACTTCTTCGCGATTTACCGGCCAATTTGCTGCGGTTTGCGGTGGCCGTCCGCCAATGGCGGTCGCTGTCATGGTGGTCGGCTGGACGTCATGCTTCACCGCCGGATTCCAGACCGGCGATCAATTGATTACACGATTTAATACTTTCAAATTAGGTTTCAACAAAAAATTTAATTCTGAATTTTTTGAATTTTAATCTAACTTTCATAGCTGATTTAGGGCTTTATTCGAAAATTTTGTAAAAATTCATGACACAGATTAAAAGTGTATCATCATAATTTTTCAGATTTTTGCCCAGATCGAAAAGCTCAAAAGTATCAAGGCAAACAAAAACTGCTCTGATACTAAATGTTAGAAATTTAACATGAATAATAAATCGATTTTCAATGTACCTAAACATATGATACACAAAATCAAATATGTGGAAATAAAAGTTCAAGATCATTGTTACCTCCAACCATTGATATGCAGTTTGATCCAGACAGATCTAAAGAATTGAGTCGCAAGAGGGAGCTTCTAAACCTTATGCAATTCTAATAGATGGTGTATTTTATGAAGTGAATTGCTTGGCTTAGGGACCCCCCACAGTGTCTTTTATATAAGTCTTGTGAGACCCCGTTATCTCAATCATAATCTTAGGTGCAATTAAGAGAACTAAACATTCATATGTAAAAATCAGAGTAGTAAGTCGTGTTGATTAACCTGAGCTTAAGAGATTACAGTACCTTAATTTAAAAGGAATTTCACGTATTCCTACAAAAGGGTACTACACTATAGTCTTACTCTACTACATGTAGAAGCTATACAAAAAAATCCTAACATGCTATCCTGTAGCACTCCTTACAGCTCAGCATATCAACCCTGACCTTGGTTCTCCTCATCAAAAGCACCTACAAAGACAACCCCCAAACACATGAGCATATCCTAATTCATATTCGACATAATATGAATGTAAAGCGTAAATGCACAAATCATAATACAAAGCACTTCCTGTATTCCAAGCATTTACAACGCCCATTGGTTGTCCCTGTACCATAACTCATAATAAAACATTATATGAACATATGGTTTCATAAATAAATGTCATGACATATCCTTCCTTCTCAAATCCTTATTTCAATCCTGAGTCACTTATCAATAGTGCATTCAATGCTTCTTACTTTTCCACGTAAGCGGAATTCCTCTTCGCTTCCTATGGAAATCCACGTAAGCGGAATTCTTCCTCGCTTCTTATGGACGTTAGCGTAAGCATTAAATCCTCACTAGGATAACCTTGACTCGTGAAATACACCTCTTATATTTCACACGTGAAATACTCCTCTTATATTTCACAACATATATATGCAAAAACGAAGCATATCAACATGTATCATATCATCATGCACTATCTTATGCATACCTTACTTTGCCTTGTGTTAAATAAATAAACACACAATACATGTTACCGTTGGGGTGCCCGTACGTCGCTTACGTACCTTTCCAAAATGTAGTGTGTTGTGGGACTCTATCCCCTGCGCTGTGTAGCCGTCTGTGAAGGCTCTACACCAGTGTACAACACAATATTAGATGTCTCATTACAATCCAATATCAAATTTAAAATAAAATTCTACATTTTTGAAAAAAAAGGCACTACCGATCGATCGGCCCTCATCACCGATCGATCGGTGAACTGTTTGAATTAAGGAAAAAAGCTACGGCTTTTGCCGATCGATCGGTGTTCTTCACCGATCGATCGGTCGATCATATTCAACCCAGATTTTCCAGAATTCCCTAACACCGATATTCATACCCTTAAATCTAACATGTAAGACATACAACATGCCAAGAACAACATGCTAGCAGTTATAACACACTACCCTGAGTGTATTCATATCAAATTTACTCCTCAAACATAAGTCCACATGCATAAACGTCGACCATTTATACAAGTACTCGATCAACATTTCCGGAAACAGGGCAACATATTTTATCTTCCAGATTTTTGAGTACTTCATTTCATGCTATAAAAACTATTACATACCTCATAAAACATGCTCAAACATGAAATGTCCTGGGCTTTACAAACTACCATGCATGTACTCAAATCGAAGGTTCACCCTAAAACCCATCTAACATGCATAATATCACCTCCTCAAAATCACTCCCAGTCCACATTTTCCAGAAAAACAGGGCATACCACTACCCAGATTTCCGAACACCCTCCTTTACATGCTTATTTCCTCAACATAAAACATGTAATACACATAAGGAAAAACACTGAGAGTTACATAATAACACCATGCAAGCATTTAAATCGAAGGTTTTAAGAAACCTAAGCTAACATGCCATTTTCACGCCACCTAAAAACATGTACTTAAACAAGTTTAAAACAAAAACATAGCATGGTTTCTCACCCTACTTTGCTCCGATTTTGGAAGGACTTCCAGGCGATGAAAAAGGGAAAGCTCCTTAGAACTTTGCTTAGCAAGTGCTGGTGAAGAAATGGGAGAGAAGGGCCGAGATTTGGGATGGCTGAGAGTGGTCAAATGATTGAGCCAAGCGGGGTGGGAAGTCAGCCTGTGCACAGTGTGATTGGCATGGGTTGGGTGGGGGGGGGGGGGGGGTGGTTGGATGTTGGGTGGTTTGATGTGTTATGTTTTGGTCCTGGTATTTAACACGATGCATTAAAATATCCTCACATGATATTTATAGTATTTTTTTCAATAAAATACTTCAATTCCCATTAACATGCTTTACCAAAACAAACAACACACACCCCAAATAAACATGCCACAACCCCAAAATCCCAACATATATCACATGCACCCTGAAATAAATCTCCCCAATAATATTAATTCAATCCCATGAATTAACACTTAAATCATCATAATTTAAATTAAATGATTAAAATCATATAATCATTTCGGGGATATCACAAGTCTTGTCATCAAAGACTTAGAGTTTGACACAATTACTCCACTTACAAGATAATGTGTGGTTATCCAGATAGTGCGCAATCTTCTGGATAAATATTCTTGATATTATCTTAATAATATATTAACCAAATAATATTAATTATTAACAAGCTCTACATATGTCATATGTTCTTTGTATCATCGATACTGACTTAACGATAACAATTTCCGGAGTCGCGAGTTGCATCTGATTGAGAGCATCAATGGTAGGCTATAAACAAGATACGAAGGATCTAGGGTTATTTAAAAAAATAACCCACATTTAAAAAACATTTAACAAAATAACCTAAAATATAAAACCTTAATTTTTTGACCCAAAGCGCCAACTGAGTTGGCGTTACCAACTTTGGTCTTTTTTTATTATTTTATAAAAGTTGGACACGCCAACCAAGTTGGCTTGTCCAACTTGTTTTTTTTATTTTTTTAAAATATATAAAACATAATTTATAATAAAAAAAATATATAATAAAAATATGTCTCACCTTATCATTGTCCAGAAAATATATCAACTCAAATATAATTTGACAATTTTACACAAAACCAAAAATTTACATGATTTTGTAAGTTAATATAAATTGTTCCTTCAAAAATATATTACCAAACATACTTTTATTCTTTAAAATCACTTCTCAAGCTGGCATGTCCATCTTAATTTTTTTTAATAGAAAAACAAACAATTTATAATAAATAAAATATAATAAAAATATGTCTCATCTTATCAGGTAAATTGTAAAAACATCGTCCATATTTTTAAAATTGTATTTAAACAATTTTTTTATTATCAAATTCTAAAACAAATTACGGCACGGAATGGCCGTCGCGGAACATTATTAAATTTTTTAAATATAAAATTTATATAATTATCTCATCACCTTCCTTGTAACAATTGATGACGTGAAACATTGCACATGGTTTCACTTCAAACCAAAGAACGAATGCAGCATCATCGTAACGATGATTACTCTTAGGGATGTCAATGAGACGGGTCTAAACTCGTACCCGTATTAATAATGTTCCGCGACAGCCATCCGAGCCGCTCGCAAACTTTAATATTTTATTAATATAAATATATATTAAATAAATATATTTTGAACATTTCGGGTATTGATTTAATATATATTTATATTACTAAAATATTAAAGTTCGCGAGCGGCTCGGAATTGCTGTCGTGGAACATTATTAATACGAGTACGAGTTTAGACCCGTCTCATTGACATCCCTAAGAGTAATCATCGTTACGATGATGCTGCATCCGTTCTTTGGTTTGAAGTGAAACCATGTGCAATGTTTCACGTCATCAATTGTTAAGAGGAAGGTGATGAGATAATTATATAAATTTTATATTTAAAAAATTTAATAATGTTCGGCGACGACCATTCCATGCCGCAATTATTTTTAGAATTTGATAATAAAAAAATTTTTTAAATAAAATTTTAAAAATATAGACGATGTTTTTACAATTTACCTGATAAGATGAGACATCTTTTTATTATATTTTTTTATTATAAATTGTTCGTTTTTTTATTAAAAAAAAATTAAGATGGACATGCCAACTTGAGAAGTGATTTTAAGAATAAAAGTATGTTTGGTAATATATTTTTGAAGGAACAATTTATATTAACTTACAAAATCATGTAAATTTTTGGTTTTGTATAAAATTGTCAAATTATATTTGAGTTGATATATTTTCTGGACAAGTTGGACACGCCAACTTGGTTGGCGTGTCCAACTTTTATAAAATAATAAAAAAAAGAAGACCAAAGTTGGTCACGCCAACTCAGTTGGCGTGACCCCTGAACACGCCAACTCAGTTGGCGTTTTGGGTCACAAAATTAAGGTTTTATATTTTAGGTTATTTTGTTAAATGTTTTTTAAATGTGGGTTATTTTTTTAAATAACCCAAGTATCTAAATCCAAAAAAATAACCTAATTAAATAGAAGATTTTCTAAATTTCTTCATTCAAATAATTATTTATATAGTTGATATGAGAAATGTATAATATTCCTATTTTTGCAGGGCGACATGGAAATAGAAACAAATTTCTTGCACAGAGGACCAGCGCATGCATAAATCAACTCATATCCAAGTTTCTGAAAGGGGCCAAACATGACAAAATGTGGAGGTTAAGCATTAAGTATTACAAATTAATCGAAGTTTAAGCATTAAAAAATATGTTTAATTTTTGATCGAGTAAAATAATGATTAAATAATACATAAATTTAATAAATTTAAGGGCTCGCTCACGCAAGAATTAGATCCTATTTAGTTATTTAGTCGGCTTGGAGTTTTTTTTTTGTAGTGCTTGATGTACTAACTCATGTTTTACAGTACAAGTGAAAATGGTTTAGTCTAATTTCTATCAATAAAATAAGTACCTTAAATTAAAAAATATATATATATATATTGATTAATAATCAATTTTGTATATCTATTAAAATTGGATGTAATCATCCAAAAAAAAAAAAATTAAAAAAAAAATATATATATATTTTTGGTCTGATATAAAAATACAAACAATGAACAGGACTTTTAATTTAGTTCACAACATTCATCTTCCAATTCAATCACTAATTTTACGTGCACGAACAAGGGCTGGCTTTTTAGCAAGAAACACTAAACACAGTGAACTAGATACTTGGAAAACTTTGGCAACCTTTAATTTGACTTTCTGCCTTTTCTTTCCCGAACTTTTGGATGTTTCATGGGGATCATGGTTTTGGCGGTTCTTTTTAAAAGTCAATTTATTATTGTAAATTTAAATTTTGAATATTCAGATGACCAAAATCATATCTAAGTTTCACGGGATAAATTTTACTTTTCCCCCCCTCTAATATATGTAATTCCACCGTTTGTTGTGGTTAATAAGAGAGTTATGAATTATTCATCTCATGTTCAACCCACACACCAAACAACATATAATAACTAATTACACAACATAAATTACATATATATTTATTACTTTTATTATTCATATTGCATATCCATATCTTTCATCTTACGTACCAAATAGTATCTTCGAAGGCTTATCATGGCAATTTAGCAACTTGTACCAAAGGGATGTTGTTTAATTCTAAGTAAGTCACCATGGAGCCATGAAAACCACAACCATAATCAAATGATTTGAATCCAAAGAGGGCATGAGTATTGTGATATCCAAAAATTAATTGTGTCAATCCCGGAGTGATTATAGCTCCTAATGGATTTTAATTGTGGTAATTATGAGATAATTACGGTGTTGAGACTCCCGGGGATTTAATCCGGTATCGAGGTCGTTGGACCCAATGGTTGAGATTTATTCTTATTAAGGTGATAAACCTTGGATTTGTGTTTTTAGTGGGATCTGGAGTTTGGGGAGCTTTGGTTTGAGGTTGGTAATGGAAATAGTGAGTGAGAGATAATTATTGAACACAAATAATTTTTAATGAGTTATGATGCGAGTATGTGAGACTCGAGATTTTGGAGCCTTGATACTTATATACCAAGTAGACTCGATGTTCAGCCATTGCATTGTTTCTCTTCCTCTCCTCTCTCCCCCTCTCCCACGCCAACCCTTTCCCTTCCCCTCCTTTTTTTTCTTGTGAAGAGAATCGAGCAAGGCTCGATTTCAGAGGGAGATTTCTCGAAGATAATTTGGTAATCTTCTTCCCCTCGCTATTTTCTTCGATTTGGTAGTAATTTTATTGTATTTGGTTAAGGTTTGGGATGGGTTTGAGTTTTTGATTTTTGGTTGTTGTGTTTTTGGGAAGATTTATAGTTCCTTGTTAAGGATTTATGGTGTATTGGGTGTTGGGTTTGTGAATTTGGGAGTTTTTGCATGAATACACTATTTTTGGCTGTAACAGGTCGAGGCGATCGATCCCTAGGGCTGGGCGATCGATCGCCGCATCGTTGGTAAAATTTTGAAGGTGATGAACGGTGGAGCGATCGATCGCTCTGTGGCAGTAGGCAAATGCTTTGAGAGGAGATCGAGCACTTGGGAAGAAGCGATCGATCGCCCATGCCTATTTTTTAGAGGCGATCGAGCGTCTAGGAAGAAGCGATCAATCGCCCATGCTTGATTTTTGGAAAATTATTTTGTGTTGTTATTTCGACGTATGCTTTGCCCAGTCTTTGAAATGGTTAATCATCGTGACTGGATGATATTTTTGATGTTGAATACGTGCTAGGGTATGTGTTTGTGGGCAAAAAATTAATTGTGAGTTATTAACTTTGTTTAGCAAATAATTCACGGGATTTCGGGACAAAGGCAATGATTGGCTCTTGCTAGTGGATCATAAGTTACGTGTGACGTACGATCATGGTAGATATATTATTGTCATGTGCATGAATAATATATGGTTGTTGTAAACATTATGGTATGCATTGAGGATTATGTGGTGCCGCTATTAAGCGAGCAATGAGTGGATGTTGTCGCTGTTGAGCAAACATCGGTTAAGATGCGGCCGCTGTTGAGCATGAGAGATGTTAGAATGCCGCTATTGTTGAGCGAGCGATGAAATAGAATCGTGGAATCATTGTTTAGATATATGTGCTATCTGTGATCATTAATATAATGATATAAACATATTGATTATGAAACCAGTAATTGAGATGGGCATAGTTAATCAATGTAATGATTAAGTGATTTTGGGAATTTGATGGTTTTGGTTATTGTGAGAACAGGATCAACACGGGGAATCCCATATGATAACGATTATACAGGAGTATCTTTTAGATTTACAGCTTTATATTCTGTAAATTATGAATTGTAAATTGTTGTTATTGATGGTGTTATTGGTATGCTCACCCCGTGTGGAGCTGTTTCTGTTGGGATAGGTAGAACATGTACAACAATGGCTCTGGAGTTAAGTTCGAGCTGTTGATTGGAAATGCTTCAATGGACTGATGTACCAATGACGGTATTGGTTAGCATGTTTATACAGTAGATACACCTTATTCATTCAATGCTCGCATATGAGCATTCGTATATGTGTATATGGATTGTATAAAGGTTAGGGGTTTCTCTTTTCATTTATGATTGTCATGCAATTAGTTAAAGAGAATTGCATTATGAATTGAGAACATGTTAGTGTATTATGAGGTGTATGCGTATGCTAGTGGGATGGTATTGTGAATTGAACATTATGTGGATTAATGTCAAATTTTTTTACAGATGGCATATATGAGGATTCCCTAATGTTATAAAAGCATGCACCATTATTGTGATAATGCACTAATAGTGGGTTAAGGCAGCGAGGGCCTTACATTAGTGGTATCAAAGCAGTGGTTTGCTTTTTGGGCTATTGAGGGCCTAGGGATGTATTGATAGAAATGAGTAGCACATATTTTATGCATGATTATGGTTGAATGTTGTGTGACACAATATTTTGCTTATGTGCATCTATGATGTGAGATCATAAAGGAAATGTATTATTGTTAACCATTGTGGTTGCAGGATCGTATGGAATACGATGTGAATGATAATGATGGAAATGATTGCTTTTTATATAATAAGTACTAAGAAATCTGATTTTGTAGGAAAATCAGGGAAAGAAAAACTTGATGTACTGTCTGAGGACAGAGAATGATAGACAATGTGGTGTCGTCAATAGGTGACAGTGGATGTGATTATGGGAATGCATGTATATGTGAATGTGCACGTGCATTGAGATTGTTTTGTTATCGCAATACATAAATGCTTAATATTGTTATTGTGCATGCAAATGTATTGCAAATATTGTGCTGCTACGGGTGTATCGACTAGCGATGGATCATAATATTTGATGTTGTCTTAACAAGCGATGAATCAGGGTATTTACTGCTATCATATCGTAGCGCGGGTCACTGGTATGTCGAAGCAAGGGATATCATTGAGCCATTGATGATACGAAGCGAGGGGTATTGTGAAATGAAATACTTGCCGCTGTTACACGAAGCGAGGGGTATTGTGAAATGGAATACTTGCCCGCTGTTACACGAAGCGAGGGATATTGTGAAATGGAATACTTGCCGATGTTACACGAAGCGAGGGGTATTGTGACATAGAATATATGCCGCTGTCGTGTCAAAGCGATGATACATGTCGCTGTCACGTCGAAGCGATGAGTTTGGGAACAAAGTGCTACATGTGATGTGAGTCAACTCTTGAGTCCGAAAGGAACAAAGTGTTACATAAATGTGAGTCATCTCTTGAGTCCATGTTTATGCCGTTGTATACGTAACGATGGTTTATGTCGTTGTATACATAGCGATGGCTTATGCCGATGTATATGTAGCGATGGTTTAGGCCGTTGTATACGTAGCGATGGTTTATGTTGCTGTATACGTAGCGATTGTTTATGCCATTGTATACGTACGATGGTTTATGCCACTGTATACGTAGCGATGGATTATGTCGCTGTATACGTAGCGATGGATTATGCCGCTGTATACGTAGCGATGGTTTATGCCGCTGTATACGTAGCGATGGTTATGCCGCTGTATACGTAGCGATGGTTATGCCGCTGGATACGTAGCGATGGTTATGCCGCTGGATACGTAGCGATGGATTATGACGCTGTATACGTAGCGATGGTTTATGTCATTGTATACGTAGCAGTGGAATATGCCGTTGTATACGTAGCGATGGTTTATGCCGCTGTATGCGTAGCGATGGTTTATGCCACTGTATACATAGCGATGGGGTATGACGTTGTATACGTAGCGATGGGTTATGCCGATGTATACGTAGCGATGATGTGATACCGATGTATACATAGCAAGTGATTATACCGCCATTGAGCAATGAGTG
This sequence comes from Haberlea rhodopensis, assembly GCA_907163345.1. Taxonomy (NCBI): domain Eukaryota; kingdom Viridiplantae; phylum Streptophyta; class Magnoliopsida; order Lamiales; family Gesneriaceae; genus Haberlea; species Haberlea rhodopensis. The sequence continues at coordinate 1,099,806 of CAJQUN010000068.1, forward strand.
TGGACTGTATACCACTGTAGGGCGATGAATATAGATATGCCGCTATTATATTAGCGACGAGTAATATTATATTGCCAGTGTGTTAGCAATAAATGTGGATGTCATGTGTTGACATGTACTGATGTGACTAGAAATAGACACATCTATTGAGTTTAATTGTTTACGATTTGGTATGTTTTGATGGATAATTTGATACATATGCTACCTAATCGTATATTTGTGTAACTGTAGGTGGAATCGAAGAAATGGAGCTAACTAAGGCGAATAAAGATCAAGAAATGCATTGGAGTTGACAAGGGATCAAAGTAGACCAAGAAAAATACAAAAAAATTATATAAGGTGCTCAATCAATCGCCCGGATGAGCTCGATCGATCGAGCGAGACAGAAAGTTTAAGCAACAGATTATGCGAGTGCTCGATCGATCGGAAGGATGAGCTCGATCGATCGAGAGAGACATTGGCGATCGTTCGGAAGGAAGTGCTCGATCGATCGGCTGCAGTATTTTGGAAAGTTTGGAGACTTGATTTCTTTCATTCCCACGTGGATTCTAACCTACTCCATCAGCCTCCACACCTCTATAACTCGAAATATCAGCCTCTTGAAGACATGATTCAGACCTTAGAACATTGTTTTAATTTATAGAATATAATTTTCTTTCAATTTTTGTGAAGAACGCTTGAAGAACGAAGACGGAACTGACAAGCCGGAATCGTGCTTCTTTTTAGTAATTTTTCTTTTCACTATTAGTTTAATGTTTTCTAGAATAAATTTGCTTGTTTTTAATCCAATTATGAGTAGCTAAACACTTTGATTCTTGGTTAGGGATACTTGCCTTTGGAATAAAAACACTTGTGAAGATTTTGGTTTGATTGTTGGATTTTTTTATTCAATTTCAATTTGTTTTTGAGATTATGACTATTATGATTGTTGTGTGTGATTGATAGATTGATCACCTAATAATCACATACACTGTCTAATGCTAATTAAGAAGCAACTAAGACTAGTAATTACCTGCTGTTGGTGTTATTAAATTCTTAGGAAAAACGATAGGATGATTAATTCTAACGGATGTAGTTTTATTGATTAGATTCATCAAACTTACTAGTTTTTGAAGCTATCACTGATTTAATCTTAACGGCTATAATTTTAAATAAAGATTTGATAAGTCGAATTGAATGATGTTTTCTATTTGACTACGATTAAGGTAAGGGAGGAATTAAGTTTTCAATTGATGAATAATTGAATGAATTCAAATATTTAGTGATTTGATGATCAAGTGAATAATTTCCAAAGGTCTTAAGTTGAACAAAACCCAAGAATGTTTTTTAATCTTGATAATCTAATAATTTGCTTGCTTTAGTTTAATTTAGTTATAGTTAAAGATTGCAAAAACCCCATAATTGTCACTTTGTTATTTAATTGTCCGTTAATACAAGAGAATACCCTTCTTCATGGGATCGATCCATACTTTCACTACTATATTAGTTTTACTAAGACTGTGGTTAATTTGGGCATACACGATAAGCATGTTAGTAATCCAACAAGCATAGAACGCAGCGGAATTTAAAATTTGGATTACTAAAATCGTGGATCTATACAAAGTGGTCATATCAGAATATAGATAATAAGAGTCTCACCCTTGTAGCGTGTTTGTGCAGAATCCACGAAGCACCACGTCCAACGAATTCCGAGTCACGAGCAACACCTCCAAGGTCTTGCCTCTACGGTATCCACACGATCAAATCAAACAAGGGACGTCCAAGAACAAGTTGCTAGACTTATTCTTGAACCAAAACTGAACTCCCAGTTCAAAACCGATCAACGACGACCAAACAAAAGCCAAAACCCCACTCGATCGGCGGCGGCGGTGATGGTGGTTTTGTGGCGGCCGAGAGATTAGAGTGTGAGTTAGGTTTTATGATATGAAAGCTTAATTCCTCATTAACCTTGCTATCAAATTATATATTAGGATTTAATTAAGGTTCAAGACTTTCTTAAAACCTTATGAGCCCAAACCCATGATTTAATTAAATCCTTATAATCATTTAATTAAGACTCTTCTTAATTAATTAATTCATCCAATGAATTTAATTCCCTTATCGATTTAATCTTTTGTGCGACCCGATAGGATCTTGTAATGTTGGCAGTGACATAAAATCTCATTTTACGTCAGAAGCAATGAGCGGTATCTAGCAACACATCAAGGCTACCCAAATTACAAGAATGTCTTTCACTCGACATAACCATAGAACTTGTGATAATATTAACCATGTAACTTAATCCCTTTGTCCATGTGTTTAGATTGAACACGAGTCATGGAATAGTCATACTCGTATATTCAATCTCTATTTCTTGATCCCCAAGTAGAACTAGAATAAACGAATAAGCTCGAGATCACATATCGACTCATTCGAGCACGACCATGCATTTTAGTCTTACTTGATCAAGGGCCCAAACACTTCTCCTGTTATATAGGAGGGACAAATCCTATCTTGATCAATCAACATCCCTCTACATAATTCGTAGTGTATCCAATAGTTGCCTTTATAGTTTACCCTATTACAGGTAACGTTTGACAATATCAAGATACATAACTCCTTATGTTGGGATCTCTGATGATCTTAAGTCGTAAGGATACATACATTATTATCACTATGAGAATTGCTTATGACACTCATATAACTATCCATGTAGCATTCTCATGGTGGGTCAGTCCAGTACATTGTTCTCTAACATGTACCCATGTGTTGATTTGACATCTCATATTCATGAATTAATTCATCAATCAAAACATACTAGTCTCAACGTATTATCATTATCCTGATTTATGATAATACTTGACTAGGGACAATCTTTAAGAATAATACAATATTATTCTAAGGACATTAACTTATATATCAATTCATATTGCACAGATATTCGAATAATATATAATAATGATTTGCCATTTATAAAATCACAATACATTGTATGCCATAAACAATCATCTAATGACATATCTTAGGGCATATCCCAACAAATCTCCCACTTGCACTAAGACCAATCAGACATATACCTAATGCCTAGAGATCTAGTATGACGATCATGCTTCTGCTGTGACAGTGGCTTCGTCAATGGGTCAGATACGTTATCATCTGTTGGTACTTTGCATAATTTAACATCTCCCCTTTCAACGATTTCTCGAATGAAATGAAAGCGCCGAAGTATGTGTTTGGATCTTTGGTGAGATCTAGGTTCCTTAGCCAATGCGGTCGCTCCATTGTTGTCACAATAGAGTTCTATCGGATCCTTAATGCTAGGAACCACTCCAAGTTCAGAAATGAACGTCCTGATCCAAACAGCTTCCTTTGCTGCATCTGAGGCAGCAATGTACTCAGTTTCCGTTGTAGAATCGGCTACTGTTTCTTGCTTTGAACTCTTCCAGCTCACAGCACCTCCATTTAGGCAATACACATATCCTGATTGCGATCGAAAATCATCCTTGTCGGTTTGGAAACTTGCATCAGTGTAACCTATTACATTGAGCTCTTCCTCACCTCCATAAATCAAGAATGTATCCTTAGTTCTTCTCAAGTACTTCAGGATGTTCTTGACTGCAATCCAGTGACTTTCACTTGGATCAACTTGATATCTGCTTGTCATGCTCAAAGCATACGAAACATCGGGACGAGTACATATCATGGCATACATGATAGATCCAATAGCTGACGCATATGGAATCTTACTCATGCGTTGTCTCTCATCTGGTGTTGAAGGACATTGATCCTTCGAGAGATGTATCCCATGTGTCATATGCACGAATGCTTTATTTGATTCTTGCCTGCTAAACCGTTTTAGCACTTTGTCTATGTATGTACTTTGACTTAGGCTAAGTAATCTTCTCGATCTATCTCTATAGATCTTGATCCCTAATACATAGGTTGTAAGTAATCCAACAAGCATACAACGCAGCGGAATTTAAAATTTGGATTACTAGAACCGCGGATCTATACAAAGTTGACATCCATATGCCAGATTTCATAATCATGAAATGCAGCTATTGCAAGTAAGATCCTAATAGATTTAACCATGGCAACTGGTGAAAAAGTTTCATCATAGTCAATACCATGAATTTGTTTGAAACCTTTAGCAACCAGTCGACCTTTATAGGTTTGTACATTACTATCCATGTCGGTCTTCTTCTTGAAAATCCATTTGCACCCTATGGGTCTCACCCCTTCAGGCGGGTCAACCAAAGTCCATACTTGGTTTGCATACATGGATTTCATCTCAGATTTCATGGCCTCTTAAATTTCTCAGAATCAGTGCCCATTATAGCTTGTTGATAAGATGACGGCTCATCCTCATCAATAAGTAGTAAGTCACCTTGTTGAGTCACAAGAAATCCATATCTCTGTGGCTCCCAGTGTTCTCTTACAGACCTACGCTGGGCTTGTGTCTCTTGAGCAGGCACTTCATCCACAACAGCTTGTGGTGTCTGCTCAGTTTCCATCTCAATATCATGTTCAATGTTTTCTTGTGGTTGAACTTCACTAAGTTCAATTTGTCTCCCACTGGTTTTTCTAGAAATAAATTCTCTTTCAAGAAAGACACCAGTCCGAGCAACAACCAAATAGTATCATCGTTTCCTTAGGATACCCCACAAATAAACACTTATCAGATTTGGGTCCAAGTTTGTTAGAGACGTGACGTCTCACGAAATCCTCACAACCCCAAATCTTCATAAAAGACATACTAGGACGCTTCCCAGTCCATATCTCATATGGTTTCTTTTCCACTGATTTAGATGGAACACGGTTCAGTATAAATATTGCTGTTTCTAAAGCATGTCCCCAAAAGGATATCGGAAGATCTGCATGACTCATCATTGATCTAACCATGTCCAACAAGGTTCGATTTCTCCTATCGGATACACCATTCCATTGTGGAGTATACGGAGGAGTGAATTGTGGGACTATCCCACACTCCTTTAGATAGTCATGAAACTCTTGGCTTAAGTATTCACCTCCTCGATCTGATCGAAGGATTTTGATACTTTTACCAAGTTGGTTTTGTACTTCATTCTTGAAATCCTTGAACTTTTCAAAGGTTTCATGTTTATGTTTCATTAGGTACACATACCCATATCTACTGAAGTCATCAGTAAATGTAACGAAGTATTGAAAACCACCTCTAGCATGTGCTTATTGGTCCACATACATCACTATGTATTAGTCCCAATAAAACATTTGCCCTTTCAACATGTCCCTTGAAAGGGGCTTTAGTCATCTTGCCCATTAAACAAGATTCACATGTTTCATATGATTCAAAATCAAATGAATCCAATACTCCATCCTTATGAAGTTTTGATATGCGATTCTCGTTTATATGGCCCAAGCGACAATGCCAGAGATAAGTTGGATTAGAATCATTATTCGTAATCCTTTTAGTATTAATGTTATAGACAGGCATATCTAGATTTAATATATAAAGACCATTAATCATTTGTGCACTTGCATAAAACATATCATTTGAATAAATAGAACAACAGTTGTCCTTTATCATAAATGAAAATCCACACTTGTCTAAACAAGAAATAGAAATAATGTTTTTGGTAATCGACGGCACAAAATAACAATCTTTTAAATCTAAAGATAAACCGGAAGGAAAAGATAATGAATAATCTCCTATAGCTAATGCAGCAACTCTTGCTCCATTTCCCACTCGGAGATCTACTTCGCCTTTTGCCAACAACCTACACCTTTTGAGATCCTGCACATTAACACAAATGTGAGAACCACATCCAGTATCTAATACCCATGATGTAGAAGTAGATAAATTGACTTCTATAACAAAACCTGAAGTGGAAGTCACACTTCCCCTCGTCTTCTTAAGATCCTCCAGATATACTTGCAGTTTCTTTTCCAATGACTGTTCTCACCGCAATGGAAACAGTTTCCTTCCTTTGCCACTCCTCCCTTTGGCTTTAATGCAGAAGCATGTGGCTTAGACTTAACAAGGACCTTCTTGTTCTTCTTGAAGCTCTTAGCTTTAGTCTTTCCTTTGCTCTTATTCACAATGAGAACATTTGTAGGCTTAGACTTCTTGCTATTTGCTTCAAAAGTTCTAAGCATGCCAAGTAACTGTGGTAGAGTCTTTTCAATTTCAATCATATTGTAATTCAAGACAAATTGACTGAAACTTTCAGGGAACGATTGCAAGATCACGTCAGTGGCCAACTCTTGGTCCAAAGGAAAACCCAGCTTCTCCAGATTCTCAATATACCCAATCATCTTGAGTACATGAGTTCCAACTAGACTTCCTTCTACCATTCTACACTGGAACAACGCTTTAGAGACGTCATACCCCTCTTGTCTTGCTTGTTGTTGGTACAGTTGCTTTAGATGCTCGATCATATCGAACGCCTCCATTTCCTCATGTTGCTTCTGAAGCTCAGAGTTCATGGTGGCAAGCATAAGGCACCCAACATCAAGTGCGTCATTTTGATGCTTCTTGTAAGCATCTTTATCGGCTTTAGCAGCCGTCAAGGGAGGTTCCTCAGCAGGTAAGGGTTCCTCTATGACATATTGCTTCTTTTCTTGCTTGAGGACGATCCTCAAATTCCTATACCAGTCTAGGAATTTGTCCCATTAAGTTTGTCCTTCTCAAGGACTGATCGCAATGATAATGTGCTAGTATTGTTGTTGGTTGCCATGGATATCTACAATATAAATATGCAAAATAAGTTTATGATTTTAATCATTTAATATGGTCTTATATTAAATGACACTCCCACTATTTTGTTTAAAATTATCAACCCTCGAAAACTTTAGTGGGCCAAGATCCATATTTCACTTAATCTTGAGTTAGCTTTGGCTAATCGCCCAAGACTTGGTTATTTAGGTAGACACCGCTTTGTCAATTACATCACATGTAATTCTTGGATGATTGGACGAACAAAGCTTTGTTCAAATTCATCTAATGAATTATTATCCAACCCCATGCCTCTAGGTTCCCAATCCTATTGAGATAACGCTAGTTAAGTCGAACCCAATTTTAAAATAATACGGATATCACATTTATCCTTTCGCGCCTTACTAACATTGTCATGGTGCTTTGCTTTGGCAAACCCACACATGTTCAATCGAAGTCTTGACGAGTATTTTTAATTGGAAGGCATCTTAAACTTAATATTATAAGAGGGATTTATAGATCTCATGATTTTATTAATATTGAAAATATGTCCACTACATATATGAATATATACATATCTACATATATATATATATATATATATATATATATATAAGCATCAATATTAAATAAAACAGTATACATGCATCTCATACATCAACATAAAGTAAACGTGACATGGTTATAGCCCATACTAGCGATTTTCTAGAGCCAATGAGAAAATCCTAAGAGTCAACCTAAGGTAACTTCACAAGCACCTTCCTTTGGCTCCAAATTGTGAATGGCCTCCTCGTCCCGGCATCAAGCTCCATCTTCATTGATCACCATCAATAAAATTCTAACTAAACTATATAACAATTACATGATTTAGAGAATTCCTCGAGTTACATTCGAGGGGGAGCATAGGGGAGGGAATACATACAGAAAAATAGAGAAGGCACGACTCGCAGGCCGTATTAAATTACAAACATTCACAAATCATATCTAATAGGTTATAGGGCTATAACCATGCACCATGCTCAAACAATTAATGAATTAAATTCTAACATGCAATAACAATTAATGAATTAATTATAAACATTTTAAAATTTAATCCCAATAAAAACTGTAAAATAAAGTTTATGAAATTATCGTACGCTCGGGACATCACATGTCACGTAACCTTAGCCCAAAAGTCCACGTCCAACCATGAGGGTTCGCCCTAATGCATGGTGACGCCGAACCGTGAGTCATTAGGGTTAGGGTTCGAAACCCTAGCCGTCACGAGCCACAATGGTTCGAAAAATTAGTTTTAGTTCTCGGCCTTTCATGCATGATTCATGACATTGGCGGCTTGACCATCTCGAGCCAATGAGTTGGAAAACCCTAGCCCTCATGTGGCCGTTGCCGTCACCCATCATTTATCGTGAGTCATGCGCCGATATTCAAACATTTTCGACCCAAGAGGAGGGTTCAAAACCCTAGCCATGTTTCGACACTTCCATGCACAATTATTAGCCACAACGGCCGAACCATCTCATGCTATGGGCTTGTTTTTGCGCCTTTATGTATCGTATACAATAAACTTCAATTATATCAAATATAATTTTTTACGATAATTACACAAACTCGATTTACTCATATCATATATGATTATATACAGTTTTATTAGCATGCAATACAAATCTAAATATGATTAAACAATTAACCACAGAATTCCGATATGCGCTTTGTACACGGCTCTGATACCACTGTTAGTAATCCAACAAGCATACAACGCAGTGAAATTTAAAATTTGGATTACTAGAACCGTGGATCTATACAAAGTTGTCATATCGGAATAGAGATAATAAGAGTCTCACCCTTGTAGCGTGTTTGAGCAGAATCCACGAAGCACCACGTCCAACGAATTCCGAGTCACGAGCAACACCTCCAAGGTCTTGCCTCTACGGTATCCACACGATTAAATCGAACAAGGGACGTTCAAGAACAAGTTGCTAGACTTATTCTTGAACCAAAACCAAACTCTCAGTTCAAAACCGATCAACGACTACCAATCAACTCCTCCAAGAATCGGTGGCGGCCGTGACCCTTGAAGAAGAAGGAGGCGGCGGACGTGACCATTGAAGAAGAAGGAGGCGGCCGAGAGTGTGAGTGTAGGTTTAGGTTTTTATGAATTGTGATATCAAGGAAAAAAGTACAATTAATCACCTTGTTATCGTTATATATGATTTAATTAAAGGCTTTCACAAAGCCTCATGGGCCCAAACCCATGAATTAATTAAATCCTTATATTTATGTAATTAAGACTCTTCTTAATTAATTAATTCATCTAATGAATTTAATTCCCCTTATCGATTTAATCTTTTGTGCGACCCGATAGGATCTTGTAATGTTGGCAGTGACATAAAATCTCATTTACGTGACAAGCAATGAGCGGTATCTAGCAACACATCAAGGCTACCCAAATTACAAGAATGTCTTTGACTCGACATAACCTTAGAACTTGTGATAATATTAACCATGTAACTTAATCCCTTTGTCCATGTGTTTAGAATGAACACGAGTCATGGAATAGTCACACTCGTATATTCAATCTCTATTTCTTGATCCCCAAGTAGAACTAGAATAAACGAATAAGCTCGATACCACATATCGACTCATTCGAGCACGGCCATGCATTTTAGTCTTACTTGATCAAGGGCCCAAACACTTCTCCTGTTATATAGGAGGGACAAATCCTATCTTGATCAATCAACATCCCTCTACATAATTCGTAGTGTATCCAATAGTTGCCTTTATAGTTTACCATGTTACAGGTAACGTTTGACAATATCAAGATACATAACTCCTTATGTTGGGATCTCTGATGATCTCAAGTCGTAAGGATTACATACATTATTATAACTATGATAATTGCTTATGACACTCATATAACTATCCATGTAGCATTCTCATGGTGGGTCTGTCTAGTACATTGTTCTCTAACATGTACCCATGTGTTGATTTGATATCTCATATCCATGAACAATTCATCAATCAAAACATACTAGTCTCAATGTATTATCATTATCCTTATTTATGATAATACTTGACTAGGGACAATCTTTAAGAAAAATACAATATTATTCTAAGGACATTAACTTATATATCAATTCATATTGCACAGATATTCGAATAATATATAATAATGATTTGCCATTTATAAAATCATAATACATTGTATGTCATAAACAATCATCTAATGACTTGTCTTAGGGCATATCCTAACGTAGGTGGCTTCACCCAAGTCTTTCATAGAAAAGCAATTCCCTAGCCAAATCTTTACAGATTGTAAGGCAGGGATATCATTCCCAATTAGAAGTATGTCATCTACACACAATATTATGAAGATAATTATGCTCCCACTGACCTTCTTGTAGACACAAGGTTCATCTATGTTTTTGATGAAACCAAACTCTTTGACTGCATCATCAAAACGAAGATTCCAACTCCGAGAAGCTTGCTTCAATCCATAAGTGGATCGTTGTAGCTTGCATATCTTTCCAGCATACTTTGGATCGACAAAACCCTCGGGCTGTGTCATGTACACATCCTCAAGTAGATTTCCATTAAGGAAAGCTGTTTTGACATCCATCTGCCAGATTTCATAATCATGAAATGCAGCTATTGCAAGTAAGATCCTAATGGATTTAACCATGGCAACTGGTGAAAAAGTTTCATCATAGTCAATACCATGAATTTGTTTGAAACATTTTGCTACCAGTCAACCTTTAAAGGTTTGTACATTACCATCCATGTCGGTCTTCTTCTTGAAAATCCATTTGCACCCTAAGGGTCTCACCCCTTCAGGTGGGTCAACCAAAGTCCATACTTGGTTTGCATACATGGATTCAATTTCAGATTTCATGGCTTCTTGCCATTTCTCAGAATCAGTGCCCATTATAGCTTCTTGATAAGATGACGGCTCATCCTCATCAATAAGTAGTAAGTCACCTTGTTGAGTCACAAGAAATTGGTGTTCTCTACAGACCTACGCTGGGCTTGTGTCTCTTCAGCAGGTACTTCATCAACAACAGCTTGTGATGTCTGCTCTGTTTCCATCTCAATATCATGTTCAGTGTTTTCTTGTGGTTGAACTTCACTAAGTTCTATATGTCTCCCACTGGTTTTTCTAGAAATAAATTCTCTTTCAAGAAAGACACCAGTCCGAGCACAACCACTTTGTTCTCGGTGGGATAATTGAAATAGTATCCTTTCGTTTCCTTAGGATACCCCACAGATAAACACTTATCAGATTTGGGTCCAAGTTTGTTAGAGGCGTGACGTCTCACGAAAGCCTCACAACCCCAAATCTTCATAAAAGACATACTAGGACGCTTCCCAGTCTATATCTCATATGGTGTCTTTTCCACTGATTTAGATGGAACACGGTTCAGTATAAATATTGCTGTTTCTAAAGCATGTCCCCAAAAGGATATCGGAAAATCTGCTTGACTCATCATTGATCTAACCATGTCCAACAAGGTTCGATTTCTCCTCTCGGATACACCATTTCATTGTGGAGTATATGGAGGAGTGAGTTGTGGGACTATCCCACACTCCTTTAGATAGTCATGAAACTCTTGACTTAAGTATTCACCTCCTCGATCTGATCGAAGGATTTTGATACTTTTGCCAAGTTGGTTTTGTACTTCATTCTTGAAATCTTTGAACTTTTCAAAGGTTTCATGCTTATGTTTCATTAGGTACACATACCCATATCTACTGAAGTCATCAGTAAATGTAACGAAGTATTGAAAACCACCTTTAGCATGTGTGTTTATTGGTCCACATACATCACTATGTATTAGTCCTAATAAAACATTTGCCCTTTCAACATGTCCCTTGAATGGGGCTTTAGTCATCTTGCCCATTAAACAAGATTCGCATGTTTCATATGATTCAAAATCAAATGAATCCAAGACTCCATCCTTATGAAGTTTTGATATGCGATTCTCGTTTATATGGCCCAAGCGACAATGCCAGAGATAAGTTGGATTAGAATCATTATTCCTAATCCTTTTAGTATTTATGTTATAGACAAGCATATCTAGATTTAATATATAAAGACCATTAATCATTTGTGCACTTGCATAAAACATATCATTTGAATAAATAGAACAACTGTTGTCCTTTATCATAAATGAAAATCCACACTTGTCCAAACAAGAAATAGAAATAATGTTTTTGGTAAAAGACGGCACAAAATAACAGTCTTTCAAAATCAATGATAAACCAGAAGGCAAAGATAAATGGTAATCTCCTACAACTAATGCAGCAACTCTTGCTCCATTTCCAACTCGGAGATCAAATTCGCCTTTCGCCAACGTCCTACTCCTTTTGAGATCCTGTACATTTACACAAATGTGAGATCCACATCCAGTATCTAATACCCAAGATGAAGAAGTAGATAAATTGACTTCTATAACAAAAATACCTGAAGTGGAAGTCACACTTCCCTTCGTCTTCTTAAGATCCTCCAGATAAACTTTGCAATTTCTTTTCCAATGACCGGTCTCACCGCAATGGAAACAGTTTCCTTCCTTTGCCACTCCTCCCTTTGGCTTTAGTGCAGAAGCATGTGGCTTAGACTTAACAAGGACCTTCTTGTTCTTCTTGAAACTTTTAGCTTTAGTCTTTCCTTTGCTCTTATTCACAATAAGAACATTTATAGGCTTAGACTTCTTGCTATTTGCTTCAAAAGTTCTAAGCATGCCAAGTAACTGTGGTAGAGTCTTTTCAATTTCAATCATATTGTAATTCAAGACAAATTGACTAAAGCTTTCAGGCAACGATTGCAAGATCACGTCAGTGGCCAACTCTTGGTCCAAAGGAAAACCCAGCTTCTCCAGATTCTCAATATACCCAATCATCTTGAGTACATGAGTTCCAACTAGACTTCCTTCTACCATTCTACACTAGAACAAAGCTTTCGAGATGTCATACCTCTCTTGTCTTGCTTGTTGTTGGTACAGTTGCTTTAGATTCTCGATCATATCGAACGCCTCCATTTCCTCATGTTGCTTCTGAAGCTCAGAGTTCATGGTGGCAAGCATAAGGCACCCAACATCAGGTGCGTCATTTTGATGCTTCTTGTAAGCATCTTTATCGGCTTTAGCAGCCGTCAAGGGTGTTTCCTCAGCAGGTAAGGGTTCCTCTAGGATATATTGCTTCTTTTCTTGCTTGAGGACAATCCTCAAATTTCTATACCAGTCTAGGAAATTTGTCCCATTCAGTTTGTCCTTCTCAAGGACCGATCGCAATGATAATGTGCTTGTGACGTTGTTAGTTGCCATGGATATCTACAATATAAATATGCAAAATAAGTTTATGATTTTAATCATTTAATATGGTCTTATATTAAATGACACTCCCACTATTTTGTTTAAAATTATCAACCCTCGAAACTATTAGTGGGCCAAGATCCATATTTCACTTAATCTTGAGTTAGCTTTGGCTAATCGCCCAAGACTCGGTTATTTAGGTAGACAACACTTTGTCAATTACATCACATGTAATTCTTGGATGGTTGTACGAACAACACTTTGTTCAAATTCATCTAATGAATTATTATCCAACCCCATGCCTCTAGGTTCCCAATCCTATTGAGATAACACTAGTTAAGTCAAACCCAATTTAAAATAACACGAATATCACTATTATCCTTTCGCGCCTTACTAAGATTGTCACGGTGCTTTGCTTTGGCAAACCCACACATGTTCAATCGAAGTCTTGACGAGTATTTTTAATTGGAAGGCATCTTAAACTTAATATTATAAGTGGGATTTATTGATCTCATGATTTTATTAATATTGAAAATATGTCCCGTACATATATGAATATATACATATCTACATATATATATAAGCATCAATATTAAATAAAATAGTAAACATGCATCTCATACATCAACATAAAGTAAAACGTGACATGGTTATAGCACCAACTAATGATTTTCTCAAGCCAATGATAAAATCCTAAAGGTCAACCTAAGGGTAACTTCTCCAAGCACCTCTTTGGCTCCCTTTTGTGAATGGCATTCTCATCCCGGCACCATGGTCCGTCTTCGTTGATCTCCATCAATGAAATTCTAAACTATATAACATTTACAAGATATAGAGAATTCCTCGAGTCACATTCGAGGGGAACGTAGGGGAGGGATAACATTTAGAATAAAATAGAGAAGGCACGACTCGCAGGTCGTATTATAAATACAAACATTCACAAATCCTATCTAATAGGTTAAAGGGCTATAACCATGCACCATGCTCAAACAACACATATAACATGCTATAACATTTAATTAATTAAATTCTAAACATTTTAAAATTTAATTCTAATTAAAACTCTAAAATAAATTTTATGAAATTATCGTACACTTGGGACATCATGCTATGGGCTCGGTTTATGCTTTTGTGTATCGTATACATAAATAGTCAATTATATCATATATAATTTTACGATGATTTCACAAACTCGATTTATTCCATATCATATATGAATTATACAGTTTTAAAGCATGCAATATAATTCTAAATATGATTAAACAATTAACCACGTAATTCCGATATGAGCTTTGTACACGACTCTGATTCCACTGTTAGTAATCCAACAAGCATACAACCCAGCGGAATTTAAAATTTGGATTACTAAAACCGCGGATCTATACAAAGTGGTCATATCGGAATATAGATAATAAGAGTCTCACCCTTGTAGCGTGTTTGAGCAGAATCCACGAAGCACCACGTCCAACGAATTCCGAGTCACGAGCAACACCTCCAAGGTCTTGCCTCTACGGTATCCACACGATCAAACAAAAGCCAAAACCCCACTCGATCGGCGGCGCCGGTGATGGTGGTTTTGTGGCGGCCGAGAGATTAGAGTGTGAGTTAGGTTTTATGATATGAAAGCTTAATTCCTCATTAACCTTGCTATCAAATTATATATTAGGATTTAATTAAGGTTCAAGACTTTCTTAAAGCCTTATGGGCCCAAACCCATGATTTAATTAAATCCTTATAATCATTTAATTAAGACTCTTCTTAATTAAATAATTCATCCAATGAATTTAATTCCCTTATCGATTTAATCTTTTGTGCGACCCGATCGGATCTTGTAATGTTGGCATGTGACATAAAATCTCATTTTACGTCACAAGCAATGAGCGGTATCTAGCAACACATCAAGGCTACCCAAATTACAAGAATGTCTTTGACTCGACATAACCTTAGAACTTGTGATAATATTAACCATGTAACTTAATCCCTTTGTCCATGTGTTTAGATTGAACACGAGTCATGGAGTAGTCAAACTCGTATATTCAATCTCTATTTCTTGATCCCCAAGTAGAACTAGAATAAATGAATAAGCTCGATATCACATATCGACTCATTCGAGCACGGCCATGCATTTTAGTCTTACTTGATCAAGGGCCCAAACACTTCTCCTGTTATATAGGAGGGACAAATCCTATCTTGATCAATCAACATCCCTCTACATAATTCGTAGTGTATCCAATAGTTACCTTTATAGTTTACCATGTTACAGGTAACGTTTGACAATATCAAGATACATAACTCCTTATGTTGGGATCTCTGATGATCTCAAGTCGTAAGGACTACATACATTATTATAACTATGAGAATTACTTATGACACTCATATAACTATCCATGTAGCATTCTCATGGTGGGTCTGTCCAGTACATTGTTCTCTAACATGTACCCATGTGTTGATTTGATATCTCATATTCATGAATTAATTCATCAATCAAAACATACTAGTCTCAACGTATTATCATTATCCTGATTTATGATATTACTTGACTAGGGACAATCTTTAAGAATAATACAATATTATTCTAAGGACATTAACACACTTAGTTGCATGACTATGAAACAGGAACAACTAAGTGTGTTAATACGATTAACCAGGAAGTATATGTTACAATTATTTTCATGCATTTATTTATATGACATTACCTTATGATGTTAAGTAATGATGTGCATGCTCATGATGAGTTGTTCCTGTAGGTACACTTTTGGACTGAAGGGCCTAGGGTCGGGTTGAGGCAGTGAGCTAAAAGGTGCAAGATGAATATAGGATACATGATTTTGATAGTCTCTACTCTAGGAGTAGTGTAAATCTATAGCTTTAACATTCATTATTGAGAATGTAATTAATTAACTTTTGAAATTTTATTTTGGCCTGTAATCTTTTTAGCTCAAAGCTACAACCGGAACCCCTAAGATGTTATGAATGCTTGTTTAGTCCATAATACGTGTATAAGATGATGTTAAGGTAGGAAGACCCTACATTAGTGGTATCAGACCAGTGGTTAGATAACCCGGGAATGAGTGAAGGGTAGCCTTAGCAATAAGTTGGCTAGGTGCTTCTTTTTAAACATGTTTTGTGCATGTGTTGCATATGAAGTATATGATGTTATACTAACATGTTTTGTTTCTCTAACGATGTATCATATGAACTGCTTTTGGGTATTGTTGTTAACCCTTGTCTTGCAGTATGGCAGCAAATGTAGAAGTGGGTGATGCGGTTAGTGTTAATGCAAGTGCTGGGCGTACGAATCCCCTACCACCGCCAGCCTTGGGTGAAGAACCTTCTGAACAACAGTTATTACCGGAAGAGCTATGTTTGGCTCAATTTCTGACATACCGACCCCCGATGTTCGAAGGAACTGAGACTGGGGAGATGGCTGAGGAATGGTTGGAGAGAATAGAACAGATATTTGTGGCAGCTCCTTGTGCTAAGACAGCCTGGATAAGGCTAGCGGAGTTCCAATTGGCCAAGAAGGCACTGATGTGGTGGAAGACCACAGTGATAGAGCAAGAGGCTCAGGGTCAGGAGATCAATTGGAAGCTGTTCAGGACTCGGTTTCTGACCCGCTACTTCTCAGCTGCTGCACGACAGGCCAAGGAAGATGAGTTTACTAACCTCAAGCAAGGTAACATGCCTGTATCAGATTATGCCCTTCAATACTGTTCCTTGCTCAGATATGTACCTCACATTGCTGCAAGCACTCAAGCGAAGATGAGGAACTTCATGAAGGGCTTGAGGCCTGAACTGTATGACAAGGTGATCACTTATGGCCCTGCCTGTTTTGATGATGCACTTTCACGGGCTGAGCTAGCCGAACTGGGAGTTGGTGCATATCCTGATGCCGTACCACCTCCAGCACCCCCTCAGAAATCTACTTCTGACAATTTGAAGCCCAGGGGTGATCAGTTTAAGCCAAGGGGGAACACATCGGCTTCGAGGT
Organism: Haberlea rhodopensis; assembly: GCA_907163345.1. Classification (NCBI taxonomy): domain Eukaryota; kingdom Viridiplantae; phylum Streptophyta; class Magnoliopsida; order Lamiales; family Gesneriaceae; genus Haberlea; species Haberlea rhodopensis. The sequence goes on from CAJQUN010000068.1 coordinate 1,116,775, forward strand.
TTAGTGGTAAGAGGCCCGAGAATCGATGGAAAGGAAGCCGTAGGAACGATGCCCCATCTGGAAGAGGGCCGTCTGTGATGTCCGGGGATTAATGACGTTAATCCCGGTATGGTAATAATCCTTGATGGATTTTTTTAATTGTGGCAATTAGGAATTAATTACGGTTTTGGATCTCCCGAGGTTATTAAATCGGGCATTTGGGATCGTTGGATCCAAAGGTTGAGATTGTATTCTCATTTTGGTGGAAAACCTATGAGTTGGGTTTTTGGTGGGACTTGGTGTCCGGGGTGCTTTATGTTGGGGCTGGTAGGGGGATTTGTTATTGGAGAGAGAGTTTTTGAAAACAGATGATTTTTAATGAATCATGATGTATTTGTGGAGGCATTGGTGTGTTGGGGTATTTTTGCTATATATACCCGTTGGACTCGAGATCTCCGTCATTTTGGCACGGAATCACTTCTCTCCCTCCCCTCTCCCCCTCTTATCGTGTAACCCCCCTTTCCCCTAACCCTCATCTTTTCTCTTTGGAGAAAAATGACCGGATGCTCGATTTAGGAGCCGGATTCTTCGAAGATAAGTTGGTAATCTCCTTCCCCTCGCTTTTATCTTCGTTTGGATTGTGATTTTGTTGGTTTTAGTTGGGTTTTGAGTTTAGTTTGGTTTGGGTGATTTTGTTGAAAATCATAAAATCTTTTGGGTTTGTTTTATTTTGGGTTGAGCACCCTTGTTGGAGGTCCTTGTATGTGGATTTGTTGTGGTTTTGAGTTGGGAGGAGTTGGGGTATGAATTATGGAGGTTTCAAGCTTTTGAAAATGGAGATTTTCGTGTTGCAGGTCGTAGCGATCGATCGCCTGTGGCGAGCGATCGATCGCCCGCTGGCAGTGGGCTTTTCAGCATTGTGGCGATCGATCGCCACTTTTGAGCGATCGATCGCCTCGCGCCAGTAAGGTCTGGCGATCGATCGCCATATCAAGCGATCGATCGCCAAGGGGCTAGCGATCGATCGCCCGGTATAGCTATCGATCGCCAGCAGGGGATTTTGTTTTTCTTGGCTTTTTCGTGGGATTTTGGATTTGCGACTTAAATGGTCGGCTTACGGGTCAATGTTCACATTCCAATGGGAATGCTAGACTTTTAAAATGGTTTGGTTGGAGCCAAATTAATTAAACGGAACTCTCGGTTGAGTTTTTGGCTATCTTTTAAACGCTTTGAATTGTATATTTTGGGTGTTATGCATGTTTAGCCGGGGGGCTTTTGTTTTTTTGGTAATCGTCAAGGATTGACGATGGGTTTTGAGGTTTGCAAACGTGCGTGGGCACATGATCGCATGCTTATTCTTGATTTTGAGTTGTTTATGTGTTTTAGCACATATTTCTCGAGGCGTGGAATTCAAGCAAGTTGGCTTGGACTACGGAAACTTAAGGTACGTATGACATACGAGCATGGCCTATTATAGTGTTGCAACTGTAAAATGCATGGTGTGTGATAATTGTACTAAATGGGTATTGGAACACATGGTGTGTGATAATTGTACTAAATGGGTATTGGAACACATGGTGTGTGATAATTGCGTTGTGACATTGAAATATGTGGCATGTGGTAATTGCATCGGATAGGTATTGAAATGCATGGTGCATGAGATTTGCTATAGATGGATAACATTATGCATGGTAAATGGTATTTGCGTCAAATGGTTATTCATTGGGAACCATACGGTGCCGCTATTGAGCGAGCAATGATTTGGGATGCGATCGCCGTTGAGCGACCATCGGTTATGACGCCGCTATTGTTGAGCGTGCGCGAGGTTTAGTATGCCGCCATTGTGGAGCGAGCAATGAAACAGGAATATGGAATTATTGGTTAGACATATGTGATATCTATGGTCTCTTATATTATGTTTTTACCATATTGATCATGGAACTGGCATAATAGAACGGTATTAGTTAATCTATGTGACGATTGACTGGCTTTGGGAATTTGATGAGTTTGGTTATTTTGAGAACAGGGACGATACAGGGGATCCCGGATGAGGGTGTTACCATCCAGGGAGTATCATTTAAATTATAGCATTTACATTCTGTATTTGAATTGCAATGTTATGCTTATTGGATTGGTGGTATTGGTATGCTCACCCCGTGTGGGGGCTGTCTCTGTTGGGGCAGGTAACACAGGTGCAGCAGTAGCTTTGGAGTTGAGCTCGGGCTGTTGATAGAGGTACTTCCAGGATCGAGGTACCAGAGCTGGTTGAATAAGTACACAGATGCAGTGTTGAGATCGAGTTGTGCTTGGGGGGGGGGGGGTGCTTCCATGATTGAAGTACCAGTAACGGTATCCGGTAGAGTGTTTTATACATCAGATACACGCTTATTCATTGGGTGCTCTTATGTGAGTACAATTTTACGTGTATATGGAATGTATAAATGAGCTACGGTTTCTCTCTGTTCATTTATGGTTTGCATGTAATTAAATGCGGAATTACTAAATGAACTGAGAGCATGTTAGTGTATTATGAGGGTGCATGTCATATATGTAATCTTGGTTGGGGGATTTGCATATTATGTGGATTGAATGCAAGAAATTTTATGGATCACTAATATGGTGTAGCACTTGCATATGGCTTTTCCCCATGATAGTATGATTATATGCACTAATGGTATGGATTAATACACTAATAACGGGATAAGGGTACGAGGGTCCTTACACAGTCTCAGGGAGACAGGTTCGGGAAGGTCCAGTGCACTCTTTGTGGGCAACCACATTTGACGAGAGACTGTGTAGGATGTTATGTTTGTGGCGACAAAGGCCACTTTGCTCGGCAGTGTCCCAACAGGGGAAGACAACAGAACTCTACGGGGAGGCCTACGGACAGAGCAGTGCAGCACAGGCCACCGTTTGTGCCGAGGCAGCATGGAGGTCAGCCTATGGGGCCACCTCAGGGGCAGGTTTATGTATTGACGAGGGAACAGGCTACAGCAGCTCCGGAGGAAGTGATAGCGGGTACGTGTCTTTTATTTACGCACTCTGTTTTCATATTGATCGACACAAGTGCGTCACACTCTTTCGTGTCGACAAGTTTTGTGGAAAGGCACCACATATGCACTTCTCCGTCACCCATGCCTCTTGTAGTCTCGACCCCCGCTGGAAGAAGTTTGATTACTGATCAGATTGTCTATGATGGCCTCATTTATTTTGAGGATAACGAACTAAGGTCAGACTTGATTGTTCTGGGGATGTCAGACTTTGACTCCATTGTAGGCATTGATGTTCTGAACAGGTATCAGGCAGTTGTGAACTGCAGGCAGAGGACTGTCCGATTCAGGTCTGATATGGGAGTCCAGTGGACATTCTATGGGGATGGTTCTCGTTCAAAGATCCCATTGATATCTGTTGTCAAGATGGCACAGTTATTGGAACGAGGCCACACGGGATATCTCATCTATGCTATCGATGTTACGGAAAAGAAAGAAGAATTAAAAGTTGAGGATGTGCCCGTAGTGGCGGAGTTTCCTGATGTCTTTCCGGAAGAGATTCCCGGATTCCCACCGACGAGAGAGGTCGAGTTTGGGATTGAGTTACTACCGGGGACGTCTGCCATTTCTTGTGCCCCGTATAGGATGGCACCAGCGGAGTTAAGAGAGTTAAAGATTCAGTTGCAAGAGCTCCTTGATAAGGGTTACATACGCCCTAGTGTATCGCCCTGGGGAGCACCAGTCCTATTTGTCAAGAAGAAAGATGATTCAATGCGTCTGTGCATCGATTACAGACAACTGAACAAAGCCACAGTGAAGAATAAGTATCCACTTCCGAGGATCGATGATTTGTTTGACCAGTTGCAGGGTACGAGTCTCTACAGTAAGATCGATCTGAGGTCGGGGTACCATCAGATTCGAGTAAGGGAAGATGATGTTCAGAAGACAGCTTTCAGGACTAGATATGGGCACTATGAATTCTTAGTCATGCCTTTTGGGGTGACAAATGCCGCAGCTGTTTTTATGAGCCTGATGAACAGAGTGTTCCAACCGTATTTGGATCAGTTCGTCATTGTTTTCTGTGATGACCAGGGATTATAGGTGTTAATCCCGGAGTATTAATAATCCCTAAAGTGGTTTTACGTGGCGATTTGAAATTTAAGAGAGGTGTTGGGCCTTCTGGGCTCGTTTATTTGGGCAGTTGGGATCGTTGGACCCAGAGGTTGAGATTGTATTCACATTACGGTGTAAAACCTAAGAGTTGGGTTTTTGATGTGTCTCGGAATCTCGGGTGCTATGTGAGCACCGGTAGGGGATTTTGGAGTTAGAGAGAGAGTTTTTGAAAACAGATGATTTTTAAGGAATCATGATGTATTTGTGGGGCTATTATTTTTTGGGGTATTTTTGCTATAAATACAAGTTGAACCCGAGATTTTTGTATTAATTTCATTTTCAGCCCAATTCTCTTCTCCTCCCCTGTACGTGCGATTTTCCCGTCACCTCCCCTGCCCCGCCGCTTCAGGCGCTCCGCCAGCCGCCGTCCCGCCGCCGTTCGGCGCGTGCGACCTACCGCCGGCGTCGTCTCGGCGAGGCGCTCCTTTCCCCTCCATCAATTGAAGGTTTCGTCGCGTCCTGGAGTCGAATTTGGCAGAAAGGCGTCGATCCCCAAAAGTTAGGGTTCATCGATTTTGAACGATTTTGCTTCCGATTTTCGTTGGGTAATCTCCCTTACCCCTTGTTCTTCTTTTTCGTGCATTTCCCTGCTTATTTTGGTGATTTTGGTTCGAAATTATTTTCGAAATTGTAGGGTTTGATTTCGAAAATTTGGGGGTTTTTGGCAGGGGTATTATTTCGTGCAATTGATCGATTATTGCATGTTTTAAGAGTATTATGATGCTTGATTGAGATCGAATTGAGAAGCTTTGGTTCGAATTTGAAGAATTTTAAGAGTTGGGATTTAAAGGCTTGTTTGGGTTCGATTTTAAGGGGGTTGAGTTCGAAAATGGGGAGTTTTTGTCAAGGGATGTTGATTCTTGCTTGGATAGCTTAATTGACATTTTAGATGAATTATGGTATTTTATTGGGTTCGAAATTGTGAGATTAAGGTTCGATTTTTGTAGGGCATTCTTGAACAAATTTCGATTGTCTCATTTATTTCCTTCCCTGCATGTACCCTACCCCGGGTCTTTTAAGAGGATAATTGTCGTGTATTGACAATGTTGTGAGGGATATGGGTGTGCTTGAGCATAGGTTACATGTTCGTAAATAATTGTGAATTATTTATCGTGTTAGCACATCATTCCTCGGGGCATGGAACTCGAGCAAGGCTTGGCTCGGACTTCGGAGATTTAAGGTACGTGCGACGTACGAGCATTTCTATATTTTAAGGCATATGTGAATGCATAATGAAAATTTGATTTCATTGAATAATCGCGCATGAGGATTATATATATATATGTTGATATAGCCAAGGAATGACCCAAATCTTGATATCGCCGCTTGTAGCGTGCGTGACACTAGAGTAGGATGACTCTTGCATGATATATGGGGTACTGGGTTTATTTGACTATATTAGGGCATTTGAGATGCCTGGGAATGATCGTAAAATCATGTATTCTTCGTAAGACATTTGAGATGTCTAAGTTCGTAGAATCGTGTATTCATTATAAGACATTTGAGATGTCTAGGTTTGTAGACTCATGTATTCATTATAAGACACTTGAGATGTCTAAGTATAATGAAGGATTGGTAAAATAAATGCTAAAGCATTTGAGCTATCTGTGATTGATAGCAAGGTTGTGAAATCAGTATTAGATATTGTGATATCTGTAATTGCATGTTTAATGAATTTGTAATCACTATATGTTGATATTCGAGGATTAGGCATGCGATGAGTTAATCAATGCGTTGATTTACTGATTTATGAGATTTGATGAGTTTGATGTTGTGAGAACAGGGACAGTACACGGAATCCCGGATGAGGATGTTGCCATCCAGGGAGTATCATTTAAATTCATTAGTATTTACTTGTGTTGTAAATTATGAATTTCATTATTATGATTATGGGATTTTGTGTATTGGTATGCTCACCCCGTTGGGGGCTGTCTCTGTTGGGACAGGTGGACAGGTACATCGATGGCTATGGAGCTGAGCTCGAGCTGTTGATTTGAGGTACTCCCAGGATCGTGGTACCAGGGCTTGATGGAGCACGGTATCGTATAGAGTACCTATATATACACCTGAGGATTTATACATATTCATGATGCTCGCATGTGAGCACGATTATACTTGTATATGGATTGTATATAAAGGCATGAGCCTTTCTCTCTTTCATTTAAGGTTGCATGCAATTAGGTTGAATTGCTAGAATGATATGAGAGTCATTGGTGTATTATGTGGGTGTTGGAACCCACTTTTGTTGACATATGTGTGGTGTCTTCCCTGGCTGGGAATCTACTTGTATTACTGCTTTCTGTTGAGTATTATGTGTTCCCTGGCCGGGAATTTTGTTATGTGTTGTACTCTTTTTTTGGGATAGCTCTATTTATGGGGAGACTCTGCCCAAATTTTTATAAAAGTTTACAATGTGAAAAGTGGCACCAAGGGGTTGGTAAAGGGCAAACATATGAGTCTTTCATTGACAGGCAATGATTAAGTATCATCAGAGCTTCCCGATTGACATTTTATAGAAAGCATGTACCACACATAGTGGTTAATACACTAATCAAGGTTTAAGGGCTTGGGGTCCTTACATTAGTGGTATCAGAGCAGTGGTTGCTCATTGGGGCTGTTAAGGGCCTAGGAAGTTATTGATAGCACATATTTATGCATGATGGCATTAATGTTGTATGACATAGCAAATTGTTTATGTGCTCTTATGATATGAAAAGTGGTATTGCTAACCATTGTGGTTGCAGGAATCGTGTGGAACACGATAGGATGACATTTATGGGGATGTCTGGCACTCCGTGTGTTATGTGCCAAGGAAGCTGGTTTTAAGAAAATCAGATAAAGGGATATTTCCGAGGTAACATGTATTTTACGTTGTCTTGTTGACACATGATGAATGCAAAGTGGTGCATTGAGGTTATGATATATGTTATTGTGCATTGTTTTTGCATATGTATGTTGTGAAATATAAGAGGTGTATTTCACGAGTCAAAGTTATCTTAGTAAGGATTTTAATGGCTTATGCTAAAGTCCATATGAAGCGATGAAGAGTCCCGCTTATATGGAGTAGCAACGCTAAAGTCCATTGGAAGCGATGAAGAATCCCGCTTACATGGAGTAGCAACGCTAAAGTCCAGTGGAAGCGAGGAAGAATTCCGCTTTCCTGGAGTAGCAAGAAGCATTAAAATGTACTAATGATAAGGGCTCAGGATGAAATAAGGATTTAAGGAAAAAGAATGTCATGACATTGCATATCCATACATTCATATAATGCGTTTTTATTATGTATTGAATGTTGATGCATAGCGTATATGGCTATTGTTGTTAACCCTGATGGTTGCAGGTTACAGGAAATAAGGAATACGAAAAGGAATGATGATTATACATATGTACGGGCATCCCAAGGGCAACATGTATTATGTGGTTAGTCATTTAACACAAGGTAAATCAAGGTATGCATAAGATAGTGCATTATGATATGATACATGTTGATACGCATTGTTTTGCATATGTATATTGTGAAATATAAAGTGAGGATTTCAATGCTTACACTAAAGTCCATATGAAGCGAGGAAGGATTCCGCTTATATGGAGTGGTGAGAAGCATTGAAATGCACTATTGATATTTCACGAGTCAAGGTTATCCTAGTGAGGATTTCAATGCTTGCGCTAAGGTCCATATGAAGCGAGGAAGGATTCCGCTTATATGGAGTAGTGAGAAGCATTGAAATACACTACTGATAAGTGACTCAATTCGAGGTTTATTGATAGCGATGGTTCATTCCGCTATATCTATTGGCGATGGTTCATTCCGCCAGGTGTATTGATAGCGATGGTTCATTCCGCTATATCTATTGGCGATGGTTCATTCCGCCAGGTGTATTGATAGCGATGGTTCATTCCGCTATATTGATTGGCGATGGTTCATTCCGCCAGGTGTATTTATAGCGATGGTTCATTCCGCTATATTGATTGGCGATGGTTCATTCCGCCAGGTGTATTTATAGCGATGGTTCATTCCGCTATATCTATTGGCGATGGTTCATTCCGCCAAGTGTATTGATAGCGATGCCTCTTTCCGCTACTATGTGGACGATGATTCATGCTCAGGGTATAGCGAGGTTTCATGCCACTTATTATCTGACGAGGTGTCATACCGTCGATTCTATAGCGAGGGATCTTGCCGCTATGTACTCAGCACAGGATTTTTGCCGCCTTCGAGCGATGGGTGCTGATTACGCACTATTATTGAGCGACGGAGACAGGTATGACGCTATATCACTAGCGATGAGGTATGAGATATTGCTATTTTATTAGCTTTATTGTAGCTGGCATGCATTGATATACATGTTTTATTATGCCTATTTTACTAGCATGATAGTGGATGACATACGCTGATGTACATGTATCGTCACTAGTGGGCAATGTTTTAGATGCCATGAGTTGGCATGTGTCGTCACGGGATGACGATGATGATGGTGTAGGAGATGTCTTATTAGACATGCATCATCGTTACGATGATCGATGCGTTGAGTATACGTATTCAGTGGTATGCCTTGGGTGCCAGTACCGAGCACAAGGTGGTGTGTGCGACACCGATGGACGTGACCCTTATACCGAGCGGGTTGCTCGAGGAATGGTTGGATGCGCTGTACATGTGATTGTACCGCAGCTTACGATTGGGGGATCATTTTACGAGTGGTGATACCCTTGAGGTATGCTCGTGGAATGGCTTTTGGCCATGTGATTTGACGACAGGAGTAATCATGGAGGAAAGTACTCGCTTTCTGTCGATGTGACATGTGGTGGACATGGTCACACCACCCTTGAGGGTGTAGGATGGGTCCTAAGGGAGTAGGATCAGGTTATGTTAAGTACATAGGGACATTGGAGTGTCCAGGGTGTATCGGCATTGAGGAGTGTTGGATAAAGACCCACTACTCTATTGAGTTTTCTTCCCATAGTATGTTATACCATGTGGAAACGTCCGTCTTGTTGGTAGGTTTGAGGTAAACCTAAAGAGGCAGAGACTAGGCTGTCTGCCACGTGTGTGTAGTACCGTGATGGGCTTGCTAGAGCCGTTATACTGCTCGTTGGAACCAAGTTTGGCAATCGTAAGGTGATGCGATGTGGATCGTGGTGGACTCTAGTAGTCACCACATCATTTGAGGTTGTGCGTGCCTCGCTGAAACGTGTATACGTTTATGTTTAATCTTGGAGACTTGTCTGGGACAGCTCAGGATGTTGGAGTACCAACAAGAGAGTCATCAGGTTGTTATTGACTCAATCTAAAGGAACCCGTGTATTGGGATACAATGGGTGTTATTGTATCCAGTTTTTCCGAACGATGGTTCGAGACTTGTGGATCTCGAGTTCGATGGCACTTCCCTTGCGAGGAAGGAGGTAGTATTATACCTATTTGGGAATCTTGAAAGATTCGGTAAGTTGGTGCAAGTGGTGTTGATTTTGGGAATCACACCGTGTATTGTTAATCGTCGATTTTCATCCTCCACTGAGTAAGGAATGACTCAGAATTGACGGTTGTGTTTGGGGCTTAGGGATATGTGGTAGATGCCCGAGCCGAGTGCATTGAGTATGCATGTGATATCAGTGCTTAGGCAGGTATACCGGTGAGTATACGGATGCCAGTTATTGATTTCCTCTCTGTTAAGCATAGAGTTATACTATTTTTGGATGGTTAAATCTCTGATGAGAGATATGGAACACCTTGAGATTGGGAATCTCCATGGCACGATGTTTATGAGGAACAATCGTAAAGTTAGTTGACTCCCTTGAAGAGGGATTTTCTTGTGAGGGTTAAGGTACTTCCCTTGTTGGTGTTTTCCTTCGAGTTATGCGACAGCCTTCCCAAGTTTGGATTGTTAAATCCGAGGATTTTCAAGGGATGGCAGGATTTCGGATTGGTTGAGTGTCGCTGACGACACAAGCGTTGAGGATGCAATGGGTTTATTGCATGCCCCTTAAGAATTTTAAACTCTGCGGAGTCTCGGTTGTTATTTATGATCAGGACGTGATTCTTGGAACATCCGTAGGTGGACATCTTGTGAGATGTCTTTTGTTTTAATTTGTGGCCGTGAGTTGCCCAAATTAAGTTGCAATGAGGCGACTACTCCTTCGATGGAGGAAGTTTGAAAGTGGAAACCAGGTTTGATATGTGTACACCGTGGTTGTACTAGTGTTTCCCTCGTAACGATGTATGTTAGACATCGTAAGTCATAGTAAAATATCATTGGATGATATCTACGATAGAATCAAGAGCGATTCGAATCCTTGCAGTTTCAGTTGACTAACTGCTTTTGGACTGTTAGCGTTGAGTTGTGCTGACGCTCTTTGACGTTATGATGGATTTGGAAGTCTATTCCACTCCAGAGTTTGACACGAGGTCAACGTTCTTACGGTTGAGGTGTCATTCAGGATGTGTTCGTACTGTTGTATTAGAACGAAGGATGACTGTCTGATCTACAGTCGTAAGTATCAGTTGTTTCGCAGTCATGAGGGACTGACTTTTGGGATGACCCGCATCGAGGTATGTTTTACCTCTTGGGTGATATGTTGGTTTTGGTATGTCGCTCTGTTTCAGAGTTAGATGAGAGGTAAGTATCCTCGCGTTTATTAATACGATTCTGATATGGTCAGGAATCGAGGTTATGGCTTCATGTTGTTGTGCAGCCTGGGTGTTACGTGATACACCAGTGCTAATTTCGAGGACGAAATTCTTTTAGTGGGGGATATTGTGATGACCAGGGATTATAGGTGTTAATCCCGGAGTATTAATAATCCCTAAAGTGGTTTTACGTGGCGATTTGAAATTTAAGAGAGGTGTTGGGCCTTCTGGGCTCGTTTATTTGGGCAGTTGGGATCGTTGGACCCAGAGGTTGAGATTGTATTCACATTACGGTGTAAAACCTAAGAGTTGGGTTTTTGATGTGTCTCGGAATCTCGGGTGCTATGTGAGCACCGGTAGGGGATTTTGGAGTTAGAGAGAGAGTTTTTGAAAACAGATGATTTTTAAGGAATCATGATGTATTTGTGGGGCTATTATTTTTCGGGGTATTTTTGCTATAAATACAAGTTGAACCCGAGATTTTTGTATTAATTTCATTTTCAGCCCAATTCTCTTCTCCTCCCCTGTACGTGCGATTTTCCCGTCACCTCCCCTGCCCCGCCGCTTCAGGCGCTCCGCCAGCCGCCGTCCCGCCGCCGTTCGGCGCGTGCGACCTACCGCCGGCGTCGTCTCGGCGAGGCGCTCCTTTCCCCTCCATCAATTGAAGGTTTCGTCGCGTCCTGGAGTCGAATTTGGCAGAAAGGCGTCGATCCCCAAAAGTTAGGGTTCATCGATTTTGAACGATTTTGCTTCCGATTTTCGTTGGGTAATCTCCCTTACCCCTTGTTCTTCTTTTTCGTGCATTTCCCTGCTTATTTTGGTGATTTTGGTTCGAAATTATTTTCGAAATTGTAGGGTTTGATTTCGAAAATTTGGGGGTTTTTGGCAGGGGTATTATTTCGTGCAATTGATCGATTATTGCATGTTTTAAGAGTATTATGATGCTTGATTGAGATCGAATTGAGAAGCTTTGGTTCGAATTTGAAGAATTTTAAGAGTTGGGATTTAAAGGCTTGTTTGGGTTCGATTTTAAGGGGGTTGAGTTCGAAAATGGGGAGTTTTTGTCAAGGGATGTTGATTCTTGCTTGGATAGCTTAATTGACATTTTAGATGAATTATGGTATTTTATTGGGTTCGAAATTGTGAGATTAAGGTTCGATTTTTGTAGGGCATTCTTGAACAAATTTCGATTGTCTCATTTATTTCCTTCCCTGCATGTACCCTACCCCGGGTCTTTTAAGAGGATAATTGTCGTGTATTGACAATGTTGTGAGGGATATGGGTGTGCTTGAGCATAGGTTACATGTTCGTAAATAATTGTGAATTATTTATCGTGTTAGCACATCATTCCTCGGGGCATGGAACTCGAGCAAGGCTTGGCTCGGACTTCGGAGATTTAAGGTACGTGCGACGTACGAGCATTTCTATATTTTAAGGCATATGTGAATGCATAATGAAAATTTGATTTCATTGAATAATCGCGCATGAGGATTATATATATATATGTTGATATAGCCAAGGAATGACCCAAATCTTGATATCGCCGCTTGTAGCGTGCGTGACACTAGAGTAGGATGACTCTTGCATGATATATGGGGTACTGGGTTTATTTGACTATATTAGGGCATTTGAGATGCCTGGGAATGATCGTAAAATCATGTATTCTTCGTAAGACATTTGAGATGTCTAAGTTCGTAGAATCGTGTATTCATTATAAGACATTTGAGATGTCTAGGTTTGTAGACTCATGTATTCATTATAAGACACTTGAGATGTCTAAGTATAATGAAGGATTGGTAAAATAAATGCTAAAGCATTTGAGCTATCTGTGATTGATAGCAAGGTTGTGAAATCAGTATTAGATATTGTGATATCTGTAATTGCATGTTTAATGAATTTGTAATCACTATATGTTGATATTCGAGGATTAGGCATGCGATGAGTTAATCAATGCGTTGATTTACTGATTTATGAGATTTGATGAGTTTGATGTTGTGAGAACAGGGACAGTACACGGAATCCCGGATGAGGATGTTGCCATCCAGGGAGTATCATTTAAATTCATTAGTATTTACTTGTGTTGTAAATTATGAATTTCATTATTATGATTATGGGATTTTGTGTATTGGTATGCTCACCCCGTTGGGGGCTGTCTCTGTTGGGACAGGTGGACAGGTACATCGATGGCTATGGAGCTGAGCTCGAGCTGTTGATTTGAGGTACTCCCAGGATCGTGGTACCAGGGCTTGATGGAGCACGGTATCGTATAGAGTACCTATATATACACCTGAGGATTTATACATATTCATGATGCTCGCATGTGAGCACGATTATACTTGTATATGGATTGTATATAAAGGCATGAGCCTTTCTCTCTTTCATTTAAGGTTGCATGCAATTAGGTTGAATTGCTAGAATGATATGAGAGTCATTGGTGTATTATGTGGGTGTTGGAACCCACTTTTGTTGACATATGTGTGGTGTCTTCCCTGGCTGGGAATCTACTTGTATTACTGCTTTCTGTTGAGTATTATGTGTTCCCTGGCCGGGAATTTTGTTATGTGTTGTACTCTTTTTTTGGGATAGCTCTATTTATGGGGAGACTCTGCCCAAATTTTTATAAAAGTTTACAATGTGAAAAGTGGCACCAAGGGGTTGGTAAAGGGCAAACATATGAGTCTTTCATTGACAGGCAATGATTAAGTATCATCAGAGCTTCCCGATTGACATTTTATAGAAAGCATGTACCACACATAGTGGTTAATACACTAATCAAGGTTTAAGGGCTTGGGGTCCTTACATTTTCATTGACGATATACTCATTTACTCCCGGACCGAAGAGGAACACGTGAAGCACTTGAGGACAGTACTCCAGATCCTTAGGGATCATCAGTTATATGCAAAGCTTAGTAAGTGCGAGTTCTGGTTGAACAGTGTGGTGTTCTTGGGTCATGTCATATCTAGCAGCGGGATATCTGTAGATCCCAAAAAGGTTGAAGCTGTGATGGAGTGGGCTACACCCACATCTGTACCCGAGATACCGAGTTTCCTTGGCTTAGCAGGTTATTACCGACATTTCGTCGAGGGATTTTCTAAGATCGCTAAGCCGCTGACACAGCTGACTCAGAAAAGAGTCCCGTTCTATTGGTCCGAAGCTTGTGAGGAAAGCTTCCAAGAATTGAAGCGTCGTTTGACGACAGCACCTGTATTGGTAATTCCTTCTGAGAATAAGAAGTTTGCTTTGTACACGGACGCATCATTGCAGGGTTTGGGCTGTGTATTGATGCAGGAGAAGCACGTGGTGGCCTATGCTTCGATGCAGTTAAAGCCTCATGAGACCAGATACCCAGTTCATGATTTGGAACTGGCGGCCATCATTTTCGCCTTGAAGATTTGGCGGCATTATCTCTATGGTACTTCGTTTACCATCTATACGGACCATAAGAGTTTGAAGTTCTTATTCACCCAAGCGGAACTGAATATGAGGCAAAGAAGATGGATGGATTTACTCAAGGATTATGACTGTGAGATTGAGTACCATCCTGGTAAAGCAAATTTGATAGCAGACACCTTAAGTCGGAAAGTGAAGAGTACTGCTGAGAAAGCTATGTGTTTATCAGCTATGATGACTTTTTATTGCCATCTGGGCTATGATTTCGATGTGGACACGTCGCCAGTGCGAGTGTCGACCTTATTGGCTGAGCTAGACATATTTGAGGCTATCTGGTGGAGACGCATGAAGCGTGATGTGATCACTTTTGTTAAAAGATGTTTGATTTGCCAGCAGGTAAAGGCAGAAAGGCAGAGGCCTGGTGGCGAGCTGAAGAGCTTGGAAGTACCTAAGTGGAACTGGGAGCATATATCTATGGATTCGTGACCCACTTGCCAAGAACGGCCTCTGGATTTGATGCAATCTGGGTGATCGTGGATAGGCTGACGAAGGTAGCTCATTTCATCCCTTATTGTATGACTTTCACATATCTAAAGATGGCCCAATTATATGTGCGGGATGTAGTGAGGTTGCATAGTATTCCAGTCTCGATTGTGTCTGACAGAGACCCAAGGTTTACTTCACATTTCTGGGAGGGTCTCCAGACAGCTTTGGCACAGAAGTGAGACTGAGTACAGCTTATCACCCTCAGACAGACGGCCAAACAGAGCGTACCATTCAGACGCCCGAAGACATGTTGAGGGCATGTGTTTTGGAGTTTGATACTCCGTGGCAGGATTCAGTAGCACTAGTAAGGTTCTCCTATAATAACAGCTATCAGGCGAGCATTCAGATGGCCCCTTTTGAAGCTCTTTACGGACGACGATGTAGGTTACCGCTGTATTGGGAGGGCTTGTCTAGTAAAGCGGTCGGAGGACCGGATATGATTAAGGATATGGAAGAAAAGATTAAGATGATACGCCAAAAGATAAAAGCGGCTCAGGATAGGCAAGCAGCCTATGCCAATAAGCGACGGCGACCCCTAGAATTCAAAGTAGGAGACAAGGTCTTCTTGAAAATCTCACCCTTCAGGGGTGTAGTTCGTTTTGGTATGCGGGGGAAGTTATCCCCGAGGTATGTTGGTCCATACGAAGTATTGCAGCGTATCGGTACTTTGGCCTACCGTTTGGCTCTACCGCCGTCTTTATCTAATATACATGATGTTTTTCACGTCTCTATGTTACGGAAGTATGAGCCAGACCCGTCTCATGTATTACAGCCTACTGAAGTGCAGTGGGACTCAGATGTATCCTACGTAGAACGACCGGTCAGAATTCTTGATCGTGAGGATCGCATATTACGAAGCAAGGTTATACCGATGGTCAAAGTTCAGCGGGATCGTCAGGGTGTCAAGGAGGCTACGTGGGAGACGGAACGACATATGGTGTAGCATTACCCGGAACTATTTTCTGGTATGATTTATGTTTAGTTTCATTTTGGGTAAGTGCATGCGATTTCGGGGATGAAATCTTATAAGTAGGGGAGTATTGTGATGCCCCGAAATTAATTGATCGCAATTTAGGCATTAATGATGTTTATATGACGAATTATGTTGATAATTGATTCATGTGTTGAAATTAATTATCATGTTGAAATGCTTAGTCACATGATAGGCGTGACTCGGGGTTGCATTTCAGGGTGCATGTTATGCATGTTGGGAGATGGGGTGTTAACATGAATTATTTGTATTGATTGTTAATTATGAGGAAGATATGAAGTTTGAGGAAGTTTGTTGCATTTTTGTAAAATGCTTTTAAAATACCATGTTGGGGTATTTTATACATCATGCTATGTGATGGGATACAATTTTATTAACCCATATACCCCCCACTATACCCCTTTACCCCACTACACTTTATTCACTTTACCCTTTCCCCTCTAAAATCCCCAATTCACTCTCAAAACCCTACCCATTTCCCATTTTCGAAATTCACCAAGGAAGGAGAAGGAAATCTCCACAAAACTTTTGTTTGTGTGATTTTTTTTAAGATTTGGAGTCTTCAAGAGGTATGGAACCCTTCCTAAAGTTTTTATGATGTTTGGTTTTGAAATGGGTTGATTTTGAAGTGATTTATGTGGGTTTGTTTTGAGTATGTGTTGTATGTTGTTGGGGTATGAATTATGAAGTGTTTTATGTGGGTTTTAGTGAGTTTTGATGATGTTGATGTTGTAGGAAAGTTTGGGTTTGAAAGGTATGAGTTGGAGCTTGGAAAGATGCTCAAAAAATGGTGAAAATCGCGCACCAGCAGGTGGCGATCGATCGCCCTGTATGAGGCGATCGATCGCCGAAGGCCAGTAGCAAAAATCGCTACAGGCGATCGATCGCCATATTTTAGCGATCGATCGCCGCAAGGCAAAAAGTGAGGCGATCGATCGCCTCAAGTAGCGATCGATCGCCACTGTTTAAAACATGGAAAATGATGAATTTTGATGAATTTTTGGTATTTGGCTATTATTTAGCTTCAAATATTGATTTGTATGGTTGTGTAGAACCATCCCAGGTACCAACGACATCAAGGAGATAAAGTTCTCCAATCTCTCCACTTTTGGGAATTAAGGTACGTAAGAAACGTACGGGCATCGGACGGTAACACATTCTTATACTATGATTACGCAATAATTGTATAAGTATTTACGATGTTCATGTTGATGATAATGATAAGTAAGTTTATGATGATGTCTATGAAGTGATGCTGTTTATATAATGAAACGATGTTTATGATATGGTAAGATGCCATACGATGAGGTAAGATGCCCACGTGGTAAGATGCCACACGATGTTTATGATATGGTAAGATGCCATACGATAGGGTAAGATGCCCACGTGGTAAGATGCCACACGATGTTTATGATATGGTAAGATGCCATACGATAGGATAAGATGCCCACGTGGTAAGATGCCACACGATGTTTGTGATATGGTAAGATGCCATACGATAGGGTAAGATGCCCACGTGGTGAGATGCCACACGATGTTTATGATATGGTAAGATGTCATACGATAGGGTAAGATGCCACGTGGTAAGATGCCACACGATGTTTATGATATGGTAAGATGCCATACGATGGGGTAAGATGCCCATATGCATGGCTATGAAACAGGAACAACTAAGTGTGTTAATACGATTAACCAGGAAGTATATGTTACAATTATTTTCATGCATTTATTTGTATGCCATTACCTTATGATGTTAAGTAATGATGTGCATGCTCATGATGGGTTGTTAATGTAGGTACACTTTTGGACTGAAGGGCCTAGGGTCGGGTTGAGGCAGTGAGCTAAAATGAGCAAGATGAATATAGGATACAGGATTTTGATAGTCTCTACTCTAGGAGTAGTGTAAATCTATAGCTTTAACATTCATTATTGAGAATGTTTTAATTAACTTTTGAAATTTTATTTTGGCATGTAATCTTATTAGCTCAAAGCTACAACCGGAACCCCTAAGATGTTATGAATGCATGTTTAGTCCATAATACGTGTATAAGATGATGTTAAGGTAGGAAGACCCTACAGGTGCTCTCATGTGAGTACGTTTTACGTGTATGTGGAATGTATAAATAGGCATGGTTTTCTCTCTTCATTTATGGTTTGCATGCAATTAAATACGGAATTGCTAAATGAACTGAGAGTGTGTTAGTGTATTACTAGGGTGCATACTATGAAAGTGGCTTTAGTTGGGGAAGTTGAATATTATGAGGTTCTACCGCAAGAAATTTTATAGATGGTAAATGACGTTATTCTTGTATATGGTTTCCTTCCCATGATAACATGATTGTATGCACTTAATGGCATGGATTAATACACTAATAACGGGTTAATGGCACGGGGGTCCTTACAGAATATGTTGTTGCTAACCATGGTGGTTGCAGGGTCATATGGGACATGGATTATGCATTGCGGTTGCATGCATATTGGAGTTGTAATGCCTCGATTTGTTGTATACACGTAGGATATGATTATGGTGTAATTATATCAATTGGCGATATGATAACTGGGGGTTCGAGTGGAACCAAGAATGAATTGATTCATATATGAAATGAAATATGGGAAGGCATGAAACATGGTGTGTAATGCATTCATAATATAAACATATGAATTATGGATTAAGAGTTGAAGGTGCATCAATATGTACATATGAGTTTGCATTTGAGTATGCATATGACTTTAATGTGAATTAGAGTTTCATTTTGAATGTGAGGTTCATTTCATGTACATGTGATTTAACATGTAATTATCTCCAAATGACATGATATCAAGTAAGTTAAGGACTTAATGACCTTATATCAAGTGCATGATGGAGGCAAAATCACATAATACACCACTTTCACCTAAAAATCTCTACAAGCTCCTCTCCAAACCCTTAGAGCTTTTGGTAGGCAAAGCTTGGATTTTCACTTGTGAAGTGAGCTAGGAAGTTGGGTGAAGTGATTTCTTAGCCTCTTGGTAAGAAATTCATAGTTGTATACTTGAATTATTCATTAATGTTGATTTATGTGAAGGAAAAGCTCAAGTGTGCATGTGTACAATCATAACATGTTTATATGCTAGGAATTGGAATCTATGATGTTAGATTTATGTTTATATGTTCCTAGGTATTGCAAGAAACATGTTGACATGGTTTAATATGAGGTGTAGGAGAAGATTCATGGAGATAAGCTTGAAAATCGCCATGCTCTCATCTTTCTGGGCATCGGCGATCGATCGGTACGAGTAAGCGATCGATCGCCGATGACAGTAACATTTTAAGGCGGTGAAATTGGATGGCGATCGATCGGTGAAAGTGTCGCGATCGATCGCGATGAACAGAGCATTGTGGCGATCGATCGCCAAGTTATTGCGATCGATCGCGAGGGGGCAGAGAGTTTTGGCGATCGATCGGTGTTGATCGCGATCGATCGCCAGTGTTAATATTTTGAAAAATAAAATATTTTGTGGAATTGGATTTTAATGCCTATGATAACATGATATATTGTTGGCATTGTTGTAGCACCATCACAGGGGACAGGACAACGAGGCACTTAGCTATTGACAACTGCTTTATCTCGTTTGTGTCGCAGTACAGGTACGTGTTGACGTACGGAGTATAGATATGATATGATGATACTATTATGGTTTTGATATCATATGATTTATGTTATCGTTGTGTCATATGATTGGTAGTATCATATGCATGTGCATACATAGATTTCATATGATTGGTATGGATGCCTTGATAGATATGTGTATATGCTTTGGTACGATCATTGTCTTGATAGATATACCTGGTGGGGTATATGCTTTGACTGCCACGATAGATATGCTAGTGTTGGGCATATGCTTTGACTGGATTGGTGCCTGGATAGATATGCTAGTGTGGGGCATATGCTTGGGCTGGGATCGTTGCCACGATAGATATACTACATATGCTTTGGCTTGAGAGATATACGCCTGGTGTGGGTATATGCTCTGGTTATTATCACAGATGAGTATGGTACTATGATATGTGCTGCTAATATGAAGATGTGATGTGGTTTCACTGACATATTGAGCTGAATAGGCATATCATATGAGACTCGTGATAATAGGGAACTTGTTGAGACATGTCATGACATAGTGCATTTGTGGATGCATGATACAGAACATTCACGTTATCGGATTTATTGTGCTTCATTGATATTGATATTGTGTTTTGATATTGCACTGAGATAGTTGTTATCTATACTCACGTTGTGAATGTTTCTGTAGGGACTCATAGACGTGGGGAGCGTGAGTCATGATTTCCGCTGCGAGGGGAACCACTGCCTAGGAGTTCTTTTGAATTAGGTTGTTTATGTACATGATATGTATAGTTTGTTAGGTTTTTGATAACCTTGTAAACAACTTAACTAGTATGAACTCTTAATCCGTGCATGGTATATTACTTAATTCAGACTCACATATGTATGTTTAATGGATACATAATGGATTAAGTAAAAGAGGCCCCACATTAGTGGTATCAGAGCAGTGGTTCGAGAACGGGGTGAACATGGGTAGAGGAAGTGTATTAGGGAGTTACCTAAACACTTTGAGAATGGTAATAGCATGTTAGGAGTTGGCATATGATGTTATTCTAACATGTTATATTTTTATGATTGTTATTGTTAACCCTTGATCTACAGCTATGACAGACAGAGGGTTACATGAGGATGTTGGGGATGCCATGAGTGGCAATGCGAGTGTACGGATGGCGCCTGTACCACCACCACCGATTGAACAAGGGCCAGTGGAACAGGTATTGTTGCCTGGAGAATTGACTTTGACCCAGTTTCTGAGTTATCAGCCACCTAGGTTTGAGGGGACTGAGTCAGGGGAACTGTCAGAGGAGTGGCTGGAACGTATAGAACAGATATTTGTATCAGCACCGTGTGCCAAGACTGCTTGGTTACGTTTAGCTGAATATCAGTTGGCCAAGAAAGCTATGATGTGGTGGAAATCCACAGCACTTGAGTTGAGGGCTCAAGGACAGACAGTGAACTGGGATGTGTTTAGAACAAAGTTTCTGGAGCATTATTTCTCTGTTGCTGCAAGGCAAAGGAAAGAGGATGAATTTACAAATTTGAGACAAGGATCCATGACAGTATCGGATTATGCTGTGCACTATTCCTCTTTGCTTCGCTATGTGCCACATATTGCTGTCAATACAAAGGCAAAAATCAGACAATTTGTGAAAGGGTTGAGGCCTGAATTGTTTGATAGGGTCATGTCCAATAACCCTACATCTTATGAAGAAGCCTTGACTCGAGCTGAGATGGCTGAGATTGCGGTAGGGGTGTATAAAGATGTTGGACAAGCCCAACCACCTACATCCGACAGTATGCGACCTAGAGGAGATTCCTTTAAATCACCACGAGGTGGTGCATCGTCATCTAGGTTTAGTGGGAAACGGTTTGGACCAAGGAAAGGGGATGACAGAAGGGCTAAGGGACAGTCCCAAGGTAGTAGTAGCAGTAGTGGACGAGGATTACAGTGTTTTAAATGTGGAGGGCCACATTATCAAAAGAATTGTCCACAGTTTGATACAGTAGTTTGTTTCCGTTGTGGGAAACCAGGACATGTGATCCGTGATTGTCCTCAAGTGGGCGGACAACAGAGGAGAGGACCCATGTCAGAGAATACAGTGCAGCAGAGACCACAGAGTATAGTACAGTCTGGTGGCGGACAGAGGGCAAGAACACCTCAGGCTCAGGTGTATGCACTGAACAGGGAGGAAGCAGAGGCAGCTCCTGATGCTGTGATAGCGGGTAAGTGTACTTTGTTTACTTATCCAGCCTTACTTTTGATTGATACTGGTGCATCACATTCTTTTGTTGCACAAACTTTTGTTGATCGGTATCATATATGCTCGTCTCCACTGTTGATGCCTCTTTATGTTTCGACACCCATGGGAACTACTGTAATGGCTTGTCAGAGTGTGTCTGACTGTGATATTCAGTTTGAGACTGAGTTTGGATTACAAGCTGATTTGATTTTATTAGACATGACAGATTTTGATTGTATTATTGGGATTGATGTGTTGAGTAGATATCAGTCTGTTGTGGATTGTTGTCATAAGGTTGTGAGATTTCAGTCTGATACTGGAAATCAATGGTACTTTTATGGCCAGGGATCGAGGGCAAGGATTCCATTGATATCGGCAATCCGAATGTCGCGTTTGTTAGAACGTGGACATGCGGGTTATTTGATTTATGCCCTTGATGTTACTGAACAGAAACGAGAAAGGAAAGTGGAGGAGATACCAGTGATTGCAGAATATGTGGATGTGTTTCCAGATGAGATACCTGGATTCCCACCTAGTCGAGAAGTGGAATTTGGTATTGATTTGATACCTGGTACTTCTGCAATTTCACGTGCTCCTTATCGGATGGCACCAACTGAGTTGAAAGAATTGAAAACTCAATTACAAGACTTATTGGACAAGGGGTACATACGTCCTAGTGTATCGCCTTGGGGCGCTCCGGTTTTATTTGTGAAGAAGAAGGATGGGACAATGAGATTGTGTATTGATTATAGACAGTTGAACAAGGTAACCATAAAGAATAAATATCCTCTTCCTCGTATTGATGATTTATTTGATCAGTTGCAGGGATCAAGGATTTATTCTAAGATTGACTTGAGGTCAGGATATCATCAAATACGTGTGAGGGAAGGAGATATACAAAAGACAGCATTCAGAACTCGTTATGGACATTATGAGTTTCTGGTAATGCCATTTGGAGTAACAAATTCTCCTGCTGTCTTTATGAGTTTAATGAATCGTGTGTTTCAGGAATACCTTGATCGATTTGTGATTGTCTTTATCGATGATATACTGATCTATTCACGGAGTGATGCCGAACATGTTCAACATTTGCATATGGTATTGCAATTGTTAAGGACACATCAATTGTATGCCAAACTCAGTAAGTGTGAGTTTTGGTTGACTAGTGTTGGATTTTTGGGACATGTAATATCAGAAGAAGGTATATCAGTCGATCCAAAGAAGGTGGAAGCAGTGTTGAATTGGTCAGCACCTACTTCTGTGCCAGAGATTCGTAGTTTCTTAGGTTTGGCTGGATATTATAGACGATTCGTTGAAGGATTTTCAGCGATTGCCAAACCATTGACACATTTGACACAGAAGGGAGTATCATTTCAATGGTCAGAGGCTTGTGAGCGTAGTTTTCAGGAATTAAAATATCGATTGACTACAGCTCCAGTCTTGATCATTCCATCTGAACATGACAGGTTTGCAGTTTATACTGATGCATCATTACTTGGATTAGGCTGTGTATTGATGCAGGATAAACATGTAGTGGCTTATGCATCACGACAGTTAAAGCCACATGAACTGAGATATCCAGTGCATGATCTGGAATTGGCTGCCATTGTCTTTGCCTTGAAGATATGGCGACATTATTTATATGGTACGTCTTTTACCATATACACAGATCATAAGAGTCTAAAATTTCTATTCACTCAAGCGGAGTTGAATATGAGACAAAGGAGATAGATGGATCTGTTGAAAGATTATGATTGTGAGATTGATTATCATCCAGGAAAAGCTAATCTTACAGCAGATGCCTTGAGTCGGAAAGTACATCATACGGCTGATGAGATGGTTCATTTATTTGCTTTGATGACTTCTTGTTGTACTTTGGGTTATGATTTTGATATGGAGTCAGTGCCGGTACGGGTATCAACATTGTTGGTTGAACCTGACATTTTTGACAAAATAAGAACGGCACAAGGGAGTGATGATGAGGTACAACATTGGAAGGAAAAGATAAATCAAGGACAAACATCTCAATTTGTACTAACAAGTGATGGAACTTTGAAGTACAGAAACTGTTGGGTAGTACCTGCGTCATTAGGACTACGCCAAGAACTACTACAACGTGCTCATTGTAGTAGATACAGTATACATCCTGGAGGGAAGAAAATGTATCATGATTTACGTACCCAATTTTGGTGGAAACGTATGAAACAGGATGTATTGAGTTTTGTGAAACGATGTTTGATTTGTCAACAAGTGAAAGCGGAAAGACAAAGACCAGGAGGTGAATTACATAGTTTGGAAATTCCTCAGTGGAAATGGGAACATATCACGATGGATTTTGTGACTCATTTGCCACGGACGTCTTCTGGTTGCGATGCAATTTGGGTAATTGTTGACAGACTTACCAAAGTATCTCATTTTGTGCCATATTGTATGACATATACATATCTGAGAATGGCACAGTTGTACATTCAACATGTAGTGAGACTACATGGTATTCCAGTTTCCATTGTATCGGATAGGGATCCGAGATTTACTTCTCATTTCTGGGAAGGGTTACAAACAGCGTTGGGAACTGAAGTGCGGTTGAGTACAGCATATCATCCTCAGACGGATGGACAAACAGAGCGTACGATACAAACGCTAGAGGATATGTTGCGTGCTTGTGTATTAGAGTTTGATAACTCATGGCAAGAGTCATTGCCATTAGTGGAATTTTCATATAACAATAGTTATCAGGCTAGTATACAGATGGCACCATTTGAGGCCTTGTATGGGCGACGATGTAGATCGCCATTGTATTGGGATGATGTGGATCAGTCTTCCTTACATGGACCGGATATGATTCATGACATGGAAGAGAAAGTCAAGGTAATACGATTGAAATTGAAAGCTGCTCAGGATCGACAGGCTGCTTATGCCAATAAGCGACGTAGACCACTTGAATTTCAAATTGGCGAACGTGTGTTCTTGAAAATCTCACCTCTTAAAGGTGTAGTACGTTTTGGAAAGCGTGGAAAATTGTCTCCACGGTATGTTGGTCCATATGAGGTGTTGCAACGTATTGGTACGTTGGCATATCGCTTGGCACTACCACCAGCCTTGAGTAGTATTCATGATGTTTTTCATGTTTCACTGTTGAGGAAGTATGAACCAGATCCGAGTCATGTATTACAGTTACCTGATGTACAGTTGGATACAGATGTATCGTATGAGGAACGACCGGCTATGATCTTGGATCGAGCTGAACGCAGGTTGCGTAACAAAGTGATTCCTATGGTGAAGGTACAGTGGGACAGACGGGGTGTCGAAGAGGCAACGTGGGAGACGGAGCAGCATATGATGCAACGGTATCCAGATTTATTTACTGGTATGATTTTACAGTTTTATGATACTGTTGCATACATGATCATGTTTCCTATTGTCATATCATAGTATTGTTGAGTTGCGTATTTTGATATGCATGATTATGTATCTACAATTTCGAGGACGAAATTCAATGAGTGGGGGAGAATTGTAATGCCTCGATTTGTTGTATACACGTAGGATATGATTATGGTGTAATTATATCAATTGGCGATATGATAACTGGGGGTTCGAGTGGAACCAAGAATGAATTGATTCATATATGAAATGAAATATGGGAAGGCATGAAACATGGTGTGTAATGCATTCATAATATAAACATATGAATTATGGATTAAGAGTTGAAGGTGCATCAATATGTACATATGAGTTTGCATTTGAGTATGCATATGACTTTAATGTGAATTAGAGTTTCATTTTGAATGTGAGGTTCATTTCATGTACATGTGATTTAACATGTAATTATCTCCAAATGACATGATATCAAGTAAGTTAAGGACTTAATGACCTTATATCAAGTGCATGATGGAGGCAAAATCACATAATACACCACTTTCACCTAAAAATCTCTACAAGCTCCTCTCCAAACCCTTAGAGCTTTTGGTAGGCAAAGCTTGGATTTTCACTTGTGAAGTGAGCTAGGAAGTTGGGTGAAGTGATTTCTTAGCCTCTTGGTAAGAAATTCATAGTTGTATACTTGAATTATTCATTAATGTTGATTTATGTGAAGGAAAAGCTCAAGTGTGCATGTGTACAATCATAACATGTTTATATGCTAGGAATTGGAATCTATGATGTTAGATTTATGTTTATATGTTCCTAGGTATTGCAAGAAACATGTTGACATGGTTTAATATGAGGTGTAGGAGAAGATTCATGGAGATAAGCTTGAAAATCGCCATGCTCTCACTTTTCTGGGCATCGGCGATCGATCGGTACGAGTAAGCGATCGATCGCCGATGACAGTAACATTTTAAGGCGGTGAAATTGGATGGCGATCGATCGGTGAAAGTGTCGCGATCGATCGCGATGAACAGAGCATTGTGGCGATCGATCGCCAAGTTATTGCGATCGATCGCGAGGGGGCAGAGAGTTTTGGCGATCGATCGGTGTTGATCGCGATCGATCGCCAGTGTTAATATTTTGAAAAATAAAATATTTTGTGGAATTGGATTTTAATGCCTATGATAACATGATATATTGTTGGCATTGTTGTAGCACCATCACAGGGGACAGGACAACGAGGCACTTAGCTATTGACAACTGCTTTATCTCGTTTGTGTCGCAGTACAGGTACGTGTTGACGTACGGAGTATAGATATGATATGATGATACTATTATGGCTTTGATATCATATGATTTATGTTATCGTTGTGTCATATGATTGGTAGTATCATATGCATGTGCATACATAGATTTCATATGATTGGTATGGATGCCTTGATAGATATGTGTATATGCTTTGGTACGATCATTGTCTTGATAGATATACCTGGTGGGGTATATGCTTTGACTGCCACGATAGATATGCTAGTGTTGGGCATATGCTTTGACTGGATTGGTGCCTGGATAGATATGCTAGTGTGGGGCATATGCTTGGGCTGGGATCGTTGCCACGATAGATATACTACATATGCTTTGGCTTGAGAGATATACGCCTGGTGTGGGTATATGCTCTGGTTATTATCACAGATGAGTATGGTACTATGATATGTGCTGCTAATATGAAGATGTGATGTGGTTTCACTGACATATTGAGCTGAATAGGCATATCATATGAGACTCGTGATAATAGGGAACTTGTTGAGACATGTCATGACATAGTGCATTTGTGGATGCATGATACAGAACATTCACGTTATCGGATTTATTGTGCTTCATTGATATTGATATTGTGTTTTGATATTGCACTGAGATAGTTGTTATCTATACTCACGTTGTGAATGTTTCTGTAGGAACTCATAGACGTGGGGAGCGTGAGTCATGATTTCCGCTGCGAGGGGAACCACTGCCTAGGAGTTCTTTTGAATTAGGTTGTTTATGTACATGATATGTATAGTTTGTTAGGTTTTTGATAACCTTGTAAACAACTTAACTAGTATGAACTCTTAATCCGTGCATGGTATATTACTTAATTCAGACTCACATATGTATGTTTAATGGATACATAATGGATTAAGTAAAAGAGGCCCCACAGGAGTGATGATTTTAATTCTTTGCCACTAAATGTTGAAGCGATGGTAAATTCCGCATGTCACATTTGAAGCGAGGTGCATTAAAATACACTCATAGCGATGTTTATTGGGATATGGATTATGCATTACGGTTGCATACATGGCGTAGCAATGTGAATATTTCCCGCTGTCATATTATAGCGATGAAGAATAGTTGCCGCAAATATGTCGAAGCGAAGGATAACTCCGCTGGCATATTACTATTACGAGGGATATTATACCGCTACTATGTCGAAGCGAGGGGTATTTCTGCTGTCATGATAAAACGAGGTGTATTGGTGCCGCTGTCATACCATCGCGATGAAGAATATTTGTCGCTTAAACGAGGGATATTATACCGCTAATATGGCGTAGTGATGAGCTTTCCGCTGTCATATGATAGCGATGAAGAGTATTTGCCGTTTAAGCGAGGAATATTATGCCGCCGGTATGTCGAAGCGAAGTAGCGAAGAGGGATATTTGCCGCTTCATAGCTAGAGATATCATGACGCTAGTTTATTGGTGATGGTTTATGCCGCCGGGTATCTATATAGCGATGGTTCATTTCGCTAGTTTATTGGCGATGATTTATGCCGCCGGGTATCTATATAGCGATGGTTCATTCCGCTAGTTTATTGGCAATGGTTTATGCCGCCAGGTATCTATATAGCGATGGTTATTCCGCTATTCTATTGGCAATGGTTCATGCCGCCGGGTATTATATAGCGATGGGTCATTCTGCTATTCTATTGGTGATGGTTCATGCCGCCGGGTATTATATAGCGATGGGTCATTCCGCTACATCTATGGTGATGGTTGATACCGCCATGTATATATATATATAGCGATGGTACATTCCGCTAATTCTATTGGCGATGGTTCATACCGCCGGATATCTATAGCGATGTTTTATGCCGCTGACTCTATGGAGAGGGATTATGCCGCTGATTCTATAGCGATGGGTTATACCGCTATGTATGTAGCACTGGATTATGCTGCCTACGAGTGATGGGTACTGCTTGCGTACCACTTTTGGGCGATGGATACAGGTATGCCGTTATCTTGTTAGCGATGAGGTATGGTATATTACTGTTTTATTAGCATTATTGTAGATGTCATGCGTCGATATGCATATACCGTCATGTGTTTGACGATGAGATTATGGATGTCGTGTATCGACATATACCGTCACGTGTTTGACGATGAGATTATGGATGTCGTGTATCGACATATACCGTCATGTATTTGACGATGAGATTATGGATGTCGTGTATCAACACATACCGTCACGTGTTTGACGATAAGATTGTGAATGTCAGGTGTTGACATGTACCGTCACGAGTTGACGATGTTATTTTGGATGTCATATGTTGACGTATACCGTCACGGGATGACGATGACATAGTGATGTTTTATGTAGACGTGTAGCATCGTTTTGATGAATAATACATATGGGTGTATGTATTTAGTCTTATGGTTTGAGTGCCGATGATGAGCACAAGGTGGTGTCTACGTCACCGGTTGACGAGACCGTTATGCCGAGCAGGTTTGCTCGATGAATTATTGGATACATTGTACCGGTGAGTGTACCACATCATGCATTAGAGGTAAATATTTTACGAGTAGTGGTTCCTTTGGATATACTCACTGGAATGGCTAAGGCCAAGTGATTGGTGGTAAGAGTAGTTATTGAGGAAACTACTCTCTTTTGTCTTTGTGACGTGGGGTAGACATGGTCACACCCACTCTGAGGGTGTGGATAAATCTAACTGGATTAGGATTGCATCGTGGTTGAGCAAGGACGCCGGGATGTCCATTATGCTTTGGTGTTTTAGAGAAATATTGGGTGATGACCCACTACTCTAATGGTTTGTACAATATGGCATACCGGGATGGAACGTATGTCACGTTGGTAGGTTTGGTATAAGCCTATGGAGGCAGCGATTTGCTAGCCAGGTATTGTTGCAGTGATATAGTGTGCTTGTTGTAGCCATTATACTGCTCGCTGGAACCGAGTTTGGTGAATCGTATGATGATACGATGAGGGTAATTGTGGACTATTGCAGTCACTATATCGCATGAGGTTGAGGTAGGGAATACCTCACGTGAACATTTATACGTTAAATGTTTTAAGGGACTTGTACTTGGACAACTCAGTTTTGTTGGGAGTACCAACGTGAGTGTCAACAAGTCGTTGTTAGCCCTGGTTGGACATCTTTGCATATGGAATGCAACGAAAGTCACAATTGGAATTGTGGGATATAGTTAGTGGGGTGACACTACTATATTGATTTTATCTCTTAGAGAGATGTGGATTGTACTGTCAGGGAGACCATCTAGTATTGGTCGAAGGTTGATTTTGAATCAACCATGGTAAGCACTACTAGTGTTGAACTTAGTAATGGCTTTACATTTCCGGCGAGACGTTCGAGGAGGCGTCTCTGGGGAGATGCTCGAGGTTTGTGGAGTACTATGGCATTAGTACAGAGCATCGTTAGATGTGTGTATGTTGTGTATACGGATTTCGATTTGGTAATAGTGGCATTGAGGCATTATTCAGAACCAACTATGTATTTGTTGGTTCCGAGATCTGTTTTGGTATAAATATATCCAGTTTCCGAATGGTAGTTCGAGGTTGGAGGGTCATGGATTCATGACACTTTCCTTATGAGGAAAGCGGTATTGATATACCTACCGTTTGGGAATCTTTGGAGATTCGATGAGTCAGTTGTGTGGTGTTGATCTGGGAATCACACCAGTGGTCGTTGTTTTGTTAATCATTATTCTCCGTGATGTGAGAATCACCGAGGATTGACAGTTGTTTTTTTTTTGGGGCTTTGGGTATGATTGGTGATACTCGAATCGATTGCATTGAGTATGCAGGTAGTATTGGTGCTTAGGCTTGTATGCGGGTGTGTGTATAAGAATGCCAGCATTTTCTTAGTACTCGTCGAGCATCAGGTTAGTATGCTTGGACGAATGAATCTCTGGCGAGAGATTGTGGCTGTGATGCCCGGAGATTAATAGTGTTAATCCCGGTGTGGTAATAATCCTTAATGGATTTTAGTTGTGGAAATTATGAATTAATTACGATTTTTGGACTCCCGGGGATTTTAAATCCGGTTTTTGGAGTGGTTGGATCCAAGTGATGAGATTGTATTCTCATTGTGGCGATAACCTTGGAATTTGGTTTTTGGTGGAATCTGGGGCCCGGAGTACTTTGTACTGGGGCTGGTAATGGATTTTGAGTTGGAGAGATAATTATTGAAAACAGATGATTTTTAATGAGTCATGATGTATTTGTGGAAGGATTGGTATTTTGGAGTTTTGGTACTATATACACCAAGTAGACTTGGTATTCCGCCATTGCATGGAATCTCTCATCTCTCTTCCCTCTCTCTTCGCACTCCACCACCTTCCCCAAACCCTTCTCCTTTCTCTTTGGAGAAAAGTGGCTGGAAGCTTGGCTCAAGAGCCGGATTTCTTGAAGAAAAGTTGGTAATCCTCTTCCCCTCGCATTTAGCTTCGATTTGATTATGGTATTGTTGATTTTTGGTTAAGTTTTGGGTTGGATTTAGATTTGGGGATTTTTGGTTAAAAATCCCAAGTTGAGTTTTGGGGTTTTTATTGGTTTTAATGGTGTTTTGGAGGTGTTGAAGGTGTATGTGGTGTTGGTTTTGAGTTTGGGTGTGAAAAACCCCATTAAAACTCGACTTTTTCGGAATATTGCAGGTCGCGATCGATCGCGGCATGGCGCCGATCAATCTCGACATAATTCTGGAAATTGGGTGACGATGAATAGTACTCGAGATCGATAGCGGGATATTACCGATCGATCGCGAGTGGCAGGGAAAGTTGGCGATCGATCGGCATTTGTGGGCGATCGATCGTGGCTTCATGTTCTTCGGGCAGTATGGTTGCGCGATCGATCGCGCCTAAACGGCGATCGATCGCGAGCCTTGTTGGTGTGTTTTTTTTTGAAATGTTGGAAAATGTCGGGATTTTGGAATCGATGTTTAATTAGCCGATTTCCGGGGCAATGTCTACATTCCAATGGGAATGAAATACCTTTAAAAAGGAATGATTATAGCAAAATTTTATTAATAAAATGGAATACTCGGTTGAGTAATTGGTTAACTTTTGAACTTGCAAAATGGAATATTTTGGGTATTATGCATGCTTAACCCCGGGTCTTTTAAAATGGAAATTTTCATGGATTGAAGATATATTTGGAGGTTGTAAACGTGCTTGGGCACGTGGTTGCATGCTTTTTTTTTATTGTGAGTTATTTGTGTGTTAGCACATAAATCGGGTCGTGGGACTCAGGCAAGGTTGGACTCGAACTACGGCATTATAAGGTAGTCCCTTTATTATAATTGCAGTTGTTCAGTGCATGGTACACTATATTGCAATAAATGTATATGAAAATGTATGGTAGATGGTATTAGCAATAACCGGATATTGAAATACATGATTTATGGTAATTGCTACAAATGGATATGTATATGCATTGGGAATTATATGGTGCCGCTTTGGAGCGAGCAATGATTGGGGATGTTGTCGCCTTTGAGCAAACATCGTTTATGACGCCACTGTTGTTGAGCATGCGTGAGAATGAAATGCCGCTATTGTAGAGCGAGCAATGAAATAGAACTATGGAACCATAAGTGAGATATATGGAATATCTGTGATTATTGTTTAATGATTTGATATTATTGATTATGATATCGGTATGTGGCAAATAGATTTGTTAATCAATGTAATGATTAACTGGCATTTGAGAATTTGATGGTTTCAGTTAAACAGAGACAGTACAGGGAATCCCGGATGAGGATGATACCATCCATAGCATTTACATTTTTGTAAATTATGAATTGTATTATTATAATTATTGGATTTGGGATATTGGTATGCTCACCCCGTGTGGGGGATGTCTCTGTTGGGGCAGGTGATTAGGTACATCGATGGCTTTGGAGTTGAGCTCGAGCTATGGAATGGAGGTGCTTCCAGGGATCGAAGTACCAGTGACGGTATTGAGCACCGCTTTTTATACATTTGATACACACATACTTATTTGATGCTCGCATGTGAGCACTATGATGTGTATATGGGTTGTATAAAGAAGGCAAGGGCCTTTCTCCTTTCATTTATGTGTTGCATGCAATTATTTATCGAATTGCTAAATGAACTGAGAACATGTTAGTGTATTCTAATGGTGCATGATATATATCTGGACTTGATTGGGGAAAATTAGACATTATATGGAATAATGTAAAGAAATTTTATTATTGGCATGATTTGCTATGGTGATAAGTGGGTTTTCCCTTACATATATGATTACATGCACTAAATGCTTGGGTTAATACACTAATATCGGGTTAAGGGCACGGGGGGTCCTTACAGTGCCACCTTGAGTTCGGTGATCTCGATAGCACGATGTGTTCTGAAAAATGATCGTGAGGTCCGGTTGACTCCCTCTGAGGAGGGAATTGTCATGTTTTCGGGTAAAGGTAATTCTTTACTGGATAATTCGATAGCCTCCCTGTGTTAGGAGTGGCCAGGATTCGTATTTGTTAAGTGTCATGGTTGACACGTGTGGCGGGAATGCAATTGATTGTTCTTGCATGTCCTTTCGAGAACTTGAGACATTGTGGAGTCTCCATAGTGTGTTTGGACAAAGATGACAATTCTTGGAACACACGGAAGTAGACATCCTTGGAGATGTGTTTGTGTCGATCGGTGGTCGTAAGTTGCCCGATCCGTGTTGCAAGGTGGTGCAACTACTCCTCTATTAGAGATGGATTTGGAAAAGGGGAACCGGATGTAGTTTAGGTACATTGTTGTGTACTGGTGGTCACTTTGGTAACGATGTGTGTTTAACATTGTTGACTATATCATGGAGATATCATTGGGGCGATATCTATATTGGAATCACGAATGATTCGAGTGATTTACAGTTATGGTTGGCTGACTGCTTTTGAGATGGTTAGCATCAGGGAATGCTGACGTCTTTCTTGAATTTGTGCTGGTTTGGGAGGTTATCCCATTCCAGGTTTTGGTGCGAGGTCGGTATCCTCGCGGTTGGTGTGTCGTTCATTATATGTTCATGACTCGACGATGTAGATCCGTTTGGATTATGTGGTTTCGGTGTTACGTGGAGTACGCCGTGCAAATTTCGGGGATGAAATTTTATTAGTGGGGGATAATTGTGATGCTCGGGAATTAATGGTGTTAATCCCGGAGTAGTTATGATCCTTGATGGATTTAATGGTGGCAATTATGACTTAATTGTGGTATTGGGACTCCCGTGGATTTTGAATCCGGTATTTAGAGTCGTTGGATCCAATGGATGAGGTTGTATTCTCATCGTGGTGAAAAACCTTGGAATTTGGTTTTTTGGCGGGATCTGGGGTCCAGGGGTGCCTTGTGTTGGGGCTGGTATGGAAATTTGAGTTGGAGAGATAATTATTGAAAACATATGATTTTTAATGAATCATGATGTATTTGTGGAGGTATTGGTATTTTGGAGCCTTGGTGCTATATATACCAAGTGGACTCGCTGTTTCGTCATTGCACGGAATCTCTCTCTCTCCTCTCTCGCACTCAACCCTTTCCCCCAACCCTTTCCCCTCATTTCTCTTGGAAGCAAATCGATGGAGGCTCGTCTTGGGAGCCCGATTTCTTGAAGAAATGATGGTAATCTTCTTCTTCTCACCTTTAGCTTCGATTTGAGTATGGTATTGTGCTTGTTGGTTAAGTTTTGATTTGGGTTTGAGAATTGGGGGTTTTGGTTAAAAATCTAAAAACTTGTTTTTAGTGTTTTTATTGAGTTTAATTGGTGTACTTGAGGTGTTGAGGAAGTTAGGGGTGTTGGTTTTGAGTTTGGGTGTCAAAAACCCCATAAAAGGTCGAATTTTTCGAAAACCCGCAGGTCGCGATCGATCGCGACATGTTGCTAATTTGGGAAGGCGGTGAACAGTAGGGGCAATCGATCGTGAAAAGTGGGCGATCGATCGCAGGGGTCTTGGCGATCGATGCGATCGATCGCGGCATGTTTATTTTCAGGCAGTAGGATATGGCGATCGATCGCGGCTTGGCGCCGATCGATCGCTGCCCTGTTCCCTTTATTTTTTTCGAAAATGTTGGAAAATGTCGGGATTTTGGAAACGATGTTTAATTAACCGATTTTCCGGGTAATGTCTACATTCCAATGGGAATGCTGCACTTTTAAAATGTGATTGGAGCCAAACTTTAAAGAGAATATGGAATGACTAGATTTAGTATTTGGCTAACCTTTGAACATATAAAATGGAATATTTTGGGTATTATACATGCTTAACTCGGGGTCTTTAAAATGGTAAATCGTCATGGATTGACGGTAGGTTGGGGGTTATGAACGTGCTTGGGCATGTGGTTGCATGCTTGTGGTTAGTTTTGAATTATTTATGTGTTAGCACATAATTTATCAGGTCGTGGGACTCAGGCAAGGTTGGACTTGAGCTACGGAATTATAAGGTACGTATAACATACGAGCATAGCCTATTATAATGTTGCAACTGTGAAATGCATAGTTTATGGTACTTGCAATAAATGGATATTGAAATGTATGGTATATGGTAATTGCGATAAAAGGATATATATTGGGAATTATATGGTGCCGCTTTTGAGCGAACGATGATAGGGGATGTTGTCGCTATTGAGCGAACATCGATTATGACGCCTCTATTGTTGAGCGTGCGTGGGGTTAAAATGCCGCTATTGTGGAGCGAGCTATGAAATACTATGGAATCATTGGCTAGATATATGTGATGTCTGTGGTACTTCATTTAATGGTTTAATCATATTTGATTATGGAACTGGTATGGCCAGAATGGTTTTAGTTAATCAATGTGGTGATTAACTGGCCTTAGGAATTTGATGGTTTTGGTTATTTTGAGAACAGGGACATTACGGGAAATCCTACGCGGTAACGATACTATACATGGAGTATCCTTTACATTACAGTTTTATATTCTGTAAATTACGTAATGTGATTATTGGAATATTGGTATTGGTATGCTCACCCATGTGGGGCTGTCTCTGTTGGGGCAGGTGGTACAGGTGCATCAATAGCTTTGGAGTTGAGCCCGAGCTATTGATTTGAGGTACTTCCAGGTTTGAAGTACAAGAGCTGGTTGGATAGGTATAACGGTAGATCCAGAGTTGAGATAGAGCTATGCATGGGAGGTGCTTCCAGGATCGAAGTACCAGTAACGGTATTTGGTAGAGTATCTTATACATTCGATACACGTTTATCCATTGGGTGCTCTCATGTGAGCACATTTTTACGTGTATATTTATTTTCTGCATGCAATTAAATATGGAATTGCTAAATGAACTGAGAGAATATTAGTGTATTATGAGGGTGCATGCTATGTAAATGGTCTTGGTTGGGGAATTTGAATGTTATGGGGTTCTAATGCAAGAAATTTTATAGATGGTATTTGATGATATACTTGCATATGGTTATCTTCCCCATGCCTTTATATATTTTTATACGTGGGAGAGCCGAAACCCACAAGGGTGATGTTACAAATGGCAGACAATTCTATCACATACCCACTAGGAATCGTCGAGGACCTGCTTGTCAAGATAGATCGATTCACTTTCCCGGTGGATTTCCTAGTGTTGGATATGGAAGAGGATGTGAGCATGTCATTGATTCTAGGGCGCCCATTCCTAGCTACTGGAGAAGGGAAGTTGATCCTCCGTGTAGGAGAGGATCGAGTTACATTTAATATGTTTAAATCTTCAACACGCACACAACGAGCATGATTATTTAAAAGTTAATGTGATCTACACTTTGTCTGATGGTCTGGTGCAAGGTACTGATGAGGGGGAGGTGACGACCGAGCTAAAGACTGAAGAAGGCAAGAGACATGACACGGTGAAACCAAGGAAGGCGAAGAAGCAAAAAGAGAGAAGGACATTCATGAAGGGAGAAACAGTCCAATTACATAAAGCGCCACCATCGCGCATTTTTCAAGGCAAGTGGAAGGCATCATGGGTAACACTCACGTTGACTATTGTTTATGCTCATGGAGCAATTAAAGTAAGTGATCCTATTCTAGGCACTTATGTGGTCTAGGGGTGGGAATCGGGATGGGTTTCGGGGAATCGGGATATTCGGGTTCGGGTAGTCGGGTAGTCGGGTATCGGGAATACTAAAAGCATACCCGAACCCAAACCCGAATATGTCGGGTACCCGAAATCGGGTTCGGGTACCCGAACCTTGATTTTTTTTTTTAGTTTTTTAAAAGAAACGCTACACGTATTTAAACTAAAAAAATAATTTTTTTTTATTTTTAAAAGGGAAATCGGGTTCGGGTATCCGAACCCGAACAATTTTTCTCCCAAACCCCTACCCGAATCCCGTCCGAACCCGCCACTACCCGATCGGGGAATACCCGATTATCCCGAAAAACCCGATTATCCCGACTCGAGCGGGATCCCGATCGGAAAATACCCGATCGGGTCGGGTCGGACCCAAATTCCCGAACCCGTTTCCCAGCCCTAATGTG
This sequence comes from Haberlea rhodopensis, assembly GCA_907163345.1. Lineage (NCBI taxonomy): Eukaryota > Viridiplantae > Streptophyta > Magnoliopsida > Lamiales > Gesneriaceae > Haberlea > Haberlea rhodopensis. Next base: position 1,153,445 of record CAJQUN010000068.1, read on the forward strand.
GTCAATGATGAGCGGTTGAGGTACTACAACGTGGATGATACTAATCCCCATACTTTGAGCCACTAAGGCGGGATTGGTAAAGAAGTCCGGCTTGAGACTATAAATTAAGAACTTTTTCTTATCCCTATCATTCATTTTTTATGTAGTTAATAACTTTTATTGTGCATTTTTCCGAAGCCTAACCCTACGTGTAATTTTCAGATGCAGCAAAAGGGTGGATCAAAATTTTGATGGGGCGTGAGGAGTACAAGAAGAAAAAAAATTCTGAGGGTGGATATCAATCGCTGTGACTCTTCGATCGATCGAGCACTGATTAAAAATGAATGCCAAATATTCTGAAGTGGCGATCGATCGGTGATCTCTCGGCTATCGATCGTGCGAGGGTTAAAAACGTTTGAAAAAATCTACCTCCCTCGATCGATCGGCAGGACCTGCTCGATCGATCGCGGGCGAAAATTTTCATTTTTTAAAAGGCAACTCTCAGATTTTACACATAATTGTCACACAATATTTCACACACAAAAATCGCCCCCTCACTCATCCATATAGAAATCACCTCTAATCTCCCGAATTACTCAACCATTCCATATTATCTACTATATCTCTTGTTCTAATAACAATTTTTTCACGGATCTGGAGATTCATAGCTGTTTTGGAGCACCATAGGTCCCAAGAAGAGAAAGGTGAAGCCGAGTCTACAACACCATAAGATTTTTGAAATTCTTCATGTATTCGTCTTGAATCTTCTTGAATATTGATAGTTGAAGGCCTAATTGTGTTTGGACGTACAAAGATAGGATCTTTGGGGGTTAAATGGTGGAGTTGATATATTATATTAGTTAAGTTTGGGGGAATTGGTGAATATATTGGATTCTTGGATTATTTGTTGCTAGTGAGGAGTTTCTTGCTGTGAATTATTACCTGCTGTGGATTTGTGTTGTTTGGATTGGGTGGTTGTCTTGTGGATTTAACAGTGATGGCACCAAAGATAAATCAAAAGCAAGCCGCTTCATCATCGCAAGCATTTGACGCGTTTAAGTTTGTCAACCAAGTAGCAGCGGAATTCTATCTCATTTACCACTGGAAAGTACTCAATCGAGAAAGGGCATTGTGATGCCACGAAATTGATTATATGCAATTTTGGCTTTAATGATGGTTATATGATGAATTATGTTGGTAATTGATTTATGTGATGGGTATTGAAGTGTTAACATGATTTAAATGTATTGATTGTCAATTATGAGGAAAGCATGATTTAGTGGAAGTTTAATGCATTTTTGTAAATGCTTTTAAAATTCCATGTTAGGGTGTTTTATACATCATGTTAACTTTGGGGTATAATTTTAATATTAACCTTATAACCCCCCCTTTTCCACTATACCCACTTACTTTACCAATCACTTTTAAAATCCCCAATTCATTCCTCAACCCTAACCCATCTCCCATTTTCGAATTCACCAAGGAAGGAGAAGGAAAGCTTCACAAAACCTTTATTTGTGTGATCTTTGTTAAGATTTGGAGCCTACAAGAGGTATGGAACCCTTCCTAAAGTTTTTATGATGTTTGGTTTTGAAATGGGATGATTTTGAAGTGTTTTATGTGGGTTTGTTTTGGGTATATGTTATACATGTTTGGGGTATGATTTTTGAAGTGTTTTATGTGGGTTTTAGTGGGTTATGATGTTGTTGTTGTTGTAGGAAAGTTTGGGTTCAAATGGTTTAAGATGGAGCTTGATAAATGCTCAAAAATGGTGAAAAATCGCGCACCAGCAGGTGGCGATCGATCGCCTGAAATGAGGCGATCGATCGCCGAAGGCCAGTAGCCATTTCGCGTAGCAGGTGATCGATCGCCTCAAATGAAGCGATGGATAGCCGCAAGGCAAAAAGTGAGGCGATCGATCGCCTCAAGTAGCGATCGATCGCCACTGTTTAAAAAGTGAAAAATGATGATTTTTGTTGAATTTTTGGTATTTGGCTATTGTTTAGCTTCTAATATCAATTTGTATGGTTATGTAGAACCATCCCAGGTACCCACAACTTCACGGAGATAAAGTTCTACAACTTCTCCATTTTTTGGAATTAAGGTACGTAAGAAGCGTACGGGCATCGGACGGTAACACACTCCTAAACTATGACTATGCATTGATTGCATAAGTATTTATGATGTCTATGATGATGATTATGATAAGTAAGTTTATGATGATGATGTTATGATAAATAAAGATGATATGACGTTTACGATGACGATTATGATAAGATGATGATGTCTATATGACGATGATGCTTATAAGATGATGATGTTATAAGATGATGATGTTTACAAGATGATGATGTTTATAAGATGACGATGTTTATGATATGATGATGATGATGTATGTTTAACTATGTTATTAAGAATGGTTGAATGTCCGGTGGTTATTATGGGCAAGCAAGGAAGGTACTTGCCGCTCACATAACTAGCGAGGGGATACATCCGCTATCAAGGCGTAGCGAGGGTATCATATTCCGCTAAGCGAGGAGATACATCCGCTATCAAGGCGTAGCGAGGGGTATCAATTCCGCTTTATGTCGAGCGAGGGGGCCAATTGTGCCGCTGTCATAATAGAACCAGGATAGTCCCATTTCTAATTAACATTGTTGATTACGAGCATATAAGTGAAGTACGATTTTAATCATTTATGTCAAGAACTAATGATTACATGCATGATTATGAAACAGGGACAACCAAAGAGGGTTAATACGATTAACCAGGAAGTATATGTTACCAATTACTTTCATGCATTTATTTATATGCCATTACCTTATGATGTTAAGTAACGATGTATATGCTCGTGATGGGTTGTTCCTGTATGTACACTTTTGGACTAAAGGACTAAGGGCCGGGTTGAGGCAGTGAGCTATGAGGAGCATGAAAGAAGTTAGGATACAAGATTTTTGGATAGACACTACTCTAGGAGTAGTATAATTCTATCGCCTTAACATTCATTTTGAGAATGTAATTAATTAAGTTTGAAATTTCATTTTTGGCCTGTAATCTTATTAGCTCAAAGCTACAACCGGTGCCCTAAGATGTTATAAATGCATGTTTAGTCCCTAATATGTTATCAAGATGATGTTAAGGTAGGAAGACCCTACATTAGTGGTATCAGAGCAGTGGTTAGATAACCCGGGAATGAGTGAAGGGTAGCCTTAGCAATAAGTTAGCTAGGTGCTCACTTTTAAACATGTTTTGTGTATAAGTTGCATATGAAGTATATGATGTTACACTAACATGTTTTGTTTCTCTAACGATGTATTATATGAACTGCTTTTGGGTATTGTTGGTAACCCTTGTCTTGCAGTATGGCAGCAAATGTAGAAGTGGGCGATGCTGTGAGTGTTAATGCAAGTACTGGACGTACGAATCCCCTACCTCCGCCAGCTTTCGGCGAAGAACCGTCTGAACAACAGTTGTTGCCTGGGGAACTGAGCTTGACTCAATTTCTTGCATACCGACCTCCGACATTTCAAGGAACTGAGACAAGGGAACAGGCAGAGGAGTGGTTGGAAAGAATAGAGCAAATATTTGTGGCAGCTCCTTGTGCTAAGACAGCCTGGATCAGACTAGCGGAGTTCCAATTGGCCAAGAAGGCGCTGATGTGGTGGAAGACCACACTAGTAGAGCAAGAGGCTCAAGTTCATGAAATTAATTGGAAGCTGTTCAGAACTCGGTTTCTGACCCACTATTTCTCAGCTGCTGCACGACAGGCCAAGGAAGATGAGTTCACTAACCTCAAGCAACCTAATATGTCTGTATCAGATTATGCTCTCCAGTACTGTTCCTTGCTCAGATATGTACCTCACATTGCTGCAAGCACTCAAGCGAAGATGAGGAACTTCATGAAGGGCTTGAGGCCTGAGCTGCATTACAGGGTGATCACTTATGGCCCTACTTGCTTTGACGACGCACTTTCTAGGGCTGAGCTAGCCGAACTGGGAGTTGGTGCATACCCTGATGCTGTGCCACCTCCAGCACCCCCTCAGAAATCCACTTCTGATAATTTGAGGCCGAGGGGTGATCAGTTCAAGCCAAGGGGGAATACTTCAGCTTCAAGATTCAGTGGTAAGAGGCCCGAGAATCGTTGGAAAGGAAACCGTAAGAATGACACCCCATCAGGAAGAGGACAGTCTCAGGGAGGCAGGTTTGGGATGGTCCAGTGCTCTCTTTGCGGGCAACCACATATGACAAAAGATTGCGTGGGATGTTATGTTTGTGGCGAAAAAGGTCACTTTGCTCGGCAGTGTCCCAACAGGGGAAGGCAACAGAACTCTGCAGGGAGGCCTGCGGAAAGAGCAGCACAGCACAGGCCACCTTTTGCACCGAGGCAGTATGGAGGTCAGCCCATGGGGCCACCTCAAGGGCAAGTCTATGCATTGACAAGGGAGCAGGCTACAGCAGCTCCGGAGGAGGTTATAGCGGCTACGTGTCTTTTATTTACACACCCTGCTTTTATATTGATCGACACAGGTGCATCACACTCTTTCGTGTCGACAAGTTTTGTGAAAAGGCACCACATATGCACTTCTCCGTCGCCCACGCCTCTTATAGTCTCGACCCCCGCTGGAGGAAGTATGATTACTGAACAGATTGTCTATGATGGCCTCATTTATTTTGAGGATAACGAGCTAAGGTCAGATTTGATTGTTCTGGGGATGTCAGAATTTGACTGCATTGTAGGCATTGACGTTCTGAACAGGTATCAGGCAGTTGTGAACTGCAGGCAAAGGACTGTCCGATTCAGGTCTGATATGGGAGTCCAGTGGACATTCTTTGGGGATGGTTCTCGTTCTAAGATCCCGTTGATATCTGCTGTCAAGATGGCACAGTTTTTGGAACGGGGCCATACAGGATATCTCATCTATGCTGTTGATGTTACTGAGAAGAGGGAAGAATTAAAAGTTGAGGATGTGCCCGTAGTGGCGGAGTATCCTGATGTCTTTCCGGAAGAGATTCCCAGATTCCCACCGACGAGAGAGGTCGAGTTTGGGATTGAGTTACTACAGGGGACGTCTGCCATTTCTCGTGCCCCATATAGGATGGCACCAGCGGAGCTAAGGGAGTTAAAGATTCAGTTGCAAGAGCTCCTTGATAAGGGCTATATACGCCCTAGCGTATCGCCCTGGGGTGCGCCAGTTTTGTTTGTTAAGAAGAAAGATGGTTCGATGCGGCTGTGCATCGATTACAGATAGCTGAACAAAGCCACAATGAAGAATAAGTCCACTTCTTAGGATCGACGATTTGTTTGATCAGTTACAAGGTACGAGGCTCTACAGTAAGATTGATCTGAGGTCGGGGTACCATCAGATTCGAGTAAGAGAAGATGATGTTCAGCAGACAGCCTTCAGGACTAGATATTGGCACTATGAATTCCTAGTCATACCTTTTGGAGTGACGAATGCCCCAGCTGTTTTTATGAGCCTGATGAACAAGGTGTTCCAACCGTATTTGGATCAGTTCGTCATTGTTTTCATTGACGATATACTCATTTACTCCCGGACCGAAGAAGATCATGTAAGGCACTTGAGGACAGTACTTCAGATCCTTAGGGATCATCAGTTGTATGCAAAGCTCAGCAAGTGCGAGTTCTGGTTGAGCAGTGTAGTGTTCTTGGGTCATGTGATATCTAGCAGCGGGATATCTGTAGACCCCAGGAAGGTTGAAGCTATGATGGAGTGGGCTGCACCCACTTCTGTACCCAAGATACGGAGCTTCCTTGGCTTAGCAGGTTATTACCGACGTTTTGTCGAGGGATTTTCTAAGATCGCTAAGCCGCTGACACAGCTGACTCAGAAAGGAGTCCCATTCTTTTGGTCCGAAGCTTGTGAGGAAAGCTTCCAAGAATTGAAGCGTTGTTTGACGACAGCGCCAGTGTTGGTGATTCCTTCTGAGAATAAGAGGTTTGCCTTGTACACAGACGCATCATTGCAGGGTTTGGGCTGTGTATTGATGCAGGAGAAGCACGTGGTGGCTTATGCTTCGAGGCAGTTGAAGCCTCATGAGACCAGATACCCAGTTCATGATCTGGAACTGGCGGCCATCATCTTCGCCTTGAAGATTTGGCGGCATTATCTCTATGGTACTTCGTTTACCATCTATACGGACCATAAGAGTTTGAAGTTCTTATTCACCCAAGCGGAACTGAATATGAGGCAAAGAAGATGGATGGATTTACTCAAGGATTATGACTGTGAGATTGAGTACCATCCTGGTAAAGCAAATTTGATAGCAGACGCCTTAAGTCGGAAAGTGAAGAGTACTGCTGAGGATGCTATGTGTTTGTCGGCTTTGATGACTTCTTACTGCCATCTGGGCTATGATTTTGTTGTGGACACGTCGCCGGTGCGAGTGTCAACCTTGTTGGCTGAGCCAGACATATTTGCAGCTACCAGGAAGGCCCAGAGGTCGGATGATGAGGTTCAAAGATGGTCATCGATAGTACTTCAAGGACAGCCATCAAAGTTCAGAGTGGCAGAAGATGATTCCTTGAGATTGGGCAACCGATGGGTATTCCCAGATACACGAGAGTTGCGTAGAGGAATAATGGAGCGAGCTCATAGTAGTCGGTTCAGTATCCACCCAGGAGGAAGGAAGATGTATAAGGACCTATGTGGCCAGTTTTGGTGGAGACGGATGAAGCGTGATGTGATCGCTTTTGTTAAAAGATGTTTGATCTGCCAGCAAGTAAAGGCAGAGAGGCAGAGGCCTGGTGGCGAGCTGAAGAGCTTAGAGGTACCCAATGGAAGTGGGAACACATATCTATGGACTTCGTGATGCACTTGCCAAGGACGGCCTCTAGATTTGATGCGATCTGGGTGATCGTGGATAGGCTAACGAAGGTAGCTCACTTCATCCCCTACTGTATGACTTTCACATACCTAAAGATGGCCCAATTATATGTACGGGATGTAGTGAGGTTGCATGGGGTTCCAGTCTCGATTGTGTCTGACAGAGACCCAAGGTTTACTTAACATTTCTGGGAGGGTCTCCAGGCAGCTTTGGGAACAGAAGTGAGACTGAGTACAACTTATCACCCTCAGACAGATGGCCAGACAGAGCGTACCATTCAGACGCTCGAAGACATGTTGAGGGTATGTGTTTTGGAGTTTGATACTCCATGGCAGGATGCAGTGCCATTGGTGGAGTTCTCCTATAATAACAGCTATCAGGCGAGCATTCAAATGGCCCCTTTTGAAGCTCTTTACGGACGACGATGTAGGTCACCGCTGTATTGGGAGGACTTGACTAGTAAAGCGATCGGAGTACCGGATATGACTAAGGATATGGAAGAAAAGATTAAGATGATACGCCAAAAGATGAAAGCGGCCCAGGATAGGCAAGCAACCTATGCCAATAAGCGACGGCGACAGCTAGAATTCCAAGTAGGAGACAGGGTCTTCTTGAAAATCTCACCCTTCAGAGGTGTAGTTCGTTTTGGTATGAGGGGGAAGTTATCCCCGAGGTATGTTGGTCCATATGAAGTATTGCAGCGTATCGGTACTTTGGCCTACCGTTTGGCTCTACCGCCATCTCTATCTGGTATTCATGATGTCTTTCACGTCTCTATGTTGCGGAAGTATGAGCCAGATCCGTCTCATGTATTACAGCCTACTGAAGTGCAGTTGGACTCAGATGTATCCTACGTTGAACGACCGGTCAGAATTCTGGATCGTGAAGATCGCAGATTACGAAGCAAGATTATACCGATGGTCAAAGTTCAGTGGGATCGTCGGGGTGTCGAGGACTACGTGGGAGACGGAACGGCATATGATGCAGCATTACCCGGAACTATTTTCTGGTATGATTTATGCTTAGTTTCATTTTGGGTAAGTGCGTGCGATTTCGAGGACGAAATCTTATAAGTAGGGGAGTAATGTGATGCCCCGAAATTGATTATATGCAACTTTGGCTTTAATGATGGTTATATGATGAATTATGTTGGTAATTGATTTATGTGATGGGTAATGAAGTGTTAACATGATTTAATTGTATTGATTGTCAATTACTAGGAAAGCATGATTTAGTGGAAGTTTAATACATTTTTGTAAATGCTTTTAAAATACCATGTTAGGGTGTTTTATACATCATGTTAACTTTGGGGTATAATTTTAATATTAACCTTATAACCCCCCTTTTTCCACTATACCCACTTACTTTACCAATCACTTTTAAAATCCCCAATTCATTCCTCAACCCTAACCCATCTCCCATTTTCGAAATTCACCAAGGAGAAGGAAAGCTTCACAAAACCTTTATTTGTGTGATCTTTGTTAAGATCTGGAGCCTACAATAGGTATGGAAGTGATTTATGTGGGTTTGTTTTGGGTATATGTTATACATGTTTGGGGTATGATTTTTGAAGTGTTTTATGTGGGTTTTAGTGGGTTATGATGGTGTTGTTGTTGTAGGAAAGTTTGGGTTCGAATGGTTTAAGATGGAGCTTGAAAAATGCTCAAAAATGGTGAAAAATCGCGCACCAGCAGGTGGCGATCGATCGCCTGAAATGAGGCGATCGATCGCCGAAGGCCAATAGCCATTTCCCGTAGCAGGCGATCGATCGCCTCAAATGAAGCGATGGATAGCCGCAAGGCAAAAAGTGAGGCGATCGATCGCCTCAAGTAGCGATCGATCGCCACTGTTTAAAAAGTGAAAAATGATGATTTTTGTTGAATTTTTGGTATTTGGCTATTGTTTAGCTTCTAATATCAATTTGTATGGTTATGTAGAACCATCACAGGTACCCACAACTTCACGGAGATAAAGTTCTACAACTTCTCCATTTTTTGGAATTAAGGTACGTAAGAAGCGTAAGGGCATCGGACGGTAACACACTCCTAAACTATGACTATGCATTGATTGCATAAGTATTTATGATGTCTATGATGATGATTATGATAAGTAAGTTTATGATGATGATGTTATGATAAATAAAGATGATATGACGTTTACGATGACGATTATGATAAGATGATGATGTCTATATGACGATGATGCTTATAAGATGATGAGGTTATAAGATGATGATGTTTACAAGATGATGATGTTTATAAGATGACGATGTTTATGATATGATGATGATGATGTATGTTTAACTATGTTATTAAGAATGATTGAATGTCCGGTGGTTATTATGGGCAAGCGAGGAAGGTACTTGCCGCTCACATAACTAGCGAGGGGATACATCCGCTATCAAGGCGTAGCAAGGGGTATCATATTCCGCTAAGCGAGGAGATACATCCGCTATCAAGGCGTAGCGAGGGGTATCACAATTTCGCTTTATGTTGAGCGAGGGGGCCAATTGTGCCGCTGTAACATTGTTGATTACGAGCATATAAGTGAAGTACGATTTTAATCATTTATGTCAAGAACTAATGATTACATGCATGATTATGAAACATGGACAACCAAAGAGGGTTAATACGATTAACCAGGAAGTATATGTTACCAGTTACTTTCATGCATTTATTTATATGTCATTACCTTATGATGTTAAGTAACGATGTATATGCTCATGATGGGTTGTTCCTGTTGGTACACTTTTGGACTAAAGGACTAAGGGCCGGGTTGAGGCAGTGAGCTATGAGGAGCATGAAAGAAGTTAGGATACAGGATTTTTGTATAGACACTACTCTAGGAGTAGTATAATTCTATCGCCTTAACATTCATTTTGAGAATGTAATTAATTAAGTTTGAAATTTCATTTTTGGCCTGTAATCTTATTAGCTCAAAGCTACAACCGGTGCCCTAAGAGGTTATAAATGCATGTTTAGTCCCTAATATGTTATCAAGATGATGTTAAGGTAGGAAGACCCTACAGGCATGGACATCAACACATTAGAATGCCCCGTGATTCAAGAAGCGAGAAGAAGAGGGTGAACGTGATCAATTCATGTGTGCCCTATGATTTTGTATTGATCTTCGTGTTGATTCTTGGGCGATTTTACTTTTTTGGTATATATTTGTTGATTTCAGGAATCTATGTGAAAGTGCTTAAAAGTGGAGAAAATGAGTTTAAATGATGAAAAATACCAAATCGAGTCAACAAAGCATGAATTTGGAAACTTAAATCCTCGATCGATCAAGAAGCATTGCTCTATCGATCGAGCGTAGCAGATGTTTTGACCACAAAAGTGAGCATTGCTCGATCGATCGCCCGACAGATATTTCTAAAAAAAAAATTCCTTTTTGAGTTGAGTTCAACAAAGACACTTCCATCCAACTCCTCCACTATATAAGGGACTTGGGCAAGAAAATCTGGACTTTTGCACACATTAATTCAGACCTAGGAGCAGCCTCCTCAATCCCACATCCATCCAAAAACATCTCAAGCCATTGAAGATCAAGAGCAACACAAGACGGAACGACGGAGCAACGCACGGAGTGACGACCTTGTTTATTCGTATTTCTAGACTTATTTACTTTTTAATCTCATATTTGATGTTTAGATTGTTGCAAAACATTTTTATGCATTATTATTTGATAACAAATGTTGGCTAGGCTTGTTTATTAAGACTAGGGGATCCCGTGTTTGAATTCATGATTTGAATATTAAATTTTGATTCAATTTTTACAATCTTTGCGCATAATTTGTGTTTTTAATGTTTTCAAAAGATTAGCTATCTTTTGCATGAATTTGGTAATCGTAATTGACTTGATCATACGATATTACATTACGGCATACTAAATTAGGCCGTGGGTTTTAGGTGACGGACCAAGTAAAATCTAGCGTACGTGTGATAACAATAGATTTACCAAAACGAAGGCCAGTAGTTTTCACAAATCGTTTTTCGGTATTAATCGTTCAATAAGGACACGTAATTGACTTGATCATACGATATTACGATACGACATAGTAAATTAGGTTGTGGATTTTAGGTTGAGATGGACCAAGTAAAATCTAGCACACGTGTGATAGCAATAGATTTACCAAAAACGAAGGCTAGTAATTTTCATCAAATCGTGTTTCGGTATTAATCGTTCAATAAGGGCACGCTAGTGGTTTATTGTAACATTAATATTAGACTTGTTATAGCTTGACCATAGTATAACAAATGCAATAGAAAAACTCGTCACCTTAGAACGTAGGATTTTGAATCTTAATTAATAGGAAAAATTGTGGGGGATTACATGGGTGAACCGACGTCTTGATAATTGTTTTATCACATTTCTTCATTATCCATCGCTTCTTAGGTTGATTTTTGTTTTTTAGTCAATTTAGTTAAATAATCACTTAATAATCATATGATAAATATAGTTAATCTAATTGAAAGTGGTACTTACTTTCTAGTCTTCGTGGGTTCGACACTCATACTTTTTATCTACTATACTAAAACTTGACACCGTGCACTTGCGGTATAATGGCGTTACTCTAGAATTTACTGTTTAAATAAATAGCGGTCAACCATATTATGAATACGAGATATGACAGATGTATGTTAAGTCAACATTTCTCAATAGTGACATTGAGGTAGAAATGTAGCAGCCATAGGTGTTCACAACTATTGGGAGCGAGCAATATACTCAGAGGTCCATATATGTGCCTACGAAGGCGCCCCAAAATTAGAACTTTCATTTTGATAACATTATCAGTGTTTGATTTTGTTAAAACCCGGAAGTGACATGTGTGTACAAAAAGGGTTAGTGGGAGCGCGATTATATCTGTAATGCTTTAAGTCGATGATATCCTACTCATTGTGAATGGTATTGGATTAAATCGACTAAAGCATGGTATCTACTAATTTCGCCATGAATGATTTGAGAGAATAATCTTATATGCTTGACATAAAGATCTACATGGATGGCTCTATGAAGATGCTTGAGCTCTCTCAGTCTACATACATAAACACCGTGCTAAAGGCTTTAGCACGGAATAGTCGAAAAGAGGTAACCTCAATATGTCATAGTGCTCATCTCTCGAGGTCAATGTGCATTAAGATTGATGATGAGAGAGAAAAGATGACATTGGTACCTTATGTTTTGATTGTTAGTAGCATAATGTATGTGCCATGATTTGTACTTGGCCTGATGTGAAGTACGTTCTTAGTGTAACGAGCAGACATCAGGTAGATCCTGGTGTAGGTCACTGGAAAATGTGAAAATAATCATCAAGTACTTATGAAGAACTTATGACATGTTCGTGATTTTTGGATCTGTAAGTGGAGAAATAAAAGTTGAAGGCTAAGCTGGTGCTGGCTTTTCAATAGAATGTTGATGATTCCATATCGATGGTCAGATTTGTATATAAGCTTAATGATGATGTTGTCTCTTGGTAAAGTTCCAAGCAAGACACCACAATAGATTCCATCTCTGAAACTGTATATATTGCACCATACGATGCAACAAAAGAGACAGTTTAGATAAGAAATTTCATCCAAGAGTTGAGTCTAATTTCTAGTACTTTTGATACAATCCATGTGTACTGTGACAATAGTTGAGATATTATTAATAACCAAGATCTCATCAGAATTCAAACATATATTGAGAAAAATATCATCTAATGACAAAGGTGGTAGATGCAACATCCTTATCGAGAGAGTTTCTTCACAACAAAAACATAGCAGATCTACTGACAAAACCTTTATGGCGATTTGTGTCTGTCAGACATCTTGGAATGATTGTCTTGAGACACATGAGTAGTTGGCTTTGGGAAAGTGGAAGATATTATTGTCATATGTGATTTAAATAAATCAATAGTTGCTAATTGTACTTGTAATCTTATTATGATAAATCTTTGTTTGAAAATTAATATCTATGAAATTTCTTCATCTGTTTACCCATGCATCTCGATACATTGATGAAATTCTTGAGATTGCTAAAGTCTATAGAATGTGATTATGGATATGATGGTGACTATGACATATATTCTTGACTACGATTTCTGAATGTGCCTGGTCGATGAGCCTTCAAGAATAGGATATCGATATATGCTCGTTAGAGACTGGTATTCATAATGTGTCTAGTGTAGTGAGCTGCGTTCCATCGGTGTTGGCTTGGAGAAGTCAGCACAAATGAATAGGTGCTCATTTTGAATGAATTCACCGAATGACCTTACTCGGAATTCTATAAGTGGTTACCATTTTTCGAGTATAGAATTCCTAGTCATAGTTGTGCACAATTACTCCTCATGACCCGATGCGTCATTGAGGTCTTGATAGTTATATACTTTGATTTAATGACTGATCACATGCAGGTCACAAAGTTGTCATTTTGGGTATTTAGTGATACTATCATATGCCTATGATTATCGTTGGGGATTCACCACTAGTCTTGATGAACCAGGATGTCCTATGTGTTTTTCAATGATTCGAGGAATCTATGGCCAGAGTGGGTAGTGCTTGTGAAAAGGGGTTTTTCATATACGCACACCATGAATCATATAACGTGAAACAAATACATTAGTTATTGAAAACGTAAAGGTCCCGACCAACCAATACCCTAGATTCAATCGAGACATATTGAGTGAAATGAATGTACTGCACGCTAACTATGGCTGACATGTTCTCGTTCGTTGCTAGTCATTTGAATCTAGGTTTTCGTGAAGCACGGATGTTGGGCGCTACCCACGATCGGTAGGTTTTTGCTGGAATTATATTTCAGCCATTGTATAGTAAAGGAGTTTAATTGACAACGTGGGATTCATGGTAAGTCCAAAGAAGTTGTTTGACTTCTAAAATCACAAAGGTTGTGATCTTACTGTTATGGTACACTTGAATCTTGCTAGGTCAATCAACTGGCCGCCGATACAGCGATGATAATTGAGATTTAAATGGTAAGTGCTCAAATTGATTGAATGATCTAGAAGAGATGAATTTACTTTTTGAAAGCTTCTCACTCTAGTGTAGTTTCTATATTTAGAAATGTTTCATCTATAGAGAGTTCTAAAATTAATATATATTTATGTCTGATAATTATGAACATTGTTTGTACATCAAGTTGTTCAATTGCTTATGAGTCTGTTGTTTTGTGTTGGGTTTTGGGCAAGTGGGAGGTTGTTAGCACAAGATGTCCTATAAGACAATGATTGGCATGTTGGGCTTTATGAACCCCAACTCAATTATTGACATAGTTTCAATCATAAATATATGTTCATAGGGTTAAGTTATTACATTCAATAAACTCTCATGGAAAGGCCGATCACATGATGCTGGGCTTGTAGATCTGGCCAGGTTGATTGGACTCAAGGGATCATTCGCTTTCAGATCTACATCGAAGAACGATAATCTATTTTCGTGCATTTATGTTTGATATTTGCATGGTATATGAATTTCGCGCGATCTTCCTTCCCCGAGTCAGATTTATTCTATTTTCCTATGTGTTTGTATCTGACACCGAGGGACGGAAACCCAACATCAAACATTGGGTAATAACATTATCATTCAAAAGTAATGAACCCTCACAACGCACCACCCACGAGGTAGCAACTATTCAACCATCAATAAGAAACATGACCATTAAATTTTGAGACCCCCATAAGATTGACCCTCGTTCCAATTTACAGATCATTATATAATCACTGACAACAATGTCCATATCAAAAATAAATTTTGGTCCTAGTTGTGTCCATTAAATGCACACTTGCAATCATTCTTCCACGATGGTTGTGGGTAATTTCAAGATTTTCCACTGGAAAGCACAATACAAATCTTATTTTATATGGGTAGATGGTAAAAAACAAAAGCCACTCCATTATTTTTCAAATTTAATAAATCCCTGATGGAAATCAATGTGCTAATAGCCATACACTAATTTGTAAAATGAAATTCGATATAAAAAAAAAAAAAAAAAGTTTGGCAAACCTCCCATTACAGCGGCTAATGGTGGTTGGTTGTCTGTGGTAATTGGGGGTTTATATAATTAATTAAACTTTATATAATGAGCACTAATTAGAACATGATAACATGGTACAGTGCATATGTTGGAAGGGTGTTTCACCAGCAAATATACACATCCACCAAAAGTTAAAACATACGGGTGATTTCTTGTTAGCATAAGGTCAATTCCCTAATGTTAGATACAAGGGTCCAAATTCGATTTGGCAATGTGAGGTCCGTATAAAAAAGTGAACATCATATATACAAATCAAATTTGAACAATTGGATATAGTTACTTTTATACTAGTATTTCATTGCCCGAGAGATGCATAGTCACCTCAAGTCACGTAAGTTTAAGAAATACTAGTATAAAAGTAACATGACGTGTCCTTAATTTTTTAAAATAAAATCGAACATCCGTGTCGGACACTCCCCTCAAAATCGGACACATGTGCCGCATACAGTTGATGGGCGTGTCTGACACAAAATGACAATTTGGGGGGTTAATTGTCCGTCTAAAATAAAATTTTGACGTGTTAGTTAAACTTTGTGTTAATTGGATTAATATAAATTTGGTATTAGTATGAGTAATAGTATTAGGGGTGTACATGGGTGTGTTTGGGTGGGTAGATATTATTATTATTATCATTATATAATACAAGTAATAATAATAATTATTAATAATAATACTAATACTTAATAATAATAATAATAATAATAAATAATAAATAATAATAATAAATCCACGGGGTATGATCTGTCCACGATCATGATCCGATGAGTTGGTAACGTGCCAGACAACGATACACGGACACTGACACAACGACAATGACACGACACGACATGAACACGAGTATGGGCATGGACACAACGATAATGACACGACACGATATGGACAATTATTATTATAACTTGTACTTATCTTTTTAATATAAATTATTCCGTCGATTAAAAAAAATGTTGATTCACTTAAAAACAGTAGTTTTAAGTTCTTTCAACTAAGTCCATTTGGTAACGTGCCAGACAACGATACATGGTGGAAGATTTTGATACTTTAATTTATTATATTTCTGCTTCTTATTGTGAGATAACATTTTCATTTTCAGTTTTAGTATATGATTCGAGTATATATAAATATAATTTTGAGGATCACGGTGATATGAGTGATGATCTATTGTTTTAACTATCTTTGATATTAAAGGATTTTATAATTATGCTTCATATTTTTTGTTAACATGATTTTAAATTTTTATTGTTTTATATTGCTCTATTATTTTATTTAATTTTATTTATGTTTTATTATCATCGACAGTAAATACATTAGTTTAAGAACTTGTAAAATATACTAATTATAATTGATTTCTATTTGATCTCCTAACCACCAGCACCCACCCGCATCCGCACCCACCCGAACCGCGCGGTTTGTATATTTGCTGTGCAGTTGCGGTTTGACAATTTAGCAAACCCCATGTAGTGGGTTGAGTGATTGTTTTCATGCTTACCCACCCAAACCCATCCACATACACCCCTAATACTATCACTCATACTAATACCAAATTTATATTAATCCAAGTAACAAAAAGTTTAACTAACACGTCAAAATTTTATTTTAGACGGACAATTAATCTCCCAAATTGTCATTTTTTGTGTCAGACACGCCCATCAGCTGTATGCGGCACAGATGTCCGATTTTGATGGAAGTGTCCGACACAAATGTCCGATTTTATTTTTAAAAAAATTAAAGGCACGTCATGTTTGTTCTGCTGGGAATGGGTTGTCCTGCTGAAAATACCGCGTATATTTTTTGTTATTATTATTATTATTATTATTATTATTATAATTTAATTATTATATTTATAAGTATATATTTAATTAATTATATATATAAAGAAACGTGAACTTCATTCACATTTCTTAACATTTTGTCAATTAAGTGGGCGGTGTACAGAATTTATTTAAGAAGAAACGTGAATTCATTTCACTTTTCTTCTTAATCTCATTAAAAAAAAATATTAAAAAAAATGATTTGAAAGAATCGCGATCTACGTCCACGATTCATCGTAGAAACGTAAAATATTTATTTTTTGCCTTATTTTTTGAACTTTGTTTTATTTTTATAATATTTTAATAATTTAGCCTCAAATAATCACAACTGACCAAATATGTGAACCACATTTGACCTCATATTGAGAAAAAAAAATTGGGACAATGGTGACCATTGAATATTACCCTCAGTTTGGCAAGAACTCAATAATATAGTTAAAAAAGTTAGTTTTGAAAAGGAAACCATGTAGACAATAAACATCTCATTGGATGGAATCCCGAATTTTAACAAATATTTTGTACTCAATTAATTACAGAAAGCTACCAATCTAAAAAGGGTTTAAAATTCTATAATCAATTATGGACATAATATATATTATATATAATTTATTCTATATATTTTTTTTAACAAATCTTGAAGAGAAAATATGTAAAGTAAATAAACACACGACATCCATATGATATAGAATAGAGGTGTGGACATTGAGAGTGGGTGGTCACATGAGATGAACCCCAATCCTCCGGGCAACCCCACTACCACCATAATCTTAATTCAAGAGTCAACAACCTTCGATCATTCCACTTGGTTGTAATGCATTGAATCTGCTCATTTATATACTTCAAACTCTGCTATCTTTGCTTTTTGGTAAGTTTAATCATTTTTCGGTGTAGTCCATTGTCTCGTTAGCATCATATCCGACATCATATAATTTGTTTTTTTATCCTTTTTTTTTATATAGGTTAGCACATGTAATATATACAAATACTGCTAAAATAAAGAATTGAACTATAAGGTACCGTTTGAAGTGAGTGATAAATGTAGGGATAAGATAAGGATAATTATTAAAATTATGAGATGATTTTAAATAATATAGTGTTGTAAGTTATATGGTGTTTGGTTGGAGGATAAGATTTTGCATTAATATTATAGTTTGGTATAATGACTAAAATATCATCAGTACTATAATATATATATATATAATAAATAATAATAATATGATATAATAATATTAACATAATAATAATAATAATATTTATAATATATATATATATAATATTAATTTATATATACATATAATAGTAATAATAATTGGAATAAAATTATAGGAAGTAAGTTGAAATTTTTGGCTGAAATTACAAATTTTGTAATCGTAAAAATGGCGAGAAAGGGTATATAAGTCATTTTGTTTGAAAGTGGGATTAAAGTGGGTAAATATGATGGCATAATTTTTGCTTAAAATCCAAAAAAACATGGGATAAAAAGTAACCAAGGATGTGATAAAAATTAAAAACGAGACAAATGATGCCTAAAGATTTGAATTATGTAGTAATAGACTCACTGGCGGATGCATATTGGGGCAAGGAAGGCACTTGCACCCCCTTGCCAAAAAAATTTTTAAAAACAAATTACATTTTACCTTCCAAAAATTGTATTTTACCTCTAAAAAATTACATTTTGCATCCCCTTAAATTATAGTTTGACCCCCTAAAATTTTTTTCCCCTCCATTTTTTTATTTTGATTTTTTTGCCCCCGGTAAAAATCGTGCATCCGCTCCTGAATCGACTATACCATACGAAGCACAAATCAAAATAACCAAATAGAAAAGAGATAAAAAGAAGACAACTACGGTTTCATATTATGATAGCTTCCGAAAAACAACATACAACAACAAAAAAAAAAAGATATGGGTCCTAGTGTATTTGTGGAGCTTAATGAGTTATGTAGGTTTTTGGCAACAAACCCCATGTGGTTTTTCAAATAGGCAGTTTATATATATGTGGTTTGAAAAAAAAGTAGATTATTCTCATGTGGTTTTCAAAATAGGCAATTTACCCATATATTTTGAAAATAGACAGTTTATCCCTTGTAATTTGTGAATAAGTGCAAAATACCACATTCATCTAAGGGGACAGTGTGCAATGTTTTACAAACCATGGGGGTAAAATACCTATTTTTGAAAACCATATACCGTAAAACTGTATATTTTTTCAAGCCACGATGGTGTAAACCATCTATTTACAAACCACAACGGGTAAATTGCTTATTAGCGATACTATATGAGTGTAAATTGTCACTGACTCGAGTTATGTAGATAGTGAAATTGTGTTATGCATGTAACTTAATTACCTTAATTAAATCGAGAAAATGTGATAATTAAGGGGTAATTATGAATGATGTCATTTTGTATTCGGACTCAGTTCTGAAGTAAATCGAATGAGACTAATTATTATGTTTAAATCATAATTGTTGAATTGAAGAATTAATTGTGGTAATGATGATATTACCGAATTGAAATTTTAGGGGATTATTAACCGCTGTTGGAATAGTTGGAGTCAAGATTTGAGATTTTACTCTCATTGACTTGTTGAACCTTGGAATTGGGTGGGTGAGTGAATGTGAGATAATTGTTTTTGAACACTTTATATTAGAGTTTTGATTCGAGTATTTGATACTCGATTTTATGGAGCTTTGGTACTATATATATCAAGTGGACCCGGTGTTCAATTATTATCTCTCACACATCGCCTCTCTCCCACTCCCTTCTTCTTCCATTTCCCATTTTCCCTTCCCCCTTTTTCTCTTGAAGAAGAACCGATGGGGCTCGGTTTTGGAGCGGGAATCTTGACCAAATAGTTGGGTAATCTTATTCCTCTCTCTATTGTCTTGGTTTTGATATGAATTTTGTGAAGTTTGGGTATGTTTTGAGTTGGGTTTAAAGTTTGAGATTTTTGGAAGAATTTGTTATAATGATGTTTTAGCGTTTTTATGTGTTTTAATGAAGTCCTTGAAGTATTGTGGGTGTTGGGGGTGTTGGTTTTGAATTTGTGCTCGAAAACACCATTGAATCAAATTATTTTTCAGAAAATCGCAGGTCGCAATCGATCGCGGCTATAGCGCCGATCGATCACGACATAACACTGATTTTGGAAGGCGATGAACAGTCTTGGCGATCGATCGCGGGGTCTTAACGATCGATTGTGGAGAGTGAATTTTGGTAGTAAGTTATCGCGATCGGTCGCGAGAATACTGGAGATCGATCGCGGCTCGTTATTGTATTTTTTAAAAAAATATTGTTAAAATGTGGGATTTTGGAAATGCAATATTTATGGTAGATTTTCTTGATGATTTCTACATTTCAATGAATATATTACGCATTAAAATGAAGTGGCATGGGTTGAACTTTAGTAAGATGTACTACTGGATCGGGCTAATTAATAACTCAATGCACATAGAATAAAATAGGATGCCTTGAGTAGTATACAAAGTTCAGTAATTGTGATTGATCACGATATGATGCATGACAAATTTAGTAGGCAAATGATGATTTTGTTGGACGTATTGCTTGAGTAACATTGAACTGACATTCAATATAGATACTTCATGAACCTCCAGAGATCAATGATGATTAAATCACGCTGTCGACTTTAAGGTACGTAGTGATGTACTATCAGATATCGTATTATTAATTATAAAATTAATAAATTTTGATTCATAAAAATTATGGAAATTGGTTATGTGATAAGATTAATGGATTGAGAATTCATGTTAGAATTCTAAATATTATTTAATGAGATGATTTGTGATAGAACCATGAGATGACATTATGGTGCATGATGAACTATTGTGAGGCCGCTATTGAGCGTGCATTAGTTATGGATTATGATGCTGCCGCTATTGAGCAGACGATGGGTAATGGTGCCGCCACTATTGAGCGAATGATGTGATATGAGGAGAATGTAATATGATGAGATTGTGTGATTTAATTGGTAATTGATATAAGTGATTTCAGTAATTATGGTAGTGATAAATTGCTCATTACAATAGAGCTGATAATTATAAATGCCAGTACGGTAAATCATTGTTGATGATTTAATTAATTTTTGAGTTGATGATTCTAGATATTGAGAACATGAACAACTTGGGACTTGTCACATGGCTGTGGTATACTTAAGGAGTATTTGTTTAAATTACAGCATGATATTCTGTTAAATTATTAATTGTGTATACAATGACATTGAGATTACAATTGTTGGTATGCTAACCCCGTATGGGGCTGTTTCTATTGAAACGGGTGAACAGGTATGACATTGATTTGGGGAAATGAGTTCTGGCCTATGCGTGAGGATGCTCTGGAGCGAAGTACCTTTGTTGGTATAGAGTAATGCCTTTCATACAAATAGATATACAATCATTTGTTCAATGCTCGTCTGTGAGCATTTTAGCATGTATAATGGTTTGTATAATTGTGCTTGATAATTCTCTTTTCATTAGAGTATTGCATGCAATTTAAATGGGAGTAAATATTGCATGATGAACTGAGAACATGCATAGTGCGGTATGAAGTGTATGCATATGTGAATTATATTCATGCTTAGAGTTGGGTTACAAGGGAATTATAGCAAAAAATTTATAGAGGTTATGTTATAGTTACGAGGAAGAAAGTGAGAATTCTCTACTGATATAAATGCATATACTAATGCTAATGATAAATATACTAATCACAGGATTAGGACTTGGGGTCCTTACATTAGTGGTATCAAAGTAGTGGTTAGCTCTTTGTGCTGGTTAAGGACCAAGAGATGTGTTCAGACAACTGGATATCACGGTATTTACATGATTGTAGTTTGGCATTTTTGCGGTGCGATAATTATATGCTTCTATGCGTACTTTATGATATGATGTAATGGAGAATTGTGTTATTGCTAACCATTGTGGTTACACGATCGTATGGAATACGAGAAATGTGATATTGAGCGATAATCGGTAATGGGAATGTAACTATTTAAATAGTATTCATTTATTGAATGTGTGGTAGAAATGACGTCTCTTTAAAGTAACGATGAATGATATACTATACTGATAGAGTTCAGTGTTGATAGCTGAGCAACAAATGATATGTCATCCTAGCAATATTTTGTATTAATAATAATTTGATAGTGTTGTTAGTGGAAGGATAAATGAATTTTATTGAAGTTGTGAACTTGCTATATATATGCATACAGTGCTGAGAAATTCGATTTTGTAGGGAATGAGAAACGAGATATGATGTATGATAATAGGAAATGTGGACAACACTGTGCTGTTGGTTGATTACAACAGAGATGATCGAGTATGAGTACGTTCTATTAAAAGAATGCAGATATGTGTGAAGTTATATACATGCATTAATATTTGATTTGATATATTGGGGGTATCGATGAGATGGTATGGGATGCCAGTCAACTCTTGAGTCCAATGGACAAAGTGCTACATGTATGGGGGTCACCTCTTGAGCCTAAGGGGCAAAGTGCCACGTATATGGGAGTCGCCTCTTGAGCCTGCGGAGCAAAGTGCTACATTCATGATTTGATGGTGTCGTGTCTAAGCGATGATAAATACCTCTGTCACGTCGAAGTGATGATAATGATAATGTCATGTCAAAGCGATGATAATGCCGCTATGTGCCGAAGCGATTGTACAAGCCGCTGTCACGTCGAAGCGATGATAATGTCGATATCATGTCGAAGCGATGATAATACCATTGTCTTATCGCGCGATGAATTAGGATATTTGTAACCGTCATATCGTAGCACGAGTCGCTGGTATGTCGAAGCAAGGGATATCCATAGAGCCGCTGATAATTCGATGCGATGAATATCATTGAGCTACTGATATATAGAATACTTGCCGATGTTACACAAAGCGGGGGGTATTAATTGTGTATCACCGTTAGGCGATGAATCTTGATGTGCCGCTATTATGTTATAGATGTATATCGATGGTGTGTTGATTGTAGATGTCTATGAAAGTTGTGTTATACACATTATATTATTGTTCCTTGGGTACATGTGTGTGATATCCCCGAAATGATTATGTGCATTTAAACATTTATTATGTTATATGAGGATTATTGTGTTAAATTATGGAGTTGATTTATTTATATTGGAAAATGCTTAGTCATGTGGTGGTCATAGTCTATTAAAGCATTTCAAGGTGCATGTGATATATGTTGGGAATTTGGGTTATGGAATGATTATTTGGGGTGGTGTTTTGAGGAATGTATTAATTAAGTAAAGATATAAAATATCGAGTGATGATATTTTAATACATCGTGCTAAATACCGGAGCACAATTAAACACCACATGGCACCCCAACCTCACCACCCCACCCCCATCACTCGGTCACCAACCCATCCCCCTCAACCCATACCTCCTTCTCTTCCCCACTACTCCACCTCCAATCATTTTCCTCCTCTCATTTTTTTTCCTCTCAAAAAACGTCCAGAAGAGCTGCATTAAGGGAGGGAAAAAGGCTGGTAAAGGTGTCCAAAATTCATACCAAAAGAGGAGCAAAAAGTGGGTAAGAATTGGTGACTCTGTTTTTCTGGAAGTTTGGTTAAGTTTGGGTTTGGTTGGGTGGTTTTCATGCATGTTAGGGTAGCTGCGGGTGGAACCTTAAATTAGGTGCTTGCATGGTGTTTTTTTTTTAAGCTCTTAGCATGTTTGTTCAAGCAAGTTTTATGTGTTATGAAGTATGTTGCTTGCTATGAAAATGAGTGCTCGAAAAAGGGGAAGATTATAATTGCCCTGTTTTCTGGAAATTTGAATGAACATTAAACTTGGTGGGGATATTATGATGCATGCTAGCTTAGGTTTTGTTAAAACTTCGATTTAAGTACTTGCATGGAAGTTTTGTGAAGTTCCTAGCATGATCCTTCGAGCATGTTATATGTGTTATGAAGTAGTTTTGATGGTATGAAATAAGATGCTAGAGAATTCTGGAAAAATCGCGCACACAGCAAGTGGCGATCGATCGCTACGAATGCAGCGATCGATCGCCGAAGGGCAGTGGCGAAATATGATGATTGGCGATCGATCGCCATTTATGGCGCGATCGATTGCCGCGAGCCAGCAGTTGAATAATGGGAAATGTATTTTTTTTTATGGATTTTTGGTATTTGACTATTATTTGGCTTCTAATATTGTGTTGTACACTTGTGTAGAGCCATCACATGTAGCCACACAACGCAGGGGATAGAGCCCTGCAACTGAAGATATTTTGGAAAGGTACGTAAGCGACGTACGCACCCAACGGTAACGTGTATTATATGTTTGTCGATTTGACATACGATAAATGCAAGTTTGTGCATTATGAGTACAATACATGTTATGCATTGTTGTTGCATATGTATGTTGTGGAACATTTGGTGTGTATTCCACGAGTCACGGTTATCACAGTGATGATTTTAATGCTTACCGCTATTATACCGCTAAAAATGTGGAGCGAGGGGTGTAGGTCCGCTTGCACATGGAGGCGAGGTTTACCATACGAAGCGAGGATAGAAATACCGCTTGTATGAAGAAGCGAGGGGGGAGAGGTCGGCTTATTCTAAAGTTATGAAGCGAGGGGCATTAAAATACACTGATGATAAACTGACTAAGGATTGAAGTAAAGATTTAAGAAGTGAAGTTATGTCATGACATTTATTTAAAGAAACCATAATATCATATATTGATTTGATTATGAGTTATGGTACAAGGACAACCAAAATGGGCGTTTTAAATGCATTAAAATTCAGGAAGTATCATATGCCTATGATTTATGCATTTATGCTTTACATTCATATTATGTTGAATATGAACTATGATGTGCTCATGTGTTGGGGGTTGTCTTTGTAGGTGCTTTTGACATGGAGAACCAGGGTTGGGGTTGATACGCTGAGCTGCAAGGAGTGCTACAGGATTAGCAGAACAGAAATTCCTTTTTGTATAGTTTCTACAAAGTGTAGAGTAAAGCTATAGTTTAGTACCCTTTTGTTAGGAATATGTATAATTCTTTTTTGAACTTTTGGTACTGTAATATCTTAAGCTCAGGATTATCAACACGGCCTAATACTCTGATTTATGAATGATTAGTTCTCTTAATTGCACCTTAGAATCTTATTTAGATAACGGGTTCTCACATTTAGTGGTATCAGAGCAGTGGTTAGATAACCAGGGAACGAGTAAAGGGTAGCCTTTAGAAACAAATTGGCTAGGTATTCATTGGTGTGCATGTTTATGCATATGGTGCAGATTTTTGTATAAGTTGTTATACTAACATGATTTTGAATATGATTACTCTTGTTATCTAACGGCTTATATTATGAACTGCTTTTGGTATCGTTGTTAACCCTTATGTTACAGCATGGTGGCTATTAATCCGGAGAACCTCAATGAAGAGGTAGGAGATGTGGGCAGTATAAATGCTAGTATTGCTCAAACAAATCCTTTACCGCCACATGTTGTGGGCATGGAGCCCAGTGCACAGATATTGCTACCAGGGGAACTCAGTCTGACTCAGTTTTTGAGCTACCATCCGCCGCTCTTTGGGGGAAATGAGTCCGGGGAAGCAGCTGAGGAATGGCTGGAAAGATTGGAGCAGATATTTATATCAGCACCCTGTGCTAGGACTGCCTGGCTGAGGTTAGCAGAATTTCAATTAGCAAAGAAGTGTTCCATGTGGTGGAAGACAACAGTTATGGAGCTGAGAGCTCAGGGTATGCCAGTAGATTGGACTGTGTTCAGAACCCGGTTTCTTAACCGGTACTTCTCCGCCGCTGCCAGACAAGTAAAAGAAGATGAGTTTACCAATCTAAAGCAGGGCAGCATGACCGTATCAGATTATGCCATGCAGTACTCTTCACTGTTGAGGTATGTGCCTCACATTGCTGTAAACGGTCATGCCAAGATGACGCATTTTCTGAAAGGACTGAAACCAGAGTTATTTGATCGGGTTGTCTCCAACAACCCCAGCTCATTCGATGACGCTCTGACTAGAGCGGAGCTGGCAGAAATAGCAGTTGGTGTTTATAAGGAAGCTGTACCCCCTTTTGTACCACCACAGAGACCAGCTGTCGACAACCTGAGGCCACGAGGGGACCAGTTTAAGCCTCGTGGGGCTTCTTCATATTCTCGATTTAGTGGAAAGAGGGTTCAGAATCAGAGGCAAGGAAATAGGAGGAATAATATCCAAGTAATCGGGGACCAGTGCAAGGAAATAGAACAGGAGAAAACAAGTGTGACAACTGTGGAGGAATTCAATTGACACGTGACTGTCGAGGCTGTTATGTTTGTGGCAAGGTGGGCCACCTGGCTCAGGTTTGCCCCAATCGGGGAGGTCAGGCAGACTTTGGGCCGAAAAGGCCAAGACTTGACGCCGGGACGGCACCACAGAGACATCAGTTTGCACCTCGACCACAGGGAGGTCAGGCGGCAAGACCGCCGCAGGGTCAAGTATATGCATTGACGCGTGAGCAGGCAGAGGCAGCCCCGGAGGAGGTGATTGCTGGTACGTGCCACTTACTTACGTACCCTGCATTTATTTTGGTAGATACAGGTGCCTCTCATTCATTTGTATCTTCTGCTTTTGTGGAGAGACACCACTTGTGTTCGTCTCCGTTGCCCACGCCTCTTATGGTCTCGACACCCACGGGGAAGCATGTAATTGCAGATCGACTACTATCTGATTGCCTCATTTATTTTGAGGGCAATGATCTGAGGGCCGATCTGATTTTATTGGATATGGCAGATTTTGACTGCATTGTCGGCATTGATGTGTTGAGCAGATACCAGGCCGTGGTTGATTGCCGGCAGAGGACTGTGCGTTTCCGTTCTGATCAGGGGTTTCAGTGGACCTTCTATGGGGACGGCTCTCGTCCAAGGATTCCATTGATTTCGGTAGTTAAGATGTCGCGGTTGTTAGAACGCGGTCACACATGCTATCTTATTTATGCCGTGGACGTATCAGAGGAAAAGGAAGAGTTGAGGATCGAGGATATACCAGTAGTTGCGGAATTCACCGATGTATTTCCGGATGAGATTCCAGGATTTTCGTCGATCAGAGATGTTGAGTTTGAAATTGAGTTAATGCCAGGGACATCTGCTATTTCCCGTGCCCCTTATAGGATGGCACCGGCAGAGTTGAGAGAGCTGAAGGTACAGTTGCAGGAGCTCCTCGACAAAGGATACATTCGTCCTAGTGTATCGCCTTGGGGTGCGCCGGTCTTGTTTGTAAAGAAAAAGGATGGTTCGATGCATCTGTGCATCGATTACCGTCAATTGAATAAAGTGACGATTAAGAACAAGTACCCCCTTCCGAAGATTGATGACTTATTTGATCAGCTTCAGGGCACGGAACTTTACTCGAAGATTGACTTGAGGTCAGGCTATCACCAGATACGAGTTAGAGCTGATGACATACAAAAAACAGCTTTTCGGACTCGGTATGGCACTACGAGTTCTTAGTGATGCCGTTCGGGGTGACGAATGCCCCTGCTGTATTTATGATCCTGATGAATAGAGTATTTCAGAAATATCTTGATCAGTTCGTCATCGTGTTTATCGGCGGCATTCTTGTCTACTCGAGAAGTAGGGAGGAGCATGCCAATCACTTGAGGACGGTGCTACAGATCCAGAGGGATCATCAGTTGAACGCCAAGCTCAGCAAGTGTGAGTTCTGGCTGAACAGTGTAGCGTTCTTGGGTCATATTATCTCTCGAGAGGGGATATCAGTAGATCCCAGGAAGATAGAGGCGGTTATGGATTGGTCTGTGCCGACTTCAATCACTGAGATCCGAAGTTTTCTTGGTTTGCTGGGTATTATCGACGCTTTGTCGAAGGATTTTCAAAGATTGCCAAGCCACTGACGCAGCTGACTCAAAAGGGAGTTCCATTCTTTTGGTCGGAAGCTTGTGAGCAGAGCTTCCTGGAATTGAAACACAAATTAACTTCAGTGCCAATATTGGTGATTCCTAGTGAGAACAAGGGGTTCACTCTCTATACTGACGCATCGCTTCAGGGCCTAGGATGCGTACTAATGCAGGATAAGCATGTTGTGGCTTACGCTTTGAGGCAATTGAAGCCACACGAGATGAGGTATCCAGTCCATGATTTAGAGCTAGCAGCTATAGTGTTTGCCTTGAAGATAGGGCGACACTATTTATACGGTACCTCATTCACCATCTTCACTGATCACAAGAGCCTGAAATTCTTGTTTACGCAGGCTGAGCTGAATATGAGACAGAGGAGATGGATGGACCTACTGAAGGATTATGATAGTGAAATCGAGTACCATCCGGGAAGAGCAAATTTGACAGCCAACGCTTTGAGTCGGAAGGTGAAGAGCACGGCAAATGATGACATGTGTCTATCAGCTATGATGAGCTCCTACTGCCAGTTGGGATTTGATTATGATGTGTCTGCTTCACCGGTACAGGTATTGACTTTATTAGCTGAGCCAGACATTTATGAACACATCCGGAAGGCTCAGGGGGCAGATGAAGAAGTTCAGAGATGGTTGTCGGTGATTCGTTTAGGTCAGTCGTCGAAGTTCAGGACGGCTGAGGATGGTTCCTTGAGACTGGGTGACAGATGGGTGGTTCCAAATACGCCTGAGTTGCGTCAGGGAATATTACAGCGAGCCCATTGCAGCAGGATGAGTATCCACCCGGGCGGAAAGAAAATGTATAAGGACTTATGTGGCCAGTTTTGGTGGAGATGAATGAAACAAGAGGTCACCACATTCGTCAAGAGATGTCTGATTTGTCAGCAAGTGAAGGCTGAGAGGCAGAGGCCTGGTGGTGAGCTTAGAAGTTTGGAGATACCAGAATGGAAGTGGGAGCACATATCCATGGACTTCGTGACCCACTTACCGAAGACTGTTTCGGGTTTTGGTGCCATCTGGGTAGTCGTGGACAGATTGACTAAAGTGGCTCACTTCATTCCCTACAGTATGACCTTCACGTACTTGAGGATGGCTCAGTTATATGTCAGAGATGTGGTGAGGCTGCATGGGATCCCTGTTTCGATTGTGTCTGATCGAGACCGCGGTTCACATCTCACTTCTGGGAAGGTCTTCAGTCAGCCCTAGGTACAGAGTTGAGGTTGAGCACAGCATACCATCCCCAAACGGACGAACAGACCGAGCGTACCATACAGACGCTCGAAGATTTGTTACCGGCTTGTGTGTTGGAGTTCGATACTTCTTGGCAGGACTCAGTAGCCTTAGTGGAGTTTTCATATAACAACAGCTACCAGGCAAGCATACAGATGGCGCCGTTTGAAGCCCTCTATGGTAGACGTTGTAGGTCGCCTTTATATTGGGATGATGTGGACCGTAAATCGGTCGGAGGGCCAGATTGGTCCAAGAAATTGAAGAAAAGGTAAAGGTGATCAGAAGAAAGATGAAAGTAGCTCAGGACAGACAGGTAGCATATGCTAATCAACGGCGTCGACTGTTTGAGTTTCAGTTGGGCGATAGAGTCTTTTTGAAGATCTCACCTTTCAGAGGTGTAGTACGTTTTGGGATGCGGGGGAAGTTATCCCCGAGATATGTTGGGCCGTACGAGATCTTACAGCGTATTGGTACTCTAGCATACCGACTGGCTTTACCACCCTCTATGTCTGGCATACATGATGTGTTTCACGTATATGTTGCGGAAGTACGACCTAGATCCTTCTCATGTGTTGCAACCTTCTGAGGTTCAGATAGAGTCCGATGTTTCCTATGTTGAGCGACCTGTCAGGATTCTGGATCGGGCAGATCACATATTACGAAACAAAGTTATACCTATGATCAAAGTTCAGTGGGATCGTAGGGGTGTCGAAGAGGCCACGTGGGAGACGGAGCGACACATGGTGCAGCACTATCCGGAACTGTTTTCTGGTATGTGATTTATGTCTTATTTCGTTTGGTAAGTGCATGCTGATTTCGAGGACGAAATCTTATAAGTAGGCGAGTATTGTGATATCCCCGAAATGATTATGTGCATTTAAACATTTATTATGTTATATGAGGATTAGGGTGTTAAATTGTGGAGTTGATTTATTTATATTGGAAAATACTTAGTCATGTGGTGGTCATGGTCTATTAAAGCATTTCATGGTGCATGTGATATATGTTGAGAATTTGGGTTATGGCATGATTATTTGGGGTGGGTGTTTTGAGGAATGTATTAATTAAGTAATGATATAAAATATCGAGTGAGGATATTTTAATACATCGTGCTAAATATCGGAGCACAATTAAACACCACATGGCACCCCAACCTCACCACCCCACCCCCATCACTCGGTCACCAACCCATCCCCCTCAACCCATACCTCGTTCTCTTCCCCACTACTCCACCTCCAATCATTTCCCTCCTCTCATTTTGTTTCCTCTCAAAATACGTCCAGAAGAGCTGCATTAAGGGAGGGAAAAAGGTTGGTAAAGGTGTCCAAAATTCATACCAAAAGAGGAGCAAAAAGGGGGTAAGAATTGGTGACTCTGTTTTTCTGGAAGTTTGGTTACGTTTGGGTTTGGTTGGGTGGTTTTCATGCATGTTAGGGTAGCTTCGGGTGCTTAACTTAGGTACTTGCATGGTGTTTTTTTGAAGCTCTTAACTTATGATGCATGCTAGCTTAGGTTTTGTTAAAACTTTGATTTAAGTACTTGCATGGAAGTTTTGTGAAGTTCCTAGCATGATCCTTTGAGCATGTTATATGTGTTATGAAGTAGTTTTGATGGTATGAAATAAGATGCTCGAGAATTCTGGAAAAAATCGCGCACACAGCAAGTGGCGATCGATCGCTACGAATGCAGCGATCGATCGCCGAAGGGCAGTGGCAAAATATGATGATTGGCGATCGATCGCCATTTATGGTGTGACGATCGCCGCGAGCCAGCTGCTGAATAATGGGAAATGTATTTTTTTTATGGATTTTTGGTATTTGACTATTATTTGGCTTCTAATATTGTGTTGTGCACTTGTGTAGAGCCATCACAGGTAGCCACACAACGCAGGGGATAGAGCCCTGCAACTGAAGATATTTTGGAAAGGTACGTAAGCGACGTACGGGCACCCAACGGTAATGTGTATTATATGTTTGTCGATTTGACATACGATAAATGCAAGTCTGTGCATTATGAGTACAATACATGTTGTTATGCATTGTTGTTGCATATGTATGTTGTGGAACATTTGGTGTGTATTCCACGAGTCACGGTTATCACAGTGATGATTTTAATGCTTACCGCTATTATACCGCTAAAAATGTGAAGCGAGGGGTGTAGGTCTCCTTGCACATGGAGGCGAGGTTTACCATACGAAGCGAGGATAGAAATACCTCTTGTATAAAGAAGCGAAGGGGTAGATGTCCGCTTGTTCTAAAGTTATGAAGCGAGGGGCATTAAAATACACTGATGATAAACTGAGTAAGGATTGAAGTTAAAATTTAAGAAGTGAAGTTATGTCATGACATTTATTTAAAGAAACCATAATATCCTATATTGATTTGATTATGAGTTATGGTACATGGACAACCAAAATGGGCGTTTTAAAGCATTGGAATTCAGGAAGTATCCTATGCCTATGATTTATGCATTTATGCTTTACATTCATATTATGTTGAATATGAACTATGATGTGCTCATGTGTTGGGGGTTGTCTTTGTGGTGCTTTTGACATGGAGAACCAGGGTTGGGGTTGATACGCTGAGCTATAAGAAGTGCTACAGGATTAGCAGAACAGAAATTCCTTTTTGTATAGTTTCTACAAAGTGTAGAGTAAAGCTATAGTTTAGTACCCTTTTGTTAGGAATATGTATAATTCATTTTTGAACTTTTGGTAGTGTAATCTCTTAAGCTCGGGATTATCAACACGGCCTAATACTCTGATTTATGAATGATTAGTTCTCTTAATTACACCTTAGAATCTTGTTTAGATAACGGGGTCTCACAATGTGAGTTAGGTCCAAGAGGATATTGGAATAGTACAGAGGGACGAGGTGTCGATGTAACCATTTTATTTGGTTTGACATGTGAATGTGTGTTGATATACGCTGATTTGCGTTATCTCAATTGAGATATATTGATTTATGAGAATCAATTATGCAGATGAGATAGTAGTAAGAAGTTAGAGTGAAACATATTATTATTATGTTCATTACTATTGTTGCAGTAACGAGACATGGCGGAGTATAACCACTGTGGTAATATCACTGTATGGTATTCATTGACGAGATAATGAGCGAGTAATAACAATTGTTGTGTAATGATATTTGTCTCTTTGAAAGCATACTAAATTTGTATATTGTAGGATTAATAACTGTTTAATCATATATGTATTGAGTGGTATATAATGGTGAAGGCATGAGATGAATGAGTACGTCACTGGACATGGGACGTTACGAAATGACGTGGGATCACTATGAATGTCATGTGTGGACATGTGATCATTGTGAACGTCACGGGTTGACGGGAACTATCGTGGATATCACGTATAAGTGTGAAGTTATGGTTTTATTACCTAATGCATAATAACAGTGATGAGAAATAATTACGTAAATGAGGACATATGCATAGTAGTTATTAATGGATGTTCTAGTAGTTGCTTGTTTTAAATATCGGTTAGATGATGATATACGATGAGATTGATGAATAAGAGTTCATGAATGCTTCTTACACTATGAGGTATTGTCCATTCGTGAAATAATACTATGTTGCATAAATTATTGAAAAAAGAACTACGTCGTTGAGATATGAAACTGCTCCCTACGTTGAAGTTAATCACACAGATATGTGATAGTATGTTGTTGTAGTATGATGTGTTCAGGAACGCGTGCAACTTTTGACGCAGGGATATTCATATTTGTTGATGGAGAAGTTAGAATATCAGTAGCGCGTAATTGACGAGGTATGTGATTATGAGAAGTACTAACGAGTTTATTTCTAGTACTTATTCTACCCAGATGATAGCTGAGAGATGAGATGTTGAAAGATTGATGCTTTAGAGCATGTAGGTACAGTGATGAGCATGCTGATTTGATGCTGATGTATATCATATTGATGATTGCATCTATACAGTTACAGAATTTTATATGCGAAGTTAACATTGCTGCAATTTAAATTTCATAAAGTTGATATTGAGAACAGAATGGTAGGAAGTCCATGTGAAAGCGATTTATTAAGATGATTCATTACTTTATATGAGGTAAACATAATATGTAATGTCATTGATTTTGATACGTTGTGAGAATGAGAAGAATATGCAGGGAATAACAAAATTTGCATTAGGATAGTGAGAGGGTGTGATTGATGCACCTCGTACATGAATTATGTACATAATAGAGAACTCTTTAAGAAAATGTCTAAAACGAAAGAATAACTGAGATGGTGTGCATGTATACTCGTGAACGAGTAAGAATCCAGATACGATGCCTATAATTGATAGTGTGTTGACACTAATCCACAATGATGAACAATAATGAGATATTGGTAAATGATAGCGTTATTGATAGTATGTAAAAGGTAGCAATATGAATGAGACAAAGCTCTGTTCAATATAAGGTGTTGAGCCTTAAACACATTGTTGAGTTTAATGCTTAATTTATCTCCGAATTATTTATGAGTTTTGATGATCAACAAAACTTGCATTTGTTGTACTAATATGTCTACTTAGTGTACAGTGTTAGATTGATAAATTGGTTGGGAAGACCAATGGAAGAGAATCCAAGTTATACAATAACATATGCGAGTTCATAGGACAAGCGATGATTTTTATCAAAGAATCTATTGAGATTGGACGAGAAGGAATGACATCTATGAACAACCAAACTAAGTGTTCAACAAGTGTGGAATGATGTTGGAACAATATCTTATGATGGGATGAAGACCCACGAACCAATGGTTCGTTGGTGGGCAAATTCGTATAGAAGCCACTTTGAGCGCAGTGCAATGTTTTGATTATATCTCTTGGCTCGATGCTCCAAATAAAGTGAATCAAAAGAGGTTATAAATACAACTCAATATGCTAGATTTAGTATTCAAACATCTCAGTCCAATTCGGATTGCATCATGGAGCAAAATGGCATGGAATCATAGCAAGTGCAGATTGTAGCAAGGTTTGAGCGGCTGTAGCATTTCGGGCATAACTTCTTCATACCTTGATGAAATGCAATGAATTTTTGTCCACATCTAGATAAGAGGAATTGCTAGAACTTTTATGTTTACCACGTTCCCCATAAACGAGCTTAAGATGGTCGAATAGTGCAAAGTTTGAGTGTGTTGAAATCTGGCAGATAGTTTCAGGATATCCGAGCCATGCGTGCCAACGCCGCGCACCACCCAGGCGATGGCACGCTGTGCGCCTGGTGATCTTGATCGCCCCAGGCGATGCTTGGAACGCCTGAGGCGATCCAGAATTATTCCTATGGCAAATTTTCAAGGGCGATCGCCCCAGGTGATGGGGACATCGCCTGAGGCGATCTGGGCCAGATTTGAACGTTAGAACATGGCGATGGAGATTGCCCGAGGCGATGCACGAGTGATTCAAGCCTTATGTGTAGCAACGGCTAGTAGGAGCCTTGGGAGCCTTCTACACTATAAATATGGATGTTTTTGGAGCATTTTGAAGACAAGAAATAAGACTATAAACTACAAGAAAGCTTTTGCCCAATTGAAATCATTATAGCATTGCAAACTTCATACATTTGTGTTGTATTGGAGTTTGTAATTTATTTCTTGTGTGAGGGTTTTTGATTCTTTGTGTTGGTACACCGTGAAGGTGTTATTTGATTTATTGTAAGGTCCTCCAACACCGATGCTAGTTGGAAGTTGTATAAGACATCAACAAGTGAAGTTGGTGCAAGGTTGTGGCTATCCTTGGAGCCCTTAAGACCAAGAAGACTCGTGAAGAGTGTGGGTGACTCGTGAAGAGTTTGTGTGGAAATCCTTGGAGCCCTTAAGGCCATGAAGACTCGTGAAGAGTGTGTTGCTCGTGAAGAGCTGTTTTACTTGGGAAGAGTGTGTAGTGGCTAACTTGGAGCCCTTAAGGCCAAGATCAAAGTTATTCTAGTGGAACCTTGGTTGGAAGTTATCTAGCCGGGAAGAGGAGACGTAGACGATTCATCGCCGAACTTCTATAACAAATTCTCGTGTTCTTTATTGCTTTATTTAATTTACTCAGTTATTTGTTTCTTCATATTGTTTATTTGTCGATTGACATCAAGTCTTCCGCAGCGCAAACTCAGCTTTTTGCAAATTCATTTTAAAACGCTAAAGTAGCCAAGGAACCTCATTCGCCCCCCCTCTTCGGTTCCAACATAAGGTCATTAGGAGTTTGTAAAATAATGATGTGTTGAGGGCATGTGATAATTGAAATGTGGCATCATGTGAGATACAATTCCTATTGCTACGTAATGGAAGAGTATACACATGTGTGTGAAAATTTAAATGATCTTATAAGGACTTTGTCTAATATTGAATAATGAGATGCCAAATTGTTAAGCGAAAAGTTGAAAGAAATGGTGGAATAAAAGATTAGAATGAACTAAGAATGTGTGACATCAATGAAAGTACATGTATATGTTAGATCTTTGAATGATGATTATTAATGCAACGAGGCGTTGTTATGTTTAACTTGAAATTCATGATTTTGATTTCCGAACAAGAATCTAAATGACTTGATTTAAGAAATTACATGAATGGTATGATATGTTCCCTTACTTGGATTGATGTAAACGGCATCACTTGAATCAATAATAAGTTAAGAATGTTGGGATATGCCCTAAGACAAGTCATTAGATGATTGTTTATGACATACAATGTATTATGATTTTATGAATGGTAAATCATTATTATATATTATTCGAATACCTGTGCAATATGAATTGATATATAAGTTAATGTCCTTAGAATAATATTGTATTATTCTTAAAGATTGTCCCTAGTCAAATATTATCATGAATTGGGATAATGATAATGCATTGAGACTAGTATGTGTTGATTGATGAATTGTTCATTGATATGAGATATCAAATCAACACATGGGTACATGTTAGAGAACGATGTACTGGGCAGACCCACCATGAGAATGCTACATGGATAGTTATATGAGTGTCATAAGCAATTCTCATAGTGATAATAATGTATGTAATCCTTACAACTTGAGATCATCAGAGATCCCAACATAAGGAGTTATGTATCTTGATATTGTCAAACGTTATCTGTAACATGGTAAACTATAAAGGCAACTATTGGATACACTACGAACTATGTAGAGGGAGTATCCACGAACTATGTAGAGGGATGTTGATTGATCGAGATAGGATTTGTCCCTCATATATAACATGAGAAGTGTTTGGGCCCTTGATCAAGTAAGACAAAAATGCATGGCCATGCTCGAATAAGTCGATATGAGATATCGAGCTTATTCGTTTATTCTAGTTCTACTTGGAGATCAAGAAATAAAGATTGAATATACGAGTATGACTATTCCATGACTCGTGTTCAATCTAAACACAAAGGACAAAGGGATTAAGTTACATAGTTAATATTATCACGGTTCCTAGGTTATGTCGAGTCAATGACATTCTTGTAATTTGGGTAGCATTGATGTGTTGCTAGATACCGCTCATTGCTTGCGACATAAAATGAGATTTTATGTCACTGCCAACGTTGCAAGATTATATCGGGCCGCACAAAAGATTAAATCAAGAAGGGAAATTAAATTCATTGGATGAATTAATTAATTAAGAGGAGTCTTAATTAAATGATTAAAAGAACTTAATTAAATTATGGGTTTGGGCCCATAAGACTTTGAGAAAGTCTTAAACTTTAATTAAGCCTTTTAATAACAAGGTTATTAATTAATTGTGAGAGACAATTCATACCATTCCAACCTAGCACAACAAGACACACGGCCGCCGCCTCTCATTGCTCTCTCGACTTCTTGATAGTCGACGTGAGTCTTGAGTGATTCCGGCCATCCTTTCAATTGTGAATCGAGTGTGCTTCGTGTATTGGTTTAAGAACAAATCTAGCACTTTGTTCTTAAACTATCCCTTCCCGATTTGATCGTGTATACCGTTGAGGCAATACCTTGGAGGTGTTGCTCGTGACTCGGAATCGTTGAACGTGGTACTTCGTGGAATCTGCTCAAACACGCGACAAGGGTGAGACTCTTATGATCCTTTATCCGATATGACAACTTTGTATAGATCCGCGGTTCTAGTAATCCAAAATTTTAAATTCCGCTGCGTTGTATGCTTGTTGGATTACTTAAAGTGGTATCAGAGCCGTGTACAAAGCTCATATCGGATTTATGTGGTTAATTATTTAATCATATTTAGATTTGTATTGCATGCTATTAAAACTGTATAATTCATATATGATATGAAATAAATAGAGTTTGTGAAATTATCGTAAAATTATATTTGATATAATTGACGTTTTATTGTATACGATACGTGAAGGCGCAAAGTCGAATAATGGCTCAAAGATTCGGCCACTACATACCTTCACCCCTCGGCCGCCGCTAAGTGAGCTAGGGTTCGGACCCTTGGCTCAAGCATGGGCTGAGCCGCCGCACCAATTTGGGTTTAGAACCCTTTTGGCTCGATAAAGTCTATATTGGCACATGATGGTCTGAACATGTTCAAGGGTTCATGAAATATGGCGTGTGAGACCACATGAGGGCTAGGGTTTTTGGAACCCGTGGCTCGAGATGGTCAAGCCGCCTCCGCTCATGGATCGAACATGGTTGGGACCATGACTCATGGCTAGGTTTGGAACCTTTTGGCTCGATAGATATCAAGAAAGCCGGCGCGAAGGATTAGGGTTAGGACCCATGGTTCGATATGTATGCGGCCACCGCATGGCTCATGCATGTGAGGACCATGGCTTGGGCTAGGGTTTGGAACCCTAGGCCCATGATTGGTCCAGTCGTGCGTGGTTAGGTTGGTTCGAACCATGATGGTTCGTGGTTCAGTCGCATAAGTTCGTGGCATGTGATGTCCCGAGCGTACGATAAATTTCCAAAAGTTTTATTTTACAGTTTTAATTAGAATTAAATTTTAAAATATTTAGAATTTAATTAAGTAAATGTTAAAGCATGTTTTATGTGTTGTTTGAGCATGGTGCATGGTTATAGCCCTTTAACCTATTAGATAGGATTTGTGAATGTTTGTAATTTTAATACGACCTGCGAGTCGTGCCTTCTCTATTATTTTTCTAAATGTTATCCCTCCCCTACGTTCCCCTCGAATGTGACTCGAGGAATTCTCTATATTTGTAAATGTTATATAGTATAGTTTATTTATTGATGGTGATCAATGAAGATGGAGCATGGTGCCGGGATGAGGAGACAATTCACTATTTGGAGCCAAAGGAAGGTGCTTATGAAGTTACCTTAGGTTGACTCTTAGGATTTTCTCATTGGCTTGAGAAAATCGCTAGTAGGGGATATAACCATGTCACGTTTAATTTATGTATGTGATGCATGATTTATCTTATGTTTTAGATTGAAAATTTTATTATACATATATGTAGTTATGTATATGCATATATGTAATGGACATATTTTAAATTATCAATAATAAAATCATGAGATCAATAAATCCCTCTAAAATATTAAGTTTTAAATGCCTTCCAAAATTAAAAGTACTCGTCAAGACTTCGATTGAACATGTGTGGGTTTGCCAAAGCAAACCACCGTGGCAATCTTGGTAAGGCGCGAAAGGATAATAGTGATATCCGTTTTACTTTAAATTGGGTACGACTTAACTAGGTTATCTCAATAGGATTGGGAACCTAGAGGCATGGGGTTGGATAATAATTCATTTGATGAATTTGAAAAAAGCGTTGTTCGTCCAACTATCCAAGAATTACATGTGATGTAATTGACAAAGTGTTGTCTACCTAAATAACCGAGTCTTGGGCGATTAGCCAAAGCTAACTCAAGATTAGGTGAAATATGGATCTTGGCCCACTAAAGGTTTCGAGGGTTGATAATTTTAAACAAAATAGTGGGAGTGTCATTTACTATAAGACCATATTAAATTATTAAATCATAAACTTATTTTGCATATTTATATTGTAGATATCCATGGCAACTAACAACGTAACAAACACATTATCACTGCGATCGGTCCTTGAGAAGGACAAATTAAATGGGACAAATTTCCTAGACTGGTATAGGAACTTGAGGATAGTCCTCAAACAAGAAAAGAAACAATATGTCATAGAGGAACCCTTACCTGCTGAGGAACCTCCCCTGGCGGCTGCTAAGGCCGATAAAGATGCTTACAAGAAGCATCAAAATGACGCACTTGATGTTGGGTGCCTTATGCTTGCCACCATGAACTCTGAGCTTCAGAAGCAACATGAGGAAATGGAGGCGTTTGATATGATCGAGCACCTAAAGCAATTGTACCAACAACAAGCAAGACAAGAGAGGTATGACGTCTCTAAAGCGTTATTCCAGTGTAGAATGGTAGAAGGAAGCATAGTTGGAACTCATGTGCTCAAGATGATTGGGTATATTGAGAATCTGGAGAAGCTGGGTTTTCCTTTGGACCAAGAGTTGGCCACTGACGTGATCTTGCAATCGTTGCCTGAAAGCTTCAGTCAATTTGTCTTGAATTACAATATGATTGAAATTGAAAAGACTCTACCACAGTTACTTTGCATGCTTAGAACTTTTGAAGCAAATAGCAAGAAGTTTAAGCCTACAAATGTTATTATTGTGAATAAGAGCAAAGGAAAGACTAAAGCTAAGAGCTTCAAGAAGAACAAGAAGGTCTTTGTTAAATCTAAGCCAAAAGCTTCTGCACTTAAGCCAAAGGGAGGGGTAGCAAAAGAATGGAACTGTTTCCATTGTGGTGAGACCGGTCATTGGAAAAGAAATTGCAAAGTTTATCTGGAGGATCACAAGAAATGAAGTGTGACTTCCACTTCAGGTATTTTTGTTATAGAAGTCAATTTAACTACTTCTTCATCATGGGTATTAGATACTGGATGTGGATCTCACATTTGTGTAAATGTGCAGGATCTCAAAAGGAGTAGGACGTTGGCGAAAGGTGAAGTTGATCTCCGAGTTGGAAATGGAGCAAGAGTTGCTGCATTAGCTATAGGAGATTATTGTTTAGCTTTACCTTGTGGTTTATCGTTGATTTTGAAAGACTGTTATTTTGTGCCATCTATTACCAAAAACATTATCTCTATTTCTTGTTTGGACAAGTTTGGATATTTATTTATTATAAAGAACAATTGTTGTTCCATTTATTTAAATGATATGTTTTATGCTAGTGCACAAATGATTAATGGTCTTTATATATTAAATCTAGATATGCCTGTCTATAACATTAATACTAAAAGGATTAAGAATAATGATTCTAATCCAACTTATCTCTGGCATTGTCGCCTGGGCCACATAAACGAGAAACGCATATCGAAACTTCATAAGGATGGAGCATTAGATTCATTTGATTTTGAATCATATGAAACATGCGAGTCTTGTTTAATGGGCAAAATGACTAAAGCCCCATTCAAGGGACATGTTGAAAGGGCAAATGTCTTATTGGGACTAATACATAGTGATGTATGTGGACCAATAAGTACATAAGCTAGAGGTGGTTTTCAATACTTTCGTTACATTTACTGATGACCTCAGGTAGATATGGGTATGTGTACCTAATGAAACATAAACATGAAACCTTTGAAAAGTTCAAGGATTTCAAGAATGAAGTACAAAACCAACTTGGTAAAAGTATCAAAATCCTTCGATCAGATCGAGGAGGTGAATACTTAAGCCAAGAGTTTCATGACTATCTAAAGGAGTGTGGGATAGTCCCACAACTCACTCCTCCGTATACTCCACAATGGAATGGTGTATCCGAGAGGAGAAATCGAACCTTGTTGGACATGGTTAGATCAATGATGAGTCATGCAGATCTTCCGATATCCTTTTGGGGACATGCTTTAGAAACAGCAATATTCATACTGAACCGTGTTCCATCTAAATCAGTGGAAAAGACACCATATGAGATATGGACTGGGAAGCGTCCTAGTATGTCTTTTATGAAGATTTGGGGTTGTGAGGCTTTCGTTAGACGTCACGCCACTAACAAACTTGGACCCAAATCTGATAAGTGTTTATTTGTGGGGTATCCTAAGGAAACAAAAGGCTATTTCTATTATCCCACCGAGAACAAAGTAGTTGTTGCTCGGACTGGTGTATTTCTTGAAAGAGAATTTATTTCTAGAAAAACCAGTGGGAGACAAATAGAACTTAGTGAAGTTCAACCACAAGAAAACATTGAACATGATATTGAGATGGAAACAGAGCAGACACCACAAGTTGTTGTGGATAAAGTGCCTGCTCAAGAGACACAAGCCCAGCGTAGGTCTGTAAGAGAACACCGGGAGCCACAGAGATATGGATTTCTTGTGACTCAACAAGGTGACTTACTACTTATTGATGAGGATGAGCCGTCATCTTATCAACAAGCTATATGGGCACTGATTCTGAGAAATGGCAAGAAGCCATGAAATCTGAAATGGAATCCATGTATGCAAACCAAGTATGGACTTTGGTTGACCCACCTGAAGGGGTGAGACACATAGTGTGCAAATGGATTTTCAAGAAGAAGACCGACATGGATGGTAATGTACAAACCTATAAAGGTCGACTGGTAGCTAAAGGTTTCAAAAAAATTCATGGTATTGACTATGATGAAACTTTTTCACCAGTTGCCATGGTTAAATCCATAAGGATCTTACTTGCAATAGCTGCATTTCATGATTATGAAATCTGGCAGATGGATGTCAAAACAGCTTTCCTTAATGGAAATCTGCTTGAGGATGTGTACATGACACAGCCCGAGAGTTTTGTCGATCCAAAGGATGCTAGAAAGATATGCAAGCTACAACGATCCATTTATGGATTGAAGCAAGCTTCTCGGAGTTGGAATCTTCGTTTTGATGATGCAGTCAAAGAGTTTGGTTTTATCAAAAACGTAGATGAACCTTGTGTCTACAAGAAGGTCAGTGGGAGCATAATTATCTTCCTAATATTGTATGTAGATGACATACTTCTCATTGGGAATGATATCCCTGCCTTACAATCTATAAAGATTTGGCTAGGGAATTGCTTTTCTATGAAAGACTTGGGTGAAGCCACCTATGTATTAGGAATCAAGATCTATAGAGATAGATCAAGAAGATCAATTGGCCTAAGTCAAAGTACATACATAGACAAAGTGCTAAAACGGTTTAGCATGCAAGAATCAAAGAAAGGATTCGTGCCTATGACACATGGAATTTATCTCTCGAAGGAACAGTGTCCTTCAACACCAGATGAGAGACAACGCATGAGTAAGATTCCATATGCGTCAGCTATTGGATCTATCATGTATGCCATGATATGTACTCGTCCCGATGTCTCGTATGCTTTGAGCATGACGAGCAGATATCAAGTTGATCCAGGTGAAAATCACTGGATTGCAGTCAAGAATATCCTGAAGTACTTGAGAAGAACTAAGGATACATTCTTGATTTATGGAGGTGAGGAAGAGCTCAATGTAATGGGTTACACTGATGCAAGCTTCCAAACCGACAAAGATGATTTTCGATCGCAATCAGGATATGTGTATTGCCTAAATGGAGGTGTTGTGAGCTGGAAGAGTTCAAAGCAAGAAACAGTAGCCGATTCTACAACGGAAGCTGAGTACATTGCTGCCTCAGATGCAGCAAAGGAAGCTGTTTGGCTCAGGAAGTTCATTTCTGAACTTGAAGTAGTGCCTAGCATTAAGGATCCGATAGAACTTTATTGTGACAACAATGGAGCGATCGTATTGGCTAAGGAACCTAGATCTCACCAAAGATCCAAGCACATACTTTGGCGCTTTCATTTCATTCAAGAAATCGTTGAAAGGGGAGATGTTAAAATATACAAAGTACCAACAGATGATAATGTATCTGACCCATTGACGAAGCCACTGTCACAACAGAAGCATGATCGTCATACTAGATCTCTAGGCATTAGGTATATGTCTGATTGGTCTTAGTGCAAGTGTGTGATATCCCCGAAATGATTATATGCAAGTTGGGCATTAATTATGTTATGTGATTTTTATGGTGATAATTAAATATATGTGATGGAATTAATTATCATATGGAAATGCATGGTCACATGGAAAGAGTGACCCGGGAGTGCATTTCAGGGTACATGTTGGGCATGTTGGGAGAATTGAATATTAGCATGATTATTTGTTATGGTTATCAATTAAATGGAAAGCATGAGTTTAATTGTGATTTTGGTGCATATTGGTGCAATGTTTTAAAATGCCATGTTGGGGTATTTTTTTTATAAATCATGATTAATAGTGGATATGCAAATTTAATTAATCCCCAAATAACCCACTAATACCCCCCAACCCCACAAAAACCCATCACTCTTTCTATTTTTCCCCAAATCACTTCTCACAAACCCTTCCCTCCTCATTTTCGTTTTTGAGTAAAGAGTGGAAGAGAAGTCCTTCCAAAAACTTGTTTTGTGGGATTTAGTGTGAGTTTTGGAGTCCCCAAGAGGTATGGGTACCTCCCTAATGTTTTTGTTGTGTTTGGTTTGAGTTTGTGGTGGTTTTGATATGGTTTTGAAATGGGTTAATTTGGGTTGGTATTATTTTGGTTGAATGTTGGATTTTTGAGATGTTTAAAGTGTATTTGGAAGGTTTTATTGTGTTTGATGTTGTTGGTTTGATGGTAGGGGAGTTGGTATGGTTTGGAAATGTGTTTTGGAGCAAAAATGTCGATTTTTCGAAGTGCAGGACTCGGCGATCGATCGCCCGTTTTTAGCGATCGATCGCAAGCTGGCAGTGTGCTCCAGAAGCTTTTGGCGATCGATCGCCACACTTGGGCGATCGATCGGCGTGGTTGGCGATCGATCGCGCCAAGTGTGGCGATCGATCGCCGAAAGAACAAAATTTGAGATTCGGGCAGTGTGATCTCGCGATCGATCGGCCCTTTGCAGCGATCGATCGCGAGTCACAAAATGTGATGTTTTTGGTTATTTTTGTAGGATTTTTGGTATTGGACTATTATTGGGTTCTAATATTGATTTGTGTGAATATGTAGAACCATCCCAGGTGGCAACACAGCCAAGGAAGTGAAGTCCTACCACATCCTACTTTTGGAAAGGTACGTAGAAGACGTACGGGCCCCCGACGGTACATGTATCTAATATACTCATTGTTTATGCATTGTGGATGCGAGTATATATGTAATTATGCATTGTGGATGCAAATACATGTTGAATTATGCATGATGATTGTATATGCATATGATGGTTATTGGTGCACATCCCATGAGTCGTGGTCATCCCTTGATGATTTTAATGCTTGCCGCTATTTGATTTATTTGCCGCTAAATGTGAAGCGAGGGGTGGGAGCGCCG
The DNA here is from genome assembly GCA_907163345.1 of Haberlea rhodopensis. NCBI lineage: Eukaryota > Viridiplantae > Streptophyta > Magnoliopsida > Lamiales > Gesneriaceae > Haberlea > Haberlea rhodopensis. Next base: position 1,197,568 of record CAJQUN010000068.1, read on the forward strand.
CATGTCACATTTAAGCGTGGTTATCATATGAGGCGAGGAAAGAATATTTGCCGCTCAATGTGAAGCGAGGGGTGGGAGCGCCGCATGTCCATTGAAGCGAGGTTATTCTATCCCGCCGATATGAAAAGCGAGGGGCATTAAAATACATTGTGATGAACAGACTAGGGATTGTTGATTGGTAATTGGTGATAATGGAATGGTGTTATGTCATGACACGTGTGGACCATTAAATAATCTATTTGATTATACTCATGAGTTATGGTACAGGGACAACCAAAAAGGGAGCGTTTAAAATGCATGGGAAGAACAGGAACTGTTTATTACGGTTTATGCATTTACGCCTTAAATTCATATTGTGTTGTATATGAATTATTATATGCTCATGTTTGGGGGTTGTCCTTGTAGGTACACTTTTGGCATGATAAGAAGGGGCTAAGGCGGGTTGAGGCAGTGAGCTTGTGAAGGACACTTTTGGGAATTGAAGGACGGGATTACTTTTGTATAGTGTCTACTCTAGGAGTAGTGTAAAGCTATAGTTGATAACATTCATTAGATTGAGAATGTAATTAATCCATTGATAGTCCTTAGTTTAAGAACAAAGTGCTAGATTTGTTGCTAGATACCGCTCATTGCTTGCGACATAAAATGAGATTTTATGTCACTGCCAACGTTGCAAGATCCTATCGGGTCGCACAAAAGATTAAATCAAGAAGGGAAATTAAATTCATTGGATGAATTAATTAATTAAGAGGAGTCTTAATTAAATGATTAAAAGAACTTAATTAAATTATGGGTTTGGGCCCATAAGACTTTGAGAAAGTCTTAAACTTTAATTAAGCCTTTTAATAACAAGGTTATTAATTAATTGTGAGAGACAATTCATACCATTCCAACCTAGCACAACAAGACACACGGCCGCCGCCTCTCATTGCTCTCTCGACTTCTTGATAGTCGACGTGAGTCTTGAGTGATTCCGGCCATCCTTTCAATTGTGAATCGAGTGTGCTTCGTGTATTGGTTTAAGAACAAATCTAGCACTTTGTTCTTAAACTATCCATTCCCGATTTGATCGTGTGGATACCGTTGAGGCAAGACCTTGGAGGTGTTGCTCGTGACTCGGAATCGTTGAACGTGGTACTTCGTGGAATCTGCTCAAACATGCGACAAGGGTGGGACTCTTATGATCCTTTATCCGATATGACAACTTTGTATAGATCCGCGGTTCTAGTAATCCAAAATTTTAAATTCCGCTGCGTTGTATGCTTGTTGGATTACTTACAAAGAAAAGGGAAATGTAAATCGAGAGTGATAGCTGGGGTTAGTCTCATTCTAGATCGTTGTTGATTTCTAGAAATCTTAATTTCTTTTCGTATTGATGTTACAAAATGGGAAGCTGGGACAGTTCCTTTTGATTGGTCATGTTTGGATTCGAGATTTATCAGACCATGTGTGGTCTAGTAAGATATTGGGCTGCATGTCAATGCTATATTCTCTGTTATGTTTTTGAGTTATTTTGTCATTTATGATAGATGTACATATTGAAATTTCGAGGGCGAAATTTAATTATTATGAGAGAATTGTGATGCATGGAACTTAATTACCTTAATTAAATCGAGAAAATGTGATAATTAAGAGGTAATTATGAATGACTGTCATTTTGTATTCGGACTCAGTTATGAAGTAAATCGAATGAGACTAATTATTATGTTAAAATCATAATTGTTGAATTGAAGAATTAATTATGGTATTGATGATAATTACCGAATTGAGATTTTAGGGGATTATTAACCGCTGTTAGAATAACTGGAGTCAAGATTTGAGATTTTATTCTCATTGACTTGTTGAACCTTGGAATTGTTGGGTAGTGTGATTTGGAGTTTGGGGAACTTCGGTTTTAGGTTTGAGATGTAATTGAGTGAATGTGGGATAATTGTTTTTTTAACTCTTTTGTTATATTAGAGTTTTGGTTCGAGTATTTCAGACTCGGGTTTATAGAGCCTTGGCACTATATATACCAAGTGGATTCGGTGTTCAATTATTCTGTCTCTCTCACATTGCCTCTCTCCCTCTCCCTCTTTCTTCCATTTCCCCTTTTCCTTCCCACTTTTTTTCTCTTGAAGAAGAATCGATGGGGCTCGGTTTTAGAGCGTGAATCTCGACCAAATAGTTGGGTAATCTTCTTCCCCTCTCTATTGTCTTGGTTTTGATAGGAATTTTGTGAAGTTTGGGTATGGTATGAGTTGGGTTTAAAGTTGGAGATTTTTGGAAGAATTTGTTATATTGATGTTTTTTGCGTTTTTATGAGTTTTAATGAAGTCCTTGAAGTATTGTGGGTGTTGCAGATTTTGGTTTTGAGTTTGGGTTCGAAAACACAATTGAAGCAAAATAATTTTTGGAAAATCGCAGGTCACGATCGATCGGTTATAGCGCCGA